>JARQOD010000001.1:589939181-590281085 GCA_033576555.1 Oophaga sylvatica | reverse complement strand
GGTCGCACCTGGTAACATTTAGGGGTACCATCCATTGTAACCCCAGTGTCGGGTGTAAGTCACCAAGTCTCCTGCCAACAGGTCCCTCCCCGGGTGTCCTTCTGGGAGGTGAGCCTCCACGTCCCGCCGGGTTACAAAGACTTCTAAATAAAGTCCAGGCTCCTGGATGAAGCCCCAACCACCTTTTAACTTAAAGTTCCGTACTGCACCCTTACGCCGCGGCTCCCTCAGCGTACTTTTATCCTTTCTCATACGTGCCTTCTCTGCCAGGTCCTTGTCCAGGTGACGTTGCCGAAGCTTTTGGGATTCTCGCTGCTCCCTTTGTCGCTCTGCTTCCCGCTCCCGACGTCTCCACTCTTCCTCCTGACGCCGGTTGTAATTCTCCTCCACCAGCAGCTCCATGTCTCCACCATCAAACGCCATCTTACGATGTCCGGTTTGCGGCAGCTCTCCTGGCGCCCGCCAGTCCTGGCGGCGCTCACCTGTGGCGGAAGCAGCCGGCTCTGGAACAGATGACGGTCGGGGCTCCGGTACAGGCAGGTAGAGCTCTGGTGCCTGCGTGGCCTCCTCCATGAGGACGGGTGTCGCTTCTTCTGCCTCAGCGACGGGGCAGACAGCAGGATCTGGGGTGCTGGTGCGGCGTTTTCTGCAGGAACGGGTGCCTCCACTGTGATACTGGCAACCGGTTCAGATTGCAAGGGCTGGGATGCCCGCACGGCCTCCTCTACTGGAACGGGTGCCTCCACTGAGATACTGGCAACCGGTTCAGATTGCAAGGGCTGGGATGCCCGCACGGCCTCCTGTACTGGAACGGGTGCCTCCACTGAGATACTGGCAACCGGTTCAGATTGCAAGGGCTGGGATGCCCGCACGGCCTCCTGTACTGGAATGGGTGCCTCCACTGAGATACTGGCAACCGGTTCAGATTGCAAGGGCTGGGATGCCCGCACGGCCTCCTCTACTGGAACGGGTGCCTCACCTTCCGGTACAGACACTTCAGGGGGTAAGAGGGATTGGCGCCGCTCCAACTGTAGTTTTAGGGCCCGCCAGCTCGCTTCCATCCTGGCGACCTCCTCCCGGTGCCGGGCCAGGTCTCTTAGGGTATCCTCCGCTTCTTCCAGCGTAGGACGGTTTCCAGGCCGGGTGCCAAACGGTGGCTCCGTGGCGATCTGGTCGCTTCCGTGGGGGGAGAGCTCTGACTCCTCCATCCCTTCCCACTTCTGCTCACGTCCATTCGCCATCTCTGCCAAGTCACATGTGTCATTAGCATCAGGAGAGGCGCCATCTTTTGTAGGGAGGCGGGACCTTCGCGTTCGTTTCCGCCACTGAGGAGGATGAGGAGGCGGAACTCCAGAGCTGTGGGGCACGATCTTACATTGCAGTAACATTTAGAGTGGGCGGACATCGTTTTCGCGCCACGGAGTAAGTGTACGCCCACGAGAGCACGCCCTTATTCTTCACCTGTGCCTCGTGGCGCAGATATGACGGAAAAATGGCAAATACAGTCTATGATGATTTTTGCAATTCTCAAGCAAAAAAACAGTTCAATTAGGGCACACAGGACTCGCTTATAGCGAGCTTCTGAATCCTGTTTGTGACGCCAAAGTTGAGTTGCACAGAGCCACAGGTTTTGGGGGTACTCGGCACCAAGCCCGTCGACTTCTATGGGGGATGTGACGGGTAGCACAGCTATGTCCGTGCCCTGGTCGCTCACTGGAATGTGGGATATTTCCAGGGGATGATAGAATGTTTGTGTAGTTTGTCGTGACGCCACCTGTAGTACCTGGTCAGGGTGAACAGCGCTGCTGTGCAGGTCCTCTGGCAGGGATGGTGTAGTGCAGCTAGGTGATGTCTTCTACAGGTAAGACGGTATCCTTCCAGGGCAGATAGATGTGAGATAGAGCAATGGTGCAGAGTGATGTAGCTGAGTGGAGTATGCGACGTAGTAAGAAAGCAGGAAAGGAAACAATTCTTACTACAAAGACATGCAGCATAAGGCTGCCTCAACCCTCCCATCCAACTAGCTACACCCTGTTCTAACCAGCCTGAGCTAGACCATCCCATTGGGTCCGCCTACACTCAGCTGGCATAGTGTACTGTTGAATGCAGTGGTTGGAGTCAATGGGGTGTTTCCTTCTTACCTGAGAGTAAGTTGTCACACCGCTGGGTGCGATGCAACATCTCTGTGGCGACTGGACCCTCGGGTGCTTCTGTCTTTTCACAAATGCCGGCTTTACCCGGCAATTGAATCAGAGGCTATTTTACTATGTAGAAGTGAATAAACTATAAATATATGTATATATATATGTCACAATGACATGTATATATATATATATGTATTCTATGTGTGTATATTTTGTGTTTACAAGGAAAGAAAGTGTTTTTTTAGTTGCGATATTTTGTTCCCATAGACTTACATGGGACTTCCGGTATCGGTATCGGGTATCGCCGATATTTTAGTGATATCGGCGATACCATTCCGATCCGATATTTTTGGATATCGGAAAGTATCGCTCAACACTACTGGTCATCCTTGCGTAGAATATGGTGAAGTTTCTTAGTCGTTTTTCTCAGTATTTCAAGCTGTGGGTTGTAGGTCACTACCAGAGGTACACAGTGATTTTCCTCTCTTTTCCTGTATTGAAGTAATTGACTTCTAGGGAACCTTGCGGCCCTAATGATCTGGTCATCAATGGAGGTGGGATGGTAACCTTGAATTAAAAATTACATTTTAAGTAGGGTTGGGTGTATATCCCTGTCCTTAGGACTGGAACAGATACGGTTGTATCTGAGGGCCTGGCTGTAGACAATGGACTTTTTAATGTGTTTAGGATGGAAGCTGTCCCATCTGAGGTATGTGGGATGGTCAATTGGTTTCCGATACACTGATGTTTGGAACGAACCATTTTGGACTTTTATGGTGGTGTCTAGGAAGTTGATTTTTGTTTTTGAGTGGTCCAATGTCAAGTTTATGGTAGGATGAAATTTGTTGAATTTGTCATGGAAATCTAGAAGTTCTTGTTCGGACTCAGTCCAGATTATTAAGATGTCATCAATGTAACGGAAATAGGCAAATGGTTTGATGGAGCAGGATGTTAAGAAGTCATTTTCCAGTTTAGCCATGAAGAGGTTGGCATACTGGGGTGCCATTTTACTTCCCATAGCGGTGCCGTTGCGTTGTAGATATAGCTCTTCACCGAAAGAGAAAAAGTTGTGTGTGAGGATGAATCTGGTGAGTGTTATTACAGACTCGGAAGGGATCCCATTGGCCTCAAGAAACATTCGGCAGGCAGTTAGTCCATCTTCATGTAGGATGTTAGAATATAAGGATTCGACATCCATCGTGACTAAGATGGTGCTGTCGGGGAGGGAACCTATCATGGATAGCTTATTCAGCAGGTCTGTAGTGTCCTGTATATAGCTGGCTGTCTTCCTTACCAGCGGCTTAAGGATGTTTTCTACCCACCCTGAGATTTCTTCAGTGAGTGTTCCCACCCCTGAGATGATTGGCCTCCCTGGGTTGCCTGGCTTATGAATCTTGGGAAGCATATAGAAAGTTCCCATCCTTGGATTCTCAGGTATTAAGTCCAGAAGGTTTATGAAGTCTGTACACAGACATTTGATGACTCTTTTCAACTCCCTCAGATATTTTGGAGTTGGGTCATCATCCAGTTTGGTGTAGTACTGTAGTACTGTGTACAGACTCCATAAACCTTCTGGACTTAATACCTGAGAATCCAAGGATGGTAACTTTCTATATGCTTCCCAAGATTCATAAGCCAGGCAACCCAGGGAGGTCAATCATCTCAGGGGTGGGAACACTCACTGAAGAAATCTCAGGGTGGGTAGAAAACATCCTTAAGCTGCTGGTAAGGAAGACAGCCAGCTATATACAGGACACTACAGACTTGCTGAATAAGCTATCCATGATAGGTTCCCTCCCCGACAGCACCATCTTAGCCACGATGGATGTTGAATCCTTATATTCTAACATCCCACACGAAGATGGACTAACTGCCTGCCGAATGTTTCTTGAGGCCAATGGGATCCCTTCCGAGTCTGTAATAACACTCACCAGATTCATCCTCACACACAACTTTTTCTCTTTCGGTGAAGAGCTATATCTACAACGCAACGGCACCGCTATGGGAAGTAAAATGGCACCCCAGTATGCCAACCTCTTCATGGCTAAACTGGAAAATGACTTCTTAACATCCTGCTCCATCAAACCATTTGCCTATTTCCGTTACATTGATGACATCTTAATAATCTGGACTGAGTCCGAACAAGATCTTCTAGATTTTCATGACAAATTCAACAAATTTCATCCTACCATAAACTTGACATTGGACCACTCAAAAACAAAAATCAACTTCCTAGACACCACCATAAAAGTCCAAAATGGTTTGTTTCAAACATCAGTGTATCGGAAACCAATTGACCGTCCCACATACCTCAGATGGGACAGCTTCCATTCTAAACACATTAAAAAGTCCATTGTCTACAGCCAGGCCCTCAGATACAACTGTGTCTGTTCCAGTCCTAAGGACAGGGATATACACCCAACCCAACTTAAAATGTAATTTTTAATTCAAGGTTACCATCCCACCTCCATTGATGACCAGATCATTAGGGCCACAAGGATCCCTAGAAGTCAAATACTTCAATACAGGAAAAGAAAGGAAAATCACCGTGTACCTCTGGTAGTGACCTACAACCCACAGCTTGAAATACTGAGAAAAACGGCTAAGAAACTTCACCATATACTACACAAGGATGACCAGTTAAAAATATTATTCAAAGACCCCCCCTTGCTGTGTTACAGGCAACCTCCAAATTTAAGAAACATCATGATCCGAAGTTCAATGCCCTCAGATTCACCAAGAGGGACATATCCTTGCAATGGGAGAAGATGCAAAACTTGCATTCATATAGAGACCAACGACAAGATCCAAGTCCTCAACACACAGCAAAACTATAAGATCCCCGGGACATTCACATGTTCCTCTTCTAATGTGGTATATTTAATTCTATGCAATATATGTCCTGTGGGTGGCCTCTATGTTGGAGAAACAGGACAGAGACTGAGAGCAAGGATGAGGTCTCATCGCCATACGATTACAGACAAAAAAACCATCTACCTGTGGCTAAACATTTCTGTGGTCCAGGACACAACATAGCCAATATGAAAGTTGTCATTTTGAAAGGCAATTTCCAATCGCAAAAACATCGCAGGGTTTGGGAATACAAATTTATTAACATCTTTGATTCTGTTCACACAGGACTCAATTTGTCAGGAGGATTTATGACCCACTACCAAATCTGAGCAACTTCCTCCAAAAACAATGAAGACACCACCAGTCCTTTGATCTCACATGCATATGGGGTCCATACAACTTTCACACCGCTTATCTAATCTTACCTAATTAAGGATTCTCTCTTTAAGCTCAGTGTTTGTTTATTCAAATGTCCATGTTATCACACCATGCCTGTTTTTCACTGTATATAATTGTGTTTCTTTAAATATTTTGTTACACCAGCCTGATGAAGAGACGTAAGCAGTCTCGAAAGCTTGCCCTGTAATATCTTTCACTATATTTTGTTAGCCATTAAAAGGTATCATACCCACAAGATTCCTATTTTGCTTCTCCCACTGAGAATACTCTATATGTTTATTTATTTCAAGCTCGCTATTCACAGATGGCGAATGTGACTACAAGTCTCATCAGCGTCACCTGGTCTCACTGATCGTAGGAAAAACATTCGAGTATGATGATAGTTGTAGTCAGCAACCGGTGTCTGGGATAAGCACTAACTGTACTGCTTTCCCCAGTCACCGGAGCATGCCGCAGGAGCATTTAATTCTGGGGCATGTCAAACGGATGTCTTCAGTGTGTCATCAGTGCGCAGCACGCATTTTGTCAGTGGTGCCAGGAAAAAGGGACATGCCTGTGGATTTTTCACATGAACACACAGTCCTTGTGAAAAACATGACGTGTGCACCACCATTAAATACAATGGGTGTATTTGTGTCTGTATTTGCAATCCTTAAAAAACAGACCGCATATGGACATAAAAAACGTATGTGTGAAGGGGGCCTTAGGTTGTGTTTTGCTGACAAAAACCACAGAAGCTCTTTGCTATTGAGGTTATTTTGCTGCTCCCATGCAAAACACGCTACAGGGCAAATGGGAAGAGCTGGGCAAAGCACCAAAATTGGCGCATCTAATAGATGTACCTTTTCTGGGTGGCTGCGGGCTGCTATTTTTAGGCTGGGGTGGTTCAATATCCATGGTCCCTTACGAGCTTGAGAATCAGAATACCAGCCCTCATCTGTTTGTTTTAGTTTGGCTGGTTGTCTTCAGTGTGTCATCAGTGCGCAGCACGCATTTTGTCAGTGGTGCCAGGAAAAAGGGACATGCCCGTGGATTTTTCACATGAACACACAGTCCTTGTGAAAAACCTGACGTGTGCACCACCATTAAATACAGTGGGTGTATTTGTGTCTGTATTTGCAATCCTTAAAAAACAGACCGCATATGGACATAAAAAACATATGTGTGAAGGGGGCCTTAGGTTGTGTTTTGCTGACAAAAACCACAGAAGCTCTTTGCTATGAGGTTATTTTGCTGCTCCCATGCAAAACACGCTACAGGGCAAATGGGAAGAGCTGGGCAAAGCACCAAAATTGGCACATCTAATAGATGTACCTTTTCTGGGTGGCTGCGGGCTGCTATTTTTAGGCTTGGGTGGTTCAATATCCATGGCCCCTTACGAGCTTGAGAATCAGAATACCAGCCCTCATCTGTTTGTTTTAGTTTGGCTGGTTGTCAAAAATGGGGAGGACACCATGCCATTTTTTTAAATTATTTATTTAAATAATTTTAAAAAACAGTATCGGGACCACTCTATTCTTGATAAACAGCCTTGTTGAAGTTGACAGCTGAGGGTTGCAACCTCAGTTGTCAGTTTTGCCTGGCTGGTTATAGAAAATACAGGGAATCCACGCCAGATTTTTTATTTATTTACTAGCTGAAGAGCCCGGTGCTGCCCAGGCATAGTAACTAACTATGGTTAGTTATAACAAATTATAATGATTATATCTATATATATATAAAGCTAAGTGTAGAGCCCCGCCCACTCCACAAAGACACATTCACTATAATATCCCAGAGCTAACGGACTACTACCCCTAATATCTCACATCATCCCGTCAGCCAGAGCCACCGGACTACTCCCCCTAATATCCCACATCATCCCATCAGCCAGAGCCACCGGACAACTACCACTAATATCAGAGCGCTGAGTGGAATGGCCCTAACTTCCTTACTGGAGGATCCCTTTAAGAGAGGCCTGACTTCAGAACCAGAGCGCTGAGATGATTTGCCCTGACTTCCATACTAATGATCCCTTTATAGAAGCTGGGTGAGATCAGAGCGCTGATGGATTTGCTGACTTCCATACATGATCCCTTTAATAGAAGCCTGGATGAGAATCAGAGTGCTGAGTGGAATGGCCCTAACTTCCATACCGGAGATGCTTTTAAGAGAGGCCTGGGTCAGTACCAAAGCGCAGAGTGGATTTGCCCTCACTTGCATACCGGGGATCCCTTTAAGGCTGTGGTTCCAAGATCCGGAACCACAGCGCTTTGGACGGAGCGGAGAGTCCGCTCCGCCCAAAGCCCCGCCCCCTAGTGAATGCGCGGTCAATCCGGATGTGTTCATGGAGCACATCCGGAACACATCCGGAATGACCGCAGGGCTACACAGCCCTGTGTTATTTCCCTTGCGGCGACGCAGCGTCGCCGCAAGGGAATAGGACATGCTGCGGTCTAAAAAGACGCGCCGCATGTCCGTTAACGCAGGTCTGCCGCCTGCATGTTTTTAAGCATAGTGGAGACGGGATTTCTTGAAAGCCCCTCCACTATGCTGTAACATCTGGACGCTGCGTGTTTGACGCTGCGTCAGCGCACAGCGTCAAACACGCAGCAATTCCTGACTGTTTCCTGACAATGGAAACATACCCTAAGAGGGGCCTGGGGTCAGAACCAGAGCGCTGAGTGGAATTGCCCTAATTTCCCCCACAGTTCGCCCCGAACATTTCGCCCCCAGCAGTTCGCCCCCGAACATTTCACCCCCGGCAGTTTGCCCCGAACATTTCGCCCCCCGCAGTTTGCCCCTGAACATTTCGCCCTCGGCAGTTCGCCCCCGAACATTTCACCCCCAGCATTTCGCTCCCAGGATGTTTCGCCCCCGAACATTTCGCCCCCGGCAGTTCGCCCCGGAACATTTGCCCCCAGCAGTTCGCCCCCAAACATTTCACCCCCGGCAGTTCGCCCCCGAACATTTTGCCTCGGCAGTTCGGCCCGAACATTTCGCCCCCAGTATTTCGCCCCCAGGATGTTTCGCCCCTGAACATTTCGCCCCTAGCAGTTCGCCCCTGGATGTTTCGCCCCCAGCTTTTTGCCCCCAGATGTTTCGGCCACAAATTAGGCAGGGAATTTCGGCCTTGTGTTTTAGCCCTACGACCTCTTTCACAGTAGGCACTTTCCCAAGTGCTAAGCACTGGAAAATCGCTAAGAAGATTGCCAATGTTGAAGATATAAGTCAATGGCTGGCAAAGCGAGGTGTTGTTTCGGCCAGCTCTTTTTATTTTATTACAGGAGCTATTTTTGAGCACTTAGCGTTCATCAATAGCCTGTATCTTATGGGTCATTACCGAGAGCGCTCACAAAAGCGCTCTCAAAAATGCTAGTAAAGCACGTGCTTTGGAGTTCTAAAACAGTGGCAGCATAAGGGTGCTTTCACACTTCCGCTACATATGCACTACAGGCCGCCCGTTCGCTTCTGTAATGCCGCTGTTCCGCTAACCTGCAGAGGAACGAAAAGAAGAAAATGCTTTCCTTTTTGTTCTGACACTGATAGCGGAATGCGGTATTACGAAAGTGAATGGGCAGCTGCAGATCACGGAACCCAGCCGTTCACTTCTATGGGCATTGCAAGCAGAATTCCAGCATTCCGCCAGCATTGCCCCGGGGTCAGCTGGATGTCAGATCCAGAGCGGATCGACCTCTGGCGGCCCCAAACACAAGTGTGAAAGCACTTTTAAAATTACAGTGTGCAAGAGGCCTAAAATCAAAACAATTTTGAACTTTTACCTGACCCAGCACTGACCAGCTTTGTTGCAAGTTTTGTTGCAGATGTAACAAGTAGCAGGTCAGATGTCCTGCAAGTTACATTAGACTAGCTTTTATTCCATCTGTACATCAAAATATAGCAGTGTCTGAAATCTCCACAAAGAGAGAAGTGTACTGCCACAAAAAATCAGTCAGCTTCCACAGCAATTCACTTTCTACAACTATGAATTCAGTTCTGTCCAAAGTGGAAGGAGGAAGTTGGTCCATGAGAATCACATTTACTTATTTTCCAAACGAACCGCTGATGATATCCATTCCATCTGGGTATGTGAAAAAGGGTCGACTTGCAAGGGACGTGTTTGGACCAATGAAGAATCTGGCGAAGTTGTGAAAGTAGTCAAACTTCACAGTCACGCATCACAAGCTGAAGCAATCCGACTTGTTAATGAGGCAGTCACCAGGGCAAGGACAACACAGGAGACACCACAACAGATTCTCACAGACGTCGTTTCAGGAGCCCATTCTAATGTTGTAGCACTTCTCCCAAGGAAAGCATCACTGAAGAGAACAATACGATTAGCAAGGCAACTTGGCAATATCCCAAGGTTACCTCAAACCCTTGATCAACTTGTTATCCCCCAGGAGTTTCAGGAGATCAGTATTGATGGTGTCCAGCAGCAGTTCCTTCTGCATGACTCTGGTAAGCTACTTAACTATTTAACATTGTATTAAAACAATTCCATTATGCATAATTTTTTTTTAAACAAAAATATATAATTTTCCACTGGGACAATATATGTTGTAAAAAAGTATTGGTTGGCCCCTTTACACTAGATTTTGCTTCAGTTTTTTTATTATGAAATCAGAAAATCTGGAGCAAAATGTGAGTTTTTAATGTGAGATATGAACAGAGGCTTCTGATTAGGATATTTATTTTTTTAATTCATCCCAAAATTATCTGTCTGATGCTTGTTACACTTTTTCTGTTATTTCCTCTACTAATACTTTCATTTTAAATTAGGAAATGGACACAGCCTTATGTTGATATTTGGAACAAGAGACAATCTCCATCTACTGGCACAAAGTAAAGAGTGGTTTGCTGATGGCATGTTTTTCACTACACCAGCCTTGTTTAAGCAACTTTACACAATCCATGTAGTCCATAGTGGCCTTGTTGTTCCGATAGTGTACACCTTGCTGACAGACAAGAGCTGTTCTACATACCAGAGGTTGCTGCAAGAGCTGAAGAACTTGCAGCCTGGACTGCAGCCAGACAACCTGATGTTGGATTTTGAACTAGCTGCAATACAGAAAGTGAATTCCCCAACCTTGAGAAGACTGCTTGCTTTTTCCACCTATCACAGTCGGTTTGGCATAAAGTTCAAAATGAAGGACTCAAGATGTAATACCAAGGTGACCATGAATTTGCCCGTTGGATACACATGATACCTGCCCTGGCCTTTATACCACCACAGAATGTTGTGCAATCATTTGAAGAATTGGTGGAAGATCCTGACTTTCCACAAGAAGCAATACCTATTGCCAACTATTTTGAAGACAGCTATATCGGTCGAATGAATCGCAGAGGGCGTCAAGCACCTTTGTTTCCAGTTCAACTCTGGAATGTGTATGAACGAACATTGACTGATCAACAGCGACCAAATAATGATGTCGAAGGATGGCACCGTAGCTTTTGAGAAACATGTGGTACTCTTTTCCAAAATATATACCGGTTCATTATCTGTCTGAAACATCAGCAAGAGCTCCATAGTTTTGAAATTATTCAGATAACAGCAGGAAATCCCATCGCTGCAAGAAACAAAAAGTATGCTGCAATTTCAGCAAGGGTTAAACGTATCGTGCATAGTGTTGAGCGATACTGCGCGATATCCTAAAATATCGGATCGGATTGGATCGGCCCGTTACTCAAAAAGTATCGGGTATCGCCGATCCGATACCGGAAACCAAATGCAAGTCAATGGGACAGAAATATCGGAACTAAAAAAACCTCTTGCTTTCCTTGTAAACACTAGATATACACACATAGAATACATATATATATATATATATATATATATATATACACATATCATTGTGACATATATATATACATATATTTATAGTTCATACACTTCTACATAGTAAAATAGCCTCTGATTCAATTGCCGGGTAATGCCGGCTTTTGTGAAAATACAGAAGCACCCGACATGAAATGACACATGGTTTACATAGAGTTAACCATGTCTTTTCATGTAGTTTGATATTTGGTTTTCACAAACAATTACATGAGTGTATGTGTGTAAAATTTGACACATGTAGAGGTTAATTAAAGGTGTAAATTCGTTGTAAAAAAAAACGCATTTTTTTGCTACGAATTTACACCTTTAATTAACCCCTACATGTGTCAAATTTTTCACACATACACTCATTTAAAGAGGTTAAAGCCACCTTGCTATTGAAAGGTGAGTTTAAGCCAGGTTAATAATTGAGAGCTGTCAATTAGACAACTATCAATTATTAATCCTATTGTATGAAATAAAAATAAAACACACACACTTTAATTAAAAATCATTTTAATGAAATAAACACACAGTTTTTGACAAGATTTTATTTTACTGCCATTCCTTGCGAAACCCTTGTTCACCTGTAATAAAAATATAATAATAAAGCAACATTATTCTTATCTATCCGATGTTCAGTCAGGTCCCCGATGTAATACTTCTGAAAGGGTTAATGTTTACTGCAGAGACCGCAGCTAATGCTGACAGCCTCACAGTAAACCCCCGACTGAATCATCTCCTCTCCTGGCTGACAGGAGAGGAAGTGGTTAGCATAATTGATTGTTTCTCACTTTCACTTCAGGTCAGCCAGGGACACCCACAGCATCAGAGGGAATCCTGGCTGACCTGAAGTGAACTGATTAACAAAAATAGGGGATCCCCTCGAAAAAAAATGGCGTGGGGTCCCTCCTATTTTTGTTAACCAGCCATCCAAAGATGCGCCAATTGTGGCACTTTACCCGGCTCTTCCCACTTGCCCTGTAGCGGTGGCAAGCGGGGTAATAAGGGGTTAATGTCACCTTTGATTGATCGGTGACAATAAGCCCGGTTAATAATGGAGAGGCGTCAATAAGACACCGATCCATTATTAATCATAGTTTGAAATTTTTTAAAAAAGACACAGCCAGAAAAAAGTCTTTTAATTAAATAAAACACAACACAGTTTTCATTATTTTTATTACACGCTCATCTTGCGACGCCATCTATCTCCTGTAAAAAAACAAAAATAACAAACCAACACAAATACTCCCTGTCCGACGCAGTCCAAAATCAAGAGAGTCCCACGATGAGTCCAGCTCTGCTACATCTGGATGACAGGCTGAGCCTGACATCCACATAGAGCAGAGCTGCTTACCAGAGCTGCTTCCCCGGCGGTGCGAGAGTATAGCTGGCCGAGATTACCCAGTACCCGGCAGTCACTGCAGTTATCGTGAGATTCTGCATGTGACCGCCAGGGACAGGGTAATGGCGGCCATCCAGGAGGACGTGACCACCGGGGAAGGGGATCTTCTGCCAGGTAAGTGCTGACTCTGCTGAGTCCTGACATCTGACAGACCCGACTGACACTGACAGTGATAGTTTCGGGAAGTTCCTGTGTCACGTACTTCGTTCTGTGACACAGGAACTCCCATAGACTTTGTCGGAAAACTCCGATATGACAAAAATATTGGAACTCAGAATCGGAATTCCAATACAGCAAATATCGGCCGATACCCGATATTTGCAGTATCTGAATGCTCAACACAAAACGTGCAAGATTTCAATAATAGAAGCTTGATGGATTATCTGAGAGACATTGCCTACAGCTTTGAATTTTAGTTCATGGTCACATATTGTATGTTTTGAGAGCAGTGTTTTTAGCTGTAAAATCATTCAAGCATTATAACCTGTAATTTGTCTTTTCTCTTTTTCTCTAATCCTTCCCCTCTATACCTTTTTATGTTTCTTGTTACAACAGTTTTGATATATACAGTTAAAGCATAACTCTACAAAAACATAAGTTATGTTATAGTACCTGTGCCCATGATATTCATTTCCAAAGGAGACTTCCAGCAGCTTCACTTCTGTGTGAAAAGTCTCATCCAAGTTAAAGCTCCATGTGCTGCAGGATTTCAGTGGTTGCTAAGGAGGTTGTTTCTCCTTAGTAGCAGTACTTGTGGATGGATTCTAGAGGCCGTGGCTGCACAGGAGCATGCAACTACCGTAACAATATATTCCCTATGATGTATAAAGGGTTGCTGGTTTACAGCCTTCTGCAAAGCCCCCCCCTATGTGTTCCGTCCTGTAACAGCTTTACACAGGCGGGGGGGAGCCCTCCTCTTGTCCAGGACAGAGCACATGAGCGGAGGGTGAAGGGGAGCTTTGCAGAGGGCTGTGAACAAGCAGCCCTGAATGTATCACAGGGAGCCAGGATCCGTTCTGCTACCAAGGGGGCACGACCTCCTTAGTAACCAATGAAATCCTACTATTTTCCTGTCTGTTTGTAAAATGACTTATCTAGAAAACAATGTTTTAAAATTAAAAAAACTAATTTTATCAGAATTGCATATCTTAGACTCATATGGTGTATTATTAGTGATAAGCGAACGTTCAGTTCAGGCAGGTCTTTAATTGCTAGAGGCAAAACATCCTGGGGGTGAAATGCTGGGGGAGAAATGTTCGGGGGCGAACTGCCGGGGGCAAAATGTTTGGGGACGAACTGCTGGGGGCGAAATGTTTGGGGGCAAAATGTTCGGGGGCGAAATATCCTGGGGGCGAAATGCTGGGGGCAAAATGTTCGGGGGCGAACTGCCGGGGCGAAATGTTCGGGGGCGAAACATCCTGGGGATGAAATGCTGGGGGCGAAATGTTCGGGGGCGAACTGCCGGGGGCGAAATGTTCAGGGGCGAAACATCCTGGGGATGAAATGCTGGGGGCGAAATGTTCGGGGGCGAACTGCCGGGGGCGAAATGTTCGGGGCGAACTGCCGGGGGTGAAATGCTCGGGGGCGAACTGCCGGGGGCAAAATGTTCGGGGGCGAACTGCTGGGGGTGAAATGTTCGGGGGCGAAATGTTCGGGGGCGAAACATCCTGGGGGAGAAATGTGCGGGGGTGAAACATCCTGGGGCGAAATGCTGGGGGCGAAATGTTCAGGGGCGACGTGTACCTGGGGGCGAACTGCTGGGGCGAAATGCTGGGGGCGAACTGCTGGGGGCGAAACTTCCTAGAACCCCTTAAAGAGGGGCCTGGGGTCAGAACCAGAGTGCTGAGTGGAATGGCCCTAACTTCCATACCAATGATCCCTTTAAGAGACCCTGGGGTCAGAACCACAGCACTGAGTGGAAAGGTCCTAGCTTCCATACAGGGGATCCCTTTAAGAGAGGCCTGGGGTCAAACCAAAGCGCAGGATGGATTTGCCCTAACTTCCATACCGGAGATCCCTTTAAGAGGGAAGATGTTCCTATGGGATGGAGGATGTGTGATGGATATATGGTAACGGGAGGGGGGATTCATTTCTGTCATGTGCTCTGTGCTACTTTCTGGGGGGGCAGACAATGGCTGGGAGCTTATGTTCCCGGGGATGCGAGATTTCTCCCACCCAGTCACTGTCTGCTGAGATGTTGTCGTGGAGTGAGAAAACTGTTGCTCATAGCAACCAATCACAGCTCAGCTTCTTTTAACCCCTTAGTGACAGAGCCATTTTGCAGCTTAATGACAGGGCCAATTTTTACAATTCTGACCACTGTCACTTTATGAGGTTATAACTCTGGAACGCTTTAACGAATCCCGCTGATTCTGAGAATGTTTTTTCGTGACATATTGTACTTCATGTTAGTGGTAAAATTTCTTTGATATGACTTGTGTTTATTTATGAAAAAAACGGAAATATGGCGAAAATTTTGAAAATTTAACAATTTTCAAACTTTAAATTTTTATGCCCTTAAATCAGAGAGAGATGTCACACAAATTTCTTAATAAATAACATTTCCCTCATGTCTACATTACATCAGCACAATTTTGGGATCAAAATTTTTTTTTTTGTTACGAAGTTATAAGGGTTAAAAGTTGACCAGCGATTTCTCATTTTTACAACACCATTTTTATTTTAGGGACCACATCACATTTGAAGTCACTTTGAGGGGTCTATACGATAAAAAATACCCAAAAGTGACACCATTCTAAAAACTGCACCCCTCAAGGTGCTCAAAACCACATTCAAGAAGTTTATTAACCCTTTACGTGCTTCACAGGAACTGAAGCAATGTGGAAGGAAAAAATTAACATTTAACTTTTTTTGCAAAAACTTTACTTCGGAACCTATTTTTTTTATTTTCACAACTGTTAACCCCTTCACCCCCAAGGGTGGTTTGCACGTTAATGACCAGGCCAATTTTTACAATTCTGACCACTGTCTCTTTATGAGGTTAGAACTCTGGAACGCTTCAACGGATCTTCGCGATTCTGAGATTGTTTTCTCGTGACATATTGTACTTCATGTTAGTGGTAAAATTTCTTCGATATAACTTGCGTTTATTTTTGAAAAAAAACGCAAATATGGCGAAAATTTTTAAAATTTTGCAATTTTCAAACTTTGAATTTTTATTCCCTTAAAACAGAGAAATATATCACACAAAATAGTTAAGAAATAACATTTCCCACATGTCTACTTTACATCAGCACAATTTTGGAACCAAAATTTTTTTTTGTTAGGAAGTTATAAGGGTTAAAAGTTGACCAGCGATTTCTCATTTTTACAACAAAATTTACAAAGCCATTTTTTTTAGGGACCACCTCACATTTGAAGTCACTTTGAGGGGTCTATATGGCAGAAAATACCCAAAAGTGACACCATTCTAAAAACTGCACCCCTCAAGGTACTCAAAACCACATTCAAGAAGTTTATTAACCCTTCAGGTGCTTCACAGGAACTAAAGCAACGTGGAAGGAAAAAATGAATATTTTACTTTTTAGCCACAAAAATGATCTTTTACAAACTTTTTTGTTATTATCACAAGGGTAAAAGGAGAAAATGGACAGATAAGGTTGTTATGCAATTTCTCCTGAGTACGCCAATACCCCATATGTGGGGGAAAACCACTGTTTGGGCACACGGCAGAGCTCGTAAGGGAAGGAGCGCCGTTTGACTTTTTCAAACTAAAATTGGCTGGAGTTGGGATTGGACGCCATGTCGCGTTTGGAGAACTTCTGATGCGCCTAAACAGTGGAAACCCCCCACAAGTGACACCATTTTGGAAACTAGACCCCCTAAGGTACTTATCTAGATCTGTTGTGAGCACTTTGAACCCCCAAGTGTTTCACAAAAGTTTATAATGCCTGGGTGTGAAAAAAAAAAAAAAACAATTTTCCACAAAAATGATTTTTTAGTCCCAAATTTTTGAATTTTCCCAAGGAAATTGGACCCCAAAAGTTGTTGTCCAATTTGTCCTGAGTACGCTGATACCCCATATGTGGGGGGGGGAAACTGTTTGGGCGCACGGCAGGGCTTGGAAAGGAAGTAGTAACGTTTTGGAAAGCAGACGTTGATGGGGGTCATGTTCCGTTTGCAGTGCCCCAGATGAGCCTAAACAGTGGAAACCCCCCACAAGTGACCCCATTTTGGAAACTAGACCCCCTAAGGAACTTATCTAGATCTTTGGTGAGCACTTTGAACCCCCAAGTGCTTCACACAAGTTTAGAATGCCCGGGCATGAAAATAAAAAATCCTATTTTTTTCCCACAAAAATTATCTTTTAGTCACTAATTTTTTATTTTCCCAAGGGTAACAGGAGAAATTGGACCCCATAAGTTGTTGTACAATTTGTCCTGAGTACGCTGATACCCCATATGTGGGGGAAAACCACTGTTTGGGCACACGGCAGAGCTCGTAAGGGAAGGAGCGCCGTTTGACTTTTTCAAACTAAAATTGGCTGGAGTTGAGATTGGACGCCATGTCGCGTTTGGAGAACTTCTGATGCGCCTAAACAGTGGAAACCCCCCACAAGTGACACCATTTTGGAAACTAGACCCCCTAAGGTACTTATCTAGATCTGTTGTGAGCACTTTGAACCCCCAAGTGTTTCACAAAAGTTTATAATGCCTGGGTGTGAAAAAAAAAAAAAACAATTTTCCACAAAAATGATTTTTTAGTCCCAAATTTTTGAATTTTCCCAAGGAAATTGGACCCCAAAAGTTGTTGTCCAATTTGTCCTGAGTACGCTGATACCCCATATGTGGGGGGGGAAACTGTTTGGGCGCACGGCAGGGCTTGAAAAGGAAGTAGTAACGTTTTGGAAAGCAGACGTTGATGGGGGTCATGTTCCGTTTGCAGTGCCCCAGATGAGCCTAAACAGTGGAAACCCCCCACAAGTGACCCCATTTTGGAAACTAGACCCCCTAAGGAACTTATCTAGATCTTGGTGAGCACTTTGAACCCCCAAGTGCTTCACACAAGTTTAGAATGCCCGGGCATGAAAATAAAAAATCCTATTTTTTTCCCACAAAAATTATCTTTTAGTCACTAATTTTTTATTTTCCCAAGGGTAACAGGAGAAATTGGACCCCATAAGTTGTTGTACAATTTGTCCTGAGTACGCTGATACCCCATATGTGGGGGAAAACCACTGTTTGGGCACACGGCAGAGCTCGTAAGGGAAGGAGCGCCGTTTGACTTTTTCAAACTAAAATTGGCTGGAGTTGAGATTGGACGCCATGTCGCGTTTGGAGAACTTCTGATGCGCCTAAACAGTGGAAACCCCCCACAAGTGACACCATTTTGGAAACTAGACCCCCTAAGGTACTTATCTAGATCTGTTGTGAGCACTTTGAACCCCCAAGTGTTTCACAAAAGTTTATAATGCCTGGGTGTGAAAAAAAAAAAAAAACAATTTTCCACAAAAATGATTTTTTAGTCCCAAATTTTTGAATTTTCCCAAGGAAATTGGACCCCAAAAGTTGTTGTCCAATTTGTCCTGAGTACGCTGATACCCCATATGTGGGGGGGGGAAACTGTTTGGGCGCACGGCAGGGCTTGGAAAGGAAGTAGTAACGTTTTGGAAAGCAGACGTTGATGGGGGTCATGTTCCGTTTGCAGTGCCCCAGATGAGCCTAAACAGTGGAAACCCCCCACAAGTGACCCCATTTTGGAAACTAGACCCCCTAAGGAACTTATCTAGATCTTTGGTGAGCACTTTGAACCCCCAAGTGCTTCACACAAGTTTAGAATGCCCGGGCATGAAAATAAAAAATCCTATTTTTTTCCCACAAAAATTATCTTTTAGTCACTAATTTTTTATTTTCCCAAGGGTAACAGGAGAAATTGGACCCCATAAGTTGTTGTACAATTTGTCCTGAGTACGCTGATACCCCATATGTGGGGGGGAACCACTGTTTGGGCGCACGGCAGAGCTCGGAATGGAAGGAGCACCCTTTGACTTTTTCCAACCAAAATTGGCTGGAATTGAGTGTGGATGCCATGTTGCATTTGGAGAGCCCCTGATGTGCCTAAACAGTGGAAACCCCCCACAAATGACCCCATTTGGGAAACTAGACCCCCTAAGGAACTTATCTAGATTTTTGATGAGCAATTTGAACCCCCAAGTGCTTCACACAAGTTTATAACGTAGAGCCGTAAAATTTAAAAATCATATTTTTTCAACAAAAATGATCTTTTCACCCCAATTTTTATTTTTCCAAGGGTAACAAGACTCCAAAAGTTATTGTGCAATTTGTCCTGAGTGCGCTGATACCCCATATGTGGGGGTAAACCACTGTTTGGGTGCATGGCAGAGTTTGGAAGGGAAGGAGCGCCGTCTGACTTTTTCAACGCAGAATTGGCTGGACGCCATGTCGTGTTTGGAGAGCTCCTGATCTGCCTAAACAGTGGAAACCCCCATAAATGACGCCATTTTGGAAACTAGACCCCTCAAGGAACTTATCTAGATGTGTGGTGAGAACTTTGAACCCCCAGGTGTTTCACTAAAGTTTATAACGTACAGCCGTAAAATAAAAAATCGTTTTTTTTTTTTTTACAAAAATGATTTTTTTCGCCCCCAATATTTTATTTTCACAAGGGTAACAGAAGAAATTGGAACCCAAAAGTTGTTGTCCAATTTGTCCTGAGTACACTGATACCCAATATGTGGGCGAAAACTACTGTATGGGCACACGTCGGGGCTCGGAAGGGAAGTAGTGACGTTTTGGATTGCAGACTTTGATGGAATGGTCTGGGGGCGTCATGTCACATTTGGAGAGCCCCTGATGCACCTAAACAGTGGAAACCCCCTACAAGTGACCCCATTTTGGCAAATAGACCCCACAAGGAACTTATCTAGATGTGTGGTGAGCACTTTGAACCCCGAAGTGCTTCACAGAAGTTTATAACGCACAGCCGTAAAAATAAAAAATCCTTTTTTTTTTACAAAAATGATTTTTTCGCCCCCAATATTTTATTTTCACAAGGGTAACAGGAGAAATTGGACCCCAAAAGTTGTTGTCCAATTTGTCCTGAGTACGCTGATACCCAATATGTGGGAGAAAACTACTGTATGGGCGCACGTCAGGGCTCGGAAGGGAAGTAGTGACGTTTTGGATTGCAGACTTTGATGGAATGGTCTGGGTGCGTCATGTCGCATTTAGAGAGCCCCTGATGCGCCTAAACAGTGGAAACCCCCCCACAAGTGACCCCATTTTGGAAAATAGACCCCACAAGGAACTTATCTAGATGTGTGGTGAGCACTTTGAACCCTGAAGTGCTTCACAGAAGTTTATAACGCACAGCCGTAAAAATAAAAAATCTTTTTTTTTTTTTTGCAAAAATGATTTTTTCGCCCCAATATTTTATTTTTACAAGGGTAACAGGAGAAATTGGACCCCAAAAGTTGTTGTCCTATTTGTCCTGAGTACGCTGATACCCAATATGTGGGAGAAAACTACTGTATGGGTACACGTTGGGGCTCGGAAGGGAAGTAGTGACGTTTTGGATTGCAGACTTTGATGGAATGGTCTGGGGGCGTCATGTCGCATTTGGAGAGCCCCTGATGCGCCTAAACAGTGGAAATCCCCAACAAGTGACCCCATTTTGGAAAATAGACCCCACAAGGAACTTATCTAGGTGTGTGGTGAGCGCTATGAAGCCCCAAGTGCTTCACAGAAGTTTATAATGTACAGCCGTAAAAACAAAAAAATAATTTTTTTTGTACAAAAATTATATTTTCGCCCCCAGTTTTTTATTTTACCAAGGGTACCAGAAGAAATAGGACAAATTGCACAATAACTCTTGGGGTCCAGAGTACGCTGATACCCCATATGTGGGGATAAACTACTGTTTGGACGCATGGCAGAGCTCAGAAGTGAAGGAGCACCGTTTGACTTTTTCAACGCAGAATTGGCTGGAATTGAGATCAGACGCCATGTCACATTTGGAGAGCCCCTGATGTGCCTAAACAGCGGAAACCACCCAATTCTAACTTCAACCCTAACCCCAACACACCCCTAACCCTAGTCCCAACCCTAACCACAAACCTAACCCTAACACACCCCTAATCCCAACCCTAACCCTAATCCTAACTTTAGCGCCAACCCTAACCCTAACTTTAGCCGCAACCCTAACCCTAACCCTAATGGGAAAATGGAAATAAGTACATTTTTTTTATTTTATTACTTTTCCCTAACTAAGGGGGTGATAAAAGGGGTTTGATTTACTATTTATAGCGGGTTTTCATGATTGGCAGCTGTCACGCTAAAAGACGCTTTTTATTGCAAAAATAGTTTTTTGTATCGCCACATTTTGAGAGCTATAATTTTTGCATATTTTGGCCCACAGAGTCATGTGAGGTCTTATTTTTTGCGGGACGAATTGTCGTTTTTATTGGTACCATTTTTGAGCACGTGACATTTTTTGATCGCTTTTTATTTCGATTTTTGGGAGGTTAGAATGAACAAAAAACAGCAATTCATGAATTTCTTTTGGGGGAGGCGTTTTTATTGTTCCGCGTGTGGTAAAATTGATAAAGCAGTTTTATTCTTCGGGTCAGTACGATTATGGCGATACCTCATTTATATCATTTTTTTATGTTTTGGCACTTTTATAGAATAAAAACAATTTTATATAAAAAATAATTATTTTTGCATTGCTTTATTCTGCGAGCTATAACTTTTTTATTTTTTCGCTGATGATGCTGTATGGTGGCTCGTTTTTTGCGGGACAAGATGTCGTTTTCAGCGGTACCATGTTTATTTATATCGGTCTTTTTGATCGCGCGTTATTCCACTTTTTGTTCGACGGTATGATGATAAAGCATTGATTTTTTGCTTCGTTTTTTTTTTTTTTTTTTTAAGGGGTTCACTAAAGGGGTTAACTAGTGGGACAGTTTTATAGGGGGGATCGTTACGGACGCGGCGATACCAAATATGTGTACTTTTATTGTTTTGGTTTTTTTATTAACAGGAAGAAATGAATTTATTGGGGAATATTTTTTTTTTATTTATTTATTTTGGATTTTTTTTTATAACATGTTTATTTTTATTTTTTTACTTTTATACTTTGTCCCAGGGTGGGACATCACTGTATTTTATCAGATTGCTGGTGTGACAGTGTGCACAGCACACTGTCACATCAGCGATCGCTCAGGCAGTGCAGCAGGCTTCTCAGTGCCTGCTCTCAGCAGGCACTGAGGAAGCCGCCTCCCTCCAGGACCCCAGCGCCATCTTGGATCCGGGTCCTGGGAGGGAGGAAGCCCTCAGAACAGCGCGATCACATCGCGCTGGTCTGAGGGTCCCAAGGGGGCGCACAGGGAGCCCACTCCCTGCGCGATGCTTCCCTGTGCCCCCAGTACACCGCGATCATGTTTGATCGCGGTGTGCTAGGGGTTAATGTGCCGGGAGCGGTCCGTGACCGCTCCTGACACACAGTTACGGGTGTCAGCTGTGATAATCAGCTGACACCCGGCGGCGATTAGCTGCGCTCCCGGAGGGAGCGCAGCTGATCGCCTATGACGTACTATCCCGTCCATGGTCAGATTGTCACGGGTTTTATGGACGGGATAGTACGTCTAATGTCAGAGAGGGGTTAAAAGAGAAAATGAACCACAAAATCTGTTGTGCAATTTCTCCTGAATAAGCCGATACCCCATATGTGGGGGTAAACCACTTTTTGGGCGCACGGCAGAGGTCGCAAGGGAAGGAGCGACATTTGACTTTTTCAATGCAGAATTGGCTGGATGCCATGTCGCGTTTATAGAGGCCCTGATGTGTCTAAACAGTGGAAACCCATCACAAGTGACCCCATTTTGGAAACTAGACCCCCTAAGGAACTTATCTAGATGTGTGGTGAGCACTTTGAACCTCCAAGTACTTCACAGAAGTTTATAACATAGAACAGTGAAAATAAAAAATCATATTTTTTCCACAAAAAACAATCTTTTCACCCCAATTTTTATTTTCCCAAGGGTAACAAGACCCCAAAAGTTTTTGTGCAATTTGTCCTGAGCATGCTGATACCCCATATGTGGGGGTAAACCACTGTTTGGGTGCATGGCAGAGCTTGGAAGGAAGGAGCGCTGTTTGACTTTTTCAGCGCAGAATTGGCTGGACGTCATGTCGTGTTTGTAGAGGCCCTGATGTGTCTAAACAGTGGAAACCCCCCACAAGTGACCCCATTTTGGAAATTAGACCCCCTAAGGACCTTATCTAGATGTGTGGTGAGCACTTTGAACCTCCAAGTGCTCCACAGAAGTTTATAACATAGAACAGTGAAAATAAAAAATCATATTTTTTCCACAAAAACAATCTGTTTACCCCAATTTTTATTTTCCCAAGGGTAACAAGACCCCAAAAGTTTTTGTGCAATTTGTCCTGAGCATGCTGATACCGCATATGTGGGGTAAACCACTGTTTGGGTGCATGGCAGAGCTTGGAAGGGAAGGAGCGCCGTTTGACTTTTTCAACTCAGAATTGGCTGGACGCCATGTCGCGTTTGTAGAGGCCCTAACCCCCCACAAGTGACACCATTTTGGAAACTAGAACCCCTAAGGAACTTATATAGATGTGTGGTGAGCACTTTGAACCCCCAAGTGCTTCACAGAAGTTTATAACTCCCGGGCATGAAAATAAAAAGTCATATTTTTTCCACAAACCTGATCGTTTAGTCCCCAATTTTTTATTTTCCCAAGGGTAACAGGAGAAATTAGACCACAAAAGTTGTTGTCCAATTTGTCCTGAGTACGCTGATACCCCATATTTGGGGTGGGACCACTGTTTGGGCGCACGGCAGGGCTTGGAAGGGAAGGAGCGCCGTTTGACTTTTTCAAGCCAAAATTGGCTGGAATTGAAATTGGACGCCATGTCGCGTTTGGAGAGCCCCTGATACGCTTAAACAGTCGAAACCCCCCACAAATCACACCATTTTGGAAACTAGACCCCTTAAGGAACTTATCTAGATGTGTGGTGAGCACTTTGAACCCCCAAGTGCTTCACAGAAATTAATAAACGTAGAGCCGTGAAAATAAAAAATCATTTTTTTCCTCAAAAATGATTCTTTAGCCTGCTATTTTTTTTATTTTCCCAAGGGTAACAGGAGAAATTGGACCCAAAAAGTTGTTGTGCAATTTTTCCTGTGTACGCTGATACCCCATATGTGGGTGAAACCACTGTTTGGGGCATGGGAGTGCTTGGAAGGGAAGGAGCGCCATTTTGTAATGCAGACTTTGATGGAATGTTCTGCGGGCGTCATGTTGTGTTTGCAGAGCCCTTGATGTACCTAAACAGTAAAAACCCCTGCAAGTGACACCATTTTGGAAACTAGACCCCCCAAGGAGCTTATCTAGTTGTGTGGTGAGCACTTTGAACCCCCAAGTGCTTCACAGAAATTTATAAACGCAGAGCCGTGAAAATGAAAAATCATTTTTTTTCTCAAAAATATTTTTTAGCCAGCTATTTTTTATTTTCCCAAGGGTAACCGGAGAAATTAGAACCCCAAAATTTGTGTGCAATTTGTCCTGAGTATGCTGATACCCCATATGTTGGGGTAAACCACTGTTTTGGGCGCACGGCAGGGCTCGGAAGGGAGGGAGCGCCATTTGACTTTTTGAACGCCACGTCGTGTTTGGAGACCCACTGATGTGTCTAAACAGTGGAAACCCCCCACAAGTGACCCCATTTTGGAAACTAACCCCTTAAGGAACTTATCTAGATGTGTGGTGAGCACTTTAACCCCCAAGTGTTTCACAGAAATTTATAAACGCAGAGCTGTGAAAATAAAAAATCATTTTTTTTCTCAAAAATGATTTTTTAGCCAGCTATTTTTTATTTTCCCAAGGGTAACAGGAGAAATTAGAACCCCAAAATTGGTGTGCAATTTGTCCTGAGTACGCTGATACCCCATATGTTGGGGTAAACCACTGTTTGGGCGCACGGCAGGGCTCGGAAGGGAGGGAGCGCCATTTGACTTTTTGAACGCCACGTCGTGTTTGGAGACCCCCTGATGTGCCTAAATAGTGGAAATCCCTCAATTCTAGCTCCAACCCTAATCCCAACACACCCCTAACCCTAATCCCAACCCTAATCCTAACCTAAATCCCAACCCTAATTCCAACCCTAATTGTAACCCTAACCTTAATTATAACCCTAACTCTAATTGTAACCCTAACCCTAATTTTAACCCTAACCCTAATTGTAACCCTAACCCTAATTCTAACCCTAATTCTAACCCTAACCCTAAGGCTAGGTTCATTTTGCGTTTTACCAGCCCGTTCAACACATAGCGTTGACTGGCTGGTAACGGTATAGCATAACGCGATCGCGTTATGCTATACCCGCTAGCGCAGAGGAATCAGCAGATGATTCCTCTGCGCTAGTGGTGACGGAGCCCAAACGCTGCAGCCCGCGTCCGAGGCTCCGTCACTGAATGATGGCACGTCGCAAACGCATGCCGCTTTACGGCATGCGTCGCGATGCGCCCTCAAATGGGGGTGAATGGCAGCGTTAACGGACTGCGTTACACTGCGTTATACCGCGGTGTAACGCAGTCCGTCTAACGGACTGCCATAATGCAGTATGAACCCAGCTTAACCCTAACGCTAATTATAACCCTAACCCTAATGCTAACCCTAACCCTAATGCTAACCCTAATCCTAATTATAACCCTAACCCTAATTATAACCCTAACCCTAATTATAACACTAACCCTAACAGAAAAATGAAAATAAATATAATTTCTATTTTTTATTATATGTCCCTAACTAAGGGGTGATAAAGGGGGGGGGGGGTTATGTACTGTTTTTTTTATTTTGATCACTGTGATAGTTTATCACAGTGATCAAAATGTACTTTTATGAGAATGAATGAAAAAAATTTGAATCTGCCACCAAGCAGATCGGCGGGCGCACTGCGCATGCGCCCGCCATTTTTTTTTTGCAGGAAGAAGACCGGGATGATCGGAGGCCAGGGGGACCTGCCAGAGGACACCGGTAAGTATAGGGGGGGTTCAGGGGGACACGGGGACCTCATTTTCTCCCCTCTGATGTGCGATCACACAGAGGGAGAGAAATCATTTTTTTTTTTTTTTTTTTTGCGATCGGGTCTATGCTTGCATAGACACGATCGCAACACCGGGATCGGTGAATACCGACCCGGATCATGTTCTCTGGGGTCTCGGCTACCCCCGGTAGCCGAGACCCCAGAGAATATTTGCCCATCCCCCCCCCAGCACAGCGGCACATAGCGGCGGGTGCACTGAGCATGCGCCCGCCATTTTCTTAACAGCGCCGGCACCGGGGGACAACGGAGGGCCCGGGGGCCACATGGATTGGATCGGGGGCCACATGGGGGTCCTGGGGACCCTTTTTCTCTGTCCTCTGATGTCCGATGACATCAGAGGACAGAAAAATTAAATGGCACAACTTTTTTTTTTTTTGTTGCGGTCGCCGTTATAGGGTTAATAACGGCGATCGCAACATCGGTGTCGGTAAAAACCGACCTGATTCATGTTCTCTGGGGTCTCGGCTACCCCCGGTAGCCGAGACCCCGGAGAAAATGCGCCTCTGGGGGGCGCTATTCACTTTTTCCACAGTGCGTTAATTAACGGCGCTGTGGTTTAAGTACCCTTAATGACCGCCGTTAAAAGGCGTATCGGCGGTCGTTAAGGGGTTAAACAGCTGTGGTGAAATGAAAGATTCTTCGTGATTGGTTGCAAGGAAATCTGTTGCTCATAGCAACCAATCACAGCTCAAAAACAGCACTGGTGAAATGAAAGATGCTTCATGATTGGTTGGTGATACACACACACACACACATTAAATTTTATATATATACAGTAGATTTATAACGCAGGCGCTGGCTGATGAATACTCCCATCAACTGCCTCCTGCTCTCACTGTTATTAGCAGCAGCAGGTGTAGGCTGATGGGAGTAATAGTCCCATCAGCCACCACCTGCTCTCATTGTTATCACTTGAATATAACTCTTATCATTCTCCCCTGCTTGCACTGATTGCCGGCAGAGTAGGGGAGAATGATCCGAGCGTTCTTCAGTACCCGTCGTGTTTGCACACAGACACACGGTCCATGGAGACACACTGACATGTGTACAGAACTACTCACTTGCATGGGTGTACGTGTATAAGTAAGTGTATCTGGTACGTGTGTAAACTGTCATCACACGTACTGGAGACACGGATGTGTGAAAGAGGCATTAGGCCTCATTCAGATGGATTTTTTATGTACGTACATGATAGTCTATGGTTATGTTCACATCCGTGTTATTTTTTAGAACTGTGTGTCTGCGAATAAATAATGAAGACATTTTTGACCTGAGTAACGAAACAAATCACCCATGCAAGTTTATAATTCTGTGAAAATCGCAGACAGTTTTTGGAAGCCATCAGTAGGCAACTTGTGTGCTGGTCATCATTGGCATTGAAATGTATAGGAGGATACATGCAACTTTTTTTTTGAGGTGGTTCATATGAAAAAAAATAACAAATGAAAAAATTGGACACACTGACCAAATACTGATGAAAATCTGATTTAGAACACATTAAAATTGGTCTGTTTTAATCACATATGTGAAAAAAGGGACTTCTGAGTGAGGGAACAAGAAAGCACAAGCAACAATGCACAGTACAGTTTAATTTAAAAGTTTGCTGTGGGGCCCTTCTCCTCCAAGTTACATCCCTGGAAGGATTATCTATAATATAAGTAAATTGATAAAACTTAATATTTTAGCAGGCAACTGATACATTTTCTGTTTATGTAAGGCTACGTTCCAACAATGAATTTTTAGTATGCATTTTTGAAAACTTTCAAATACCCTATTTTACTTAATGGGTGCAAAAATAGTGCAGAAAATCTGCAACATAACAAAAGCTCATTGTGGAAACATGGTCTAAAGAGAAAATGAGACAAATTGTATCTAAAATGAAACTAAACAACCATTTTTCTGGACCTTCCTTTTATCCATTCTCTTGTAATACTTTAAATATGTGTGAATCGGCATTTTCACTGAATGATTTATGCAAATGTCTCCACATTCTAGGTTCGCATTAATTAGAAGGTTTTGTGAGCAAATCTCATGGGTGCATTTAACTCTTGGACGGCTTCGGCGGAGCATAGCAATTATTGTCAGTAGTAAATGCTTTTTTCAGAAACAAATTTGGGACCTTGTAATTCCATTATCAAAAACTTCCCAAATTAATATTAACATGTACAACTGGCTTAGTGTTAATTGTTCACATACGCAATATTTTACAGCTATTTTTAGTATAGTGAGGCCTTTAAATATTTATGATTTTACAAAATGCTTCTCTGATAACACTAGACAGCCCTCAATATGTGATGAACCGCACCTCACATCCTCTCCTGATGTTACTATTACCTCATTTTGATCAAGCGCTACGGTCTCCTCACTTTCACCAACATGATGTTTCGCACCCTCTGGGGATACACAAGGTCAGCTTGGCACGGGCAGTTGTATGGAGTGAGAGAGGGTGGCCCTTAAAGCCGCCGGCATGGCATAATGCTTGTGTGTAGCCCTGGTATGTAAGGCACACAATACCAGGAGGATGAGTGGAGAGGTAACGGTTAAGGGTTCTACATGAGGCATACCCACTTCAGACACACCCAGCAGGGGTGTAGAGGGGAGTGGCCTTTTTAGCACAAGAGAGTCTGAAGTTCTCCTGAGAGAGTGGAGGGAGTCAGGACTAGTGCCTGTTGGGGAACCAAGATTCCTGTCGATACAAAGAGACAGTACAGTAGTGGAGGCTAGTACGGATAACCAAATATTATCCTAGCCTAGTCAGTGCTGATATTGAGAGAGTGAGCAGGTCGAAGGGCGCAGAGGAAAAGGGTTCTAAGAGTTGCCTTAAGGATTGGATTATCCTGCACACTGCTCACTGGTCACTGGCGACCGAAGTGTCACTATAGCTTTAGGCATAGTGATAGAAAAACCAGAGTCTTACTGGACCTTAGGTCGCAGCAAGCAGTCCTTGGAGTGTCAGTACGTAACAGGGGTCCGGTGGAATAGGGACTTTGAGCCTGATCAGCAAAAACAAGAACCTAGTTCCATCACCAGAAGGCTCCGACCACAAAACTGACCGGCAGTACAGCTTTGGAGAAGCTGGAGAAATCAGAGTGAACTTAGCTCTATGCAGGTTGGACTCATCATATTGGAAAGTAAAGGAGGCCCCTAAACTGCTCTGCCGTTACCTCAAAACTCATCCTCCATCTACCTCATCAGCTTCCCGGGACCTGCCTGAACAACTTGAAGTAAAAGGTATGGAAAGAAGCTTTGATGTGTGAGACTGTTTCATTTAATTGTATTCCTGCACAACATCGTCATCATCATAGCCCTGAGGGAAGAGTCCCACCTGTAGGGGACCCGACATCTAGCTGCCACACCATCCCCTCAGAGATCTACAGCAGCGCTGGTCTTAGTGATCAGAGAACTACAGGTGGCGTCACGAACTGTATATATACCTATCCCCTGTAAATATACCCCCCAACATACGCCTGACCGCCAGGGCCACAGACCGAGCCAGCGCTACCTGTGACAACCCCATAGACTTCCATGGGCTCGGCTCTGAGTACCCCATTGCTCTGGTAACCCACAATT
This sequence comes from Oophaga sylvatica, assembly GCA_033576555.1. Taxonomy (NCBI): domain Eukaryota; kingdom Metazoa; phylum Chordata; class Amphibia; order Anura; family Dendrobatidae; genus Oophaga; species Oophaga sylvatica. The sequence continues at coordinate 590,251,808 of JARQOD010000001.1, read as the reverse complement.
GTGGTGCGTGGTCACAACATAAAACTTGGCGTCACGAACAGGATCCGAAACTTGCAGCATTGCGAGCCCTGTGTGCCTGTGGAGTGTTTTGGTGAAAAAGACTGTTGCTGTGGTTTGGCGCCAAATACCGCCATATTTGTCGCCATATTCGCGCCCTAAGGCGCTGGAGAAGAAGGTGGGCGTACCTGAAAGAGCGCGCAAAGTCTTGGACACGCCCCCGGCTCTGACTCAGCGGCAGGTCCTGCGACAGGAAGTGGACGCTCTGACATCAGAGCGCCTGCGACGAAGGTCCTGTTCCCACTGCTGTGCCTGTGAAGTAGCAGCTCCTGAAACCGGTAGGCTCCGGTTAACCAAGGGGGCGCTAAGATGTCACAACAACCGGCCGACAGTGCGGCCCCAGCCGGAGGCCCCGATCCCGCACCGCCTGGCATTGTAGCGCCAGATGGGGGCGCAGGCCCCGCACCCAGTCCGGTAGTCCCGATCATGCCACTAACGCTCCCATATATGCCTGGGGCGAAATGGCTTCCCCAGTACAGCGGTGAGCCAGGCACTTTAGCAGGCTTCAAGCGGAAGTTATGCAGCATCCTAGAAATGTACTCCATGCCTGAGAGACAGAAAGCTGCTGTGCTGATAGGGCAGCTAACTGGCGCTGCTGAGAGGGAAGTGGAGACTTGGGATACCGTTGATCAGGAGTCGGTACCTGCGATCCTCCTTAAGCTACATGCCATATTTGAAGACCGCACAGAAACGGATCTCCGGATGGCCTTCTATCACTGTTCACAACAGCCAGGTGACAGCATAAGGACTACGCTTGCCGACTACGAGGAGCCCTGAGAGCCCTTAAGCAGATTAATAATTTAAATGCTATCGATGAGAATAAGATGCTGAAAGAGCAATTTATACAGGGATTGAGATCCCAAGAGGAACGCAGAACTGTAAACTGGTGGTCCTTAGATCATCCGGATGCTACCTTTGATGCCCTAAAGGACATGGCAATAAAAGGGCTGCGACCCCTGGGCAAACCTGAAGTGGCAACCCAACATCATCAGGGTGAAGTCACTCTGGAACCGGCAGTACCCCCCTTTTCCCCGCTAGTGGCAGAAACCAAAACGCAGGCGACACCCCCTAGTGAATTGGACTGTCTGCGCTCAGAGGTGCGCCAGCTGACTAAAAATCTGGCTGCAGTGATGAGTGCCCTGCAGCTGCGGAAAGAGGAAGAAGGGAAGATCTTATTAGCTGATTGCCCAGAAGACGTCCCGTGGATGAACCGGAGAAGAAGGAAGACGTCGCCCCCCCGGAGGAGGACAACGCCACCCCCAGGAGCGACCTCTGATCAACACCCTCCTCGTCGGGAGATCACCTGTTACCGATGCAACCGGAAAGGTCATATGTCTCCACAGTGTCCTTTAAACGGGCAGAACCTGGGTCCGAGGGCCAACACCCAGGAGGAGACCCGTCAGGCCCCCTAGACTGGAACCGCAGGTATGTGGGTGGACGACCCTACCTGTCTATCATTCTAGATGGTATTGCTGTTCCGGCATTGTTAGACACTGGGTCTCAGGTGACCCTAATACCTGATGCCCTATATACTAAGTTCTGGTCAATGGACAGTCTTAAACCTCCGAGCCCTGACTTTACCGTGTATGCTTCTAATGGTCTTCCTGTAGAAGTACTCGGGACAAAATGTGTAGATGTGAAAGTGGGCAGAGAGGAGTTGAAAGACCAGGGGCTTCTGGTAGTAAAGACTGTAAATGAGGAGAACGGTTTAAATATAATTTTGGGTACTAACATTATCAGTAATTGTTTGGGAGAAGTTGTGTTCTTACTCCAACAGCTCGCTGAGATTGCCCGACCAAGGCAGAAAGGAGTAATCCAAAGAGAGATCCGGGCCCTGGTGTGTCAGCAGCAAGCGAAGCTTACAGACGGCGAAATTGGTAATGTACGGGTCACTGACTCGAATCCCATTGTGATACCCCCAATGAGTGAAATGATAATCTGGTGCAGGGCAGCCATAGGTCTGAGAGGACAGAACTACCAAGCTGTAGTAGAACCCCACCATTCAGAACATAGACCTACACTTATGACTGCTAGGGGAGTAGTGGAAGTGGTGAATGGAAGAGTACCGGTACGGCTTCTCAATTGGGGAGATGATGAGGTAAACTTACCCCGTTATGCAACCATTGCTAAACTACATGCTGTCGACAATAATTCTATTCTCCCGGCTGAGTCCTTAGACTCCTGTCAAATAGCGGAGGACAATGACCCAGCAACTCAGGTGGCGGAATGGTGTCAGCAGCTCCATGTTGGGACGGACACCACTCCCGCTCACCAGAAGCAAGGGGTATTACGGGTGGTGCAAGAGTATGCCCAAGTATTTAGCAAGAATCCACTTGATTTTGGGATAATTAAGGGAGTACAACATCATATCCCTACAGGCAGTCATCCTCCCATCAAAGAGCGGTACAGGCCTATACCCCCAGCCCATTATCAGAAGGCTAAAGAAATGTTGCGAGATATGAAAGAAGCCGGAGTAATCAGGGATAGTTGTAGTCCCTGGGCAGCACCTCTAGTCCTGGTTAGAAAAAAAGATGGTAGCTTGAGAATGTGTGTGGATTACAGGCAGGTGAATCGCATAACACATAAGGACGCATACCCGTTACCACGTATAGAGGAATCATTAGCTGCTCTGAAAACGGCTAACTACTTTTCTACCCTTGATCTGACTAGTGGTTACTGGCAAGTGGCTGTGGCTGAGGAGGATCGTGAGAAAACGGCTTTCACCACCCCAATGGGGCTCTGTGAGTTCGACAGAATGCCGTTTGGGCTCAGTAGTGCCCCAGGAACATTTCAGAGAGTGATGGAAAACTGTCTGGGACATCTCAATTTTGAAACCGTGCTGCTATACTTAGACGACGTCATCGTGTACTCCAAGACATATGAGGACCATCTGAAGCACCTGGCAGAAGTATTTGAATCCCTGTCCAGGTACGGGATGAAGTTGAAACCCTCAAAATGCCATCTACTCAAACAGAAGGTACAATACTTGGGGCACATCGTCAGTTCGGAAGGAGTAGCGCCGGACCCAGAGAAAGTCACTGCCATCCAGAAGTGGCCGGAGCCGAAGAACCTCAAGGAAGTGCGACAGTTCCTGGGACTCACGGGTTACTACAGAAGGTTCGTGAAAGATTACACGAAGAAGGCAGCCCCTTTACAGGACCTCCTAGTAGGACAATCCCTAAAGAGTAGAAACCCTCCCTTTAATTGGGGTAAAGAACAGGCTGAGGCATTCCAAAAGATGAAAGAGATCCTTACAGGTGATGAGATCTTAACCTATCCTGATTACAGCCAACCGTTCCTGCTGTACACCGACGCCAGTAATGAAGGTTTGGGAGCAGTTCTCAGTCAGAAGCAGAATGGCCAAGAAAAAGTCATCGCATATGCCAGCAGAAAACTCAGGCCAACTGAGAGGAATCCGGAAAATTATAGCAGCTTCAAGCTGGAGTTTCTGGCGCTGGTCTGGGCCATTACTGAAAGATTTAAGCATTATCTGGCCTCCAACCAGTTCACTGCGTTTACAGACAACAACCCCTTAACGCACCTGGAAACCGCCAAGCTGGGCGCCATGGAGCAGCGTTGGATGGCTCGGTTGTCCAATTACCAGTTTACTATCAAGTACCGGGCAGGCCGAAAGAATGCTAATGCCGACGCATTGTCCCGAATGCCGCATGACTCTGACACGGAAGAAGAATCGGACGACCTGGAAGAAATTGAGCTACCTGCGTTCCATCGAAATGGGGTAGTCCACGAGCATCGAGTCTACAGAAAGCAGTATGGTGCAACGTTAAATCCTTTACCCCATCACAGCTGGAAAGAGACTCAGGACAGCGATCCAGTGGTCAGCCGTATCAAGGAGTTGTTAAGACAGGAAGGTTCCTCCTTGGAAAAGGATGCACCTATGTCAGCAAAGCTCCTGTGGAACGAGAGAAGCCGGTTGTTCCTATACCGTGAGAAGTTGTGCAGGAGATACGTCAACCCCAGGACCCACGAGATGGTCTGGCAGATAGTGGTCCCCAAGGCAGACGTCCAAATGGTGTTGGAAGCATACCATGATCAAGCAGGACACTTTGGCTGGAGAAAGCTGGAGACCCTGTTGAGGTGCCGGTTCTACTGGGTAGGGATGCGCAGCTCCATCGAGAGGTGGTGTCGGAACTGTGGACCCTGTGGTCTCAGAAGAAAGGACTACGGTAGTCAGAAGGCACCCCTGCAACCTATCCGGACGACTCGCCCCCTGGAGATTGTGGCCCTGGACCACGTCAAACTGTCGCCAAGTAGATCTGGATACTCATACGCCTTGACCATGGTGGACCATTACTCTAGATTTCTGGTGGTTGTTCCAGTTAAGGATCAGACAGCAGTGACGGCAGCAAAAACCTTTCAAGCAAGCTTCTGTAGACCGCATGGGTATCCGGAGCAAGTATTAACCGATCAAGGACCTGCTTTCGAAGCTGATTTATTCAAGGAATTCTGTCACATGTATGGGTGCAAGAAAATTAGAACAACACCATACCACCCTCAAACCAACGGTCTTTGCGAGAAAATGAACCACATTGTCCTTGATTTGTTGAAATCCATACCGTTGGAAGACAGAAATCGATGGCCGGACTTACTACCTGATTTGGTTGACTTGTATAACCATATACCTGTAAGTTCCACTAACTGCACTCCAGCCTATCTTATGAGAGCAAGGCCCGGAAGACTACCAATGGATTTAGAACTTGGAGTGGTAGAACCGGAGGCAGACGACGCCGTTGAAAACGGGACATCAATCGGCAAGAGCAGTACAGACGAGTGCAAGTCTGTGTAGAAGAAAGTCTCAACAAGGCACGGGAGAAACAGGAAGATATTTACAACAGGAATGCTCCTGCCAAGCCTTTGATGCCTGGAGAAGTGGTATTGAAAAGGAAAAGGAAAATGCACAAATTGGATAACCAGTGGGAACAAGAACCCTACGTTGTACAAGATTCTAAATATGACAACAGAAAAGTTTGTATCATCAGTAAGGACGGAGGAAGAACAATATCCACTGTGTCCAGAGACCATTTGAAATTGTGCCCGGAACCCTTAAAGTTTCGTGAAGAGAACTCTGTCATCAATCAAGAAGAAGAAAAGAAGAGGTCATACACACGGATCTGGGAGATTTCCCTGCAGATTGGCCGAGACTGGGAGATGCGGTAATAATTCCGGTGTTGCAGTTTTATCAGCCACAAGAGGAAGTTCTACCTCCAGTTATGCCCATGGTGCCGGTTGAGCCAGTTCAGGAGTTACCTACTCCAGCAACACCTCAGTCTACAGAATCTCAGGAAGGACCAACAGAAGCAGCGCCCCATGCTATGGGATCCCCTGGTGAAGCTGACTCACACCGCCCAGCCATCAGTACGCTTGCCAGATCCATAGAAAGATTGAGACAGTTCTATAGTTTGCCGTTACGCAGTGCAGATAGATCACAGATTAACATACCTGAAGCTACACCACGTAGATCAGAGCGAGCCACGAAAGGGAAGATACCCATTCGATATCAACAATAATTCGAGTAAAATAATGTAAATATTAAAGTGAAAAGTATATTTATGTGCCTTTTATTATGACATGGACTTTGTGGCTGTGGACTATGCCAGCCCAAAAACTGTATCTTGTAAATAGTTGCACTTTGTGCCTTGTCTTGGTTTCACACGAAGCCTTGACTTACCTCTGAACATAAAACCCGTATGGTGTGGCACTGAGCGAGGTCTGCATTCAGATGTCCTGCAGCCCACCCAGGACCCACGTTGAAGGTTTGGTGCGGGTCCTTCACAAGAATACTGTGTATATATTGAATGCCTTGATGCTTTAATACTTTTTGTATTTTCTTACTGTACATAATGCAACGTTTAAGAAATCCTTACCTCCCGGATGGGAAGAGTTAATGTTTATTGTTAATGAAAAACAAAATTTCTTCTTATATTTCACAGCCCGGGAGTGCTGTATTTTACCATGGGGGAATGTGTAGCCCTGGTATGTAAGGCACACAATACCAGGAGGATGAGTGGAGAGGTAACGGTTAAGGGTTCTACATGAGGCATACCCACTTCAGACACACCCAGCAGGGGTGTAGAGGGGAGTGGCCTTTTTAGCACAAGAGAGTCTGAAGTTCTCCTGAGAGAGTGGAGGGAGTCAGGACTAGTGCCTGTTGGGGAACCAAGATTCCTGTCGATACAAAGAGACAGTACAGTAGTGGAGGCTAGTACGGATAACCAAATATTATCCTAGCCTAGTCAGTGCTGATATTGAGAGAGTGAGCAGGTCGAAGGGCGCAGAGGAAAAGGGTTCTAAGAGTTGCCTTAAGGATTGGATTATCCTGCACACTGCTCACTGGTCACTGGCGACCGAAGTGTCACTATAGCTTTAGGCATAGTGATAGAAAAACCAGAGTCTTACTGGACCTTAGGTCGCAGCAAGCAGTCCTTGGAGTGTCAGTACGTAACAGGGGTCCGGTGGAATAGGGACTTTGAGCCTGATCAGCAAAAACAAGAACCTAGTTCCATCACCAGAAGGCTCCGACCACAAAACTGACCGGGCAGTACAGCTTTGGAGAAGCTGGAGAAATCAGAGTGAACTTAGCTCTATGCAGGTTGGACTCATCATATTGGAAAGTAAAGGAGGCCCCTAAACTGCTCTGCCGTTACCTCAAAACTCATCCTCCATCTACCTCATCAGCTTCCCGGGACCTGCCTGAACAACTTGAAGTAAAAGGTATGGAAAGAAGCTTTGATGTGTGAGACTGTTTCATTTAATTGTATTCCTGCACAACATCGTCATCATCATAGCCCTGAGGGAAGAGTCCCACCTGTAGGGGACCCGACATCTAGCTGCCACACCATCCCCTCAGAGATCTACAGCAGCGCTGGTCTTAGTGATCAGAGAACTACAGGTGGCGTCACGAACTGTATATATACCTATCCCCTGTAAATATACCCCCCAACATACGCCTGACCGCCAGGGCCACAGACCGAGCCAGCGCTACCTGTGACAACCCCATAGACTTCCATGGGCTCGGCTCTGAGTACCCCATTGCTCTGGTAACCCACAATTGTGGTGCGTGGTCACAACACTTGCTCACAACCCTGACAGACTGAGAGGCCCCTTTCACTAGCACCAGTGAAACAGAGCCTTGCCATCCTGGTAGGACTGCCACCAGTTACTCGTTATATATAAACCTGGCCTGTTAACTGGATTATATAGGGTCAGAAACCAGCCCCAGTAACACGTGAAGTTAAACCAAGAACACACGTGTGGATTCGTGGATTGAGATAAAAGATCAGCCCAAGATTAAATTGGATATTTACAGTAATTGCCTTAAGGGCACACTAGTCAAAACACTATATACACAATGGTTATACATATACAATTATACATATACAATGGTCAGATATGCAAATATACATGGTAGTACAAAAGGTATATGCAGATGAAATATGTCAGCTACCGATTTGATGTTCGGCCTTGTGAGCTGAACCACATGGTGGGTGTGTGGTGCCAGCTGTTTCCAGTTCCTTCCAACACGATGCCTGTCGTCACCCACCTCAGAAATGATCAGCATGAAAGAGAGAGAGAGACATGGCCTCACACGAATACTAAACCCCTTGGTCAGTCTCTGCCATCAGGATGGTCCTACTCTCCACACCCAGTTTCTGGCAGCTAAAACTCCAAAACCTATGATGAATCATAATTTCTCAACAGAAAGTCACACAGTGGCAGTTTTGGCACCTTCAGATATGGCCAGGCCCCCTTACACTTGGAGACCGAAAACTGCTTTGCTACCTGGTTTCTACTAACTGTTCTAAGTATCTCCCCATCCAGGGGTGCTAGAATGGATCGAGACCCTGGCAGGCATTTGGCCTGTTACAGAGATCATGAAAATGTAAGCGATATAACGCTAGGACATATAATAACTCCATAATCTTCTTAGGAAATTCCCATCTGACTGGGGAATTTGATTAAAGAAGTTACAAGCATGCAACAGGAGGTCATCCTGTTAAGGAAGTTTTTGCTAGCTATGCCAGAGGGGTGTGAGTTTTTCCCTTTGAAGCTCTCGAGACTGGACCACTTGCTGAGCCAGATGTTCTGTTTCAGCTTAACATTTTGAAAGAGGATTGTAATCTCGGATAGGATATGATACAGTTGATAGGCCTGACATTAAATCTCTCCATATTCTTCTCACCTTTCACTTTCAAAGGGCCCCAAGTGGCAGTACATTCTGGTGTTCCTCAGTACGCTCGTCAGCAATCTCATCTCATCGGGATAACCCGTCGGCGTTTCTTGTGGTGAATGGCGAAGTGGTACTGCTGGAGCGCAAGGCTCCAGCGTAGCAACCTCCCATTCATTCTGGATATGGTGTGTAACCAGCTGAGAGGGTTGTGGTCCGTTTCATGGTGAATAGGCGCACATACAAGTAGGGCTGATGTCAGCTGATAATACAAAGCTGACATCAGCCCCAATTCTATTACTCCACTTGCCACCACATCAGGGCAAGTGGGAAGAGTGAGGCTAAGAGCCATCTTATGAATGCACCATTTCTGGGGTGGCTGAAGACTGATGTTGGAAGCTGGGGAATGGGGCTCAATATCCATGGCCCCTTCCCTGGCTTTTAATATCAGCTCACAGTTGCCTGTTTAGTCTTTGCTGGCTAGAATTCATATGGGGACCCTACATCATTTTTTTCTGGGGTCTTCCATAAACTAACCAGTAAAGGCTAAGCAAACAGCTGTGAGCTGTGATTATTAGCCTGGGAACCTTTTGAGATATTGTCCTCTTTCCCAGATTAGTAACTTCAGCGCCCAGCCATGGGCATTCCATCTGCTGGGTATCAAAATAACATGGGAGCCCACGTCATTTTTTTAATTTAATTCTAAATTTTAGATAAGATGTACATAGTAGGTGCTAAATACAACTCCCATCTTTGTCGCCTGGTCGCACTGAGTTCAGGTAGACCAAGCGACAATGATCAGAGATGTCTTCAGCACCAGATCCCTGGGAACAACCGAACTGTACCGCTTTTTCCCAGGCACCGGAACATGTCATGCTGATGACATACAGATTTCATCTGTGTGTCATCAGTGTGCACATGTGTAGGATGTTTTGCGGCCCGTGCTGCTGATAAAGAAGCAGAGATGTCTGCCTGACATGACATGTGCACATCATCATTGAATACACATGTCCATATTTGCGGTCTGTAAAAAAATGGACCACTAACAGACATGAAAAACAGACCTAAGACATAGCTCTCAACCATCCCACCAGAGAGAGCTTTATTCCTGATTTCTATACTCACATGTCTTCTCTGCGTCGTCTTCATCTCTCGATAGCTCCTCCTCTGGGAGAATGACCACATCATTCTGTTCACAGCATAACAGCACAAAATCCAGTCTATATGCACCCAGGCTGAAGCTCTACGAATGAGCCACAGTGTACAACGATGTAGATAGGAGAATTTGGTAATCTTGACTCCTATTGCTGGCAATAAACCCAGAAGCAGGTTATACATATCCATATAGATTTGGTGCTTCTCACAAAATTAGAACATCATCAAAAGTTAATTTATTTGAATTTTTCAAAAGAAAAAGTGAAACATATTATATAAAGTCATTACAAACAGAGTGATCTATTTCAAGTGTTTATTTCTGTTAATGTTGATGATTATGGCTTACAGCCAAAGAAAACCCAAAAGTCATTATCTCAGTAAATTAGAATAATAACAAAAACACCAGCAAATGCTTCCTAAGCATTTGAAAAGGTCCCTTAGCCTGTTTCAGTAAGCTCCACAATCATGGGGAAGACTGCTGACTTGACCGATGTCCAGAAGGCAGTCATTGACACACTCCACAAGGAGGGTAAGCCACAAAAGGTTATTGCTAAAGAAGCTGGCTGTTCACAGAGTGCTGTATCCAAGCATATTAATGGAAAGTTGAGTGGAAGGAAAAAATGTGGTAGAAAAAGGTGCACAAGCAATTGAGATACCCACAGCCTTGAAAGGATTATTAAGAAAAGGCCATTCAAAAATTTGAGGGAGATTCACAAGGAGTGGACTGCTGCTGGAGTCATTGCTTCCAGAGCCACCACACACAGACGTATACAGGACATGGGCTACAAGTGACGCATTCCTTGTGTCAAGCCACTCATGACCAATAGACAACACCATAAGCATCTTAACTGAACCAAGGTGAAAAAGAACTGGACTGTTGCTCAGTGGTCCAAGGTGTTGTTTTCAGACGAAATTAAATTTGGAAATCACAGTCCCAAAGTCTGGAGGAAGAGTGGAAAGGCACCCAATCCAAGCTGCTTGAGGTCTAGTGTGAAATTTCCACAATCAGTGATCGCTTGGGAAGCCATGTCATCTGCTGGTGTAGATCCACTGTGCTTTATCAAGACCAGGTACTTTCAGCTGCATCACATCTAATGTGATGTACTTAATTATTTGTACTGAATGTCCAACTGGGGGTCTGTATGTGGGGGAGACTGGGCAAAAACTGAGACCAAGGATGAATTCTCAACTCCACACAATAAAGGAAAAAAGAATGGATCTACCTGTGGCAAAACATTTTTGTATGCCTGATCACAGCACCATACACGTGAAATTACTTATATTGAAAGGTAATTTCAAATCTCAGAGAGACAGAAGGGTCTGGGAGTACAAACTTATGACAATCTTTGTCACACTCAGAGCAGGAATGAATGTGTCTCATGGATTTATGTCTTTTTACATCAATTAAGGAATTTGCTCCTAAGACATTGTGGGGGCTAAACAACACAATACCAGACACTATTCAGAGGACAATAAAACTTTCACATCTTATCTATAAACTGTTCCAATATTTATGGCCATAACTGTCTATCACTCTCCCATAATGATAGTTCTGCTTCACGTCACTTGTCTTATCTATTGCATTTTTTTCTGTGCAGTGTTGTGCATAAATATGTGATTCTTCAGATTTTGTATTAGTCAATGCCTGATGAAGAGACCTGAGTAGTCTCGAAATCTTGCAATTTGTTACCATGTTTTCAGTTAGCCATTAAAAGTTCCAGTTAGCCATCTTTCCTTTATCAAGACTAAAGTCAGCGCAGCCATCTAACAGGAAATTATTGAGCACTTCATGCTTCTCTCTATTGACAAGCTTTTGGAGAAGGAAATTTTATTTTCCAGCAGGAATTGGCACCTGTTCACACTGCCAAACGTACCAATACCTTGTTTAAAAACAACAGTATCACTCTGCTTGATTGGCCAGCAAACTCGCCTGATCTTAACCCCATAGAGAATCTATGGAGTATTGTCAAGAGGAAGATGAGAGACACCAGACACAACTATGCAGACAAGCTGAAAGCTGCTATCAAAACAACCTGGGCTTCCCTAACAGCTCGGCAGTGCCACAGGCTGATCGCCTCCATGCCACGCTGCATTGATGCAGTAATTGATGCAAAAGGAGCTCCGATCAAGTATTGAGTGCATTTAGTGAACATACACACGTGGTGAAAATTGTTGGTACCTCTCGTTTAATGACAGAAAAACCCAGAATGGTGACAGAGAACTTGAATCTGACAATAGTAATAATAAATCAAAAATCTAAGAAAATGAACAAATGAAAGTCAGACATTGCTTTTCAAGCATGCTGCCACAGAATTTTTTTAAAAAAACTCATGAAATAGGTCTGGACCGAATTGATGGTACCCTTAATTTAATATTTTGTTGCACACCCATTTGAGACACTCACTGCAATCAATCGATTCCTGTAACTGTCAATGAGACTTCTGCACCACTTGACAGGTATTTTGGCCCACTCCTCAAGAGCAAACTGCTCCAGTTGTCTCGTGTTTGAAGGTTGCCTTTTCCAGATGGCATGTTTCAGCTCTTTCCAAAGATGCTCAATAGGATTTAGGTCAAGCTCATAGAAGGCCACTTCAGAATAGTAAAATGCTTTCCTCTTAGCCATTCTTGGGTGATTTTAGCTGTGTGCTTTGGGTCCTTATCCTGTTGCAAGACCCATGGTCGTCTCCCATGAAGTCCACTTTGGCTCATACAACAACAGATGGTGCGATCTGACACTGATGTTCCTTGAGCTTGAAGTTCACCTTTAATCTGTTTAGAAGTTTTTCTGGGCCCTTTTGTTACAATTCGTATTATCCGTCTTTTTGATTTGTCAGCAATTTTCCTCCTGCGACTACATCCAGGGAGGTTGACTACAGTCCCATGGAGCTTAAATTTCTGAATACTATGTGCAACTGTAGTCACAGGAACATCAAGCTGCTTGGAGATGGTCTTATAACTTTTACTTTTAACATGTTTGTCTATCATTTTCTTTCTAATCTGCTGAGACAACTCTTTCCTTCGCTTCCTCTGTTCCATGTTGAGTGTGATACACATGTCGTCACTGTTATCTCGTTAACCCTTTCCTCCTCGGAATGTGGTACCAGAGAGAATAAGACACAGACAAAAGTATGCGTCTGATATGGAAATTTAATTAGGATAAAAATATCCTTCAGTGTTTGCTGCTTGCCATGTCCAAATCTCTATTTAATGTCTTTTTGAGCGCTCAGAACGAAATGAGGACTGTCCACAACGCAAGTGTCAGTATAACAGTTCGTCAAAGACATACATTTATTATTCATTCAAGGTTTTATACGTTTACAAAAAGGGGCTGGTTAGTCAATTAACATACAAATAAAAGCTGCTAGATTATTGGCTGTTCTAGTGTAAATATGATAATTATGATAATCATGATAAAAAGAGCTGAAGTTGCAGAATTATTGTTTTATATTCTTTTGACCTAGTTGTCTTGCATGACTGTAAGGTAAACAACAGATAGCTAATAAGACTTCATGTTCTTGTTCCTTATGAAGGCCTTATGAAGGCCTAAGATTTCTTTAAAACGACTGATTATAGCTGGCCTAGAAATATGTGAGCACAGGGTTTTTTAGCAAGTGAGATCTATCTAACTGTGAATTGTGAATACATATATGTGAATATACTTTGAATATATGGAATACATATATATTTCCATGACAGTCCCCCCTTAAATACCACTTGCCCTAAAAAACCTGCTCCTGGCCCAAGCGCTGCAACTCTTTTGTTCTGCCTGCGAGTTGAGACACCCCTAGCGCATGTCTCCCCCACCGAATATAGACTTTTCGCAAATGGGCGGTCAGGAGGACTGTCTCTGTCGGGGGTTTATGTGTTTGCAATCATAGTCTCTTTATTTGATAGGATGTTTCATCAAGGATGTGTATTCTCAGTCTGGAGGTAGTTCGGAGATCTGGTCAACCCAGGCAGTTCCATCCGGACTGGTGCGAGGTCCAAGATGGTGAGTGGCATCAAATTGGTTGTCTCCTGAACAGTTTTTTTCCATTATCCTGCGGATACAAGGAATTACACAGCAACCAGTAATTAATGCAAAAATGAGAACCCCCATAATGGCTGTCTCAACCTGTGCCAACATTTTCTGCCACCCACTCATCCACCCAAAGTATCGATCCCATGGGTCAGTGACACCTGAGTTCTGTTTCAGTTCCTCTGATAACTCATTAAGTTTCTGTATTGCCATTGTGACTTTACCATTTGGGCCAGTGTTGTCTGGGATGTGGGTGCAACAGGTGTCTTTGATCATTTTGTAAACACCTCCTTTCTCAGCTAGAATCATATCCAAAGCCATTCTATTCTGGAATGCCATAATGGAAGTGGGGCCTAACTGTGCTGCCAAACCTTTTACAGCATCTATGGTGAGGTTAACAAATCTCTGCTGGTTATAATAGATGTAATTTATCCAATCAACATTTTTGTTTATAGTGACTCAAATCCTGCTTTAACTTGGTCTCTGGCCTTGAACTCATCAGGTAGGTCATCTGTCTGGTCAGTCAGAGCATCCACGACATCCTTTATGGCTTAGGTGTCTCTCCTGGTACGGGAGCTTCCTTGTAATGCGATACGTGGATCCAAACAGGCTTTCCCTCTAGTTACACAGAGGTTGATGTCATCTGGGGCTCTTGGACAGGATCATCAAATCTGGCAGTGAAGAGAAAAACTTGAGAATGGACATTAGTTTTTGACCAATTCAATTACATAAGTGTTATGATTTGGTAACTGAGGAGAGCAGGCAAAAAAAAGGCAATACACCAGAGAGGTTGGAATCTATGGGATTGCAGTACCCTGACTAACCACCACAACTAAAGGCAGCCGTGGAGCGTTCCTACGTTGGTCCTAGACGCCTCGTCACAGCCTGAGAAGCTAACTACACCTAAAGATAGAAAAAGGAAAACTATCTGCCCCGGAGCAGATCCCCAAAGAACATAGGAAGCCCCCAAACATGTAATGGCGGTTAGACAAGAGGAAATACAGACACAGACAGAAAAATAGTATGAGCAAACGTTGGGGCCCAAACTTCCTAAATAGTAAAGGATAGGAAAGGCACTTACTGCAACCCCAAAAAACCCTGAAAAGTACCAACTCTACTAATTACAAAAACACCTGAGATCACACGACCTCTACCACCTAATTTAGTTCTCTGGTGTAACAAAAACTAAACAGCAACCACTGAAAAAACTGGAAAAGGCAAATGAACAAACAACAGTGGCTGAACTAAACTGCAAGCACCAAAAAACTAAAAGAAGAAAATGTCTTATCTGTTAGCAGAAGATGCAGGCACGAAACAGCTTTTCTGGGTCTCTGGGAGTGTGCCTTACGCTAAACAGTGCAATTGGGAGTGTGTCATGCCATGGTTTACGTTTCTCTTGGGCAATTTTTCAGCATTCTATTCTTAAGTGTTTTGTTCAGTTTTTCTACCTTCCTGCTGCTCTGGGGGTGGTAAGGAGTGTGTAGGCCTAGATCTGACCCTACTGCTAATCGGGTCTTGTGTGTCAGATTTGCTGTGAATGTGGGTCCCTGATCACTTTCTATCATTTCTGGAACCCCGTATCTGCACACTATTTTCTGAAAGTAGCTGCTTTGCAGTAGTCTTTGCTGACTTGGAATGCTTCTGTTCATCTTGAAAATACTTCTTTTGACCACAATGGCTTATTTGAATCCTTCACTTGGCGATATCTGGATGTGGTCTATCTGGATCCTTTGAAGCTGGTAGAGTGGTCTTTCCAGATAAGGTGAGGGGGACTTTCTTCCATACGTCCAGGCTTGCATTTGCCGCAGGTCAGACAGCTGCTGGTGAATTTGGCTGTTAGGGTGGAGATCCCTGAAGCGAACCAGTAAGCACCAATCAGATCATTCATCTGTGTCTTTGATATGTGGATGTGGGTCCATGTACCCATTGGACCACCATAGGGTGCATACTTTGTGGCAGGCAGAGTTTGAAGTCTATTATTGATAGCCTTCCTTCTTCACGTGTTGCTTTTTTCCCATTCAGCTCTTCTCCTTTTAGGAGCTTGGTCTTGTAACTTCTTGAGCAGATTCCAGGACGTCTCTTTGTCAGGTTTCTTGTCTTCAGTCGTCATGTAGTAGCCGTCCGGCTCTACGACCTCTCCCACTTCTCCATGTTGTCTTCCTTTGGCTGCTTCTTTGGCTGCCATGTCCACCATGTTATTGCCTCACGCCTCTTCTGTTCTCAGTTTTCCATGCACTTTGATTTTTCAAATTGCCACCATTTTGGAAGTTGGAGTATACCCAGTAGGTCCCTGAAGGCTCCATGATGCTTCACGGTTGTCCTGTTTGCTGTGATGAAGTCCCTTGTAGCCCAGATGGGTCTAAAGTCGTGTGCTATGCCATGCGAGTACCTGTAGTCCGTGTAGATGTTTGCAGTCTTGCCTTCTGCCATCTGGCAGGCCTTCATCAGCGCTATCAATTCTGCTTCCTGGGCTGACAGGCTAGGTGACAGACTTCTGGACCACAGGATTTCTTGATTGCTGGTCACTGCACTTCCTGTGTTGAAACTTCTTCTGGAGCCATCCAAGTATCCCCCTTGGGAGTGGGAGTAGAGTGGCCGGGCTGAGGACTGTAGGTCTGGAGACGGTGACATTATGAGACAAAGGTAATAGAGGCGCCACAAAGATGCCTGGCGGTGGAGAGATTACTGTTGGTTGAGCTTGATTGAAGATTGCCAAGATGTCATGTGGAGTGAGAGTTTCCAGTGGCTGTCCAAAAGTGATGTCAGCAACCTTGTCTAGGAGGGTGTGTGCTGCAGATACTGCCATCAGGCAGGAGGGTGCTCTCTTGCAACTGGATCCAAGCGGGCTGAGAGGCAGCCTAAAAGTCTCTGTTTTCCCCCGTGAATCCGTGCCAGGACTCCAGTAGCATGACCTTCTTTCTTTCATGAGGTAGACGGAAAGACTTTTCATAATCAGGTAGGCCTGGTATTGGCGCTGAGACTGTGGAGTTCTTCCAATCTCCTGAATGGGTTGAAGGCTGCGTCTGATAGAAGGAGCGGGGTTGCGTTGATACAAGCGCACAGAGGCTGCATTAGGACTGAGGCATCAGGGATCCAGGTTCTGCAATATGACCCTAGACCAGGGAAGGCCTGCAGCATTCTTGGAGTTGTTGGGGGAGCCATCTTCTCCACAGTGGTCTTCCAGTCTTTTGACATGTGTTTCGTCTTGTGGGCAATACAGTGTCCCAGGGATGTAACTTGCTTCTGGCATCACTGGACTTTGTTCTTCCAGACCTTGCGTTGCTGTTCTTCCAGGTAGAGTAGGAGAGACAAGGAATAGACTGTGCAGGTGTCGATGTCAACCACACAAAAGAGAAAGTCATCCACGTGTTGTAGAAGAGTGACTCTTGCATATTCTGCAATCCAGTTGACGAGGATGGAGGACATTGTCTTGGTGAAACTTGAAGGGCTTGTTTTGAGCACCTTGAGGCAACATTGTCCATATGCACTGCACTGGTGCGTGAAAGCAGGCCTCCAGGTGGAGGGGAAACACTGAAGAAGGTACTGGCCAGGTTGATCACCATGAATACCATTGCGGTGACTGGGACTCTTGAGAGCAGAGTGTGATGGTTCAGCACTGTTGGGGTTTCAAATACCGTAGCCTCTTTCGCGGCCTCCAGGCCTTGTACCATTCTGAACTCAGTGGGATTTACAGTCTTTTTCTTCACTGTGGAAAGCTGTGATTGATTCCGATGGGCGAGGCAGCCCAGTTTGGCCTTGTCCTTCAGTATGCGGCAGGGGACTCCCATCTGCTGGTGCAGAGCTGGCGGGAAAACAAGCCGTCTACTAGGATCCACATCATGAGAGATGACGACCAGCTGGCTTTCTTGTTCTCCACCAAGACAGTCACTGTGTTAGCACCTGCTCTGGTCACAGGGGGTCTTCTTGTTGGGACGTCTCCTTAAACGGCTGCTTTTCTCTCAGCACGGGCCATCAGTAGTTTCTTTTTCTCCAGCTCGGTCTCAGGTCAGTATTTGTGCACAAGTTTGAAGAGCTGAGTGGCCTTTTTCCGGTCTAGGGCCTGGGTGAACTGGTTGATTGCAGGGGGCACCTCCTGGTGCTTGCAAAAGATGAACCTCTGGCGTTAGAGCTGGATGAGGTGTTGCCATTCCATGAAGCGAGTAGGGTCCTTCTTGAGTTGAATATCCTGGCCAATGTCAAAGTTCTCAGGCCGTCTTCTTAGGCGAGCTCACTTAGACCTTCAGTTGGTCAGAGACATCTTGACCCTGGGTGATGGAGTGGCTTTTCTGGTACTATGTCCAGCACCTCCTGTGATAGGTCTGCAGTGTGGTTGTTTGAGGTTCCTGTTTCTTCTTGGGTCAGGGGTGAAGAAAGTGTCATGGTCCCATCTTCCTGGAACACTCTGGTCGCTTTCAGCTTCTGCAGTAGGTCCACTCCCAATAGGTTGAGGGTGCAGGTTTTTGACACAACAAATGGGACATGATGGAGTGTTCTGGCTGAGTCCACACGCTCAGGGGCTTCATAATCTGGAAATATCTGACTTGACCATCAATTCCCATGCAGGAAGCAGAAGATTCTGATAGGTAGGTGAGGTTGCGGAGTTCCACAAGAAAAGATATGACTACGCCATCCACTCTCAGGATATTGGTCCCACTGGTGGGGTTCCTTGTGGACTTGGTGTGCTCTTGTCCTATGGACGGGGTTCTTCACTGCTTTCTGTGTTTCTTCCTTGGCTTGCTTCTCTAGACAAAGTGGTGGGTCGTAGGGTTCTCTGCAGCGGTTCCGGTAATGGCCAAGCTTGCCACATTTGTAACACTTGACATTTCTTCTGTCTTTAAAACGTGGTTAGCCATCTGGCTCTGAGACCACCATCAGGGGAGCTGTTTTGCGCACTCCTGGCTGGGATTCTATCCCTTTTGCGACTGTGAGAAGGGTGTCCATTGCTATTGACCTGTACTCAGGCCTAGCTACTATCAGTGGCTTTCTGATTGGTTCTCTCAGTCCATGCACAAAGGCCTGTGCCAACATCTGTCTGTGTATCTGATCATGAATATTGAAGCCCAAATCTTGAAACACTTGCATCACTCTGCCATGGAACTTCTCCACAGACTCTGTCTTGTCTTGACTCGTGACATGTAGGCTGAGAGTTTGTCCTGTCAGTCTGCTTTTGGCCCATTCTCTGAGTTGCTCAATTAGCTTTGGTCCTGTCTCCCAGGCATACGCATCTAACTCTGCTGGAAGCTTGAAGTGTTCTCTCATAATTGACCAGAATGCATCACCTGCTTTTATTTCCATTTCGGTCCAGAGATCAATCCAGGCTGCTGTATACGTTTGCTGGATCTGCTGCATTTTTTGGCAAAATAGCATGGGGTGTATCCCTGGGTCTGGCAGCATACTGATCACCTGGCTTGAGATGAAAGGCTCATAGGATGGTGCCTCTACCTGTCCCTGCTCTATTGGTTCTTGTGTGTTTTCTTCCCTAGTATTGGGCAGCATGTGTGATCAGATAAGAAGTGACATGGTGTACTTGGTGCATACACTGGGTGAGATTTGGGCTTTAAAGTTGTCTTGCTGCATGGGGATTTCCCACTTCCTTGCTGAGGCTGCGGTGGATCAGTGTCATGGTTCCATGCTAGCAGCCCTGTAGCTATACCACCCCCTGTGAAGCCCTAGCTGTGGGCTGTTGTGTCTGGGGGCTACATGTAGCGTTTTGTGTAGGGAGATTTGCACTTTCTTCTCCTGATATAATGACTAGGGAGAGGTGGGGGGCACCGCATGCTACACAAGTGTCCCTGTACCATGGATTCTGTTGAGAACAGACTGAACATGTCCAATATTTCCCTTCACCATATGGGGGTGGTGATGGCTTAGCATCTTTCTCTATCTTGTACACATAAAAATCATATCCTGGCTTGTTCACATATCTTTCTGGACTTCCTAAACGATGCAAGTTTACTGCCACTTTGTACCATGCATTTGCATCAGTCAGCAATTTTGAATCTACTAGCTTCCCTTTTCTATTTTTCAATACATCCTGCCATTCCGCAGCTTGGAGTCTGCCCTTCTTATGGATTTCACACACTTTCATGAGCTGTCTGTAATTTTTTACATACTTTACTCCTTCTTGTTCAGCTACCAGCTGGGGGGCAGTTTTCTCTCCAGGGAGCATAAGACTCTCCTGCTTGCCCATCTTGTTCCCCATTTTAAAAAAAAAAAAAGAGAAATTTTTCCAAAACAAAAACTTCAACACGAAAGTTTGATTGAGGAGAAAAAAAAAAAAAAATTATTTCCTCGCCGAATGCCCGACGGGAGGGGCTACTCAGACCGCTGCGCAGTTTGTGTCTGCTCTCTCCCTCAGCCTGTAATTTTCCTTATCTTTGTGACCTTGGTCTAAAGCAAGCTTGAAGAAAAAAAAAATGGCTGGGGAAATAAAACTCTAAAATAAATTGCTTAGAGAAAAAAATCTCTCCAAAATCATTTAAAAATGTACTTAAAAGAAAAATTTTAAAAACAAAAGTTAGATTTAGTAAAAAAAAAAAAAACCTCTAGAAAAAGGAAACAAAAAATAAATTCACCAAAAAGGGGAGAAAAGAAAAAAAAAAAAACGTATTACTCATAAAACTCTGAAAAACAACCCTTGTTACTAAAACAGCTAATTAAAAAACAGAAAAGAGGTGGAAAAAACTGATTGTAAAATTATTATTATTATTATTATTATACATTTATATAGCGCCATTTATTCCATGGCGCTTTACATATGAAAAGGGAAAAATATAGACAGATACAATAAACATGTGCTAGACAAGGGACACACAAGTACAGAAGGAGAGAGGACCCTGCCCGCGAGGGCTCACAGTCTACAGGGATGGGTGAGAATACACTAGGAGAGGGTAGAGCTGGTCGTGCGATGGTTCAGTAGACTGAGGATCATTGCAGGTTGTAGGCTTGTCGGAACAGGTGGGTCTTCAGGTTTTTCTTGAAGGTCTCCGTTGTTGGTGAAAGTCTGATGTTTTGCGGCAGGGAGTTCCAGAGTATGGGGGAAGCCCGGGAGAAGTCTTGTATGCGGTTGTGGGAAGAAGAGATGAGGGGGGAGTCGAGAAGGAGATCTTGAGAGGATCGAAGGTTGCGTGTAGGTAGGTAGCGGGAGACCATGTCACAGATGTATGGAGGAGAAAGGTTGTGGATGGCTTTGTATGCCATGGTTAAGGTTTTGAACTGGAGCCTCTGGGCAATAGGAAGCCAGTGAAGGGCCTGGCATAGTGGGGAGGCTGGGGAATAGCGGGAAGACAGGTGGATTAGTCGTGCAGCAGAGTGTAGGATGGACTGGAGTGGTGCCAGAGTGCTAGAGGGGAGGCCAGACAGTAGGAGGTTGCAGTAGTCGAGGCGGGAGATGATAAGGGCGTGCACTAGTGTTTTTGTGGTTTCATGGTTGAGGAATGAGCGTATCCGGGAAATATTTTTGAGTTTGAGGCGGCAGGAGGTGGCGAGGGCTTGGATATGTGGTTTGAAAGAGAGGGCAGAGTCGATGATCACCCCAAGGCACCGAGCATGTGGGACTGGGGAAAGCGAGCAGCCATTGACATTGATGGATAGGCCTGGTGGAGGGGTAGAATGAGGTGGGGGAAAGATGATGAATTCTGTTTTGTCCATGTTCAGTTTGAGAAAGCGAGCAGAAAAGAAGGCTGAGATAGCAGACAGACACTGTGGGATTTTGGTCAGTAGGGAGGTGAGGTCAGGTCCAGATAGGTAGATCTGCGTGTCATCGGCATAGAGGTGATACTGCAAGCCATGGGATTGTATGAGCTGTCCCAGGCCGAAGGTGTAGATGGAGAAGAGTAGGGGTCCTAGGACTGAGCCTTGGGGAACACCGACAGACAGGGGGCGAGGTGAGGAGGTGGTGTGTGAGAGGGAGACACTAAAAGTTCGGTCTGTTAGGTATGATGAGATCCAGGATAGGGCCAAGTCTGTGATGCCAAGAGATGAGAGAATCTGTAGGAGGAGGGAATGGTCTACGGTGTCAAAGGCAGAAGATAGGTCCAGGAGAAGGAGGACAGAGTAGTGTCGCTTGCTCTTGGCGGTTAGTAGGTCGTTGGTGACTTTAGTTAGGGCAGTTTCAGTTGAGTGATGCGGTCGAAAGCCTGATTGTAACCGGTCAAAGAGGGAGCAGGAGGAAAGGTGGGAGGACAGTTCAAGATATACATGCTGTTCCAGTAGTTTTGAGGCGAAGGGGAGAAGAGATATCGGGCGATAGCTAGACGCTGAGGATGGGTCGAGGGAGGGCTTTTTGAGGATCGGGGTGATTGAGGCATGTTTGAAGGATGAAGGAAAGACACCATGTAAAATGATAAAAAACAAAGGTTTTGTCTGGTAGCGTAGGCTTTTTTCCTACCGCTCTCTGGAATATCAGCTGGCTGCTGCCAGCACTTCCCCCCTCCCTTATATCTGTGCTTGCTATCTCTACAGGCACTGAAATCACGTATCAAAAAAAAAAAAAAAAAAAAGAATATAGTTCAGTCTGAATGCCTGATAATTTTCACGTTAAAACCTGTAGCCAAAAAACTAGCTTAAAAAAATAAAAATCAAAGCCAAGAAACAGATGTGACAACGTGATTAGCAGAGGAGGGGGGGGTCAAAGGGGTTTTCTCGCTGCTGCAGCAAGCACACTGCTCTGAATGAGATACTGACAGAGCGCACGGAGATGTGATTTAAAGCGACAGTACCTGATACAGACAGTACAATGAGACAGACACCCGGGAGAATACGAATCCCTCTTTTGATGATCTGTGACACATACAAGCTGCTCTGGTAACTGATAACTCACCAATTGCACTGAGCGCGGTGAGGCTCAAGGTTCTATCGCTCTCTGTACCGTACGCCCTGGCCGGTGCGCCGGTCACAATAATCTGCAATAGCCTTCATCAAAATTCTCACTATCCACGTCTGATTTGACTGGGATGGCCTCCCGGTGCGTGGACGATTATTGTGAGAACTTATCCAAACAAAGCTCCTGCCCTTCACGTCTGATTTGACTGGGATGGCCTCCCAGTGCGTGAAAGTTTAGTGCAGAAACTTAACCGAACAAAGCCCTCGCTTCCACAACTGGATTTTTTGGGATAACCTCCCTCCAATGTGTGAAGAATATCTGCGTGGACTTATCCAAAACAAAGCTCCCGCCCTTCACGTCTGATTTGACTGGGATGGCCTCCCGGTGCGTGAAAGTTTACTGCGGGAACTTATGCAGCAATTTGTCTTTTGCTATCCAGCCCCCAGAAATCAGCAAGCAAAAACACAGTCACCGTTCCAACTTTCTCCCAGTTCACATAAAACATGAAACATATACAGCACAGCAGCAACCAACTCGGCTTATATCCCAGGGCTTTTTGATAAGGGTATGGACTTTTTACACAACCTGGGAATGCGGTGATGACCACGTCCGACCGGCTGGAAGTGTAGGCTAGGACTAGGCACAGGGAACATTCAGGTAAGATGACAGAGTTTTCTTACCTTACTTATGGAGCTGCAGTCTCCGTCCCGTGTGCCAAGGCCAGGGCCAACGCCCCCGTCTCTCCGGTCGGCCGGGTCCTCGTGCATTTCGTCCAATGCCCCGCGTGCAGGCGCCAACTGATATGGAAATTTAATTAGGATAAAAATATCCTTCAGTGTTTGCTGCTTGCCATGTCCAAATCTCTATTTAATGTCTTTTTGAGCGCTCAGAACGAAATGAGGACTGTCCACAACGCAAGTGTCAGTATAACAGTTCGTCAAAGACATACATTTATTATTCATTCAAGGTTTTATACGTTTACAAAAAGGGGCTGGTTAGTCAATTAACATACAATTAAAAGCTGCTAGATTATTGGCTGTTCTAGTGTAAATATGATAATTATGATAATCATGATAAAAAGAGCTGAAGTTGCAGAATTATTGTTTTATATTCTTTTGACCTAGTTGTCTTGCATGACTGTAAGGTAAACAACAGATAGCTAATAAGACTTCATGTTCTTGTTCCTTATGAAGGCCTTATGAAGGCCAGATTTCTTTAAAATGACTGATTATAGCTGGCCTAGAAATATGTGAGCACAGGGTTTTTTAGCAAGTGAGATCTATCTAACTGTGAATTGTGAATACATATATATGAATATACTTTGAATATATGGAATACATATATATTTCCATGACACGTCAATAAGCTCTGCTCTTTATTGCTAACAAAGGGATTTATATACACCCCTGAAGCAGGAAGCGGAATTACCATATATGGCAGTTAATACAACTTATCACTAAAGCATAAAATACTGATTTTACCTTGAAAAACTCCATCCTTCCCTTTTACTCCCTTTAGCTCCCAGTACAGAGTGTCTTACAACTCAGGCGGGGGGGGGGGTGGTATATTATCTCAAAGGAAGGAACATTCTTATCTTGGCTTCTAGTATGCGTCATCCTTTCTAACAAACCAAGGCCTCTAATTAAAAAGAAAAATGCTGGTTCAGCTCTGACATTCCCTCCTTTTGTTCCTTCATTTGATCAATACACATCTTCATACCTCCTCTGTGTCCTAGTACATCGTTTAATACACATCAAACAGATTTTAAAAACTAAATAGATAGCAAGACATATTAATAAAACCTGTAGGCCAGCTTGTATTATCCCAGTCAGCCATCCCCCTATGCCTTTGAACCAATTTGCGGGGTTAAGAAAGGAGAAAGTATTTGCCCACCATGAATCTTGATTCTTCAGATTTGCCTCATCATATAGTTTCCTTAACTTTATGACATCCTTAGCTTATATTTAAGGGTTAAAACACTAGAATTATCAATATAATGACAACATGCAGGTCCAATAATCTGGCACATCCCTCCTTGAGCTGCAGTCAGGTAATCTAACACGAGGGTATGTTGGTTAGTAACAATAATTAGCTGGTTCTGTACTGCAAGGGACCCATTGAGGATATCTAAAATATCCCATATTTGATCATCTAGGTAGTCTGTGGATTCTACCAACTTATCCCACGTCTGAGTTATCATAGGGTAGATGAATAATGCACTGAAAAATTTATTTGCTATCCCCATCTCCACTATGTGTGGTCTCCCATTTGGTCGAGGTCTATTATCTGCGGATCGTTTATGTAGTGTATATTTTGGAATAGACAATGGATTTAATCTATCTGGAGTGATGAGATAGGTGGCAGGTGTCAATCTAGCTAGGGTGCATTTCCCGGTGACTCCTACTGGAAGCCACTTAAATGCCTTGTCCCCACATACCCAATACATTGATGGTGGAAGGTTCCATATAGCTGAATGCTGTAATACTAATCGGTGTGCCAAATCTATAAACTTTGAAATATTACTCATCATGCACCATCTACACGGCTAAGTCTGTTCCAAGCATCCGTTACTGCAAGGATGCAAGCAAATGTCATTAGTAGCATCATTCCTCTTCTGGAGGCTCTCCAAGGATCTTCTTACAATGGGATGCGTGGATCCAAGTTTCCTTGCCTTGTAGCTTGACTGCGGTACTTGTCGTCAGTAGAACTTGAAAAGGTCCGTCAAATCTCGGATCCAGACTCTTTCTCACGTGTCTTTTAATGACTACCCAGTCTCCAGGCTGCAGGCTGTTACTCCCAGGATCCTGGTTCGGATCTGGAAGAGAACTGAAGACATTATCATGTACTTTCTTAAGTCTTTTATGCAAATCCCTTACATATGAGCTTAATACATGGTTACTCATTTCCAGTGCTTGGGGAAAGAAACATCCTAAGCTAGGCACTTTGCCAAATAGTACTTCATACGGAGAAAGTCCAGTTTTCCTATTTGGAGTGTACCTTACTGAGTATAGGGCTAATGGTAAACATTCAGGCCAAGATTTCCCTGTTTCAGCCATGGCCTTTTGGATTTTTAGTTTCAATGTCCCATTTAGTCTTTCTACTTTTCCACTGCTTTGTGGATGATATGGGGTGTGGAAAGCTTGTTGAATTCCCAGAGCTGTCAAGACTTCATTCATTATTTCACCTGTGAAATGTGTACCTCTGTCACTTTCGATCACCTCTGGTACTCCATACCTGCTCACCACCTCCGCAAGCAGCTTCTTTGCGGTTGCCGCAGCCGTAGCCTTGGCAATCGGGAAAGCCTCCGGCCAACCTGAGAATAAATCAAAACACACCAACACGTATTCCCATGACCCTGATTTTGGCAGCTGAATATAATCAATCTGCAGTCTCTGGAAAGGATAGAGGGGCCGAGGGGTGTGTTTGGGTGGTGTCTTGACTACCCTTCCCTGATTATGTGTAGCACATACCATGCATCCCTGGATCAAACCTTCTATACAGGTGGAAAAGCCTGGTGCTACCCAATGCTTCTGCATCACACTCATCACAGCAGTTTTGAACTGGTGGGTTGGCCCATGTAACATCTGGGCGACCGCAGGGTACAACGCCCTTGGAAGGCATCGACGCATCCCTCTTCCCCATACCCCATTTGCTTCATTCAGACATGCACCTTCTTTTTCCCACTTTTCTACTTCCTCCTGGTGCACCTGAGCCTGCATCTGGGATAAGGCATCCTCCGACACAAAGGGATTTTTGGGAGCGCTTACCTGGTGCATTTGTTAGCCCTTGGAGTGGTCTACTGGCTGCTGTTTTTGCTGCTGCATCGGCCATTGCGTTTCCTTTACGCACCTGATCAGTGCGTCTGGTATGTGCTTTAACTTTTATGACAGCTACCTCTTTTGGTAATTGTAATGCATCAATTAACTGCTGGACTGCGTCAGATTTTTAATGGGATGTCCTGCTGCCGTCAGGAATCCTCTAGATTTCCAAATTGGACCAAAATCATGAGCTATACCGAATGCGTATCTAGAATCTGTGTAGATGTTAACAATTCTACCTTCAGCTATCTTACAGGCCTCGGTCAGAGCCTTAAGTTCAGCCTCCTGGGCCGACTGATGTGGGAGCATTGGTTCTGCTTTGATTACTGCATTCAGGGAGACGATGGCATACCCAGTGTGGAAGGTACCTGAATCATCTTGGTGGCGAGATCCATCTACAAAAAATTCAAAATCAGCATTAAGTCTTTCAGTTTCAAACACTGTGGGTAGGCCTGCTGTTTCCTGTGCCATAAGCTGAACACAATCATGAGGAATCTCCTCTCTTGGATCTTCTTTGTACAATACCATACCTGACCCCCCTTTAGATCCGAGAGAGGTAACAACGTGGCAGGATTAAGTATGGTACATCTCTGCAAAGAAACATTTGGAGGCATTAAAAGTGCACATTGCAATCGAAGGTGACGTGCAGCTGAAAGGTGTGCCGGTTGCACCTGGTTCAGTATGGTGTATACATCATGTGGTGTAAGTACTGTCAGTGGATGATCAAGAACGATGTCTGACGATTTGTGGAGCAATAGTCCTACAGCATGTACTGCCCGTACACAGGACGGGGCACCCCTAGCCACTGCATCTAGTCTTCCACTGAAATAGGCTACAGGCCTTTGATTGTCACCATGTAACTGAGTCAATACTCCTGCTGCGTGCCCCTGCTGTTCATGGAGATACAGGGTGAATGGTAGTTCATAGTTGGGGGTTCCTAGCGCTGGAGCTGCCACAATCCTGTTTTTGAGAGAATAAAAACAGTCTATACCTTCAGGAGTTAGTTTAAAAGGCACAATGGTGATACAGTCATAGAGAGGCTGCATGAGGATTGACACAGCATGTATCCACTGCCTGCGGTAGGAAACCAGTCCAAGAAATGTCCTAAGAGCGGCAACATTAACAGGAATAGGAAAATTCTGTACAGCTTCTTTGCGAGCGCTGGTCAGATGTCGCACCCCTGGTGTAATGCAATGTCCCAAAAAGATAACTGAAGATTTACAAAATTGGAGTTTATCCTTTTACGCTTTACATCCAGCTTGGTACAAAAACAACATGAGTGATATTGTTGCAGTGTGACACTGTTTCCTGGAGGGGGCACAAATCAGTAAGTCATCAACATATTATAAAAATAACATTGGCAAAATCGATAACTGTGAACCAAGCAGCATCCTGAGATATCTGGAACAAAAGTGTATATATATATCTTGTACCAGCCGATACATAGAGAGTTAAGTCTCGTAGTTGAAGGTTGAAGCTGAAGTTGGAGTTTACTGTCAAGGCCACTGATAAGAAACCTAGCTGCAGAGATGCCGAAGGTGGGGGCTAGGTTTTAATTAAAACACCACTTGCTACCAGTTTCTGCAATCTCTCTTGAAATGTCCTGGTTTCCTGCACTCGTAGCACAATTTCTATCCATCTCCTGGCACACGTCTCCCCTCCCTGCTGTTTGCAGGACGAGTACCTACAGCATGTATCCTTGCTCCTCTTTTTGCCTGCGCTAAATCATGTTGTGCCCCTTGCACTATTCTGGCTAGATCCTCTGCTTTAACTGACCTCCAATCTGGTCTACTTACTTTCAGCTTTTCTGTCACTTCCTTTTTCAACCCATTCATATATGCACTTGCCAGTACCCTCTCACTAGTCTTGTTTTCTGGGACAAAACCCATTTCCACCCAAGTTTTTCTTAGAGCCCAGAAATAATCTTTTGGCTCTTCTTCCTTTCCCTGAACTCTGTCTTCTAGTGTAATTTCCTTCTCTGCCTGTCTATCTTTACATGCTTTTTTTTTTCAACGCTTCTGTAAATATAACCCCTGCTGCTGCGTCATTGACTTCTGCATTATCAGGTCCGGTCCTACCAACATAACACTTGTATGTCTCATCTATCAGTCTATCGTATCTAGCTTCATCTGCCAATTTCCCTTTTATAAGTGCTTGCAGATCCTGTCTAGTTGCTTCATTAGAGCCAACTGCTCTGTAGGGCTCCATGGTCTGTACATTTCTGCTGTCCGGGGGGAGACAGGAGGGTAAATCAGTCATCCCTGTTTTTGTCAGTCTGTAATGTCCGTCTCCTAATTCTTCAGTCTTTTCTTCTAAGTAATCACACGCACTCATCCACAGGTTCACTGTTTTCAACAGTCCTTTGTCTCTCAACCATCCATGATGTGAGTTAAAGAACCTTTTCCATTTATCACTGTTCAATTCTCAGTTTTCATTCATGCCTGCTTTACACAATACTTTGTCAATGCCTATCAAAGCTTGCTTTCCCTCTCTGCGTATCACTAAATCTTTAGCAGTAACACCTTCCTTGGTGTTTTATGTACTCCTCACCTAGAAGAGATTCTCTTGTCACTTAGACAGTTCTGTCACCAAGACTCTGTCACCAAGACAATTGTCACCATGACTCTGTCACCAAGACTCTGTCACCAAGACAATGGGCCACAAAGGTTTCTGAACCATTCCACTGCTCGCTTTCCAAGATTTATATGCCAACCAAATAAACAATCCGATCACACAGACACCAAGACAAAACCACAACACAATCATCGGATCCATACTGTCATTTTTCAAAGGAGGAAAGGCAGGACTGACAATTAATCTGAAGGTCTACTGGTTCAAAGGGACCTGAGCCAGGAATACCTGTGAATTACCTGGAAAGCCGACCACTCGGGGAGGAGGGAGTCCACTATACAGTGATATAGATTTTAGGTAGAATATAATAAGTATTCTTACCTCAGCGCTGTATGTATATCACCAACAGAGAGCTCCGCTCATCCCACGTCTCTGGACCGGTCGGACTTTCTCAGCGTAGATTAACTCAGGCCCCTGTTCGGGCGCCAGCTGTCGTCACTGTTATCTCGTTAACCCTTTCCTCCTCGGAATGTGGTACCAGAGAGAATAAGACACAGACAAAAGTATGCGTCAATAAGCTCTGCTCTTTATTGCTAACAAAGGGATTTATATACACCCCTGAAGCAGGAAGCGGAATTACCATATATGGCAGTTAATACAACTTATCACTAAAGCATAAAATACTGATTTTACCTTGAAAAACTCCATCCTTCCCTTTTACTCCCTTTAGCTCCCAGTACAGAGTGTCTTACAACTCAGGCGGGGGGGGTGGTATATTATCTCAAAGGAAGGAACATTCTTATCTTGGCTTCTAGTATGCGTCATCCTTTCTAACAAACCAAGGCCTCTAATTAAAAAGAAAAATGCTGGTTCAGCTCTGACACACACCATGTCACCAAACAGCACAGCGAGTATCTGTAGTCCTTTATATAGGCCCACTCACTCACTGATTCCAAGATTGTAGACACCTGTGATGCTAATTAGTGGACACACCTTGATTTATCATGTCCCTTTTGTCACATTATTTTCAGGGGTACCATCATTTCAATCCAGGCCTATTTCATGAGTTTTATTTTTTTTAAATTCTGTGGAAGTATGGTTGAAAAGCAATGTCTGACTTTCATTTGTTCATTTTCATAGCTTTTTGATTTATTATTACTTTTGTCAGATTTAAGTTATTTCTGTGATCATTGTGGGTTTTTCTGTCATTAAACGAGGGGTACCAACAATTTTGACCCAGTGTGTACATTTCAATAGGCCAACATTTCGGATTTTAAAATCATTTTTCAAGCTGGTGTTATAAAGTATTCTAAATTATTGAGATAATAACTTTTGGTTTTTCAGTGGCTGTGAAAAGCACCTATACATTGCATGTATAACAATGTTTTTCTATGGTCCCTGTATACTGTTCATATAAAATTAGTAAAAATAAGTACCAGTAATAGGATGAGGAAAACAAATATTTTATATTCTGTTTTGCATTTAACAATTATTGCCTTCGTCATATAAAAGTTTTTTCCAGTTATCCAGGTACAATGTAGTAAATATAAAGGTACAATGTTGTAAATATAATACATATATTATGGTTCTCATTATGGTGCCAGGTGTTTTCACCTAGAAGAGAATGATCCCTCCACCCTTTTTGCGTAAACCTTGGTCTAGATCCCTACTATGTTGTTTGCTGTCTGTAAGGTTATTCTGCAGAGGACAGAGGGGATTCCTTCATAGGCTTTCACCGCCTAACAGCAAATGTGGATGCGACTGTGCTCTTTCTATTCAGTATGAAAAATAGCAGCCTCATAGAGCCTTCAAGCTAAGTATCATGTCCTTTCTGATGTATGATGTATAGGTATATCAAGGTATGTCATATTTAGGTAATTAGGGCACAGGACTTGTGCCTGCAAGATCACCAGGAAATAAGATAAAAAGGAAGATCTAAGGAATAACAAGATGATAAAAGGAGAGGTTTTGAAGTCTTTTTTTTGTGGCTGGAGATTAAGGAAAAAGGTTCTATGTCTCCAGTGTGCCTCCAAACACAGAGTTAGTAGAATCCTTTCTGACTTAGTATAGGTGGATAGCAGCATCACAATGTTTAAGGTCTAGGATAAGGGCCTCATGACGCCAATGAATAGGCCTATAGAGAGTGTAGTTAATGATAGTGGAGTAGGTTTCCGGCATGCCAGACCCCTACAAAATTGCGAATAAGGAGCCCCTCTGGGAATGCTCTGGTGCAGGCTACGCCTGGCCTGATTCCTTTCCACAGTCTGAGACACTGTACCCAGAGAAGATGAATGAAGTCACCGTCCACAGCATATTGTAGGATAATCTTGTCAGATTGTCTTGGTACTTTCAGAGAACCAGTTCCCAAGTGGACCCAAGAGGCATAGAGGCACTGAGGGAAAAAATCTTTGCAGCATGATGGATGTTCAGCAGCGAAGACACCTCATCCAGGCTTTGTGAGTATAATGGAATTGTGATGACTCAAGGGTCTTTGTGCAAATGCAGACATATGAGGAGAAAGAAGTAATGAACATTTATTGCAGCTAGTTGCCTCAACATAGGATGAGGTGTATTTTAAGTGGCTGATGAGGACATCAAAATACTAAGTTGTTAGGATGTGATGGTACCCTGTTAGGTTGTACCCTTACGTGTGCAGAGGTGAGTAGCACTGGATAACCCATTTAGGGGCTTGATGTACATCAAAAGAATCATTTTTGATGCTTCAATCAATAAAAGTTTGGAGACGGGTATGGAGAATCAAGAACAAAATGGATCCAGTGTCATTAAAGGGATTGTTCAGGATTGGCACGTATATGTGCACATTAAAGATTCTCTGGTGACGGTAACAAGACCAGGCAGTCATGTGACCACAAGTATGCAATATGCATGCTTCCGGCCGTATTGTGACTAGATGTGCTCATTCATTTGTATTGAGTGAGTCCACGCTTGTCTAGTTGGAATATGGCCGGGAGTATGCATATTGCATACTTGAGGTCAAATAATGGCTCTGTCTCATCTTGGATAGCAGAGAATCCTGAAAGTGGAAAATGTGCAAAACTGCACGTATGGGCTATAAAAATATACTGCTGGGTTGAGTGTCATTGCTGTATAAGGGAAACTACAAAACTACAAAATAAGAGCAGTGGAAAAACAGATTTCTTTTGCAGCACTTTCCACTTGAATCCATGAAAAACGTGATTTAGTCGTGCCTCTTGATGAAGCTGTCCAGTTGAATGATTATTCATACAATGACAATATTTTTGCAATGTACGGTATCTGCACAACTATTGCTTTTATACAGTATAAGTTACCAACAGCTAACAAAGTTTGACAGGTATCCACAAAAATCAAGAATTCATAGAAAAATAGCCTCATAAAACCATAATATTTATTAGATATGCTTTTAAAAGGAACCACCTAAGTGTCTAAAAACACAAAAAGCATCAAACAAAAGGACAAGTATAACTTTATAAGTATTATAGACACGTAATAAGTTGCTTATAATGGGGAATCAAAAGGCCAGCAAAATAGGGAGGGCCCTTGTGACCCCATCAGGGCTCACTAAACATATATATTATAATCAGCATTCCCCCAGTCAGCATGGGTCAGTCACAGGAATGTCATATAGCGCTTCAAAGAGACCTGAGCAATCTGTTTGTATGTTTGATACGCAAGCTATATCATGAGAAGACTCAACAGAATGCATGTCAGTTATACACAGGTGAAGCCTTGATTTATCTCACTGTAAGAAGAGATACAGATCCATATGCTTTATTTTCTGTATTACTATTGTATAGGGTGAGCTTTATTACTATGTCAGAGCTGTATACGTCCTAAAAACTCTAATATAATCTAATCTAGATCCCTTCCTTCAGTGGCGTAGCGTGGGGGGGGCGGGGGGGGCGGTCCGCCCCAGGCGGCACGTGTGTGTGGGGGCGGCGCAGCAGCAATTCCATATGCACCCCTTCATTGCCCTCCCAACTTCGCACAGCCAGCATTTACCATTGCTGTGCTGTGCTTTGTAAAGGTGGTAGCAGGACCTGTGATGAGGTCACAGGAGGGGAGGAGTTAGGTGTCACATGATCTTCAGGCCCCTGTGTGCAGGAAACTGCTGTTTTGGTCGTCATGGTGCTGGATGATGGTAAGTTTATATGTGGGATCATAAGGGGTTTACAGTGTGGATGTAGCTTAGCTGTGTGTGCATGAGGTGTACGGAGCGGAGCCGTGTGTACGAGGTGTACGGAGCGGAGCCGTGTGTGTGTACGAGGTGTACGGAGCGGAGCCGTGTGTGTACGAGGTGTACGGAGCGGAGGTGTACGTACGAGGTGTACAGAGCAAAGCAGTGTGTGTACGAGGTGTACGGAGCGAAACCGTGTGTGTACGAGGTGTACGGAGCAAAGCCGTGTGTGTACGAGGTGTACGGAGCGAAGCCGTGTGTGTACGAGGTGTACGGAGCGAAGCCGTGTGTGTACGAGGTGTACGGAGCGGAGCCGTGTGTGTACGAGGTGTACGGAGCGGAGCCGTGTGTGTACGAGGTGTACGGAGCGGAGCCTTGTGCGTGTGAGGTGTGTGGAGCGGACCCGTGTGTGTACAGGGCCACAAAGAGCGGAGCCGGGCATGTACAAGGGTCCTGTTACTTGCGGGATCTGTGTGCT
The DNA here is from genome assembly GCA_033576555.1 of Oophaga sylvatica. Taxonomy (NCBI): domain Eukaryota; kingdom Metazoa; phylum Chordata; class Amphibia; order Anura; family Dendrobatidae; genus Oophaga; species Oophaga sylvatica. The sequence continues at coordinate 590,218,525 of JARQOD010000001.1, read as the reverse complement.
TGGGGGCTGCAGGGGGGAAGGAGGGGTGCCATTATGTGCATGGGTCTGCGTGGGGACGGAGCGAATGCTGTTATCTGTGTAGGGCTGGGTTCCTGTCCCGCTGTCCTGGCCGGGAGGTTTACTTTCCCGCATTAGAATCGTACATGCGGAAACCCGGGGACCTCCCACACGTTCTGGCAGCCACATGTCACGTTCCACCGGAGGTGACGTGCTGTAAGTCAGCTGAACGCTGGAAATGACCGTTGACCTCATTTCCGGCGGTCAGCTTACAGCAGCAGGTACTGTAACTCGTTCTCGGGAGAGTCTTCAGAACGGCGACGCATCAAGCCGCTGGATCTGTTGGAGTGAGAGCCGGGTATTGTACGGACCGCTGCATACAATACCCGACTCTCACTGAGCGAGACAAGCAGCATGTGGGGATCTCAACATGGGATCTGTTCAACAGATGAAGAGATCACCAGATCCTGCCTGTCTCGCTCAGTGAGAGCCGGGTATTGAATGGAGCGCCTCATAGCTGGTGAGATCCCCACATCCTGGGGAAATGAGGTCAGCGATGGAACGTGACTTGTGGCTGCCAGAATGTGTGGGAGGTCCCCGGGACGATTCTAATCCGGAAAGTAAACCGCCTGGCCGGGACAGCGGACAGGGTCCCGAAATCGGGACTGTCCTGCTGAAACCGGGACGGTTGAGAGGTATGTGTTTATAATTATTGTTTATGAAACAGTGTGATCAGCAGTGCTAAGTGGGTGTGGTCAGGGCGTGGATATGGGTGTGACCAGTGAAATGGGTGTGGCTAGGGGTGTGGTCTAAAATTTGCCGCCCCGGGCGCCACAAACAGTTGCTACGCCACTGCCTTCCTTGCCTCAGAGGTTGGCACATAAAGATAAACCGCAAATGACGCCCCTGTTCACAGTCGTCTTGCCCTAATGTGACATATATTGACCATTTATTAATTTTATATTGTCCATACTGAGTCAGTGTATCCCTAATCACAGGGTACACATATTCAGATTAGTACATTGGTACACTTGGCTCAGGTAAGATACTGAGACAATTAATAGACCAATTCCAATGTAACATCAAAGTACCACGAATCACAGTACTACATCGATGCCTCTACCCTGTGCCAGTCATTTCACTAGTAGCTCACCCGCTACAGAGTCCAATATAAGCTTATCACTCTTACCCACAAAGCTCTCCACCACCCTACTATATCCTGCTTCATCTCAGTCTACCAGCCTACCTGTGCCCTCCATTCCGCTGTAAGGGGGTCAGGGACTAGCCCTGTAAATGTTGATACTACCGTTGCCTGTACATGTTGTTATATGTGAATGTCCCGTATGTTCGCATCTTTGTGTATTGTGTAAGCTGTATGCAGTATATGTGTTTATTGCCAGATTGAGATTTACAAGTTAGGAACAGTGCAATTAATGAGAAGGACACAAGATGGGGGCACTGAGCTTATTCATAGTAGAGCACACTTGTAGGACACTAGAGGGTTAAGTAGATAAGTGAAGGCCGGGAACTATGGTAGGGAGTTCCTAGAGATAGTCAGTCGGGGTTGGACCCTGTTACTACTCGGACGTCCCTAGTCCTGAGCCGCGTAGCTGACACACTAGGAGTAGAGTATGTATGGTATTGGCAGCAGTAGAAAAGCCAGTGAATGAATCACTGTGGAAACGTCAGCCAGAGTCTGGGGCTGAAGAAGTAGAGAAGCCAGTGGATGAACCACTGTGGGAACGTCAGCAAAAGTGTGAGTGCTGAAGAAGTAGTCGAGTGAGCCACAAGCGAGTACACAGGCAGAATAACCAGAAGAGGGTGGACGACCTAGTAGATGTGTATTTCTGTGTCTGGACTGAAGTCGGTTCCAGGGAAAGAGATCGAAGTGCTGTTTTCACCGGGCTCCTCATCCCACAGTTACTTTGTGGTCCATTCTGGTGTAGCTGAAGAAGCTAAGCAGAGCTGTAGAAGTTGTATTGCTGGTACCGTGTCAAACGTGCTAATGGTATTTTGGATGTGCTGTGTCCGGAGGAAAATAAAGCTGATTTGTTTGAAGTTGTCCTGGACTCTGACTCCAATTCTTCGAACTTCGAGACGGATGAGGAATGAACCAGGGATGAAGCAGTTGCCAGCGCAGTAAGTACAAATTGCTCTGATGAGTCCACCCCCCCGACTATGGTATTACACCGCTAATGACATAAAACTAACATAATTAATAATCCAAACCTCCCAATCACATCTCTAAGACTTCTCACGTGCTGCGCCAATTCTCTAGAATGCATTTCCTCAGATAATTTGAGTCCCAGCACCCACAGTTTTAAGTGTGCCATAATAAAAATTCATTTCTTTAGATTGGCCTTTCGCCTCACCTTATTTATCTGACTATTTTGTCCTTCCAAAATTTTTCCTTCAAATCTGGTTCCTTTCACATCTGTTCACACACCCTCCATCTGTTCTCTACAGTTACTGGCTTGTGACCAGTTCATGCAGTGTTATTTGAATACTATATTTCTTATATAGATGGCTGGACCATAGAATACATAGACTTTTTACCTTTTACCTTTTGTGGCTCCCTTATTTCCTCATAGATTGTAAGCTTGCGATCAGGGACCTCTTCGTATCTGTTGAATTATTGTATGTATTACTGTGTAATAATATCTTTATTGTCTGTACATGTCATCTCTGAATTCTAAAGTATGCGAAATATATTGGTGATATAGAAATAAAATTATTAATTTTATATACAAATATTGATATTCGTATACTCATCTCAACTTGCCTGTATGATAGAAGCCCATACTGAGTCAGGATATCCCTAATCGCAGTAGCCACATGTTCAGATTAGTATACTCATCTCAATGCGTTTCCACTCCACTTCATGAGCATTAATGGGGTCCACAGGCAATGATACCTGGGGTGAAGAAATCCGTTTAGTGGCTCTTGTGTAATCAGTGTTAGAAGTTTTTAGTTAATGAGATGCCCATGCTCCGCTCTGAAGCACAAACATGTTTCTCATCATAGAAACAGACTGAACTTTGGAGTGGCCTATGGGCAGGCCTTTCGCTGGTTTCTCCTTGGCTTAGAGCAGGAAGATAAGACTCAGGCATATAATTAGCTGAAAACTTCTAACACCGATTACAGAAAAACCACAGATTTCTTCACCCCAGGTATCATTTTAATCAGTATAACAGTGCCAACCTGACAATGTTTGTAGTTATCTTAGCAAAATCGTGCTAATCATGTTTAAAAACTCAAGGCAGAGGAAGTGACTTATTGCATATCTATGATCCTAGCATAGCTACTTATCTTGGTCTTGTTTTTACTCCTATTTTTTGTGTTGGACCCTTATTAAGGCTATGTGCACACGTTTGGAAATGCAGCGGAAATTTCCGCAGCATTCCCGCAACTCCCTGCCGCGGGAAATACACATGCATTCCATATTGCGTATTCCCACAAAACACTAGCGTTTTGCAAGCGTATTTAACTTGCAGAATGCTAGCGTTTTCCAAGCTCTTTGTAGCATCGCTTGGAAAACTGATTGACAGGTTGGTCACACTTGTCAAACATAGTGTTTGACAAGTATGCACAACTTTTTACTATTGATGTTGCCTATGCAGCATCAGTAGTAAAAGATAGAATGTTAAAAATAGTAAAAAAAAAAAAAAAAATCATGATATTCTCACCTTCAGGCGACTCCGCAGCCTTCCCGATCCTTACCGATGCTCCCGGCAACTCCCATTCCTAGTGATGCCTTGCGACAATGACCCCAGATGACGTTGCATCACACTACGAGGTAATTCGCACAAGGCATCACTGGGAAAGGGAGTTGCCGGGAGCATCGGTAAGGACCAGGAAGGCTGCGGGGGCCGCCGGAAGGTGAGAATATCACAAATTTTTATTTTAATAATTTTTTTTAACAGGGATATGGTACCCAGGGCCTGGAGGAGAGTCTCCTCTCCTCCAACCCTGGGTACCATCCGCACATGAACCGCTCACTTTGCGCATGGTGGGCATAGCCACATGCAGAAAGTAAGCAGTTCAATGCATTCCTATGCGTGCGGAATCTCCGCGATTCCTCAAAAAGAATGAGGATGCTGCATATTTTTCCGCTACGCGATTCCTCCATGGAAAAATATGCAGCATTAGCATAGCTATGCGGAATGCCATAGGATGTAATGGGTTGCGTTGTGTAAGCGTTTTCGTGGCGAAAAAACGCAGCAAAAAGGCTAACAATCCGCAACGTGTGCACATAGCCTAAGTGATTCCTTGTTAAGGTATGTCTAACAATTATCAAGGCTTTTTGAGGGTTTTTTTCTGTAAATTCCTGTGATTATTCAGTACTGTACAAGCCAAGCATAACTTTTCTTTCTTGTGCCTTTTTTCATCTTCTTCTGTCCCATTGTGCATCCAGCTTCACAAAGCTGAATGAGTGGTCCAATTCTTATCTGCTGTAACAACATTCCCAAGAGCACTCGGCTTCTTACTTTTTTTAACCTCTTCACGCCATGGCCATTTTCCTTTTTCTGTTTTCATTTTTTCCTCTGTTTCTTCCAGGAGCCATGACTTTTTTAATCTCCCAACAATATAACCGTTTGAGGGCTTGTTTTTTGCATTGTACCATATAGTGTACAAGAAAACGGGGAAAAAATTACAAGTTCAGTGAAATTGCAAAAAAAAGTGCAATTCCACAGTTGTTTTTTATTTTTTTTATTTACCAAGTTCATTATATGGTAAAACTGACCTGGCAATGACTCCCCAGGTTAGTACGAGTCGACTAATTCCAAACATCTACAGTTTATTTTTTATTTTAGTGGTGAAAAAATTTTTTTGGGGATTTGTCGCCTTTTTGCGAGACTTGTAGCGTTTTTATTAAGGATCTTGGGCTGGTTGAGGGCTTTTTCTTTGTGCCCTGAGCTGATGTTTTTATTAACACCATTCTGGGATAGATACAATGTTTTGATCATCTGTTATTGCATTTTATTGTAATGTTGTGGCAGCCGAAAAAATGTAATTCTGGCATTTCGATTCTGTTTTTTATTACGCTGTTTACCAATCAAATTTAATTGTTTTTATATTTTGATAGATCAGACATATTTGAACTCAGTGCTACCAAATATGTTTTATTTTCCTTTTTTTTTCAAAAGGGCAGAAATTTAAACTTTTGTGTTTTTCTTACTTTTTTCCTATTTTTTAAAACTTTTTTTTCCCACTTTTAATGTCTTTAATACTCCCCTTAGGCGACTTGAAGCTGTGATCATCCAATCGTCTGTGGTATACATAGTAGTGCTTCAGCATTGCTATGTATAGCAGAAATCACAATCTCTTATGAACACCGGCTACGAGTGTGTTCACAGGAGATTTGCAATGATAGGCATGATGGTCTTCTGCAGACTCTCAGCTGTCATGACAACCCATCAGTGACCCCCGGTCGCGTGACGGGGCACCGACCGGCAGGACTTGTGTCAAATCCAGCTGTTAGACATTGACAGCAGAATTTAATTTGTTAACAGCTGCAGGTGGTGTTCCGATCCACCAGTGGTTGTTAAAGGCACATGACAGATGATTAAATCACCTGCCATGTGCAAGGAAAGATTTGAGCTCAGCGCAGGAGCCGGCATCAAAGTTGGCAACACAACATATGATATAAATAAATGTCATATATTGTAAAGGGGTTAAAGGAATGCTTTATTGAAATGATAAAGAAGAATGTACAAGACACAATGCATTACAGAAAAATGCATCCAATGTTGATTACCTTGTATAAACCAATAAAAGACTGGCTGTACATTATACACAATTGGAAAGACAATAAAAGCACATTTGGAGAGCCCCCTAGGGCCTGGGGTACTCTGGGAACTGGGTCAGACAGTTCTTGAGGGGATTAGTCACGGTAGCAATGACCCAGTACATGGCCCTGGGCGTCCAATAAAAATGTGTATAAAATAATAAAGCTGTTTGTGGGGGATTAAGGGGAAAGAGTTCGTGACGTCACCTGTGGTGTTTGGTCAGAGTGACCCACGCTGCGGTACAGGTCCTCTGGGATTGGTGGTGGTGCAGCAAAGTTATTTAGGCTCTCCACAGGCAGAGCTTTATTCCAGGGCAGATGTTATGAGGTGAAAGGATGGTGTTTTTTTAATGGTGCTGGCAGATGACGCAGGAAGGATTCCAGTGACACAGCAATGTGCAGTTTTCCAATGCTTTCACTTACAGTTCACTTGTGCACATATGCCAGTTTAGTGCTGTGTCCTCCAGGTGAGGGGACCAGTAATCTCCCAGGTATATTGGGGTACACCTTTCCAGGACTCCTTTCCGTGTATTTCTCTCCTGGCCGTCTCACTGTGCTGGCTCCCACTTCTCCTGCCTGCGCCGCTCACCCAGAGCCCCAAGCCGGTAGCTGCGAGTCCTGTCGGGTGACGTCCTCTGAGTCCCCTTGACCCTATTTATAGCTGCCTTTTCGGAGGGTAGGTGAGTGATTGTGGCAGTGGCAACTGCAATTACTACAGCCTCCGGTTTCTTAGCTGAACATGCAGTCTCTCACTAAGTTGGGGCCGGTTCCCTGTCTGCGACCTGGTCCCTCCACATCTTGATGCAGGCCCCATGGGTGACTTCAGCACTCCCAGTGTCCCTAGTACCCCTTCTTCTTTCTAGAAGCTTCTCTCCTCTACACTGCTCCTGTCAGTAGCTCCTCTCTCCTCCTCTCCTCAGACCACCTGACTGACTCTTTCCAGAACAATCTTTTTACGTCAGTACTAACTCCTCCCACCAACTGTCACTCCTTAAGCTCCGTCCCTTCTCTACTTACTCCACCCACACCCTCTACCTAGTTACCCTCCAGCCTGGGATGAGGCCATCCTCCCATAGGGTACGCCCTGGTGCCCTGACTGGAGTGATGTTGGATGCTGGTGTTAGAGTCCTGGGTAGTGCCCCCTTCCTTACCTGAGAGTGCGATACCACAACTCTGTGGTGACTGGACACTCAGGGGTGCCACACATTCAGTTCCATCTGTCTCTATAATGACTGTTTAATATTATATGTGATAGCACATATGAATTACACATTACATATCAGGAACAGTCTTTAAAAAGAACCTGCCTTCACGATTTTATACGCCAAATGGTATGTATTTAAAAGATGCTTTAATGCTGCTAAACTCTTTTTTAATTTCAAATTGCGCTTTTTCACACATTTGTTCACCCTGTTGGTCTACTACGTCTGAGTGTCTGCCTCCAGTAGGCATTTATGCCTGAAAATTATTCTCTTCAGAGGAAATTGCCTCTTAAGAGAAAAAGAGGACTTGAACTCTATAGCGCCACCTATTGGAAGTAGCGATCCTACAAGTCACAATTAACCCTTTAACGAGTCTTGTAATGTGACTTAGGATAAAAGCCAAATCATATCTCAATTTGCAGACACGGTGTTTCGGACTATTAGTCCTCGTCAGTGCAAAGTATGAGATATGATTTGGCTAGCTGAGAGGCTCTGGACTGAGGTCAAAGGGGCAAGGTTTCTCCTTGTGGAGAGTAACATACCAGCTCTGGCTTGTCAAAGTAAGGTGGCTTATTCGCCGTGCAATGCTCCTCTGGGAAATTTAATATGCAAATTGCCTCTTAAGAGAAAAAGAGGACTTGAACTGTATAGCGCCACCTATTGGAAGTAGCGATCCTACAAGTCACAATTAACTCTTTAACGAGTCTTGTAATGTGACTTAGGATAAAAGCCAAATCATATCTCAATTTGCAGACACGGTGTTTCGGACTATTGGTCCTCGTCAGTGCAAAGTATGAGATATGATTTGGCTGTTCAGAGCACACGTTCATTCTGTTGGCAGCATTGTAGTCTATGGTCCAGTCGGCACAACGCCCGAATACCATTTTGTGGGGGATACAGACGTAAGCCCCAAAGGGACCGACAAATGTGTGAAAAATTGAAGTGCTGTGTGAAAGCTCCCTTATAATAATCACTTTTGCTGTGTTTATGGAATGGATGAGCGAATCCAAAAGGTAAAGTTACGGGTCTTTACTAGACACAGAGTGTCCGGTACCGAACCCCAAACACAGACTTTTTAATGTACGTCTGGCTTTCTGCACAGGTTCGCCAGTCTTATAAAGCTTGTTCAAAGGCTGCAGCACAGTCAATCGAAAAGCTTTTAGTTACACCTACAAACATAAGGAAGCAAATGCCAAGTATATGAAAAGGTTATATTCTTTATTAACCATATAGTACATTCAAATTTTAAAACGAATGGAGATACAAGATACAAAGATAACTGCATACACAGGGAGTATATTCAAGTTTTTAAATTAGTTAATAAATAATTGTAGCGTACAGGAGCCATCTGATTTTAGACAGGGATTCACATGGGAGCAGTAATATAGCTGAGTAGGTGGTTAAAGTAAAGGCAGGTGATTGGCACAGCCGCAATTTCATGAGAGTTTAATAGTGAACCTTCCCAGGGATCTTGGGTGCCAACCCATGTGAAAATAACAAGTACAATGTCCCTGTCCAAAAGACATGGACATTGACATTGTCTTTGTTATTTTAACATGGGTTGGCACCCAAGATCCCTGGGAAAGTTCACTATTAAACTAACGTGAAATTGTGGCTGTGCCAATAACCTGTTTTTAACCACCTATTCTTTGAAATTGTTTTTGACATCAAACACGCTGCATTGAGTATATCTTTATGAATAAGGCAGCTGATTTGCAGCAACTGATAATCACAATGGAATCAGATGTACAAACCCAATCCAGTGGATTACAAGCAGGAAGAGTCAATGTGGATTCTTATCTTTTAGATTGTGAACAACAGGATGAATTACAGACACTTACCAAGTCATTAGAGTTTAAGGTTAACAACCTGGCCAAACGTGAGGTGAGACTATTTTGGACTAATAACTCTCTCAAGTCCTATGTTGAATGTGTCAGGGTACCTCGTGGCCTTGGAGCTTACAAAGAAATATCACATTTCAAAGACAATAAGGAATTTGACTCAGAATGGGAGAATATATTTTTACAGTGTTCAAAAAATCTGTTGCAATTGGTGCTTAAGTACAACAATAAGAACTACATTGATGTTAACGTAGAACTTGATTAAACTAACAGTGAATTACGCTCTCGTTTCACAATCAATGGTCGCTATTGAACAGCAGATTGAATAAAAAAACTGATACCCATTCAAATTGAGACAAAACAAAGGAAATGCGATAAGATCATTAGAGATTAGAATGACTTTGGTTCCAGCAATATTTTTTCTTGGAATAAAAATAAAACTGGACAAAGAAAAAAATTCAAATCTTTTTCCAAGAGAGGAGATTTCAAGAGGGTAATAAAGACTATCTGGCAACCAATTTGGATTCCAGTGTCAATGAGGAAATGGAAGTCTCTGATAATCACCCTCTTTATCCTCAAGCAAGTACTGCCACAAATACAGCAGCCCCTTTAGGAGAAAGACCTGAAGAAGTGACAGGAGGAAGAAACGTGAACAAATATCGCAACGGAAACAAAATTCATGGAGATAAATTGAGAGGCAATTCCCACTTGTGACCAAATTGTGTAAATCATTTGCTTCAACCCAGGAGGAAAACACAATTACGGAAGAGGGAGAAAATCCTTGTTCTGTGGGACCAATTGGCTTAATGGTAACTGATGTTGGCGATGACCCCCTCGCTGCGGTCAGGGAGGACGCAGCGATTCTTCACAGTCTGGCCATGCCCTCCAGGGCTGGGACTGGTGGGACCAGCCTACCTCAAATGACATCTTTTGTGGGAGGTGTTAGAACTTCATACATGCCCCCAATTTCACCAGGTAATGCTATTGATCTGTTAGAGGAACAGGTCATTAGAGATGTGGAAGGGTTAATATACCCAAGATTGCCATCCAATTTGTCTACTGCAGAGCGAAAAGCTCTATTTACGATCAGAAATTGGGAGAATACCATTGTTAGAGCAGCGGATAAAGGAGGCAATACAGTTCTTTTATCCAGGGGTTATTATTTAGAAGAGGCATACAGGCAGTTATCCGATACCCATACATATCTACCATTAAGACAGAATCCAACTAATGATTAGTGATGAGCCACCCCCGTAGTGTTCGAGTTCGGTTCGGTTCGCCGAACAGCCGTGTGCTCGACGAACTGTTCGTCGAACACCGTTAAAACCAATGGCAGGCAAACCAAAACACATAGTAACACATAGAAAACACATAGAAAACACTTCAAAGGTGTCCAAAAGCTGATAAATTGCTCAGAAGACACAACTAACACATGGAAAAGTGACAAGTACATATAGTCATGCGAAAAGAAAAGAGGTGGAGGAGTAAAAGGAGGGGAGACACAGATATAGGCATGTCATGCCCTTCTAAAACCAAAAAAGTGCGAAGCCAACACGGCCAGTCCGTTCCTGCCCGTGCGACCTGCGTGTCGCTGGGTTTGTGCCAGAGCTGCGGTGGACCCTGACGGCCAGCCCCCCTCTCCCAATACTGATGCCTGTCCGCTGGTGGGTCGAGCGAGGAGGCAGGTCTAATCTTTTTCATTTAAATTGTCTCTCTAATTTAAATGAGTACACTTTAAATCCTTTTACAAGGATCTATTGGAGGGCAAGTCTCATGCCAGCAGCCGCGGTAATGCCAGCTCCAGTAGCATCCAGTAAAGCTGCTGCAGTTAAAAAGCTTTTATAAGGATCATACTTGGCGGTCCACCGCAAGGCGTCCTACCGCCACTCACAGCCCCTGTGCCTTGGGGTGCCTCCCCGATGCTCTTCACTGATTGCCCCAGGGGCCTGAAGCATTTGCTTTGAAAAAATTAAGTGTCCAAAGTACAGGTGGTGTAGCTTGCTTAACAGCTGGGTTAATCCGCTGACTAGCAGACACTGCTACTAGGCCCCAAATTATTGTCTGGGCTAGATGCAGTTAAAAATTTGTAATTATATCTACAGCCGGTGGCTACTCCGCTGACTAGTAGACACTGCTACTAGGCCCAAAATTATTGTCTGGGTTAGATGCAGTTAAAAATTTGTAATTAGATCTACAGCCGGTGGCTACTCCGCTGACTAGCAGACACTCAAGCTTTGGAGCAGAACTCTGATTCCCAGGCTATAGTATGAGTAAACAGCTCTAGTCACACTCAACCATCTGTGTTACCCCAAGCCATGGTGTATGTAGTTTCTTACGGTTAAAAGGGGGGTGGGGAAAGACCCAACCCACCTATAATTGACGATGCCAACGTCACGTAAAACACAGCAAGGGGACTCCAAAAAGAGTCTCCATTTTTTCCAAAAATTTGGGGCACAGACACCACTTAAGTAGCATCAATTGCCCCAGAGTTGCTTAAAACGGTTGGTGAGGTGATTTTACAAAATCCTCAAGCTTTTACTCTCCCCAGGATGACACAGGGGTAGAAAAGTCCTTGCAGATCCATGATTTGTTCATCTTTATGAACGTGAGTCTGTCTACATTCTCTGTGGACAGCCGCATGCGCTTATCTGTCAGACTGAGCACACCACCATCAGCGCTGAACACACGTTCAGAGAGAACAAAAATTATTATTAATTTGAAAGCTGGTGGAGCTTAGTATAGATGGCCTAATACAATGAGTACCACACACTGCTACAGGCCCAAAATTATTGTCCAGGCAAGATGCAGATACAAATTGTTATTAATTTGAAAGCTGGTGGAGCTTAGTATAGATGACCTAATAGAATGAGTACCACACACTGCTACAGCCCCAAAATTATTGTCCAGGCAAGCTGGTGGAGCTTAGTATAGATGGCCTCTTAGAATAAGTAACACACACTGCTACAGGCCCAAAATTATTGTCCAGGCAAGATGCAGATAAAAATTATTATTAATTTGAAAGCTGGTGGAGCTTAGTATAGATGGCCTAATACAATGAGTACCACACACTGCTACAGGCCCAAAATTATTCTACAGGCAAGATGCAGATAAAATTTTTTATTAATTTGAAAGCTGGTGGAGCTTAGTATAGATGACCTAATAGAATGAGTACCACACACTGCTACAGCCCCAAAATTATTGTCCAGGCAAGATGCAGATAAAAATTATTATTAGAAAAAAGGTGAATGGGTAGCGGCGCAAGTGTATATGTGCTTGGTCAGCTGCAAGTACAAGGGCCTCCTACCACATGGAGGATATAAGAATCAGATAGAAAAAATTTAATTAAATTAGAAAAGCACCCATCTCGACTTGCGGCGGTCGCTCACCTACGGCTGATTGCTCCCGGCGGAGGCCGCTGTCTCCTCACTCCATAGCCGCGACACACAGCCTTGCTATATTGCTATGGAGACCTGACTGTCATCGCTCCACTAGCCTTGCTTGCGCTGTATCACGGCCTTCTACCTAGCACTCAATCTCACCAGGAGATCCCTTTGTTACCTGCACGACCTGGGTCCCTCCACTCAGACTTGGCTGCAGCAATCACAGAACTTCGTTACGCAGCTATAATCTTTATTATTGCTTATACTACTTCAGGAGTGCTGTTTTTAGTTGCAATAATTTATAAAAGCGATTCTCTGGACGGGGTGGACGTTTCCCCGGGCTGTATTACTTCATAGATGCCTGGACTGGTGGGGGCCTGCAGATGATGAGCCTGGTCTTTTAGACTGGACGGCCTACCCCCCACGCTTTCTCAAAAGTACTAAGTAGAGACTTCCGGGAGGCGGAGCCAAGGATTGGCCGCTTTTTAACGGAGCTCCCCGCTGGCCTACTATCATCTGTGGCTATCCCTCAATTTGTGAGAGGAGATATAGCTTTAATCAGCGGAGGGAATACCTGGACGGGGGGCTTGTCTATCGGGCCTGCCTCTCCAGGCTCCTCGGGAGGCTCCGGGAGCGGGGGATGCCGTACACCACGGTACGGGCCGCGGGCCAGCTGTGCTATACGCTCTATACAGGAGATACATGCTACATAGCAGATTCTAATGTAACATCTTTGAAAATTCTTGGAGAACAGGAGAAGTCCCAGAAGACTGGAGAAGAGCAAATGTTGTTCCTATCTTCAAAAAGGGGAAGAAGGTGGACCCAGGGAACTACAGGCCGGTGAGTCTGACTTCTATACCAGGAAAGATCTTTGAACAAATTATTAAAGAACATGTATGCAAGTACCTGGATAAGAATGAAGTGATTAAACAGAGTCAGCATGGGTTTGTAACTAATAAGTCATGTCAGACTAACTTAATTTCCTTCTATGACAGAATCACTGACTGGGTGGATCAGGGAAATGCTGTAGATATAGTATATCTTGACTTCAGCAAAGCATTTGACAAAGTATCTCACACAATCCTTATTGAAAAAATGACTAAGTATGGAATGGACAAGGCAACTGTTAGGTGGATTCATAACTGGCTTAGTGATCGGACCCAAAGAGTGGTTGTAAATGGCTGCACATCCAGTTGGAATAATGTCTCAAGTGGGGTACCACAAGGCTCTGTTTTGGGCCCTGTATTGTTCAACATCTTTATCAATGATTTAGATGAAGGAATTGAGGGTAAACTGATCAAATTTGCTGATGACACAAAGCTAGGAGGGGTAGCTAATACTAGAGAAGAGAGAGAGAGGATTCAAAAAGATATACATAAACTGGAGCAGTGGGCAGCAACTAACAGAATGGATTTTAACAGGGAAAAATGCAAAGTACTACATCTGGGCAATAAAAATGAAAAAAGCATATACAAAATGGGAGGAATAGGGCTAAGTAACAGCACATGTGAAAAAGACTTGGGTATACTAATTGATCACAGACTTAACATGAGTCAACAGTGTGATGCAGCAGCAAAAAAGGCAAATGCAATTCTAGGATGTATCAACAGAAGCATACAGTCTAGATCACGTGAGGTCATTATTGCCCTCTACTCCTCTTTGGTCAGACCTCATCTGGAATACTGTGTCCAGTTTTGGGCACCACATTTTAAAAAAGACATCAACAAACTGGAGCAAGTTCAGAGAAGAGCCACCAGAATGGTGACCGGTCTGCAAACCATGTCCTATGAGGAACGGTTGCAGGATTTGGGAATGTTTAGCTTGCAAAAAAGAAGACTGAGAGGAGACTTAATAGCTGTCTACAAATATCTCAAGGGCTGTCACATTGTAGAAGGATCATCTTTATTCTCATTTGCGCAAGGAAAGACTAGAAGCAATGGGATGAAACTGAATGGGAGGAGACACAGATTAGATATTAGAAAAAACTTTTTGACAGTTAGGGTGATCAATGAGTGGAACAGGCTGCCACAAGAGGTGGTGAGTTCTCCTTCAATGGAAGTCTTCAAACAGAGGCTGGATAGACATCTGTCTGGGATGATTTAGAGAATCCTGCTTTGAGCAGGGGGTTGGACCAGATGACCCAGGAGGTCCCTTCCAACTCTACCATTCTATGATTCTATGATTCTATGATTTCTTAACTGAGACATCACCGCCTTCTATCTTCTCACCAATGTCTCTGAGTATGGATAAATTTGTGGGCAAACAATCTAAAGGAGGCCGTGCCTCTACCCGAAACCAACAAGGCTCATCCTCGCCTAAATCTACCTCTGATACTAGTAGCGAGACTTCTCATTCAAAAGTGGATGCCATCATGGACCGCCTTATGCCCGAAATAGACTCTAGATTCGCCACTCTTCAAACTTCAATAGACTCAATAATATCACAAGTTAATAGTCAGGGCACTCGCCTAGATGAAGCTGAACAACGTATCTCTGATCTGGAGGAGGTTACCAAGGAAATGGTAGAACGTCTAGAGGGAAAAGAGAAAGTCGTCACAGAGCTTCAATCCAAAGTGGACGACTTAGAAAACCGATCTAGACGCAATAACTTGAAACTGATAGGACTACCTGAGTCCAATCTTCCCTCTGAATTGCTAAAATTAACATCTGAGTGGCTGCCGGGAGCCTTGGACATTCAACTAACATCCGGATCAATGGCGGTCGAGAGAGCTCACAGAATAGGCCCGCAGAGGGGTAAGGACAATGATAGACCCAGACCGGTGATATTCAAGGTCCTTGACTTCCAAGTCAAAATTCGTCTACTCACTGCTTACAGGAAGAAAGCGCACCTATCCTACGAAGGGCACAAAGTTCTGATGTTTCAGGACTATTCGGCCATGGTGACGACCAGACGTAGGGCCTTCAACACAGTGTGTAAGTTGCTGGCTGACAAAAACATTAGGTTTGGCTGGAGAGTGCAACACCCTGTTGAGAGAGACTACTCTCATTATTCACATGTTCATAATTCCCATGCTAGAATTGACTACTGGTTGTTGAGTCCCTCACTCATGCCAAGAATCACACATACCAAAATTCTGGACATGCACATCTCAGATCATGCACCGATAACGTTCAGCCTAAAACTAACTAAACCAATCTATTCTCATAGAAAATGGAGGTTCCCGTCATACCTATATCATTCAGATGATTTCAAAAAATTCATACAATTCTCATGGGACACGTACAAATCAGACAACCAAATACATTGTGAAACGCCAATTCTTTTCTGGGATACCTCTAAAGCAGTGTTGAGAGGGCAAATAATTGCGTATATATGTCATAAAAAAAAAAAAAGCGCGAGTGGACCTTGGCAACGCAGAGGGCTTTAACCCTAGCATATAAAAATTTTAAACTTAATAATTCACCCCTCACGAAAAAACAATATATCGAGGCAAAGGAATCGGCGGATGCACTAGCTCATGAATGGGCCACTTATAGTATTGATCTTCAAAAGCACAAATTTTTTAAATGGGGCAACAGACCTGGCAAATTACTTGCATCTCTTACCAGACCATACAGAAAGGCCACAAGGATTCACAAAATTCGGACCAAAGAGGGCAGAGTGTTGACAGAGAATGAGGAGATTGTAGAGGAATTTAGATCATTTTTTGGTTCCCTGTACAAAGCGGAGAAGAGAGAGGGGGACGATATTCTAAATTTTATGCAAACAGAGGTGGCACCCCTACTAACAGAGGAACACAGGGAAATCCTTAATGCTCCTATATCCCCTTCAGAAGTTATTCAAACTATCAGCTCCTTGAAGCTCTCTAAATCTCCTGGCCCTGATGGGTATAGTAATGAATTTTACAAAATATTGGGAGGCAGTATAGGGACACATCTTTGTGAAGTCTTTAATCAGGTGGTTCGTTCGGGGCAGCTCCCGGACTGTTTCAATGAAGCAGACATAATAGTGCTCCCCAAGCCGGGCAAAGATCCTTCACTAGTGGAAGGATATAGACCACTCTCACTTTTAAACTCTGACTTTAAAATTTTCACTAAAATACTAGCAAATAGAGTGCAAAAAATAATCCCTAATCTGATACTGCCACAACAAATTGGGTTTGTCCACGGTAAATCCATAACATACAACATACGGACGGCTTTGGGAGCTATCTCTTACGGAAAATCTCATGGCTGTTTAGAGTCTATTTGTCACGCTGTCACTGTATACAGGAGGTCCGGGGTCTATGTTGACCCTAAGCTGGGGCCCTGACTAATCCCTCTACCTGGAGGTACTGTTGATGGTACAGAGGTCCAGGCCGCCAGAGTAACCCTATCTCCTGTGAATCCCTGACCCTCTGTAATCTAGTCCTGAGAAGGACCCTGATCACCACCACAGGGAACGGGAAGGTAAATGCCTACACACAGTATAAGACGAACGAGACAGTACAAGGGGTAAAATAAAAGACCACCTTGCATACAAAACACACTCTAGACTACAGAGGGAACACCAATGGGTAAGGAGATAAATAATAAAGCGAGGAGGGGAGAAAACCACACCAGGTACTCTTCACTTCAGACTTCACAATACCACGATCCGCTCTGCTGGTCTGCATGAATGCTTTCACCGACACTTCCCTAGCAGACTGGCAGGTATATGAAGGAATCTCATTAGTGCAGCATTAACTGCAGCTGGGCGAGGCTGGCCTCGTCTAGCACAGAGAGAGGGAGAATTAACTCCCTCACTGTCGACAAACACCAAGCACCAAAAACTCAGCTGTGAGAAGTCAGGTTGTGTAATC
Source organism: Oophaga sylvatica (assembly GCA_033576555.1). Classification (NCBI taxonomy): domain Eukaryota; kingdom Metazoa; phylum Chordata; class Amphibia; order Anura; family Dendrobatidae; genus Oophaga; species Oophaga sylvatica. Next base: position 590,201,516 of record JARQOD010000001.1, on the reverse strand, counting down.
GCGACGATCTTCGTGGCGACACACCCGTGACACTATTGTGGTCAGCCTGGATGCTGACAAAGCGTTTGATAGGGTTGCATGGGATTACCTCCTCGACATCCTGGAGTTTAGAAACTTTGGTCCATGGTTCTGTGAGGCGATAAAGTTGTTATATAAAAGCCCAGTGTCCAGGCTGGCCATAAATGGTATACTCTCTTCCAAATTTGAAATCCAGAGAGGAACGCGTCAGGGCTGCCCCTTGTCGCCTTTGCTTTTTAACCTTGCTTTAGATCCTTTACTTAGAACCCTCCAAAATTCTTCAATATATAGGGGCATAGAGGTAGGCTCCACATCACTTAAAATTGCGGCATTTGCCGACGATATACTCCTATTTATCTCCAATCCCAATGCGGCAATACCAGTTATCATGGAGGCCCTAAATCATTTTGGCAAATGCTCAGGCTTTAAAATAAATTATAACAAATCAGAGGCCCTGGCTCTGTTTGAGCAAGGAAAATTAAATAACTCGACACTTCCTTTCCAATGGAGCACATCATCTATCAAATATTTGGGTGTCCATCTCCCGGCAGACTTGACGTCCTTATACCACATTAATATTAGACCCCTAATTACGTCCATACTTCACCTTCTAAACTCCTGGAAACACTTTACTTTATCTTTTTCCGGAAAATGTCATTTAATTAAGATGATAATATTTCCAAAACTATTGTATATTTTCCAAACATTACCTATTTTGTTGACACGTGCTGATGTTAAAACTCTAAACACTGCTTTTAGGAATTTCATTTGGGGAGACAAAAAGCGTACAAGAATAGGTCTAATCAAACTAGAAGCCCCTAAGGAGGGGGGTGGCATCAATTTCCCAGACATTGCAAAGTACAATCTAGCAGCAAATCTCAGATATATCATTGATTGGTTGAGAGGCAACTCACATTTTGCAAACGTACTTTTAGACCAACAATTAAGTCCCCATGTCTCCTTACCAGCTTTACTACATATGACCAACGAGGACCTTATTGCAGACATAAGAATCCACCCCACCTTATGGCAAACGATACAGACGTGGAGGAAGTGTAGGAGACTATGTCATTTGAGAAGCAATGTCTCTCCTTTTGTGCCCTTTCTGGGTAACCCGCGCTTTGTGGGAGGTAAACCACCCTTACCTTACATTGAGCTAGCTGGGCAGGGTTGCATATTGGCAGCTGACCTATTAGATGATAGATTCTCCATGCTTACATTTGACATAGCAGCTCAACGTTTCCCAACATTTGTAAATAAGCCCTTCCTTTTTCTTCAAGCAAGGAGCTTAACTTTGAAAGGCATGGCTGCTGGGGTGGAGAAGGAGGGAGGAACGCTTTGGATGGCTTCCTTAGGACCGCCAGGGTGCAGATAGCCTCGACAAGCACCATTTACACACTGTTGCGTAAGCATTGGTCTTGGGAGGGCAAAAAGACAGGTCCAGCACGATGGGTTAATGATATACAGAACATCACAGTCTGGGAAATCTTAGATGCCACATTGTTGCAATGGAAGGTGATCCCCTCCAGCAGTTATACAGACATGTCTTTATTACTCCTTCATAGAGCTTATATTACCCCACACATTAAGTCTAGGATGTCTCCAGGGGGCACATTCACCTGTTCCAAGTGCGGGACAGGAAACACAGATATATTTCATCACATGTGGGGATGCCCCAAAGTGCAAAAATTATGGCAGTCTATCCACGCCGAACTACAGAATCTTGGCGGGATAGTGTTTCCCTTGACGCCCCAATGGGCAATATTTAATATTCTAGACAGTTCTCAACACAAATTCCCCAAACATGTTAAGGCCATGTTGATAACATGGGCCTCAGCTACCAGGAAAAGTATCTTGCAGCACTGGCTGGATCCATTGCCACCACCCAAATCTCTCATATACTCCAAAATAATGTATATTTTTCAAATGGACTGGCTAGATACCCTGACAAATAAAGAGAAATTGACCGGGAAATTTCTAAGCACATGGTCATTATTCATCCCATCTCTATCTCAAGACACCAGGGACAAATTAAGGACACATTTTGAAAACACCCAGTAGTATCTTCTTCAGAAAATTAGCAGACATAATCCTATTCCTTAAACTTGTTGATTGTTAATCGAATGCAGGGATGTTTTAGGGATTTATATGTTGGGGGATGGGAGGGTTGAGGGTGACATTCATGAGTATTATACCTATCAAATAAGCGTTAATTAAGCTTAATACTTTCAAACCTGTATGACTTGCTTCTTAGCTTTGTTCCTTAAATCATTATTTTGAGTTTTGCGTCTGTTAAATAAGCTTGTTACTTCAAGATTTGTATGATTACATTGTATTGTAATACTCTTTAAATCAATAAAACATGTTGGAAAATTTTTTTTTAATTAAATTAAATTTGAAGTACTCGCGCTACAGAACAACCACAAAACATACAATACTGATCCAGTGACACATACCTAAGATTCTTCACGTTTATTCCCACAGATGGAATGACGATCTTACTGGTGCAGTGTTTAGACCAAAGGATGATTGGTTGTGATGCTGACTTGAGGGACTAAACAGCAAAAATCTGTTTGAAATGCAGATTGAAATTCTTTTTTTTTTTTTAAGGCTGATGGAGCTTTGTATAGATGGCCTAATAGAATGAGTACCACACACTGCTACTATGCCCACAATTATTCTACAGGCAAGATGCAGATAAAAATTCTTTTTTTTTTTAAACTCTCGTGGAGCTTTGTATAGATGGCCTAATACAATGAGTATCACAGACTGCTACTATGCCCACAATTATTCTACAGGCAAGATGCAGATAGAAATTCTTTTTTTTAAAAACTCTGGTGGAGCTTTGTATAGATGGCCTAATAGAATGAGTACCACACACTGCTACTATGCCCAAAATTATTGTCCAGGCGAGATGCAGATAAAAATTATTTTTTTTTAACGCTGGTGGAGCTTTGTATAGATGGCCTTATAGAATGAGTACCACACACTGCTACTATGCCCAAAATTATTGTCCCGGCGAGATGCAGATAAAAATTCTTTTTTGTTTTAACGCTGGTGGAGCTTTGTATAGATGGCCTAATACAATGAGTACCACAGACTGCTACTATGCCCACAATTATATTACAGGCAAGATGCAGCCAAAAATTATGAATATTTCAACGCTGGTGGAGCTTTGTATAGATGGCCTAATACAATGAGTACCACAGACTGCTACTATGCCCACAATTATTCTACAGGCAAGATGCAGCAAAAAATTATGAGTATTTTAATGCTGCTGGACCTTTGTATAGATGGCCTAATAGAATGAGTACCACAGACTGCTACTATGCCCAAAATTATTCTACAGGCAAGATGCAGATAGAATTTTTTTTTTAAGGCTGGTGGAGCTTTGTATAGATGGCCTAATACAATGAGTACCACAGACTGCTACTATGCCCACAATTATTCTACAGGCAAGATGCAGCAAAACATTATGAGTATTTCAATGCTGGTGGAGCTTAGTATAGATGGCCTAATACAATGAGTACCACAGACTGCTACTATGCCCACAATTATATTACAGGCAAGATGCAGCCAAAAATTATGAGTATTTCAACGCTGGTGGAGCAGGCAAAAAGTGATAGCAACTGATGTAACCTAGCTCTCAAAAGGGCTGCAATTACAAATAGTCATTACTCCCAAGTTGACCTATCTGTCTATATAGAGCACAGACCTGCCTGCTAAAAGTGCTAGGAACTGCTGTAACCTAGCCCTTAAAAGGGCTGCAATTACAAACTAGTCCCTCCCTACTCCCTAAACCTTCCTGTCTAACTGCAAATTCGCTTCACAGTCACTGTTAGAAAGATAGCGCTAACAGCAGCAGCAGTGCCATCTAACACTGTGCTGCAGGAGTGAGAAAATGGTGGCGAGGGGGAAATGGCTGGGTCTTATAGGGCAAGGACATGTGACATACACAGCCAATGACACATGTCCTTGCTTGTGTGAAAAAAAAGCACTTCGCTCCGTGTGTGCGCTGCTGATAGGCTGACAGACTGTACGGCCCACTGGAAATGCGGGAAAGAGAAAAAAAAATGGAGACCTTCATTATTTCTGCAGAGATCCATCCCATTCCCCTCCCCCCGCCCCGCTGTACACTCAAACTGTGTATTAACAGTGATTCTTAGCATTACTGTGAAAAAATCTAGTGACGATTTAGGTGCACGAACAGTTATCGAACATAACCTCGAACAGCCGGATTTTTTCAAAATCGTTCGGGTTCGTCGAACGGCTCGAACACCGGCCAAAACAGCTCGAATTTGAAATTGGCAAACAGTTCGCTTCGAACACCGCTCATCTCTACTAATGATTACAAAAGTGAATTTAGAACATTCCTTAGAAAACAAGTTGAGAGAGTAATCTTTTCCTGTAAAAAAGCAGAAAAGTTACTGCCAGAATTCCCCCATAAACCACATTGGTACCACATACCCAAAATCCACAAGTCTTCATCCCGCCTTCCAGGACGCCCCATTGTTTCTGGGACAGGGTCACTCACCAAACCCTTATCCCAGTGCATGGACTGGTTGCTCCACACTATTGAAGGAGGTTCCTTCTTATATAAAAGATACAAATGAATTTTTGGATGCCTTGCAAGAATTTGATTGGCAGGATGGCTTTTCACTTGTCTCTATAGACGTTGAAAGCCCCTATACCAGAATTCCGCAGGCAGAAGGGGTAGACGCGGTTAGAGTGGCATTATCTAGTACAGACAAAAGTGGGGAATTAATTGACATCATATGTGAGGGAATATAGTTCATTTTAAAACACAATGCCTTCAAATTCTTGGATACTTGGTATCTTCAACGGGTGGGTACTGCAATGGGTACCCCTGTTGCATGTACATTCGCTAACCCGTTTCTTGCAATATTTGAAGAGAGATACATTTACTGTGTGGAAAACCTCTTTTTGAAGCACATCAGGCTTTATCTCAGATTTGTGGATGACATCTTTATGGTGTGGGATTGATCTCAGTACCTATTACATAATTTTGTGGAGTACCTGAATACATCAAACACCATGAAAATGGGATTCACTTCCAAATTGCATACAGCGAAAGACAGATTAAAAAGGTATTTTTGCATCAAAGGTGGGGGTCAGGGGCTATGAAAGGTACTACTAAAATACTTATGGGACCCACAATTAGGTGATATCTTCACCTGATATCACAAAAAATGGGTGACAGATTCCCTTTAAAGAGGATTATTATTAACCCTGAACATTATAAGGAACAGTCACTGGATCTGTATGATAGATTCTTAAATAGAGATTACCCTAGAACACTGTTGGATGCAGCTCTTGATAGAGCCAATTTCCCTCATGCCCTCCCTTCTTCTTTTTCTCCATTTCAAGTTAATCGGACAAATTAAGAAATTAATGGATGCAACCGAAAGAGGCAGGAGATTTATTTTCAGCTTTGAATATGGCCCTATGGATAGGCAACTTAGAATGGCAATTAATAAAAACTGGCATCTCTTAGAAAAAGAAGAAGGGATCCATTGGTCACCAATAGACGTACAACCAATTTGAAGGATTTATTGGTACATAAAAAGGAATCCAAAAATTGGCTGAAAAAAAATATACGGGAGGGCAATCATAAATGAGGTCATTGCTCCTTCTGTCCCTTTCACCTTACCTCCAAACTATCACAAATAGGAGTTACACATGAGGTACGAGAATTCATTTCATGCCGCAAGTGTTACACAATATATGTCATATTTTGCCCCTGTAGATTCTACTACATTAGAAAAACTATCCGCCCTTTTTTTATTCGATTCTATGAACATTTCAATTCTATACAATACAGGAAAAGGAGCCCTCAGGTTGATTAACCATGAAAGAGAATTTCATGCCGGTAATCTGGAGGTCTTGCTCTTTGCAGGGATTGAGAGAGTTAAATTACCTGCTCAGGAAGGGGATATCCAAAAACTGTTACTTAGAAAAGAAGCCAGGTGGATCATGCGCAGCGGAGTACAGGGTGCATCAGGATTTAATGGTAAGCTTGATATGTCTGTTTTTTCCTGTGACTGTCATTATGGTTTTTAATATTAGTGTTGAGCATTCCGATACCGCAAGTATCGGGTATCGGCCGATATTTGCTGCATCGGAATTCCGATACTGAGTTCCGATACTTTTGCTATATCGTATACCGGAATCGGAAGTTCCCATAATTCTTTGAGAGGCAATGTGATTTTATTCAGCCAATGAGGAATCCTAAGAAGTGTGGGCACATCCTGTAATGCTGCGGTCATGTTAACTAATGGCATGGCTGTGATTGGCTGCTGAAATGATGTCAGAATGCAGTATAAAAGGCACCGCTGCTATTTTGCTTTCACTCTGCTGTGAATTCAGTTAGGGACAGAACGCTGCTCTTCTGAATCTGAGGGACAGTTACAGATATCGTTTTTGTGAATTGTTCTGTAGGCAGGCTATTTGACAAACCACTGTGTAAAGCTTCCTTTTGCCTTGCAGTGCTGTTTTCACAGCTCTCTGCAAGGTCTGTGTGTGAGTGCAGGTGACGCTGCAGTTTGGTCTGCATCCACCGCAGTTTGTAGTCATCTGAACGTGTCACTCACTGCCTCATTTTTTTTTTTTTTTGTAATTGGTGCTGCTCCATTCAATTTCAATTAACTATCATCTATTAGTGTGACGCGCTTCCATACGTATACAATACATTGGTTGCAAACACTAGAAGTACATAGCGGAGGCTTTCAGAGCTAGTGAACAGTTGTGTGCAGTGTTCATGGCTGTCTGGGAGGTCTCTTTGTGAGTGCAGATCACGCTCAAGTTAGTTCTTCAACCACTGCTGGTTGGAGTCTGATAAGCGTGTGTCACTGCCTCATCCTTTTTTTTTGGAATTGGTGCTGCTCCATTCAATTTCAATTAACTCTAATCTATTAGCATGACGCACTTCCATCCGTATCCAATACATTGGTTGCAAACACTATAGAAGTACATAAAGGAGCCTTTCAGAGCTAGTGAACAGTTGTGTGCAGTGTTCACGGCTATCTGGGAGGTCTCTTTGTGAGTGCACATCACGCTCAAGTTAGTTCTTCAACCACTGCTGGTTGGAGTCTGCTGAGCGTGTGTCACTGCCTCATCCTTTAAATTTTTTGCAAATTGGTGCTGCTCCATTCAATTTCAATTAACTCTAATCTATTAGTGTGACGCGCTTCCATCCGTATCCAATACCTTGGTTGAAAACACTATAGAAGTACATAAAGGAGACTTTTGGCTGGTTTGCGGCCTGCAGCAACAGACAGATTAGTATTACCCTATTTTTTGTAGCCTTATCTATTGCATTCTAGTTTTGTGCATTGTAATAGCTACAAAAATTTTGTGAGTGATACTATCGATTGTACATCGTTTTTTGTCTCAATCACAACCTTTGTTTTTTGGGGGAAAAACAGGGAAAAGTTAATAAAGTTCAGCAAACACTACACTTGACACTTGCTAGGCCACATTAGCTGATATTAAAGTGTAGTCCACACTTAATAAACTTAGTGTTTCTTATATCTGTTAGCAGCTGTTCAGGAATAAGCACACTAAGGCCTTAGTACTTTTCTGCCTATCTTTATCAATCTACCAAGATGAAGAAGGCAGAGAGTAAGGCACGTGGACGTGAAGTTTCAGCAGGGAGGACGTGGGGATTTTGTGGCTGCTGCGTCCCCCAGTGACACAGCATCCACCAGTTTTCCCCATGAGCAGTCCTTTATGCGCAGTTTTGTAGGAGCTCGGCGTAACCCCCTGCTGCGGGAAGAACAAATTGAAGCCGTTGTCGGTTGGATGGCAGCCTACGCATTGACTTCAATTGTTTCCACCTCCTCTCAGGACCAGAGCACTGTTGAGCAACCATCTGTCTCTTCACCGCCTGCCAAATTGCCTAGGCAGTCAGAGAGCTCTGTACAGGAGCCAGCTCAGTCTCTACTTCTGTTCTTTGAATCTGTTGGCTTGGAGAGAGGGGGCCAGCCAAGCAGCATTCTAGAATGTGAAGAAGAGGGAGTATGCAGTGATGCGCAACTGCTTTGTCTCTCTGAATCTGAAGAGGCGAGTGAGCCACTGCCAATGGTCAGCACACCGCAGAACGCATCTGATGATGATGAGACTCAGGTGCCAGTTTCTGTTGCGCATGGTGCTGGCCAGACCACCCAACAGCAGCAGGTGTTGGAAGAGGGTAGTGGAGATGATGAGGTCCTTGACCCATTAGGCGTGAGGAACAGGAAGGTGGTGGGAGCAGCTCTGAGGAAGAGATTCCCCCAACGGTCCAAACAGGAGGAAGAGGTAGGCTGCAGACTCGGTAGCCTCCACTTTGGCACCCGTTCGGAGCAGTTCTCTTCCAAAAGTCAAAACGAGCGCTCCCAGGACTTGCAGTGCGTGGTCCTTTTTTGACACAGTTGCAGATGACATTTGCTTTGTCAAATGCAAGCTGTGTAATCAAAAAGTCAAAAGAGGTAAAAGTGCCAGCAACCTCAATACCACTAATATGTGGAAACATGTGTGGACCAAGCACGTGGTGGAGTTACAAAGACACACTGGAGACGTAGGCCAACCACAGCACCACCTACATCATCAGCTCGTGTTGGAGCCTCTTCCTCCAGCTCACACACAGCTGTTTCGGCTTCCTCACAGGATCGCCATGGAAGAACCTCTGTCACTGGTGTACAGAGACCCAGTGTAATTCCACCCACAGCAGCAAGTTCCCTGTCATCCTCACACTCCCAGGCCACTGTACAGCCATCGGTAGCACAGGCATGGGAGAAAAGGTGGCCCTATCGGCAAACCATCCCCGAGCACAGGCTCTGAATGCTGGCATTGCAAAACTCCTGTCTCTTGAAATGCTGTCATTCAGGCTGGTGGAGACTGACACATTCTGTAACTTAATGGCATTGGCAGTCCCACAATACAACGTGCCCAGCCGCTTTTATTTCAGCAGGCAAGCCGTCCCTGCCCTGCAAAAGCATGTGGAGGGAAAAATTAAACATGCGCTACTAAACGCCATCAGTAACAAGGTCCACCTGACCACCGATGCGTGGACCAGTACCCATGGACAGGGACGATACCTTTCCCTCACTGCCCATTGGGTCAATGTTGTGGAGCCGGGTACAGATCTTGCGAGTGGCGCTGTACGTGTTCTGCCAACTCCAAGGATTGCAGGAATCCAGTCTGTACACATTGACTCCTCCTCCTACTCCAGTTAATCAGAATCATTGCTGCAGGAGCCATCACGGTCTACCTCCACATGGACCACCACCACTGAGTGGGCCTCTATGAAGGACATCTGCCACGTTTTGCGTGCATTTGATGACTCAACGCGGTTGGCGAGTGCAGATGATGCACTAGTCAGCATGACTGTCCCCCTTATCTGCCTGCTTCAAAAAACACTGCAAGCACTAAGGGATGAGGTTTTGGAAGGAGTGGAGGATGAGGAGTCACAAATTCCATCACCTTCTGGACTGTCAGCGCAACGTGGTTCCTCACAAAGGCCTAGGCAGGGGACACTTTGTGAGGAGGATGAGGAGGAGTCAATGGAGGAGGAAGACATCGCTCCAGAGGGAGGTACACAATGCTCTAGTCAGTATGTAGAGCGAGGGTGGGGTGATGCAGATCAGGCAGAGATGACGCCTCTTGCAGGGGACATCGTTTCTTGGCCAGTTGGGAGTCTGCAGCACATGGTTGATTTCATTCTGCAGTGCCTGAGAAACGACCGCCGCATCGCCCACATTCTCACCACGTCTGATTATTGGGTGTACACCCTCCTAGACCCTCGCTTCCGGGACAACTTACAAAGCCTCATCACACCGTTGAACCGGGAGCGTAAAATGCGGAGCACCAAGACACACTGGTGCAATCCATCATGTTCTCCATTCCAGCCGAGAGCACTGCTGCTGCTACTGCTTTACAAAGCAGCTCTGTGGTCGAGGCAGTGGAGAAAGCTCTGCACCAAGAGGGAGCAGAAGCAGCGCCTCTGCACAGGGCAAGACCAGTATGGCCCAAATGTGGTGAAGTTTTGTGTCACCGCCACAAATGTCTACACCATCACAGACTGCTCCAGTCAGCAGGAGGCAACGTTTCCGTCAGATGGTGACAGACTACATGTCTTGCCCTCTCAGTGTACTCCCAGATGGCTCTTCCTAATTCAAGTTTTGGGTCTCTAAGCTGGATACATGGCCAGAGCTTAGCCAGTATGCATTGGAGGTGCTGGCTTGCCCTGCTGCCAGTGTATTATCGGAGCGCGTCTTTAGTGCCGCAGGTGGTGTACTAACAGACCGTCGCATGCGACTATCCTCCAATAACGTAGACCGGCTTACTTTTCTGAAAATGAACAAGGCATGGATCTCGCCTGAATTTGCCTGTCCAGTTTCCGATTAAATAACTGGTTGGCAACAGTATCCATGTCTCCTGTTCTGTTCATCTTTCTACCACCTGAACTCTACTCCCTGGGCTCCAACACTGCCAGTTGCTGCTCAGAAGTACTGTGTCCAAAGACAAAAACACAAGCTCCTGTGTTAGTGGGGTTCAGTAACGCTAGCTGTTCCCCTGCTGTGTGTCTGGCAATAAGTCTCCTGCTCCACACAATATCAGATGTCTAACTTGCTCCACATAGGGAAGAGCCGACACCCTGATTGTTATGCTCAAAACACGAAAAACTGCAATTTTCCAACCCTAAAATGATTAATTTTAGTAACAAATATGTACAAATATAAATTTTTAATCGAAGCGCATATATGCACATGGCGAGTAGAAATGCTAAGCAAAAACCCAACATAGGGTATAGGGGTTGAAATGAATACATAAAAGGACATTTCATAATCCATTAATGCTGCTTAAGGAACCGTATCTCCACCTGTAAGATACTGCAGACAATGGATGTACGACTCATCATCATCATCATCATCATGAGTTCTATATGTGACAGACATTTTAAAATACACAGATTGAGGCCAACTGTAAGTTCACACCCCATATATGAAAGGTCCAGCATCTAAACCTGATAATAAGGCGCAATAATCATGCATAACCTCTAAAAAGTGCATCGTGCATACTGACAATAGCAAGTTATACCTGCAAGTGCAGGTCATACAACGCCAACGGATAGAAAATGTTAATGGTATCACAGTGCATAGCTACTGATGGACAATGGCGATATAATACTGTACCTCAATAAAGGCAGCGGCACCCCTCATGCTTGTTTGGCTTGTAGCTTCTTCAAGGGGGGACGTGCTTGTTTGGTTGCTCATAAGTGCATGTTTAGACAGTAAATCATTCCTGATGGCGTCTTTGTAGCGGCCCTAGCGCTGAAGAACGCTGTGGAACGTCACTACAAGTGAGCATCATATAATGGGCAGACGCTCCCCTACCCGACGCGTCAGAGCAGGAAGGTAGTGTGTGCGGAAAAACCATTGCGCAACCATACATGCACTTCCCCTCTTCAACTTTCTACAAGCAAAAAGCGCATGAGTGCTGGCGCAGCCTTTATTGACGTAGAGTATGACATCGCCATTCGCCATCACTGGCTATGCACTGTCTGATACATAGATAGCATATACCTTTGCTACCCGTTGCCTTTGTTTCACCTGCACTTGCAGGCACCCACAGCAATTTGGACTATGCACGATGCATTTTTTATCAGTTATGCTTGATCATAGATTATTGCGCCATTACATTGATGAGTCCATGCTGGACATTTAATATATGGTGTGTCAAGTAACAATTTCCATCAATGACTGTATTTTTAACTCTGTCACATATAAATTGTGATGATGATGACTAGTACTACATCCATTGTCTGCACTATATTACGGTTGTACATAGCGTTCCTTAGGCAGCATTCATTTATTCAGAAATGTACTTGTATGCATTCATTTCAACCCCTATAGTTTTTTTTTTAGTTTTTGGGTGGTGTGGTGTTACATTTCTTGTTGCCATGTGCATATATGCGTTTATATTTTAAATGTCTTTATTTCAATATTTTGGAATTCAATGCATCATTTTATGGTCCTAGTAAAGCTTACTTTTATCTTGTTTGGAGTATATACATTTACAAGTGCCACGGAACAAGGCAACAACTCTATATGTGATTTCGAGACCCTCCTTGACCCTGGGCTTCAACACCGCCAGTTGCTGCTCAGAAGTGCTGGATGCACAGATAAAAACACTCGCTCCTGTCTTTGTGGGGTTCAGTAACGCCAGCTGTTCCACTGCTGTGTGTCCGGCAATAATTCCTGCTACCTCCAAAAAAAAGTTACACCAGAGATTACACTTGCTCATACTAGGCCTCAGCCTACACCCTCCTTGATCCTGGGCTTCAACACCGCCAGTAGCTGCTCAGAAGTGCTGGATGCACAGATAAAAACACTCGCTGCCGTGTTTGTGGGGTTCAGTAATGCCAGCTGTTCCCCTGCTGTGTGTCGGGCAATAATTCCTGCATGCTGAAAACAACATCACATGTCTAACTGGCTCCACATAGGGATGAGGCTACACCCTGATTGATATGCTCAAAACGAGAAAAACGGCAGCTTTAAAACCATAAACTGATTAATCGTTGTCCCAAATATGTTACAAAATAATTTGTAAATATAAGTACATATATGCACATATCGAATACAAATGCAAACCAAAAAGCCTACATATGGTATAGGGGAGTGATGGCGAACCTTGGCACTCCAGCAGTTGGAGAACTACAACTCACAGCATGCCTCAAATGCTGCAAGGTTGGAAGTGCATACTGAGAGTTGTACTTTTACAACAGCTGGAGTGCGAAGGTTAGCCTTCAGTGGTATCGGGTTGGAAATGAATGCATACAAGTACATTTAATAATCCATTGTTGCTTAAGGAACAGGATCTACACCTGTAATATAGTGCAAACAATGGATGTAGGACTACTCATCATCATCATTACTTATATTTGTGACAGTAAAAAATACACTGATTTAGCCCAAATGTTAGTTCACAACCCATATCTGAAAGGTCCAGCATGTAATCCTGATAATAAGGCACAAAAATCATGCATAACCTCTAAAAAGTGCATGGTTCATACTGACAATAGCAAGTTATACCTGCAAGTGCAGGTGAAACAACGACAACTGATAGAAAAGGTTAATGATATCTAGGTATCAGAGTGAATAGCGACACCTGTACAATGGCGATATAATACTGTACCTCAATAAAGACTGCGGCACACCTCACGCGCGTTTTGCTTGTAGCTTCTTCTCTAAGAGGGGACGTGCGTGTATGTTTGATCATAGGTGCATGTTTACTGAGTAAAGCAGTCATGACAGCGGCTTTGTGTTGTCGGTACGCTAGCGATGATGAACGTTGCGCAATGTGACTGAAAGTCAGCTCATATGACGCACAGACGCTCCACTACCCAACGCGTCACAGCAGGAAGCCAGTCTGTGCGTCAAAACAAACGCGCAAGCATACATGCACATCCCCTCTTTATCAAGCTATAAGAAAAACGAGCGTGAGTTGTGACGCAGACTTTATTGAGGTACAGTATTATATCGCCATTCAGCATCAGTGGCTATGCAGTCTGATCGATATATACCTTATCTATCCGTTGTCATGGTTTCAAGTGCACTGTCAGGCATACATAGCAATTTTCACAATGCACTATGCACTTTTTCTAGGTTATGCTTGATCAGAAAATTGATTATTGCGCCATATTATCAGGATTACAAGATGGAAATTTAATATATGTGCTGAGCCGGTTAAGTAACATTTTTCCGCAATTACTGGATTTTTTTATGTCACATATAACTTGTAATGCTGATGATGTTTAGAAGTCCTACATTCATTGTCTACACTATATTACAGGTGTACATACCGTTACTTAGGCAGCATTAATGGATTCTGAAATGTGCTTGTATGCATTAATTTCAACCCCTATAGCCTTAATTTTTTTGTTTTTGTTTGCATTGCTTTTCGCCATGTGCATATATGCGTTTATATTTGTAATATCTTTATTTCTATATTTTTGAATTCAGTTCATCATTTTATGGTAGTAAAGTGTTATGTTTCGATAGCTGAGGAGGACAGGAACAACAGCAGGGCAGCCGAACACCTGAGATGTTGGTAACTGATGGGTTGCAGATTCCTAAACTAACGACACAACTAGAGGTAGCTGTGGAGCGTTCCTACGTTGATTCTAGACGCCTCGTTACAGCCTGAGAGATAACTACACCTAAAGGCAGAAAGATGAAAGCTATCTGCCCCGGAGCAGATCCCCAAAGAAAATAGGAAGCCCTCAAACATATAATGGCGGTTAGACAAGATGAAAATACAAACATAGGCAGAAAATAGACTGAGCAAACGCTGGGGCCACAAGCTGACTAAATAGGATAGGACAGGAGAGATTACTTTCTGCAACCCAGATAACCCTACAAAAATCCAACAATTCTGATTACAAAAATACTGAGATCACACGATCTCGCCAGCACTAAATCAGATCTCAGTGTGAACAAAAACCAAGCCGCAGCCGCTGAAGAAACAGGAAAAAGCAAATGAGCCAATAACAGTGGCTGCAATAAACTGTGATGAGCTCAGGCCCCAGGAGGGGACCTGGCTGACCTCCACAAACGTGCAGAAAACAATCAAAAAGCAAGCACAAAACGAAAAGCAAAAAATATCTTATCTGAAAGCAGGGATGCAGTCAAGACTCCAGCAAACTTCCAAATGAACCAGGAACCACAATTGAGACAAGAGCAATTGATCACCAGCAACCATCATGGGAGGGAACCTCCCTTATATCAGACCAGTCCGTGATCCCTGATTGCCACTCCTCGCTGAAAGGTTCAGTACTGTCTGTAACCACCAGAGGGAGCCTCTGCTCAGAAACCATCTCTAGCACATTCATAACAGCACCCCCCCCTTGAGGAGGGGTCACCGAACCCTCACTTGTGCAACCAGGCCGATCAGGATGAGCTCGGTGATAGGCATGGATCAGTCTCCTAGCATGGATGTCCGAAGCAAACACCCAAGAATTGTCCTCCTGACCATAACCTCTCCACTTAACCAAATACTGGAGTTTCTGTCTAGAAAAACGAGAATCCAATATTTTCTCAACCACATACTCCAGATTACCCTCAACCAAAACAGGGTCAGGAGGCGCAGCCATAGTAACCACTGGCTCGACAAACCTCTTCAATAAGGACTTGTGGAACACGTTATGGATCTTAAATGTCCCTGGAAGAAGCAAACGGAAAGAAACAGGATTAAGAATCTCCATGATCTTATAAGGTCCAATGAACCTGGGCTTAAACTTTGGAGATGCAACCCTCATAGGGATATTTCTTGAGGACAACCAAACCAAGTCCCCCACTTTAAACCGAGGACCATCAGTCCTATGCCGGTTGGCAAACCGTTGGGCCTTCTCCTGAGAGAGAGACAACCTCTCCACTATCTGATCCCAAATCTTCTGCATTCGCTCCAAAACAGAGTCAACACCCGGACAGACAGAAGCCTCCGCCTGTCCCGAAGAAAATCGAGGGTAAAACCCAGAATTGCAGAAAAATTGAGACATCAAGGTGGCAGAGCTAGCCCTATTATTAAGAGCAAACTCAGCCAAAGGCAAAAAAGAGACCCAGTCATCTTGATCAGCAGACACAAAACATCTCAAATAAGTCTCCAAGGTCTGGTTTGTTCTCTCGGTTTGTCCATTGGTCTGAAGATGAAATGCAGAGGAGAAAGATAATTGAACACCAAGTTTAGAACAAAATGTCCTCCAAAATCTGGAAACAAACTGGACTCCTCTGTCAGACACAATGTTCTCCGGAGTGCCATGTAACCGAACCACGTGCTGAAGGAACAAAGGCACCAATTCGGAGGAGGAAGGTAACTTAGGTAATGGCACAAGATGTATCATCTTGGAAAACCTATCACAGATTACCCAGATAACGGTCATTCTCTGAGAAACAGGGAGGTTGGAAATAAAATCCATAGAGATATGGGTCCATGGCCTCTTGGGCACAGATAATGGCATCAACAAACCACTAGAGCGAGAGCAAGGCTTGGAACGAGAGCAAGTCCCACAGGACTGCACAAAGTCCCTGACGTCACGAGACAAAGTAGGCCATCAAAAGGACCGACTCACCAAGTCTCTGGTACCAAAAATCCCGGGATGACCAGCCAACGCGGAACAATGAATCTCAGACATCACACTCTTCTTCCACTGGTCTGGGACAAACAATTTCCCAACAGGGCAGCGCTCAGGTTTATCCTCCTGACACCTCTCCAGAGCCAGTCTCAAATTGGGCGAGATGGGGAAAGTACTACACCCTCTTTCAAAATAACAGCAGGATCAGATAACTCAGGAGAATCCGCAAAGAAACTCCTCGAGAGGGCATCCGCCTTAACATTCTTAGTGCCAGGAAGAAAAGAAACCACAAAATTAAAACGTGTGAAAAACAAGGCCCACCTGGCCTGTCTAGGATTAAGTCGCTTGGCTGATTCGAGATAAATCAGGTTCTTATGGTCTGTGAGGACCACCACCTGATGTTTGGCTCCTTCCAGCCAATGTCTCCACTCTTTAAAAGCCTACTTCATGGCCAATAACTCCCGATTACCCACGTCATAATTACGTTCAGTTGGAGAAAACTTTCGAGAGAAAAAGGCACAAGGGTTACTCTTAGAGGTCTCTGGATCCCTTTGGGACAAAACGGCACCTGCCCCAATCTCAGAGGCATCAACCTCCACCTGAAACGGCAGAGAAACATCAGGCTGCCGTAGAACAGGAGCAGAAATTAATCTCTGCTTAAGTTCCTGAAATGCAGAAACTGCCTCAGGAGGCCAATTCACCACATCAGAACCCTTTTTGGTCAGATCAGTCAATGGTTTAACAATACCAGAGATATTACCAATAAATTTACGATAAAAATTGGCAAAACCCAAAAATCTCTGAAGAGTCTTCAATGAAGTAGGTTGAACCCAATCACCGATGGCCTGAACCTTGACCGGGTCCATTTCAATAACAGACGGAGACAAAATGAATCCTAGAAATGAGACCTTCTGTACGCCAAAGAGACAATTTGATCCCTTCACATACAGTGCATTCTCTCACAAAATCTAGAACACAGTCCGAACATGTTTCAAATGAGAGTCTCAGTCATTGGAAAAAAATCAAGATATCATCCAAATAAACAATCAGAAATTTATCCACAAAATCCCTGAAAATATCATTCATGATGAATTGGAAGACGGAATGGGGCATTAGTAAGCCCAAAGGGCATCACTAGGTACTCAAAATGCCCCTCTGGGGTATTAAACGCCGTCTTCCATTCATCCCCGTACTTAATACGAATAAGGTTATACGCCCCCCTGAGGTCAAGCTTGGTAAACCAACTAGCACTTGTCACTCTGGAAAACAGGTCAGAAATCAAGGGTAACGGATATTGATATTTCACAGTGATCTTATTCAGGAGGCGATAACCAATACACGGCCTCAATGAACCATCCTTTTTGGCCACAAAGAAAAAACCGGTGCCCAAGGGTGAAGAGGATGGTCTGATATGACCCTTCTCCAATGACTCCTTGATATAAGATCGCATAGCATCGTGTTCAGGTACAGATAAATTAAAAAGGCGACCTTTAGGAAATTTACCACCAGGCACTAATTCAATAGCACAATCGTAGCTCCTGTGAGGGGGTAAGGATGCAGATTTACTTTCACTAAACACATCAGAAAAATCAGTCAAAAAGTCAGGAACATCCTGAGACTGGGCGAGGCAGAAAAAACAGGAGTGCCAGCATTAACACATTGGCAGCCCCAACTGGTCACAGACACAGATTTCCAATCCAAAACAGTATTATGAATCTGCAACCAAGGGAAACCCAGAACAATAATGTCATGCAGATTATGCAACACCAGAAATTTGCAACTCTCCTGATGATCTGGTTCAACCCTCATTATCACCTGAGTAGAAAATTGGGGTTTATTCTCCACCAAAGGAGTAGAATCAATGCCCAATAGGGGAATAGACTTCCGCAGGGGTATCATGGGAAACCCACAACGTTTGGCAAAGTCGAAATCCATTAGGTTAATAGCTGCTCCTGAATCAACAAAAGCCTGAGCCGAAAATGTGGACATGGAGCAAATCAGGGTAACATTCAACAGAAATTTAGTCTGAACACTACCCAAGACAACTGAGCGCGCAAAACGTCTTCCCCGCTTAGGGCAGATGGAAATAGAATGAGAGGCGTCACCACAGTAGAAACATAACCCATTGCGCTTTCGAAATTCATGACGCTGTGCCCCAGAAGTCACTCCATCACACTGTATGGGCTCAGGAGCTGGCCCACAAGGCAACACCATCTCACGCATACCTCTGCGCTCACGCAAACGTCTGTCAATTTGAATAGCCAATGACATAGAATCATTGAGACCAGAGGGAACAGGGAATCCCACCATAACGTCCTTTACGTTTTCTGACAGACCCTTCCGAAAAAGGGCTGCCAAAGCGTAATCATTCCATTTGGTCAGGACTGCCCACTTTCGGAATTTCTGACAGTATAGCTCAGCGTCTTCACGACCCTGACTTAATGCCAACAAGGTCTTTTCAGCTTGATCAGTGACATTAGGTTCATCGTACAATAACCCCAGAGCCTGAAAAAATACATCAACATCATTCAAAACAGGATCCCCAGGTGTCAGGGAAAAAGCCCAATCCTGAGGGTCGCCACACAGGAGAGAGATGACAATTTGAACCTGCTGTGCTGCGTTCCCTGAGGACTTAGGCTTCAAGGCAAAAAACAACTTACAGTTATTTTTGAAATTCAGAAATTTAGCCCGATCCCCCAAAAACAAATCTGGCATGGGAATCCTAGGTTTCACAACCGGCAACCCAGCAAGATAGGTAGCAATACTCCGAACCTCAGTGGCAAGCTGATCCACACGGCCAGACAACTGTGCAAACTCCATTGAGAGAAAAAAAAATCCTCCTCAGCACCCAGAGAAAAAGAGGGAAAAAATGCAACAAACAGAAAAAAAAAATCTCTGACAACTTTTTTTTTTTCCACACTATTTTTCCCTTCTGTAAGTACAGTCATGGACAAAAGTTTTGAGAATGACACAAATATTAATTTTTACAAAGTCTACTGCTTCACTTTTTCTAATGGCAATTTGCATATACTCCAGAATGTTATAAAGAGTGATCAGCTTAACAGCAATTACTTGCAAAGTCAATATTTGGCTAGAAAATGAACTTTATCCCCCAAAACACATTTCAACATCATTGCAGCCCTGCCTTAAAAGGAGGAGCTAACCTCTTTTCAGTGATTGCTCCATTAACACAGGTGTGGGTGTTGATGAGGACATGGCTGGAGATCAATCTGTCATGATTAAGTAAGAATGACACCACTGGAAACTTTAAAAAGAGGCTGGTGCTTGGCATCATTGTTTCTCTTCTGTTAACCATGGTTATCTCTAAAGAAACACGTGTAGTCATCATTGCAATGCACAAAAATGGCCTAACAGGGAAGAGTATCGCAGCTAGAAAGATTGCACCTCAGTCAACAATCTATCGCATCATCAAGAACTTCAAGGAGAGAGGTTCCATTGTTGCCAAAAAGGCTCCAGGGCGCCCAAGAAAGACCTGCAAGCGCCAGGACCGTCTCTTAAAAGTGTTTCAGCTGCGGGATCGGGCTACCAGCAGTGCAGAGCTTGCTCAGGAATGGCAGCAGGCAGGTGTGAGTGCATCTGCACGCACTGTGAGGCGGAGACTCTTGGAGCAAGGCCTGGTCTCAAGGAGGGCAGCAAAGAAGCCACTTCTCTCCAGAAAAAACATCATGGACAGACTGATATTCTGCAAAAGGTACAGGCAGTGGACTGCTGAGGACTGGGGTAAAGTTATTTTCTCTGATGAATCCCCTTTTCTACTGTTTGGGACATCAGGAAAACGCCTCATTCGGAGAAGACAAGGTGAGTGCTACCACCAGTCTTGTCTCATGCCAACTGTTAAGCATCCTGAAACCATTCATGTGTGGGGTTGCTTCTCAGCCAAGGGAATCGGATCTCTCACAGTCTTGCCTAAAAACACAGTCATGAATAAAGAATGGTACCAGAATGTCCTCCAAGAGCAACTTCTCCCAACCCTCCAAGAGCAGTTTGGCGATCAACAATGCCTTTTCCAGCATGATGGAGCACCTTGACATAAAGCAAAGGTGATAACTAAATGGCTCAGGGAACAAAACATAGAGATTTTGGGTCCATGGCCTGGAAACTCCCCAGATCTTAATCCCATTGAGAACTTGTGGTCAATCATCAAGAGACGGGTGGACAAACAAAAACCTAAAAATTCTGACAAAATGAAAGCATTGATTGTGCAAGAATGGACTGCTATCAGTCAGGATTTGGTCCAGAAGTTGATTGAGAGCATGCCAGGGAGAATTGCAGAGGTCCTGAAGAAGAAGGGTCAACACTGCAAATATTGACTTGCTGCATTAACTCATTCTAACTGTCAATATAAGCTTTTGTTACTCATATGTTTGCAATTCTATTTCTGTCTGTGATAAAAACATCTGTCAAACACACATAAAAACCAGAGGGCAGCAGATCATGTGAAAATATAATATTCGTGTCATTCTCAAAACTTTTGGCCATGACTGTACCATATAATTTTAGTTTTGGGCCAGTGATACTGTTATGTTTAGGTAGCTAAGGATCAAAAGCAAAAACGGTAATACACCAGAGAGGCTGGAACCTATTGGATTGCAGTAACCTGAACTAACTAACTAACGTTGATCCTAGACGCCTCGTCACAGCCTGAGAGATAACTACACCTAAAGGCAGAAAGATGAAAGCTATCTGCCCCGGAGCAGATCCCCAAGGAAAATAGGAAGCCCCCAAACATATAGTTGCGTATAGACAAGAAGATAGCACGGACACAGACAGAAAATAGAATGAGCAAACGTTGGGGCCCAATCTGTCTAGACAGAAAAGTACAGGAAAGAATTCTGACTGCAATCCTACAAAAACCCTAAAAAATACCAGCACTTCTGATTGCCAAAAAAAAACCTGAGATCACACGATCTCTACCACCTAAACCAGATCTCTGGTGTAACAAAACAAAGCCGCAGCCACTGAAAAAAACAGGAAAAAGCAAATGAACAAATAACAGTGGCTGCAGATAAATTGAGAGGAGCAGAGGCCCCCAGGAGGGGACCCGGCTGACCTCCACAAAAGTGCAGAAAACTATGAAGAAAGCAAGCACAAAAAGAAAAGCAGAAAATATCTTATCTGAAAGCAGTAGGTGCAGGCAAGACTCCAGCAACTTCAAAATGAACCAGGAACCACAATTGAGACAAGAACAATTGATCACCGGCGACCATCATAGGAGGGAAACTCTCTTATATCAGTCCAGTCCGTGATCCCAGTTTGCCATTCCTCGCTGTGAGGTTCAGTACTGTCTGCAACCACCAGAGGGAGCCTCTGCTCAGAAACCATCTCCAGCACATTCATAATAGGTTCAGTAATGTCAGCTGTTCCCCTGCTGTGTGTCCGGCAAGAAGTCCTGCTGCCTCCAATTTAAAGTTACCAAGTTGCTCCTACTAGGCCTCAGCCTACACCCTGACTGACCCTGGGCTCCAACACCGCCAGTTGCTGCTCGGAAGTGCCGTCTGTACAGTCAACACTTGCTCCTGTGTTATTGGGGTTCAGTAATGTCAGCTGTTCCCCTGCTGTGTAGCTGGCAATGTTTCCTACTCTGTCCACACTCCCCCAAGTTCATATTTTCAACTTGGTCCAATTTGTCCTCTGACTCCACCCTGTTCTCCTCTCATCCCTGGGCTCCAACACCGCCAGTTGCTGCTTGGAAGTGCTGTATGCACAGTCAACATTTGCTCCTGTGTTACAGGGGTTCGGTAATGTTTCCTGGCAGTGTCAACGTCACTTTGCCTCCAATAAGTTGTCCTGTCGTGTTGCGGTCGGGTTAGCCGACTCTATGGTGCCTGCAGTTTAGGTCCTTCCTATGTGGGCTGCGGGAAATGTAAATAAAGACTATTTTCGTAGTGCCAATAGGACAAGCAACCCCTTTGGGACTGTGGGATTCAGTAACTGCGGCTGGCTCGCGGTCTTTCAACTTTAATTTGCATGGGTACCTTCAGCTACCCATCCGTGTCCCAGTACCGTCAGCTGGTCCTCGGTTGTGCCATTGGCTCTGTTCCTTCTGCTGCCCCTCCGGGTTCCAGCACAGTCAGCTGGTCCTCGTTACTTCCATTGTCTCTTGTACCATCTACTACCCATCCGGGTTCCAGTACCGTCAGCTGGTTCTCGGCAGTGCCTTTGGCCTAGGTGCCTCCATCTTGGTATCCGAGTTCCAGCAACGTCTGCTGGTCCTTGGTAGTGCTTTGTAGCACAGGTACCTCCTGCTTAGTAACCGTGTCCCAGTACCGTCAGCTGGTCCTCGGTTGTGCCATTGGCTCTGTTCCTTTTGCTGCCCCTCCGGGTTCCAGCACAGTCAGCTGGTCCTCGTTACTTCCATTGGCTCTTGTACCATCTGCTACCCATCCGGGTTCCAGTACCGACAGCTGGTTCTCGGCAGTGCCTTTGGCCTAGGTGCCTCCATCTCGGTATCCGAGTTCCAGCAACGTCTGCTGGTCCTTGGTAGTGCTTTGTAGCACAGGTACCTCCTGCTTAGCAACCGTGTCCACGTACCGTTAGCTGGTCCTCGGTAGTGCCATTGGCTCTTGTAATGTTCCTTTTACTACCCATCCGGGTTCCAGGACAGTCAGCTGGTTCTCGGAAGTTACTCAGCCTTCTTGTACCTTCAGCTACATTTCCAAGTTGAAGATTTTTTAAATGGTTTTTTGGGTAATCACTCTGGATCTCCCTAACTACGACCCTGAAGACGACGACCCTGAAGACGACGACCCTGAAGACCACCACGAAGAAGACGAGGACCCTGAAGACGAGGACCCTGAAGACGACGACCCTGAAGACCACCCCGAAGAAGACGACAACCCCAAGGACGACTATGAAGACGACGAGCCTGAACACCACCACAAAGAAGAAGTAAAAGATTACCCAGAAGAAGATCACCAACAGGACAAAGAAGATGAAGACAACCAACAAAATACAGAACAAGAGACAGAAGACCAAGAAGCAGAAGAACAAAAAGCAGAAGAACATTAAGCATAAGAGAAAAAAACAGAGCAAAATATATGCTCTAAATTATAAGCATTTTTCCCTTTTCATATGTAAAGCGCCATGGAATAAATGGCGCTATATAAATGTATAATAATAATAATAATAATAATAATAAGCAGAAGAAGACTAAGCAGTGTATGAGGGTGAGTCCGTTCCTCCTCGTGGTGCCCCTGGAAAATGCCTGCTGCTGCAGGCAAAACTGAACGCGGACAAATACTGTTGTAAATCTTTTCTGACTGCAAGAACGGAAGGTGTAATCTTCAAACTTTTACAGATTACAACTATAGGAATGCCTGTCACAAATAAGAATATGATGAAGAAGATGAATAGGAAGAAGATGAAGTAGAATATGAAGAAGAATAATAGTTGAAGAAGAATATGAAGAATGTAACAAAAATAATAATAGGAAGAAGTTGAAGAAGAAGATAAATAAGGTGAAGAAGTTGATGAAAAAGATGCTGCTGCTGAGGATCATGAAGGAGAAAGTGTGGGAGAAGTAAAAAAGAAGGTGAAGAGCATGGAAGTAGTGAAACATACATATGTGCCAAAATAGAAAAAAGGTTAACAAAATACATAGTCAATTTCGTTGTAACGTCGAACATTAACAAAAAATTTTTATTCCTGCTATTCCATTTGATAGGGTTAAAACTCTATGCCTTTAATGTCTCCTCCACCTCCCCCAATATATTCTACATTATTCTTAGTTGTTTTCCTTCATGTACAATTAACCTACAAGGAAAGAAAGGGGTTATTTTAATTCCAATATTTTTGTCCCATTGACTTGCATTGATTTCCGGTATCGGAATCGGCGATATCCGATACTTTTTGAGTATTGGACCGATCCAATCCGATCCGATATTTTGCAGTATCGGAAAGTATCGCTCAACACTATTTAATATGTCAAAGTGATTTGTTGTAATAGTTCGTTCAGTTGTTAGTCTAACACTATTGGGTGGATTGAGATCTCCACTGACTAAGGTGACGTCAGATGTGGGGATTTATGTGACTGAAACCACCTATGAGAGTCACCATGCATAAAAAATGTCCCTTCCGCCATATATTTCTTACAAGAACCTGATTATGCTCGAGTAGCTCAAAAACGTATCAGTTATCACAGACATAAAGTGCTATGTGCTCATAGTAAAAAATCCATGTGGAAATAGTAACAACAGATTATGCCTGAAAATAGTTTGTAATGATAATTTATTTTGGACAGGGATTCACATGGAAGCGGTGAACAAGCTAAACTAGCCTAAAAATTTATTTTTATATAGGTAATTTCCATGAGAGTCACAAAGCTTTTAGATTGTGGGCACTTTCAGAGCCATGGCTTGGTATGGCTGTGATTGCACCGTACAGCACGTGACCCGGCCTGTATAAAGGCCCGATCACAAGTGCCGCCACCATTATGCTCTCATTAGTGTAGGGATAGGATGCAGATAAAGTGAGGGACAGATTCTGACTGGGCACTCTTCAAAAACCTGCTACATGTACTCTGCAACCCATATCTGTGGGAGTACTGGTCCTTTAAGCCGCTGTGTGTACTCTGCAACCCCGCCTTTGAGAGTACTGTGGCTTTAAGCTTCTTTATTTATTCTGACCCCTTAGCTTGTAGGAGTACTGTGCCAAAAAGTTGCTGTGTGTACTCTTCACTTTCCACCTGTGGGGTACTGTGCCTTTTAACTGCTGTGTGTACTCTGCACCCTCTGCCTTTGAGAGTACTGTGCCTTTAAGCCACTGTGTGTTTTCTAGCAGTCTGGGAAATAAATAATTGGCATCAGCCATCTCGTTGCCATTTTTAGGCCATAAAAATGATTTTCCTAAACTAGTGTGTGTTTTCTAGTATTCTAGGAAATAAATAATTAGCATCAGCCATCTCGTTGCCCCATTTATAGGCCAAAGAAATAATTTTTCAAAACCGGTGTGTTTTCTATTAGTCTGGGAAATAAATAATTGGCATCATCCAGCTCATGACCAAATCTAATTTCTGTACTGCTGTCTTTTCTAGAAGTGTGGCAAGTAAAGAATTGGCATCAGTTATTTTGTTGCCATTTAGATGCCAAATAAATCATTTTTCTATATCACTGTCTTTTCTAGTAGTGTGGCATATAAATACTCTGCACCCTCTGCCTGTGGGAGTACTGTGCCTTTAAGCCGCTGTGTGTTTTCCAGCAGTCTGGGAAATAAATAATTGGAATCAGTCATTTCCTTGCCATTTCTAGGCCAAATAAATAATTTTCACATACTGGTGTATGTTTTATAAAAGTCTGGGAAATAAAAAGTTGTCATCAGCCATCTCATCGGCATTTCTAGGTCAACTAAATAATTTTTATAAACTGGTGTGAGTTTTTAGCAGTCTGTGAAATTTATAATTGGCATCAGTTATCCCGATATCATTTATAGGCCAATTAAATAATTTTTCTAAATCAGTGTGTGTTTTGTAGTAGTTTTGGAAATAATTGGCATCAGCCATCTCGTTGCCATTTCTAGTCCAAAGACATAGTTTTCCTAAACCGGTGTGTGTTTTATAGTAGTCTTGGAAATAAATAATTGGCATCAACCATCCCATTGCCATTTCTAGACCAAATAAATAATTTTTCAGTAACGCTGTGTATATTCTAGTTTTGTTGCAAATAAAGAAATTTTACATTTCTGCCATCTCTTTGTGAGTAGTGTTTAGAAAAACCACTTCCAAAAATGAGGAAAGCATCAAATTGGGGACATAAACGTGGCCGTGGTGGTGCTGATGATGTTGGTTGTGGTGTAGCTGATGCACGGAAAGGATGTAGTTGTTCTGTACCTGCTACATGCCCAAATACAACACCTTCCTCTGGCACACGAAGGCGACAGAATGTTATGCGTGCTTTCATAGGCCTGAATACCGCTGCATGAATTGTGAGGCCACAAGATGTTGAAAAAGTGTTAGATTGGATGGCTGAGAGTGTCTCAAGTTCCAACTCATTATCTTTCACCTGTTCCACTGCAGAAAGTGCACAGTTGGCACTTGAGGACCATGGTCATCTGGCTTCCACCTCACCCCCCTGCAAATCAGCCAAGCACTCTGAGCCTCAAATCATGCAGCAGTTTCTTCTGCTTTTTGATGACTCAACTAGCTGTGATTTCAAGGTCCAGCCAGCTGACCATGCCCCAGAAGTGGAAGAGACTGAGTTCACTGATGCCCAACCACTTGTTAGGTTGGAAGATGATTACATGGGAGGGCTAGTGCACACAGTTAGTGGACCACCGTAGCACATGTCAGATGATGTCAGCATCTTTCTGGAGTGTGCAGACCGACAAGGAGGGCAGGGTTGAGAAGTTGATCTAAGATGATGCCAGGGAAAATAAGGTCCTAGACCCCACAAGGAGTTGAAGCCATCCTAGTGACATGCGCAGTTCCCAAGAGGAGGAGGTGGCCACACTGCCACAGCAGCACAGCAAAAGATGGAGCAGGGTGCAAAGGCACAGTGGGCAGCCCTATTCAGTACATAAGCTGCTTTTGCCCACTGTGCCACAGAAATCAGCACTCCAAAGACAGCTCAAAATTGCTTCCTGGCATGGCATTTCTTCAGGAAATGTGCTGCCGAAAAATGACAGGTGGGTTGCACCCTCTGCCATCAGACCCTGAAGTGAGGCATAAATGTTCTGAAGCCTGAGTTGCAGTGGAGTACACACCTTAAAAAAGCATGACAGATCTGAGCCTCCTCCTGCTCCCTCATCTGCTCCACTCTAAGCATCTTCCTCCCGCTCACGATCAACAGGGCCACCTTTCCGCAAAGAGTGAATGTGATAGTATCACTACCACCACCAGTGTCACCAATCATCTCTACACTGTCCCATTAAAATGTTCAGCTTTCCAACCCCCAAACCCTCGAGAGAATGAAGAATTACCACCCTAGCCACTCACAAGCTATGGTCCTGAGCGACAACATTTCCAAATTACTGATTTTTGAAGTGCTGCTATTCCGATTGGTGCAAACGGATAGTTTTAACAAACTGATGGAAGTGGCTGTCTTGCAATACGTTGTTCCCAGTCACCACTCTTTGTGCAAGGAATATATGGCCCACCTGGAAAAACATGTTGCAAACCAAATCAGGTGTACATTTTGCAATGCAATCAGTGGCAAGGTACACATAACCACTGATAAGTGAAGCAGTAAGCACCACCAGGGACATTACATCTCCTAACTGCCCATTGGGTAAATGTAGTGGCAGCTGGGACAGAGGCACTGGGCGTTGTAGCCCACGTCCTATCACCACCGAGGATTGCTGGACGTTTATCTGTTCAGGTTGCCTCCTCCTACTCCGCTTCCTCCACCTCCTCCTCATCAGGTCAAAGTAAGACCTACATCAGCACAACCAGGGGGAAGGACAGAATGCTGTTTTTAAACTTTTCTGTTGTGAACACACTGGATCTGACTTCGGAGTTTAGGCTCCCTCTGGTGGCTGCTGCTAGTAATGAAGCTGCTTTGGCTAACAGGGTCTATCAGCTGGGGGGAGATGATTGGCAATCAGGGGTTGCTGACTGGGAAGATATGAGTAAGCAACCTTCCCATGATCCTTGCCAGTGATTTGTTGCTTCCTGGTCTTTTTGGAAGTCAGCTTGCTTCCTGCTTTGTCCTACAACTTTCAGATAAGTTATTTGCTGTTTATTTCTGTGTCATTTGTTTTTGTCTATCTCAGTTTTCTGCCCTTTTGGATTTGTACAGCCAGGTTCCCTTGCGGGGGCCTGCGCTGGACACTTTTTCTCATTTGCCACTATTTATGTATTTTCAGATCCCTGTTATTTCAGAATCTGCTGATTTGCTACCAGTTCACACCAGAGACAGTTTATGCATTTTCAGTTCCCTGTTATTTCAGTATCTGCTGATTTGTTATCAGTTACACCAGAGTTCTGATCTAGCGGGGGGGAGATCATGTGGTCTCAGTATTCTTGCATATCAGATGGGTTGGACTTTTTCTTAGAGTTTTTGCTGGATTGCAGACAGTATTCTTTTCTGTCCTGTTCTATCTAGACAGTTTGGGCCCCAGCATTTGCTTACTCTATTTTCTGCCTGTGTTTGTATTTCATCTTGTCTCACCGCCAATATATGTTTGGGGGCTACCTATTCCTTTGGGGGTCTACTCCGGGGCAGTTAGCTTTCCCCTTTCTCTCTTTAGGCTTAGTTATCTCTTTGGCTGTGACGAGGAGTCTAGGGTACCATAGGCACGTCCCATGGCTGCTTCTAGTTGTGCTGTCAGTTTAGGGGTCTGCAATCCGCTTGTTACCAACCTCTCTGGGTGTCTGGTTGCCTAGGCTATTTTTGCTACTGTCCTCCTCGGCTACCTAATCATAACAGAATCACCTGCCTGACTGTAATTCTAGGGTACTCAAAAGAAGGAAAGAATAGTAAAAAAAAAAAGGTTTCAGAATTTTTTTATATATTTTTTCCTCTTTTTCTCTTGAGGCCATAGGAGGATTTTTTCTTCAATGGAAATAAAGCAGTTGTCTGATCATGTTGAGCAGCTCGCTGCTGCAGTTTGGAAAATTTTCCATGTCGCTCAGTTGTCTACTGCAGAACCTAAGATCCCTATTCCTGAATTGTTTTTTGGGGATGGGTCTAAATTTTCGAATTTTAAGAATAAGAAATAAACAGCAAAAAAATTATCTGAAAGTTGCAGGACAAGCAGGAAGTGAGCTGACTTCCAAATGGGACCAGGAAGAACAAATCACTGGCGAGGATCATGGGAAGGTAGCTCACCTAAATCTCCCCAGTCATCAACACCAGATTGCCAATCATCGCTCCCAGCTGATGAACCTCTGTCAGCCAAAGCAGCTTCATTACTATCAGCAGCCACCAGAGGGAGCCCAAACTCCGAAGTCAGATCCAGAGCGTTCACCACAAGCATCTCTTTGTTGCTGGCTTGGTGACCACTTTGAACATCACTCTGTTGGGTGGATTTTCTTGACCTAGAGTTAACATGTGGCCACGGTCAGGTTGTTGTGTGGCCAAATTGCAATAAGGATAAAGGAGATTATACTCCTGGGGATGCTGGTGCCCACAAGAATCATACCCCCCAATATGGCCATGTGATCCAAGTCCAGGTTGGGACCAGCCTCCAACACTGGATATGCACAAGTGGCCATATTGGGCAGGTGGGTTATAGGCTGCCATTTGACTGTGTTGTTGCCAAGGTTTTTTTTTGTGGGGGAATGGGTTGAGGTGTAGGCGCACGTGCAGGAGGTCCTTCAGATCCTAATTGAGCATGCACATCTGGGTGGGGGGTAAGGTGAAGAAGGTTACGGGGTGAGAGCTGCCACCTCTCAAGGAATTCAAACCCCTCATATGGGGTATTGGGGTGTGTGCAAGCATCAATTAGGATCTGAATGGATCCTCAAACACTTAGCCTGACCTCACGGGGTAGGGGACGTAGGTAACGGGCAAGGCTGCGTGAATAAGCCTCTTCACCCTCATCCACGGCTGCCCTGGACAGGTAATTGAGGACCCCTGTGTCCATATGCCTTCGGGTATCAGAGGCAGGGTTGTCTCGCCTTCATCTCCCACAGCAGGATATGGCAGCAAACTGGGGGGAGCCCCCCCAGACGTACAGTAGGGCTGCTGCTGTTGCCTGGTTCCTCAAGGCTGCCGGGTGCTGCTGCAGGTGGTGGGTCAGGTACTGGTACTGGTGCAGCTGGTGGGTCAGGTCCTGGTGCTGGTGGAGCTTGGGGGATGCAGCTGGGAGGTTCAGAAGATGGGCCAGCCACCTCTTCACCTCCCCTGACCGGGTCTATAATGGCCTCAGAATCCGACCCTGTCTCCTTCTCAGTGAGGTTGGACTGAGTTCTGTTAGGAAATTAAATTTAAATAAAAAATGTTGGAGATCTGACACTAAACAGCATATGTGTAATGTGGTGTGATGTATGTACTTACGGTCTGAGATCCAAAATAGGAGCCAAAAAACCAAGACGGTCGAAGTATATATATTTGTGCTTGGTCGGTGCTGCAGCCCCACTCCTGGCCCTCTGCTGACGTTCCCGCCGGTACTGGTTGCGAATGCTGCGCCTGCACCTCATGATATCTTCCACTGCAATGTGACATATAATTTCATTATTACCTAGCTGCAAATTTGCACATTTTTTGACAAACATTTCACATAGTCATGGGGGCCTAGTAGGGTGTCAGTATAATAACACTTTAGCGCTTAAAAACAATCATTTCAAAATACCCATAATCTAATTTTAGTGGATACTGTGGACAATTCTTAAGTTCTGGCCTTTAAGCTGATTGGACAAAAATGAGGTAACTTACTCATTTGGTGATGCTCCTCACGTTGGCTTTCACCAAACTGCCGAAACATCTGCCCACAGAAGCGCCTCCATGCCGCGTCTTTTCTGGCCCGGTCTGAATAGTGTGCATCATGTTGGTCCCAAATTTCAGGCCTTTCCTGGGCCAAAACGATCAGCATCTCTACATTGATGTGTGTAGACATGCTGCAGGACTCCGTGGAGGCGCTCATCCGGGATGTCTGGTGCTCTTTTCAAGCTAATTTGCATGTGTAAGCTTCCTGATTCATTGCTTGCCCCATTTCCTGTGACCTGCAGAAGTCTTGCGTATTTCTCGCAAGTCACACGTGTGGTCCGTATGTAATCCTTATTTTTCTCGCACCCAAAGACTTGCATTGGTGTACTACGGTCGTAATACGCTGACAATCGCAGCAAGCTGTGATTTTCTCGCCCCGTAAATTATGGGCGAAAAATATACGGATGATCGGAGCTGCCCCATAGAGAAACATTAGTCCGAGTGTAATGCATTGTTTTAATGCCTCTCACTCGTCCGTATTCCTCTCTATTGTGATGCCGGCCTTAAACAAAAAATTTTCATATCTTTCTTCTCTCTGGAAGGATCCATAAAACAATATTGGCTTTACCTATACACTATAGTAGAGACTGTCCAACATATATTTTTGTAAAAATAAATCTTGAAAAGTTCATGATGCATATATTTAACTGATGTCTGTGATGAAAACCTGCTATGTTAAAAAGTAAAGGAATACCATGCAGTATAGGTTTTATTTATTACAGGACTCCAGGGAATAGAAAAGAGGAGTTTGTGATGCTA
The DNA here is from genome assembly GCA_033576555.1 of Oophaga sylvatica. NCBI lineage: Eukaryota > Metazoa > Chordata > Amphibia > Anura > Dendrobatidae > Oophaga > Oophaga sylvatica. Next base: position 590,170,229 of record JARQOD010000001.1, on the reverse strand, counting down.
ATCTCAAACCATTTTTGCTGTATGTTGACATACATTGGCTACACAAAAGCCAAAATGACACTCTTCTGGCTTTCTTCTTACCTGTCGAGCCCTATGGACACTGTTATGGTTCAGCTGGAGAGGTGAATTCCCTAAGGTCAGGGTAAGTAGCATGGAAAGAGGTGATGGTGCAGTGGAGTCATCTTTGACAGTCAGCACATGGATCAGCATGGTCCAGTACAGCAGAAGGAAGCACCAGATAAGTCAGTGCCAGGTGTGTGAATCCAAACATAGAGCATAGATGTGTAGATAATCCAGGACTTGCAGCAGATAGGTGATTAATGGTAGAGAGGTATACAATCAAGAGATTGCAGTAGTCACAAGGTTAAATACAGGAAAGCAGTGTTGAATAGAAAAACTAGCTTCTTTCTTGTATTGATGTCTTGGCTTGATTGCAGAGACCATAGTGTGAACCGAGCCTTCAAGAGTTAAAAGAAGTTTATAATCTGAAATCTTGATTGCAACAAGATAGGTGTGGACTACACCTAAGGTACTAAGAAATAAAACTTGGCACTCAACTTTATGCTCAACACTACGGGATGCACAGCTATATAACTTCTATATATAGATCGGGCAGCACCACAACTACACTGACAAGCGGCGGATCCCGCGTCAGCACCAGGCGGTAAGCACACAAGTGTTCTATATTTATAGTTCATCGCTCACTATGCCAATTTGTTTACTGTATAATTGTTTGCAGGCTGCACTTCCCTATTGCGCCTATACCTTGAACACACTTAGTTCATTACAAATGGTAAGCGCATCAGTTATCTATACACAGAGCCTGCTTTCTATCATTCTATTTATAACGGGTTATTTTTCCCAGGCGGCATATCTAGATTGAACTAGCACTCTAACTATCAACGCATCCATCAGGTTATAAGGGTATGCACTCTACCTCATTACTCCAATATGGCATCACAATCACCTATATACTTATCTTTCCATGCGTTTTCATATCTCCCAGGTGTTCTTCCTCTACACTTGATTTGTTATGAGTATATATGGGCCTTGTCTCCCTACTATAACGGTATGTTCTTCTTTTCAGTACTCATGAGTATTTTTGGATTGTGCTGAGACACATTATTCCATCCTCTGCATTTCATGTAATTACAGCACCATATCATACAGATGCTTTGCTTGTAAATATTTTCTTTATGTATATTCTGTTGACTTTTGTCCTATGTTATGTATTTTTTAAGGTTTTCGGCTTCATGTACGTAAACTGGCAACTGATGAAGGCTATTAATTAGCCGAAACGTTCTGCCACACACATTTGTGAACCAATTTTGGATTATAATGAAATTTGTTTTTTCCTTTTGAGCATAAAGTTGAGTGCCAAGTTTTATTTCTTTATACATTCTGGTTTGGGAACCTAACTTGGCACCACTATATCCAGCAGTGCACACGTTTCATCTACTTACACCTAAGGTACTGTTACACTAAGCGAGATCGCTAGCGAGATCGCTTAAGCGTCAGCGATTTTATGACGCAGCAGCGACTTTGTTAGCGACGTCGCTGTGTGTGACATGTAGCGGCGATGTGGCAAGTTGAGTGCCAGATTCTTTGATTTATATTGAATCGCTGAGTGTGACACCCTTTATGAACGACTTTACCAGCGGCGCAGGCGGGACTAGGTTTTCCCAACGACCGCAGAGGTCGTTATACAGATCGCTGATCACTAATGAGATCTTTGTGTTTGGAAGCTAACTAGCGACCATATAGCGATCGCACCAACGATCTCGCCAGGTCGTGTCGTTGTCGTGATCGCTGGTGCGATCGCTAAGTGTGACAGTGCCTCTAGACAAGCTGTATTTAACTGGGGATGGAAAAGAAGAATGAAGTGACAGAAGATAATTAACCTTCTGGCTGGAGCTAATGTAGGTGAAAAGTGACATCCTTGGGATTTTGGTTGCATTTTGAAAGGAGTTTGCTTAATTTCTAGGTTAACAGAGAGAAGGGAAGAATGAGCCAAAGTTACGACCTTCTGGCGAAGTTCTTATGAGAACAGAGAATATCCATAAGATTTCGCTCACATACCATATAAAAATATCGGTCCCATTCTCATTTAGGAGAGTGGGACGATTTTTTCTCAGTTGTTATCCGTGTGCAGTCCGTATCCAATCCCTTTTTTTACTCAACATCTACTAATTATAATGTATCGGTAACAATTGGATGCCATACTGATGGTACGTATTTTTTTCTCACACTGTACTGATTTCGGAGTGAAATTGCAGCATTTTGCTATTTTTTTCTCATGCCAAAAACAGCAGAGAAAAAATATGTAGATTTCCACTGACTCACTGATTAACATATTTTATCCGATTGCACTTTGTCCGATATACGGTAGTGTAAGTGGAGAGCCCCTTAGGGCCTGGGGTTACTCGGACCCGGGCAGGGCAGTTCTTTAAGAGGAAGTCATGGCAGCGGTGACCCGGTCCGTGGCCCTGGGCATCCAAAAAAAATTGTCAAAGATGATGATGGGGGTAGTTTGTAGGGGAATTAGTTTGTGACGCCACCCGTGGTGTTCGGTTATATATGGCTGACGCTGTGGTTCAGGTCCACTGGGGCGGATGGTGACGCAGCAGAGATGTTACTGCTCTCCACGGGTAGAGCTAGGCCCCAGGGCAGATATAAAAGGCTGTTTAGGTGGTGGTGAATGTTGAGGTGCAAAGAATAAGCAAGGGGCACAGAAAAGTGCAGTTTTCTTTACTTTTTACTTCTTGGTAGGTAAAAATGCAATCCGGGGCAATAGTTACAGATGATACCAGGAGTCCAGCTCGCCTCGAAGCATTCATGGGATCCACCCTGCCAGGTGGGGTTAGAGGCCTTCCTACTGAGCTCTCTTTTCTAGTCCCTGCTGCATGTAGCTAATCTGCGACCCTCTCCTGCGTGTTGGCCTTAACCTATATGGCAAACAGCGTGAGCCTATCACAGGCACTGTCTGTTAACTGGCAGCCCTGGGCTCTTGGTCTGCTGCGGTGCCTTCAGGTGTTCGGTGTGGTCAGGGAGCTTGCAGTCCCCTGCCCTGCAGATTCGGCTGTCGGGGCGTACCGCACCCACACAGCTCAGGACTCTGGCGTCCTTTTTATCAGCGCTCTGCTCTGGGATCAGCTCTGACACAACTGCAATTCCCAGAGCCCTTGTCTCCACTCCTCTCTCTTCCCTCTCCTCAGACCAACTGACTCTTTCCAGAACAATCTCTTAACCTCAGCACTAACTCCTCCCATCCAACTCTCACTCCCTTAAGCTCTGCCCCTTTTGGTCTGGAGTTAGAACAAATGTTGGATGCTGTGTATTACCTCGCATGGGGACCTCTTCCTGCTTCCAGGCATGACATCACCACCCTGTAGAGGGAGGCAATGTCACCGTGGCAACTGGACTCGGGGTGCCACATAAGCGAGTCCTTAGGAGGTAGAAATTGGTAGAAGAAATAGATGTTTTAATATGTTCAGGTTCAATCACATGTGAGGATATGTCCTCAGAGGCATCACATGGATCTAGGGACCTGGAGAGAATATCAGCTCCAGCCTTTATTCCCTGCTGGATGATGAGGATAAAGTCAAACCTAGTTAACCCTACAAGCTGACTGAAGATACTCCAGATATTTATCATCTGTATAGTTGATTATCAAAAACTTATCTCTTTTTAGTAGGTGTTTGCATTCCTCCAGAGTTAATTTTATGGCTAAGATTTCTCAGTCACCAGTGGAGAAATTCTGTTCAGCCGCAGACAATTGCCAGAACAATTCTGAAGAATTTTATGAAAAAAAATGCTTCTACACTAATAGCAGATATTTTGGGCTGGTTTTGGTAAGATGTCTTTTTCTATCATGTGTTTTGAATTTTTTGTTCTTGTCATTTACTGTAGTTGCTTTTGATTTTAGTGAACACTAATAGCAGTGGCATTCACATGATGTAAAAAATGGACTGTCAACATCAGGGTGGTGTAGGACTGGAGCAATGAAAAAACAAAACTTAAATTGCTTGAAAGTTTGAAACAGAATGATCCAACCAGTGTGGAAAATTAGTGTCCTTTCGAGTCAGGGAGTATAAAAGGAGCTACTACAATAATTTTTAATGAATTGGTGGTAATTGTTATCAAACCATAGGAACCTCTAGTGGACGTTGAGACCCAGAGGTTATGGAAAATGCAAAACAGCAGAATTTTTTTCTGGATCCATGTGCAGACCTGCAGAAGTGATTTTATATCAGAGAAACATTAATACATTTTTCCAACTTAACGTAAAGATTCTTCTGACAGATTGTCTTCAAACCAGATAGGACTTGAAGACGATGTAATTCAAGGTCTCTAGAGAAGATTAGGATGTCATCCAGATAGACTTGTACATATGGATACAGGACGTCACATAAGATTTAATTGATGACATGCTGGAACACATCCAGTGCATTGCAAAAAATGAAAGGTGTGACAATATTTATAACGGCCATCACAAATGTTGAACATGGTCTTTCAGAGAGATTTTACTTAAACTTCGATGATGTATGAATGGTCTCAGAGACCCATTTTTTTGTCTGCAAAGAAAAAGCCAGCACCAGCCAGAGACATAGATTTCCAGATAAACCCCTTCACCAGATTCTTTTTAATGGAAGCGGACATCGCTCTACTCATAGAGAGAGATAGAGGATAGACTTTCTCTAGAGGAGTTCAGCACGATGGCCTTTATGACATCATTGTCATGCATAATCCAAGAATGTTAAATGGCAGCCATGCTTATCTTTAGAATATGTTTAACCAGCTCTTAAACCCTTTTGAATACCCTTTCATATACTTTTTAGACATGGAAATAAAAAAAAGAAACAAAAGTTTTTTTTGCTATATTGGTGAGTGCTGTGTATTTATCCTTTCATTTGCATAGCAACATCTCAGCATTAGAAATACAACATATGAAAAAGTTGTGGAATACTGAAAATTACATGTTAATGAAATGAAATTATAAAAAAATTGAAACAAAATTTTCAAGACATCTCAATTTATTCATTATCAAGTATGATCACCAAGTGCAGAAATATGCAAACTTGCCATGCTATGAAGTTATAAAGGGTTGTCTGAATGTTCTGGCACACTGGGAAAGCAAATAATGAAGATCCACTTCTGGCAGCTCCCTTTACAATTGTCAACTAGTCATGAGCGAGTGTGCTCGTTACTCAAGCTTTCTGAGCATGCGCGGGTGTTCTCGAATATCTGGGGTGAGTTCCACGGTCAGGAAACGCTGCGTGTTTGGCGCTGTGCGCTGGCGCAGCGCCAAACACGCAGCGTCCAGATGTTACAGCATAGTGGAGGGATTTCAAGAATCCCGTCTCCACTATCGTAACAATACGCAGTGGCAAACCTGCGTAAACGACATGCGGCGCGTCTTTTTAGACCGCAGCATGTCCTCGCGTATTGCGGCGACGGTGCGTCGCCGCAAACAGAATATTACACAGGGCTATGTAGCCCTGCGTTTTTCCGAGGTGTCGAGTGTCCTGAAACCTCCGGAAAGATCGCGCGTCAGAAAGGGGGCGGGCTTTGACGGAGCGAATTTCCGCTCCGTCCAAAGCGCTATGGTTCCGGAGCCGTGAACCATAGCCTAAGGCGTGCTTGTAAATTATGTCGGAGTCCCCAGCGCTAGTTCGCTGCTAATGCAGTCTATGCATGGGCTGCTAGACAGCCTAAATGCAAGTGGGGATTCCCTACCAAACAGGCATTCCCCACATGTATTCAGGCTGTCTAGCAGCAGCAAATCATGCAGCTACAAAAATTATTTTTTAGTCCCAAATTTTTGATTTTTCCCAAGGAAATTGGACCCAAAAAGGTGTTGTCCAAGTTGTCCTGAGTACGCTGACACCCCATATGTGGGGGGAGAAACTGTTTGGGCACACGGCAGGGCTTGGTAAGGAAGTAATAACGTTTTGGAATGCAGACGTTGAAGGGGGTCATGTTCGGTTTGCAGTGCCCCAGATGTGCCTAAACAGTGGAAACCCCCCACAGTGACCACATTTTGGAAACTAGACCCACTAAGGAACTTATCTAGATCTGTGGTGAGCACTTTGAACCCCCAAGTGCTTCACACAAGTTTATAATAACCAGGGATGAAAATAAGAAATCCTATTTTTTTCACACAAAAATTATATTTTAGTCACCAATTTTTTATTTTCCCAAGGGTAACAGGAGAAATTGGCTCACAAAAGTTGTGGTCCCAGTTGTCCTGAGTACGCTGATACCCCATATGTGGGGGAGAACCACTGGGCACACGGCAGAGCTCGGAATGGAAAGAGCACTATTTAACTTTTTCCAACCAAAAGTGGCTGGAATTGAGATTGGACGCCATGTTGCATTTGGAGAGCACCTGATGTGCCTAAACAGTAGAAACCCCCCACAAGTGACCAGATTTTGGAAACTAGACCCCCTAATGAACTTTTCAAGATCTGTGGTGAGCAATTTGAACCCCCAAGTGCTTCACACAAGTTTATAAAGTAGAGCCATAAAATTAAAAAATCATATTTTTTCCACAAAAATGATCTTTTCACCCCAATTTTTATTTTCTCAAGGGAAACAAGACCCCAAAAGTTATTGTGCAATTTGTCCTGAGTACGCTGATACCCCATATGTGGGGGAAACCACTGGTTGGGTGCATGGCAGAGCTCGGAACGGAAGGAGCGCAGTTTGACTTTTTCAACGCAGAATTTGCTGGATGCCATGTCGTGTTTGGAGAGCTGCTGATCTGCCTAAACAGTGGAAACCCCCACAAATGACACCATTTTGGAAACTAGACCCCTCAAGGAACTTATCTAGATGTGTGGTGAGAACTTTGAACCCTAGGTGTTTCACTAAAGTTTATAACGCCCGAGAATGAAAATAAAAAAATCATATTTTTTCCACAAACATGATCTTTTAGTCCCCAACTTTTTATTTTCCCAAGGGTAACAGGAGAAATTAGACCCCAAAAGTTGTTGTCCAATTTGTCCTGAGTACGCTGATACCCAATATGTGGGAGAAAACTACTGTATGGGCACACGTCGGGGCTTGGAAGGGAAGTAGTGATGCTTTGGATTGCAGACTTTGATGGAATGGTCTGTGGGCGTCATGTCGCATTTGGAGAGCCCCTGATGTGCCTAAACAGTGGAAACCCCACACAAGTGACCCATTTTGGAAAATAGACCCCCCCAAGAAACTTATCTAGATGTTTGGTGAGCACTTTGAGCCCCGAAGTGCTTCACAGAAGTTTATAACTTTCAGCCGTAAAAATAAAAAATCCTTTCTTTTTTTACAAAAATGATTTTTTCGCCCCCAATATTTTATTTTTACAAGGGTAACAGAAGAAATTGGACCCCAAGAGTTATTGTGCAATTTGTTCTGAGTACACTGATACCCGATATGTGGGGGTAAACTACTGTTTGAACGCATAGCAGAGCTCAGAAGTGAAGTGCACAGTTTGACCTTTTTCAACGCAGAATTGGCTGGAATTGAGATCAGACGCCATGTCACATTTGGAGAGCCCCTGATGTGCCTAAACAGTGGAAACCCCCAATTCTAATCCAACCCTAACCCCAACTCACCCCTTACCCTAGTCCCAACCCTAACCGTAACCACAAACCTAACCTAACACACCCCTAACCCTAATCCCAACCCTAACCCTAATCCTAACTTTAGCCCCAACTCTAATCTTAACTTTAGCCGCAACCCTAACCCTAACCCTAACCCTAATGGGAAAATGGAAATAAATACATTTTTATAATTTTATTATTTTTCCCTAACTAAGGGGGTGATAAAGGGGGTTTGATTTACTATTTATAGTGGGTTTTTATAGCAGGTTTTTATGATTGGCAGCTGTCACGCTAAAAGACGCATTTTATTGCAAAAAATAGTTTTTGCATCACCACATTTTGAGAGCTATAATTTTTGCATATTTTGGCCCACAGTCATGTGAGGTCTTATTTTTTTGTGGCACGAGTTGACGTTTTTATTGGTACCATTTTTGAGCATGTGACATTTTTTGATCACTTTTTATTTCGATTTTTGGGAGGTTAGAGTGAACAAAAATCAGCAATTCATGAATTTCTTTTGGGGGGGGCATTTATACCGTTCCACGTGTGGTAAAATTAATAAAGCAGTTTTATTCTTCGGGTCAGTACGATTACAGTGATACCTCATTTATATCATTTTTTAATGTTTTGGCGCTTTTATACAATAAAAACAATTTTATATAAAAAATAATTATTTTTGCATCACATTATTCTGCGAGCTATAACTTTTTTATTTTTTCACTTATGGCACTGTATGGTAGCTCATTTTTTGCAGGATAAGATGTCGTTTTCAGTGGTACCATGTTTATTTAAATCAGTCTTTTTAATCGCGTGTTATTCCACTTTTTGTTCATTGGTATGATGATAAAGCATTGATTTTTTTTTTTGTTTTTTTGTTTTTTTAAGGGGTTCACTAAAGGGGTTAACTAGTGGGACAGTTCTATAGGGCGGGTTGTTACGGACGCGGCGATACCAAATATGTGTACTTTTATTGTTTTGTTTTTTTTATTTACAGGAAGAAATGAATTTATTGGGGAATTATTTTTTTTTCCTTTATTTGGGTTTTTTTTTTTACACATGTGATTTTCATTTATTTTACTTTTTTACTTTGTCCCAAGGTGGGACATTACTGTATTATATCAGATCGCTGGTCTGACAGTGTGTACAGCACGCTCTCAGCAGGCACTGAGAAAGTCGCCTTCCTGCAGGACTCATCGGCCATCTTGGATCGGGGGTCATGCAGTGAGGAAGGCCTCAGAACAGCGCGATCACATTGCGCTGTTCTGAGTGTCTCAGGGGAGCGCGCAGGGAGCCCCCTCCCTGTGCGATGCCTCCCTGTGCCCAGGTACACCGCGATTATTTTTGATCGCGGTGTGCCAGGGGTTAATGTGCCGGGAGCGGTCCGTGACCGCTCCTGGCACATAGTGCTGGGTGTTAGCTGTGATAATCAGCTGACACCCGGCTGTGATCGGCTGCGCTCCCCAGGTAGCGCGTCCGATCGCTGCGACGTACTATCCCGTCCATGGTCAGATTGTCCTGGGTTTCATGGATGGGATAGTACGTCGCATAGCAGAAAGGGGTTAATGGTACCTCCAGAGATTACAAAAATGGTGCTCTTAGTCCTAAATGAATAGGTTCTGCAGAGCTCCATCTTGAATGGAGCAGAGATGTACTTGCTTACTATGGTCACAGTCTATGGGACTGCCAGAGAAAGCCAAGTACAGCTAGCAGCTTTATTTTTGGACCAATCTCTTATCAACCTAGTAATATTAGTGAACTAGAGCCATTGTCCATGAGAAATAGGTTAAGATTCACTAAGAATCTGTTACATACTTTGGCTGTTAACTGGTTCATGCAGCATTACAGGAACACCCGATTTGTACACTATGGCTGGTCCGAACAATGAAAGTAATTGTTACAATCTACTTTTTGTGTCTCCCCTTTTTCCTCATAGATTGTAAGATTGCGAGCAGGGCCCTCATTCCTCTTGGTATTTGTTTTGATCTGTGTTTATTGTTATGTTGTAATGTCTATTGTCTGTACAAGTCCCCTCTATAATGTAAAGCGCTGCAGAATATGTTGGTGCTATAGAAATAAAATTATTATTATTATTATTATTATTTTTCGGAATGTTGCCAGAAACAGGTGTCTGGCTATATATCAGTTTTACAGCAGGTGATAACTGCCAAAGGGTGCTTGACTAAATACTAAAGATGCTTGTCATGGAGGAGTTGAATAATTCTGAGACTCCAGCAGTCATTAAAAGTGGTAAAGTGGTATATTGACTTGAATTTGAAGAAACCACTTGTTATATTAGGCCGGCGTCACACTGGCGAGTGTGATGCGAGTAAGTTGCACGACTTTCTCTCATCAACACCCGGCACGGCCGCCCGCTCTCGGACCCAAGTTTGCGGCTGCATGTATTTCTATGCAGCCGCACACTCGGGTCCGAGAGCGGGCGGCCGTGCCGGGTGTTGATGAGAGAAAGTCGTGCGACTTACTCGCATCACACTCGCCAGTGTGACGCCGGCCTTAGATGTATCAAGGTGTTTAAATTATTCTTGTCTGACTGGCTTATTGCAAACAGCTGACAGTTTGTAAATTTTGCAAATAAACTTAATTTGTAATGGGATTTGAATCACTGTGATTGCAACTGTAGCTCACTGCTATACAGGCAATTTTTGTCTTTGTGCTTTCGGTTTTTCTGCCCCATTTTCTAATAGCTATAACTTTTTTAGTTTCTATAAAAGAATTCGTAACTTACCATAATGTGGTATAATTAGGAGGCACCTAAAAGTAATTTTTTGTGTGATTGAACCTTTATTCATATACCCACAGGAGTATTTATAAATATAGTATGTTTTATAGCACAGAGTATGTTCATTCCGGTAATTTAATCACATTCACAGTGAAATTCTGAGATATAACCAATGTTGGATGCACGAGTTGTCTGGCACCATGGAGTAATCACACAGACACAGTGCTCCAGCCGATAAGCATTGCGATTAGTGATGAGCGAATTTGTTTGGTAAACGATCGCCAAACATAAATTCGGCACGAATATGGCACATTCGAATTTGTGATCGGAAACATGAGCAAAATTCTATAAAATCGGAAAAAATTGGTAACATTCGATAAAAGTGCAGGTAAAAGTATTTTCAGCACTTTAGCACTGATAATGGTGGTGTATCATGAGCGTATGGCACGTGTTTGATGAGGGGGGTGTTTGCAGATCTCATAGGCACGGCGTTCTTGTAAACAGTCATTTTTTTTCCTAACTTTATGTGTGCACATTGAGAATAGCCAATCAGGGCGCAGGAAACACCCACAATGTCCTTACACAACAGCTTGTGTCATTGGCTGCTGAAATCACATGTCCCTCTCTATATAAATAGCTGACATCTTGTTTTAGCGCAATTTTGACACTGTAATGGTATGTTTCCACGGTCAGTAAACGCTGCGGGTTGGACGCTGCGTATATCCACAGCGTCCAACCCGCAGCGGCCAGATGTTACAGCATAGTGAATGGGATTTCATGAAATATCATCTCCTCTATGAATGCAGGGACACCCACGGCATCCCTGCATAAACGGACATGCGGCGCGTCTTTCCAGACTGCAGCATGTCTTTTTATCTTGCGTAGACAGTCCATCTCCGCAAGATAAATATCACCGCCCAAAGTACTGGACACAGTGATTCCGCATGGTTCAATGAACACATGCAGAATCACCGGCGTTCAAAAGCCGGCAGCGCTTTGGATGGAGCGGACATGTACTGCGTCCAAAACGCTGCCATATCCAGCCCAAGGAAACACACCCTAACAGTGCAGAGAGGCTGCTCCTGATGCTGGCACTGTTAGCAGCAATATTTTAGCTAGTTTGGCGGTTGTTTATCAGTCAGATAGGGTAGCAAGGTAGTGTCCAGTGTGGCTGTAAAATTTTCCTTCCAGCACTTTTTTTGGCCATTACTGAGGTCCACAGACAAAGCCAGCAGGGCACATATCCTAAAAGTGTGTTGTGCACTGCTTCTATTGTGCTCCATTCACGAGTATAGCATTCTAATTAATATTTTTTCACTAGGTAAATGTGAAAAAGCCTGATGTATCCCAGATTTTAGCTAGTTAGCTAGGTGGTTGAATATCAGTCAGATAGTGTAGCAAGCTACTGTCCAGTATGGCTGTTAAATTTACCTTCCAGTATTTTTGGGGGGCCATTACTGAGGTCCAAAGACAAGCCAGCAGAGCACATGGCCTACAAGTGTGTTGTGTACTGCTTCTATTGTGCTCCATACACAAAAATAGCATTCTAAATAATATTTTTCACTAGTTAAATCTGAAACAGCCTGCTGTATCCCACCTTGTCATTTAGTACTGTGGTGATATGAAACTGTCTAAGGCACATTAAAAAAATATATAATTTTTTCTCTTGCTAAATATGAAACAGCCTGCTGTGTCCCACATTGTCATTTTGTGGCAGTGATATGAAGCTGTCTGCAGACCTTACGCGCATTAAAAAATTATTATTTTTTCTGTTGCTCAGTGTTATATAGCCCTCCGTATCCCACATTGTCATTTTGTGGCGGTGATATGAACCTGTCTGCAGACCTAACGCGCATTAAAAAAAATTAACATTTTCTCTGTTGCTGAATGTGATACAGCCCGCTGTATCCCACATTGTCATGTTGTGGCAGTGATATGAACATGTCTGCAGGCCTAACGCGCATTAAAAAAATTATAGTGTTTTCTGTTGCTGAATGTGATACAGCTCGCCATATCACACATTGTCATTTTGTGGCGGTGATATGAAGTTGTCTGCAGACCTCAAGCACATTTAAATATTTATTTTTTTCTGTTGATAAGCATGATACAGCACGCTATTTCCAACCTTTTCATTTAGTGGCATTGAAATTGTTCTGTGTGCAGAGCTGCACAATAAAATTAATTTATTTTAATTTTTTTACAAACATGACACAGCAGCCGAGATATGAGTTTGAAATTGTTTCAAGCCTATCTTATAGATTATGTGCATCTTTGGCATCCAACTTGAGATGCGCATCTGTTACACCTATCTTCTGACAAGCATCAAACGCTCTCTGGTAATTGCTGTTGGGTAAATGAGTAATCGTTGTAGGCTGGATCCTGGATCTCGTACTTCCCATAGCTGACCTGCTATTGATCCTGTTGTACGTTCCCATTCCCGCCATCATCATGGCCCTTTTTCTGATGAGTTAAAGTAGCGACACATCGGCCATATTTCTCCAGCAAACCTGCACCTTACCAGCAGTAATTGTAGGAAAGAGAGCATTCCAAAGCCACGGACAATCTTCTAGATTATACTGGCCTCATCGACACTAAAAAAAATGTATTTTATGTTACTAACCGAATACAGTAGGGGACATCTCACTTTGAAATTGTTTGGAGCATGTAGTCAATGTTATACAGGCCTTATCGACAGGTCCCAAAATATTATTCTGTTACTAACGTGATACAGTAGGGGACATCTCACTTTGAAATTCCTTGGAGCATCTAGGGTAATGTTATGGTAGCTGAGGAGGCAGGAGCAAAAAACCGCATAGGCAGCCTAACACCAGAGAGGTAGGAAGCTAATAGGTTGCAGACCCCTAAACTAACCGCACAACTAGAAGCAGACGTGGAGCGTACCTACGGTGGTCCTAGACGCCTCGGCACAGACAGAGAGATAGCTATCCCTGAAGATGGAAAGAGGAAAGCCAACTGCCCCGGAGTAGACTCCAAAAGAGTAGGAAGCCCCCAAACATATAATGGCGGTTAGACAAGATGAAAATACGACCACAGACAGAAAATAGATTGAGCAAACGCTGGGGCCCAAAACTGTCTAGATAGGACAGCACAGGAGAGAATACTTTCTGCAACCCAAAAAAACCCTAAGAAAAACTCCAGCACTTCTAAATCCAAAAACACTGAGACCACACGGTCTCGACCACCCATATCAGATCTCTGGTGTGGACATGTAGCTACCCAGCAGAAAAATATCACAAGAACTGAGCAAATGAACAAATACAAAAAACGAACGGAGACCAGCCAAAGCCCCCCATAGGGGACCCGGCTGAAGACAAAAAGCAATGCAGCAAAAAGCAAAGAATTCAAACCACAGTAAAAAAAACTGAAAGAGACTTTTCTGAACGCAAGCAAGAGACAGCAGGAAAGCTAGCTGAATTCCAAACTAAACCAGGAAGCACAATTGATCACCGGCGAGGATCATGGGAGATCAGTTTACTTATATCAGGCCAGTCAGTACCACCTGACTCCCACTCGTTATCTACGGGTGTAGGACTCTTGGTATTCAAGATAGGTTCAATACCCTCAGCAACCACCAGAGGGATCTTCAGCTCCGAAGTCGTCTCCAAAACGTTCACAACAGTACCCCCCCTTGAGGAGGGGTCACCGAACCCTCACTTGTGCCACCAGAACGATCAGGATGAGCTCGGTGATAGCACGGACCAGTCTTTCAGCATGAATGTCAGAAGCAAACACCCATGAATTATCCTCCTGACCATAGCCTTTCCACTTCACCAAGTACTGGAGTCTCCGCCTGGCCAAACGAGAATCCAATATCTTCTCAACCACATACTCCAAATTGCCCTCAACCAAAACAGGATCAGGAGGCGCAGCCATAGGAACCACTGGCTCGACAAATCTCTTCAATAAAGATTTGTGAAATACGTTGTGAATCTTGAATGTTCCTGGAAGAAGCAAACGGAAGGAAACGGGATTAATAATCTCCACGATCTTATAAGGTCCAATGAACCTTGGCTTAAATTTTGGAGACGCGACCCTCATAGGGATATTTTTTGAGGATAACCAAACCAAGTCACCCACTTTAAATCGAGGACCATCAGTCCTATGTCGGTTGGCAAACCACTGGGCATTCTCCTGAGAGAGAGACAGCTTATCCACTACTTGATCCCAAATCAGCTGCATTCTCTCCACAATAGAGTCAACACCAGGACAGACAGAAGCCTCCACCTGCCCTGAAGAAAATCGAGGATGAAACCCGAAATTGCAGAAAAATGGAGACATCAAGGTGGCAGAACTAGCCTTATTATTCAAAGCAAACTCAGCCAAAGGCAAAAAAGAGACCCAGTCATCTTGATCAGCAGACACAAAACATCTCAAATAAGTCTACAAAGTCTGGTTTGTTCTCTCAATTTGTCCATTTGTCTGAGGGTGGAACGCAGAGGAAAAAGACAGCTGAACTCCCAGTTTGGAACAAAATGTCCTCCAAAATCTGGAAACAAACTGGCCTCCTCTGTCAGACACAATGTTCTCTGGAACGCCGTGCAACCGAATCACCTGTTGAAAAAACAAGGGCACCAACTCGGAGGAGGAAGGCAACTTAGGTAATGGCACAAGATGTATCATCTTGGAAAACCTATCACAGATTACCCAAATAACGATCATTCTCTGAGAGACAGGGAGGTCGGAAACAAAATCCATAGAGATATGGGTCCATGGCTTCTTGGGCACAGGCAATGGCATTAACAAACCACTAGAGCGAGAGCAAGATTTGGACCGAGAACAAGTTCCACAGGACTGCACAAAGTCCCTGACGTCACGAGACAAAGTGGGCCACCAAAAGGACTGACTCACCAAATCTCTGGTACCAAAAATACCAGGATGGCTGACCAACGTGGAGCAATAAATCTCGGACATCACATTCTTCCTCCACTGGTCTGTGACTAACAATCTCCCAGCAGGGCAACGTTCAGGTTTATCCTCCTGAAATTTCTTCAAAGCCAGTCTCCTTCAGAATAACAGCAGGCTCAGTAACCTCAGGAGAATCCAGAAAGAAACTCCTCAAGAGGGCATCCGCCATAACATTCTTAGTGCCCGGGAGAAAAGAGACTACAAAATTAAAATGTGTGAAAATCAAGGCCCACCTGGCCTGTCTAGGATTAAGTCGCTTGGCTGATTCAAGATAAACCAGGTTCTTATGATTCGTGAGGACCACCACCTGGTGCTTGGCTCCTTCCAGCCAATGTCTCCACTCCTCAAAAGCCCACTTCATGGCCAATAACTCCCGATTACCCACATCATAATTACGTTCCGCTGGAGAAAATTTTCGAGAGACAAAGGCACAAGGGTTAATATTAGAGGTCTCCGGATCCCTTTGGGACAAAACGGCTCCTGCACCAATCTCAGAAGGATCAACCTCCACGGGAAATGGTAGAGAAACATCAGGTTGGCGCAGAACAGGAGCAGAAGTGAATCTCCGCTTAAGCTCCTGAAACGCAGAAACTGCCTCACGTGACCAATTCTTGCATCCATTCTTTTATTAAAACCAATCCATTGCTGTTCGGTTAAACGTGTCTTCAATTCATCTTTAGCTTTATTTATATCTTTATTGATTTCATCATAACTTTGCATATTAAATTTTAAAACCAATTGGAAAAGTTCCTGGGAACATTTGAGAAAAACATCATCCCAAGCAGTCTTGAATGCAGGATTATCCCTGAAATGTGAGATCTCCTTATATACCCTCAAGCCGCGAGGAACTCGACCGTAATCTGCATAGGAGCTGAGGGAATTGTTTGTCCAAAAAAGTTTTGTTTCCCTTTCCAATAGATTAGATAATTTATACTCCAGGACTTGGTGCTCAACGAAAAAACTTCATTCTGTTGGTTGCACACCCTAAAAAACGCTTCCACGTTCTCCCTGCCCGCCTGTAGCCCACTTGAAATGGACAGAGCCTCCGGTTCCATTGTAGAAAAAACCGCTGGTAGCTGCGCTCAAGGAACACTGCACTAACACAAAGGTGAATAGAAGAAGCGTGCCAAATCCAAAGAATAATTGTCACTCACAAAGAAAAGCGGACGGCACCGCTAATACCACCTGTGCCATTGAACAGATTCTGCAGGAGCTGCAGCTGGCTCCAAAATCCAAAACCCACGGGTGCTAATCCAAAAACAAGGAATCCAAGCACAGAAGAGAGAGATGGAAAGCACTCACTGGATAAATTCAAGCCTTTATTCAGACATGTGCGGCGGGAGAACGAGAGCTGGGAGTAGCAACATGACGACGATCATTTTGCGCACACTGCGCTTCCACAGGTCACAAAGCAGCAAGGAGGAGACAGAAGGAGAAGTACCTGCACCCAGGTAAACCACTCCCACCGACCTCAAGGCTGCATAAATGCAACAAACAACAAGAATATTGAACATGCAAAATTTAAAGCCATGATATCTATGAATATATATGCAAAATTTAAAAACACTTCATGATGAGCAAAAAATCACCATATTACAAAAAAATAGACATATCTAGCCGCTTATTATGACCAATGGGGCCCAAAGCACCTTGTGCATAATCCACCGTGCTTCTCTTCTGAGCAAATTCTTATGCAGATTGCCCCCTTGTGGAGGCAAAGTTACTTTCTCAACTCCAGCAAAAGACAGAGACTCAGGTCTGCCCCCATGAGCCTCTTTAATATGATTAATCAATCTTGGGACACCTTTTCCTGACAGAATAGAATTGAAATGCTCTCTGAACTTGACATAGAGTGGACGAAAGGTTTTGCCAATGTAAAAAAATCTACACGGGCAAAAAAACCACATAGACAATAAGAGTGGACTTGCATGAAATAAAATCAGTAACACAGTGTCTGATGGCCCCAATGTGGAGACAGCAATCAATAACATGATACTTGCAAAAGGGACAATGTCCACACCTGAAATTGCCTTTAGGAGCATTACTATTTAACCAATTACTGTGCGTATTGCGCATGCGACCGTGAACAAGAATGTGCTTCAAACTAGTACTTTTTCTACATGCAAAAAGAGGACCTTTCCTCACAACATCTGATAAATCAGCATCATGTTCAAGAATGTGCCAGTTATTGCGAATCACTGACCTAATACAATTGTCCATAGGACCATACTCAAAACAGAAAACAAATCTTTTTCCCTTTTTAACGCAGCCGCCAACATCCTAACTCAGCAAAGAAACATTATCAGCCCTGATCTTTGTAGCCTCGAGTACGCCGGCAGGGTAGCCCCTTTCTCTAAACCTCCTATCAAGATCAGCGGATTGTCTTTCATAACCCGAAACAGTATTGTTAATCCGTTTAAGGGCTCATAACCATTTGTGGAAAAAAAACGGTCCGTTTTCTGGATGGAAAAAACGGTCCGATTACACTGTGTTCCAAATTATTATGCAAATAATATTTTCTCAGATTTTCCCAAATTACCTATATGAATTTCAGTAATTTTTCAGTCAAATAACTATTAGAGTATAATTGAAAGGTTTTTGTACAAAATGCCTATGATAACAGTATATTTTTTAAAAAATAAAACACTCAAACTGCACTCAAAATGCATGTTCCAAATTATTATGCACAGCAGAGTTTTCAACCTTTTCATTTTAATAAAGAACAAAAAAATGGTCATTTTTGAAATTATAAGCATTAGCAGGTTATTACAAACTGAAATCAAACAGTTTTCAACTCAAAACTTAATTCTAGGTGATGTTACATTTGCACATAGGACCCTTTGTTCGAAAGGAGCTTCTGAACTCTCTCGTCCATTGAATTTGTCAGGTTTTGGATGGTTTCTGCTTCAATTGTTTTGCATGAGGACAGAATACCCTCCCAGAGCTGTTGATTAGATGTGAACTGCCTCCCGCCATCATAGACACTCCTTTTGATGATGCTCCAGAGGTTCTCAATGGGGTTGAGGTCAGGGGAGCATGGGGGCCAAACCATAAGTTTCTCCCCTTTCATGCCCATAGCAACCAGAGATGCAGATGTGTTATGTGCAGCATGAGACGGTGCATTTTCATGCATGAAAATGATCTTGCTGCGGAATGCACGGTTCTTCTTCTTGAACCATGGCAGGAAGTGCTGTTTGAGAAACTCAACATACACTATGGAGTTCATCTTTACCCCTTCAGGGATCCTAAAGGGGCCGACAATCTCTCTCCCCATGATTCCAGGACAAAACATTACTCCACCTCCTCCTTGTTGGCGCCGTAGCCATGTTTGCATGGGGTGTCCATCAACCAGCCATCCTCCACTCCATCCATCTGGACCATCGAGCGTTGCACGGCACTCATCGGTGAACAAAACAGTTTTGAAGTCAGTCTTCATGTATTGTTTGGCCCACTGGAGTCGTTTCTACTTGTGTGCAGTGGATAGAGGAGGTCGACAGGATGGCTTACGCACAGCTGCAAACCTCTGAAGGACCCTGCATCTTGTTGTTCGGGGGACTTTGGAGGCACCAGCAGCTTCAAAAACTTGTCTGCTGCTATGACAAGGCTTTTTTGCCACTGCTCTTTTAACCTGACGTAATTGCCTGTAGGAAAGAGTCCTCAATTTTCCCTTATCAGCACGCACACGTGTGTACTGTGAATCAGCTACATACTTCTTGATTGTGCGATGATCACGATGAAGTGTCTTGGCAATGTTGATTGTAGTCATGCCTTGACCAAAACACTCCACAATTTGTTGCTTCTCAGCAGCCGACACATCCTTTTTCTTTCCCATTTTGGCTGAAAATGTAGGCTGCTTAATAATGTGGGACAGCCTTCTTAAGTAGTCTTGCCTTTCATTGGACACACCTGCCAAACTAATTAGCACAGGTGTCTGCAATTGCTTACAGTGATATAAAGAGCCCTGACACACATCACCATCAATGAGTTTAACTGACAAACAAAAAAATTCTTACCTTATCACTCCTAAACAATTTTTGCATAATAATTTGGAACACAGTGTATATGCGATTGTCATGCAATTTGTATGCGATTTTTAATCGCACCATTCGTTTTCCATCTGTATGCAATGCGATTTTATCATGACGTTTTTCATAGAGCAGTTATCTCTATGTAAAAAATCATGTAAAAATCACATTGTAAAAAAAAATTTACACAAAAAGAAAATAATTATTATATACATATATGTCATACACTTCTACATAGTATAATAGCCGCTAATTAAATTGCCGGCTTTTTTGAAATTTCAGACCCGACATGAAATGATACATGGTTTACATACAGTTAACCATGTCATTTCATGTTGTTTGATATATGGTTTTCACTAACAATGACATGAGTGGATGTGTGCAAAATTTCATACAGCTAGGGGTTAATTAAAGGTGTAAATTCGTTGAAAAAAAATGTGTGGGCTCCCGCGCTATTTTGTCAACCAGACAGACAAAGCCAGCAAATGGGGGCAGATAATAATAGCCTAGGGAGGGTGCATTTATTTTGTGCCCCCCCGGCTACTAACATCTGCCCCCAGCCACCCCAGAAAAGGCAAATCTATAATTAGATGCGCCCTCTCTGGCACTTAGCCCGTCTATTCCCATTGCCCTGTAGCAGGGGCGAATGGGTTAATAATGGGTTAAAGCCACCTTGCTATTGGAAGGTGACTTTAAGCCAGGTTAATAATTGAGAGTTGTCAATTAGACAACTCTCAATTATTAATCCTATTGTATGAAATAAAAATAAAACACACACACTTTAATTAAAAATCATTTTAATGAAATAATCACACAGTTTTTGACCATCTTTTATTTTACAGGTAATCCGTGTGAAGCCCTTGGTCTCCTGTAATAAAAATAAAATTGTGTGATTATTTCATTAAAATGATTTCTAATTAAAGTGTGTGTGTTTTATTTTTATTTCATACAATAGGATTAATAATTGAGAGTTGTCTAATTGACAACTCTCAATTATTAACCTGGCTTAAAGTCACCGTCCAATAGCAAGGTGGCTATAACCCATTATTAACCCATTCGCCACCGCTACAGGGAAATGGGAATAGACGGGCTAAGTGCCAGAAAGGGCACATCTAATTATAGATTTGCCTTTTCTGGGGTGGCTGAGGGCAGATGTTAGTAGCCAGGGGGGGCACAAAATAAATGCACCCTCCCTAGGCTATTATTATCTGCCCCCACTCACTGGCTTTGTCTTTCTAATTGAAAAAATAGCGCGGGAGCCCACACATTTTTTTTTCAACGAATTTACACCTTTAATTAACCCCTAGCTGTATGAAATTTTGCACACATCCACTCATGTCATTGTTAGTGAAAACCATACATCAAACTACATGAAATGACATGGTTAACTGTATGTAAACCATGTGTCATTTCATGTCGGGTCTGTAATTTCACAAAAGCCAGCAATTGAATTAGCGGCTATTATACTAAGTTGAAGTGTATGAACTATAAATATATATATTTTATATATATATATATATATATAATCACAATGACATGTATATATATATATATATATAAAATATATGTATTATATGTGTATATATCTAGTGTTTTGTGAGCTGTCAGTGTGATTTTACAGTAGCCGGGGATGATTTTCTGGCTTTTCAAAGGACACTGGTGCGTATAAATCGGACAGCACTCGCATGGTGCGAGTGCTGTCCGATTTTTTTATCACATCCATTGACTTGCATTAGCGATTATCATGACAAAATCGCTGCAAATCGCAGCTTGCTGTGATTTTTTTTCTCAGACCGATTTCAACTGAGAAAAAAACCGCAAATGAGAAGTCACCTATTGAATAACATTGGTCCGATTGCAATCGATTTTTTATCGGCTTGCAATCGTCCGTTTTTGACTCCAGTGAGTATGAGTCCTAAGGGGTAGATACTGGCTATACGGGAGTGAACGCTTCACGTACGGAGGATGATAACTTTTGTAATGTAACATAGCATTCGTGGAGGTAGGCTTGTGAAAAACCGTGGTATGAATAAGCCCATCATCGATCTCCAAAGATATATCTAGAAAATCCAGAGAATTACCACCAAAATTAGCCGTAAATGACATATTCATGTCATTACACTTATTGAGGTAGCCATCAAAGTTATCAAAGGAATCCCGAGTGCCGTCCCAAATAATCAAAATATCGTCCACATAACGTATGTAGAGTTTAATATGCTGGGAGAATACATTGACATTAGAGTATACAAACTTGTTCTCAAACAAAGCCAAAAAAAGATTGGCGAAAGTACAAGCCACCGGAGTCCCCATGGCGGTCCCGACCTGTTGTAGGAACCAGGCATCCTGAAATCTGAAGGCATTGTGACTCAAAATGAAATAGATACCTTCACAGACAAAATTAACAAAATCAATGTCCTTGTCCGTAGTGACCAATATCTCCCTAATGGCATCCACTCCCAAATCCTGAGGGATTCTGGTGTATAAACTCTCCACATCAATGGAGGCCAGAGAAAAACCCGTCTGCCAAGTGAAGCCATTAATAACACCCAAAAAATCGTTTGTGTCTTTTATGTATGGGGGAATATCCTTCAATAAAGGATGCAACAGCCAATCCATGTACTGGGAGAGGGACTCCATGAGAGACCCCACCCCAGATACAATGGGCCGGCCAGGAGGGCAAGAACTGGATTTATGAATTTTGGGGATGCAATACCAATGGGGCTTCCTAGGGAACTCCGGCAGCAACCTCTCAGCCAACTTTTTGGAGATAATACCAACCTCTACATACTTCCTCAAAAAGGAACGAAGGTTACCCTTAAATTATTAGTGGGATCACAGCTCAATTTCATGTAAGTACGGGAATCCAAAAGCTGCCTATTAGCCTCTATCAGGTATAAGGATTCGGGCAGCAAAACAGTGTTGCCGCCCTTGTCGGCAGTTCTCACTACCACATCTGACCAACTCCATATATCAGAAAGAGCAGATCTCTCCTCAGCAGATAAATTAGAGGGGGCTTTTTTATAGATTAAGGCTTCCATATCTCTCAAAACCTGAGTCTCAAAAAGATCAATGGCATTCCCTGGTGAAACCCGGAGGCATATATGAAGATTTCCCACCACCCATGAAGGGGTCACAAGATGCACTACCCATACCATCAGGTTCAACAACATTCTGCTGTGTATCACATAGACTAGGCAATAATGCCGCGTTTTCCCTAACCTCTGCCAACGCACTAGAATTAGCCAAAAAAACAAGCGGACCAACGGTACAAGGGCTGGCATCAGTACAAGGTACCCGGCCTGGTTTTTTTAGAAAATGATTTATGCAAATTAATTTTTCTTACGGCCTTAAACAAATCCACTTTAAAATCCAAAAAATCGAACGCACTTGGAAGGCAAAAATTTAACCCTCTAGACAGTAGAGAAAGATGTGCAGGGGACAAAACATGATCAGTTAAATTAATAACTAAGTTCTCTGAGAGAATGTGTCTCCCTTGTGATGCCACGTCACCATCTTTCTTTTGTGTTGGGGCATGGCTCCTTCTCTTCTTGCCCCCTCATTGGGTTATCCACCTAAAGGGGCTCAGGCTGATGACAAATCATGGGACGTTGCCATGCCCGTCTCCCCTGTACCAGGGCTGGCAGGAACATCATCCCCAAAACTGGAATCCGAGTCCGAAGTTAAATACTCCCTTCGGTTATTGTAGGATCTATTATGAGTCCTGCGTCTCCTCGGGCGCTGCTGGCCCAATTTGAAGCTGCCGTGGCCAGATTTATTCCACGTGAAAACCTGATCCGACTCAAAATCACCTTTGTCTCTAATGAACTTATCACGGTTTTTTTGTTTTATGTCCGCCTGAATAGGAATAAGTCTTGCATCCATTCTTTTATTAAAACCAATCCATTGCTGTTCAGTTAAACGTGTCTTCAATTCATTTTTAGCTTTATTTATATCTTTATTGATTTCATCAGAACTTTTCATAATAAATTTTAAAACCAATTGCGAAAGTTCCTGGGAACATTTGAGAAAAACATCATCCCAAGCAGTCTTGAATGCAGGATTATCCCAGAAATGTGAGATCTCCTTATATACCCTCAAGCCGCGAGGAACTTGACCGCAATCTGCATAGGAGCTGAGGAAGTTCACTAGGAAGCCCCATTGGTATTGCATCCCCAAAATTCATAAATCCAGTTCTTGCCCTCCTGGCCGGCCCATTGTATCTGGGGTGAGGTCCCTCACGGAGCCCCTCTCCCAGTAAATGGATTGGCTGTTGCGTCCTCTTTTGAAGGATATTCCCTCATACATAAAAGACACAAACGATTTTTTGAGCGTTATTAATGGCTTCACTTGGCAGACGGGTTTTTCTCTGGCCTCCATTGATGTGGAGAGTTTATACACCAGAATCGCTAAGGATTTGGGGTAGATGCCATTAGGGAGATATTGGTCACTACGGACAAGGACATTGATTTTGTTAGTTTTGTCTGTGAAGGTATCCATTTCATTTTGAGTCACAATGCCTTCAGATTTCAGGATGCTTGGTTCCTGCAACAGGTCGGGACTGCCATGGGGACTCCGGTGGCTTGTACTTTCGCCAATCTCTTTTTGGCTTTGTTTGAGAATAAGTTTGTATACTCTGACGTTAATCTATTCTCCCAGTATATTAAACTCTACATACGTTATGTGGATGATATTTTGATTTTTGGGACGGCACTCGGGATTCCTTTGATAACTTTGTTGGCTAACTCAATAAGTGTAATGACATGAATATGTCATTTACGGCTAATTTTGGTGGTAATTCTCTGGATTTTCTAGATATCTCTTTGGAGATCGATGATGGGCCTATTCGTACCACGGTTTTTCACAAGCCTACCTCCATGAATGCTATGTTACATTACAAAAGTTATCATAGTACGTGAAGCATTCGCTCCCGTATAGCCAGTATCTTCGCCTTAAACAGATTAACAATACTGTTTCGGGTTATGAAAGACAATCCGCTGATTTTGATAGGCGGTTTAGAGAAAGGGGCTACCCTGCCGGCGTACTCGAGGCTACAAAGATCAGGGCTGATAATGTTTCTTTGCTGAGTTAGGATGTTGGCGGCTGCGTTAAAAAGGGAAAAAGATTTGTTTTCTGTTTTGAATATGGTCCTATGGACAATTATATTAGGTCAGTGATTCGCAATCACTGGCATATTCTTGAACATGACGCTGATTTATCAGATGTTGTGAGGAAAGGTCCTCTTTTTGCATGTAGAAAAAGTACTAGTTTGAAGGACATTCATGGTTCATGGTCGCATGCGCAAAACGCACAGTAATTGGTTAAATAGTAATACTCCTAAAGGCAATTTCAGGTGTGGACATTGTCCCTTTTGCAAGTATCATGTTATTTATCGCTGTCTCCACATTGGGGCCATCAGACACTGTGTTACTGGTTTTATTTCATGCAAGTCCACTCATATTGTCTATGTGGTTTTTTGCCCGTATAGATTTTTTTACATTTGCAAAACCATTCGTCCACTCTATGTCAGGTTCAGATAGCATTTCAATGCTATTCTGTCAGGAAAAGGTGTCCCAAGATTGATTAATCATATTAAAGAGGCTCATGGGGGCAGACCTGAGTCTCTGTCTTTTGCTGGAGTTGAGAAAGTAACTTTGCCTCCACAAGGGGGCAATCTGCATAAGAATTTGCTCAGAAGAGAAGCGAGGTGGATTATGCACAGAGGTGCTTTGGGCCCCATTGGTCTTAATAAGCGGCTAGATATGTCTATTTTTTTGTAATATGGTGATTTTTTGCTCATCACAAAGTGTTTTTAAAGTTTGCATATATATTCATGCATATCATGGTTTTAAATTTTGTATGTTCATTATTCTTGTTGTTTGTTGCATTTATGCAGCTTTAAAGTCGGTGGGAGTGGTTTACCTGGGTGCAGGTACTTCTCCTTCCATCTCCTCCTTGCTGCTTTGTGACCTGTGGAAGCACAGTGTGCGCGAAACGATCGTTGTCACGTTGCTACTCCCCAGCTCCCATTCTCCCGCCACACGTGTCTGAATAAAGGCTTGAATTTTACCCGGTGAGTGCTTTCCATCTTTTTCTTTTGTGCTGCATTTGGATTCCTTGTTTTTGGATTAGCACCCGTGGGTTTTGGATTTTGGAGCCGGCTGCAGCTCCTGCAGAATCTGTTCAATGGCACAGTGGTATTAGCGGTGCCGTCCGTCAGGCAAAATGGCATAACCAAATTTTCAAACAACCCCTCAGAGGTCAGAAATGCAGTTTTCCACTCATCCCCCTCCCTCATACGAATGAGATTATATTCTCCCCTGAGTACCAGCTTAGAGAACCACCTAGCCCCCCCAATTGATTGTACAAATCAGGCATAAGTGGGAGGGGATAAGTGTTCCTTACAGTGATTTTATTCAACTCTCGAAAATCGAGGCATGGGCGTAAACCATCATCCTTTTTCTTAACAAAAAAGAACCCCACCGCTACGGGGGAAAGAGATGGCCAAATGTGCCCTTTTTGAAGGCTATCAGAGATATACTCCTTCATAGCAGCCTGCTCAGGGCCAGAGAGATTGCACACAAAGCCTTGGGCAATTTGGCACCAGGAACAAGATCAACCGCACAATCGAATGGGCAATGTGGTTGTAGAACCTCAGCCTCCTTTTTGGAGAACACATCCTCAAAGTCCTTAAGGTACTCCGGAATACCCTCCAGACTGACAGATGACACAGATACAGAAACAAGACATTTTTTAGCACAATTGGGACCCCAGTTCACAATGTTCTGAGCTTACCAGTCAATGACCGGGTTATGTACAAGTAACCAGGGGAAGCCCAACACCAATCCTGCCAGCAGACTGTCCAGCACAAAACATGAAATATGTTCTGATCCATGACCAGAGAAAGAAAATGCAAAATCCCCCTTAAATGTATGGGTTAGTGATAATGTAATGCTCCTGCAGCGCAGTATACTGCAACATCCACCAGGGGATGCTGGTGAAGGGAAAGAGGATGCACATACAGCGAAACACCACTGAGCAGCAGCACAAGCGCCACCAGGTGGTGAAAAGAATGGTCAGCCGAGCAAAGTCAGAAATAGTCAGAACAAGAAGTACCAGAAGTCACAGCAAAACACGCGGTCAAATACAAGCCAAAAGTCAGAGTCAGACGGGAGCAGAGATAACCGAGACGAGAGACAGTAAAACAGGTCAGAAGACAAGCCGGGTCATATACCAAGGGTCCGAGCACAGGGAGCGAACACTAAGACCAGAGGGGTGACAGGAAAGGGAAGTCATGGGAACAGAGCAAATGGGCAGAGGACAAAACATGATATCAAGGGGTCAGCTGCTCTAGCCTGGAGGCATGAACTATCACTGACATTGGTCAACAGGTCACAGCAGACTGAAATAGCCCCACAGAACCCAAAATGATGCAGAGAAGATTAATCCTCGCATGACCAGACCGGGAGAGAATAACATAAAACAAACCCCTGCCTGGAAAATGACCGTACCCCTCTCTCAATGGGGGGCCATCATGACATCTGTGTCTGTGTAACCTCTTGTATTACTCCTACTCCTTTGCTGAGATACTCAGTTGCATGCCTCTTTGTATACACCAAATGTGATCTACTACATCTTTGTCCTCCTGTCCTCCCACTCCTCGCCCTGAGAGTCATCCTCCTCCTTTTCCTGCTTTGACAGCACAGCACAGTCCGCTGGTGCCTAAAATATCTAAGTTTCGTCACAAATGGATCACCTTCACCCAACGGGGTTAATGTCTGTTGACGAGGATTTGGTTTATGCTCGTACAAAACTTCATCCAGCCATGGATCAAAACGAGAAAAAATTTGGCTATCGGTGCAGATGATTTCCTCCTCTTGACTGTGAATCTTTAGAGTACACTTCCGATGCCCATAGTATACAATGTTTGAAGAGATCTGTAGCTATCTGTGGTTCCCAACAGTCATTTGGGCACTTGGAGAGTTGTGATGTGGGGAAAAAAAGGGTAATTGGGGTGCCACCACTGAGGACTGTACTGTGTGTGATGTTAAGGTGGAGGAAGAGAAGCAGAGGCCACTTGCTCCAGCGCTTGCCATCAACTGGAGAAAATGTTCTTTCTGGCCTTCATTTACAAAGCATACCGTTATTCGGCTGCCAAAGAAAGGGAGCAGAGTTGCCCATCCAGTAACAGAAGTTGTAAAAATGCTGCACAAATTCTGACTGCAGCAAAATAAACCTACTTCTCATCCCTCATATCATACCTGTCTCACAACCCTAAACAGCTATCCAGTACTTTCAATTCTTTCCTGCAACCAACAGTTCCCCCTCCCTCTCCTCTCATCTCAGCTGAATACTTTGCCTCACCACCTGTGAACTTGGCACAGCAAAATCTCACCTCATTCCAAAGTTTACCACAGTCTTCGTCACAAGCCTAACCCATCTCTTCAACCTGTCACTAAAAACTGAACTGGTGTCTTCCATCCTGATTAAAACATGCCTTGATCACACCCATCCTCAAAAAGCCCACCCTTGACCCATCTTCTGTGTCTACCTATCGCCCCATATCATTTCTCCCCTATGCCGCCAAACTACTGGAACAACACGTCAATTATGAGCTGTCCTCTCACCTCCCCACTTGCTCCCTCTTTGACCACTTACAATCTGACTTCAGAACACACCATTCCACTGAAACTGCCATGACTAAAGTCACCAATGACCTACTAACTGCCAAATGAAAGTAACGTGAGTTGGTCCTCCTCCTTCTCCTGGACCTGGCATCTGTCTTTGACACAGTGGACCATTCCCTCTTACTACAGACTTTTTGATCTTTTGACATTACAGACTTGGCCCTTTGTTGGATCTCCGCGTATCTAACAGACAGGACATTCAGTTTCTCCCACTCACACACCAACTCCACATCTCGTCCCCTATGTGTCGGTGTCCTTCAAGGTTCAGTTGTAGGACCGGTAACTATGCTTAGAGGGTGCACGAGCACACTCCCTCCCTCTTAATGGGACCACCTGCATCAACCTAAGATATTCCCAACCTATAGCTGGGCAACACCTTCTATTTAAGTCTTCTCCTCCAATATGGAGGTGTCTGAGCTATGTTGTTAGTTTGCTTTGCATGCTTGCTAGTTGTCAGGTTCCCCAGGCCCCCCTGTCTGCTTGTCTATCCTGTACCCATCTGCTCTTACCTGTCTGTGCCTATCTGCTCATACCTGTCTGTGCTTTTCAGTCAATCAGCTGGTCCAGATCACACCTGCCAGTGCCCATCTATCTAACAACCGGTCCAGTCAGCACCTTCCAGTGCTTGTCTGTTCCTAAGCTGGTCCCATCTGCACTCGTGGTTCCAGAGTTCCTACAGTGTCTGCCTGCATCTTTCATCCCTCCTTTGGGCCATAGCAGCTTACCTGCTGTAGGGGTTCAGCTGCCACCTTCTGTAGGTCAGCCAAGGAGTAGCACCTGGTGCCAACTCTTTTTATCTCCTTGAGTCACAGTTTTCACCTGCTGCCAAATGTCCTAGTAGGGATTTGCTTGGCACCTAGTTACAACCCTTCCAGGCTTTCAGAGGGATATGGAACAGTGATTTCACCACCTTGCCCATTACAGTCTCCATCTGCTGAGTTGGTTGTAGTGGACGAGGTGTTGGTCCCCGATATACTAATTCTACTTTACTGCAATTGATGCCACTTGTTGGTGTCTGCCACTAATTTTTGTAAATGTGTAGACTCTTGGTTGGGTCTCCTTCATGCGTGTTGCTTGTAGCAGTAGGCCTCCAAGACCATCAGGCCTCCACTTCCTTGGAGTCAACTACCCATGTTACTATCTTTTGAGTTTTCTGACAATAGTAGTCTGCGAAATTTATACGATATTTGTGCCACATGAGTGTGGCTGAGCATGAAAGCAGGTTGAGCTGTTACATGTGGTATCAGGGCTCCCAGCACAGGAGGCCTACACCGATCCCTCACACACCTCGTCTTACTGTGACGTTCATTTGAAAGCTGTAAATGCTGTCCCAGACCCCGATTCCTCTTGCCTGGCTGATTGCTGCAAGGCCATGCTACAATTAGCACTGTGGGTGAATTAAGGCCACTTTCCTGGTGTCTGCCCTTCATCTGATGTGTTTTAGCAGCATTTCGGGTCATTATAAGGTGTTGTGCATGCGTTTGGTTTTGCCTGCCATTGACCTGAATGGCGTTTAGTTATGTTCGGCGAATATTTGACGAATTAAAACTCGTGCATCCTACATTGGTTATATCATAGAATCTCACTGTGAATGTGATTAACATGAACATACTTAGGACTCGCTCCCATTTACAATCAAATTAGTCTGAATGCAATTCGATTTTTTACGAATTGCATTCGCCCAATGTTATTCAGTGATTCAGTGCTCATCTGCAAATTTTTTATCAGCTAAGATCGGATTGCGATCAGACTGATAAAAAAATCGCAGCATGCTGTGAGTGGATGCGATTTTCAGCTCGCAATCATCAATATAAGTCAATGAGTGTGAGAACAAAAAAATCGCACGACACTCAGACCATGCGAGTTCCGTCTGACAGGTGAGGGATATGATTGTTTTTCATTTTGTTTTTTACAGGAAACAATAGCTTCAACGGAATGGCCGTTCGGTGAATATAACTGTGTTTTTTATTTTTAAATAAAAAAATAAAATAGATTTTTTTTTAATTTCAAATAAAAGACTTTATTCTGGCTGTATGTTTATTTACAATACAACTATAGTATTATCAATGGATAGTCGTCTTATAGACGCCTCTCCATTACTAAGCTGTGAGTTTGATGTTACTTGAGAATACAAAGGTGACATCAACCCCACAAATATTAACCCCACTAGCCACCACCACAAGGCCAGAGGGAAGAGCTGGGCAAAGAGCCAGAATTGATTCATCTAATGGATGCGCCTTTTGTGGGGCGGCTGCAGGCTTCTTTTCTTAGACTGGGGGTTCCAATATCCATGGCCCCTTATCAACCTGAGAATACCAGCCCCCAGCTGTCTGCTTTAGCTTGGCTGAATGTCAAAAATGGGGGACTCCATACCATTTTTTTAAATTATTTATTTAAATAATTTAAAAAAAACGGAATGAGGACACCTCTATTCTTGACCAGACTTGCTAAACTGACAGCTGAAGGTTGCAGCCTGCAGCTGTTAGTTTTGCCTGTCTGGTTATCAAAAATACAGGGGAACCCACATCATTTTTTTTATTATTTATTTATAGCGCAGGCATTGGCTAATGAATACTACCATCAGCTGACGCCTGCTCTAGCTGTTATTAGTGGCAGCAGGCGTAGGCTGATGGAAGTAGTAGTCCCATCAGCTAAGGCCTGTGAACGGAGGTAAACTTTTTACCTCCGGTCACAGCTGCAGGCTCACGTTGTCATCTGACAGCATGGGAACCGCTGCGCTCTGACTGGTGTTAATGATCTTATTGCTGATCAGAGCCGACAGTGTGTCTCACGCTGTCATGCAGATGACAGCGCGAGAAACACTCTGTGTTGGGGGTGCCAAACCCTAACAGTAACACGAACTTCCTAGTGAAGTCCATGTTAGCGGTCCATGTCGGTATGTACTCTGAACTTTACTGAACGGGTTCGTCCATCTCTACTTACCATTGGTGGAGTGACATACTTCCTTTACTTTTTATAGCACATAGGTGTTCTTTTGAAAAAAATGGGAGAATGTGTTGCTCATTGAGGCTCTATGTAAAGGTGTTCAAAGCATCTAGGCCTGGATTTCATCACAAAATCAATTGCAAAATCAAGTCAGCAACTACAGAAAGTGTGTTCAAAGCATATTCTATTCGACCCTCATTCCCAGTGTTAAAAACTAAACAAATGAAGCTGTCTACTCCTTATCATGGTGTTCAGCCTTCAAGTAAATGAAAAGTTACTAGTAGACCTTGACCTCAAAACTCACCCTAGACATGAAAAGGTTTTAGACTATTTACCCAATAGCAAACTAAAAGGTACTTAGTCGTCCCCACTTCCCTATTAAATCCAAAGCTACTGAATTGGTCTAACTCACATTACATCCAAAATATTTATGTTAGCTAGACAACCTTCCAACCATAAAAAACCAAAGATTCTGAATTAGTCTCACACAAATCTAATCTTCCACCCCCAATCTATGTATTAATTTTAATTGCTTAATTAGTGTCATGCATTTCCACAGCTCTTTCCATAAATTATCATCACTGTACCTATTGGATGTCACAGTCTAACTTCCCTATCAGAATGTATTTGCAGTTAAAGAAACCGAAAGCGACCAGTTGGGTCAGAGCCCCCACCGATGCTGGGCTAACCCCCATACACACACCATTAACATACTTTTTTATCCCACACAATGCTACTCTATGTATTAGACCTACAATGATTGAGGAGACACCATGTGCCAGCATATTGAGTAACAGATTGTACTACTCGTGTGAGCCATTAAGAAGATAAATCAAATTGCGCTTATAGATAACTCCTCACTTTGTCGGAGAGGTGTAAAGTATCATTGTTTGCAATTTCAATGACTTTCTGCAATACTCATATTTTCCCAATATGTTATTCTGATTCCCAGATTTCCCTACATTAAAATCTATGCACTCCATCCCTGCTTGTCTTAGAATGTATACAATGTAAGCAATAGTCAGAGGAAAAATGTCAAATTTATAAAGATGTCGAAAACAATCATTGCACCCGCACATAACAATTGTAGCACAGTCCATTAGGAAGCTATTTCACCATTCCACCCCCTGCACCTCTATCAGACATGTCACATCTACTTTAGCTGAGGAGACCATGGTGAATGTGCTGAGACCACGTGATGAAGCAGGCATTCATCGGCGCTTCTTGCCAACAGCATAATACTAGCCATCCTTCATTCCAGTCTAAAACACAATGTTTAAACTGTAATAAAGCCCTCATGCTGGGAATCAATATCACTTACCCTTCTCTTAACTGTAAATGGATTATAGGAGAAACTCAAATAACTTAAATAAATCATTTTCATTTCCACGGGTTTAAATCATATTTTGTTATCCTATTTGTCTCTTTAGGAAGCTTTTCAGGCTATTTAAAATGAACTTTATTTAATCAAAACTACAATAGGGAAGAGCTTACCTAGGCAGTGTACAGTATATACAATTTACTTTATTGGGATACTATTCCTTGTTGCTTGCACTGCAGTAGAAGCTCTTAGGCCAGCGTCACACTGGCGACAGAATCGGACGACTGCAATGCGATGAAAAATCGCATTGCAGTCGGACCTATGTTAATCTATGGAGCAGCTCCCAGTATCCGATTTTTTGTGGTCCGTTTTAAACGTCCGTGTACAATCGCAGCATGCAGCGATTGTCACAGATTGTCGGTCGACAATCGCCAATGCAAGTCTATGGGAGCGATGAAAAATCGATTACAAACGGACCACACTGTGTGACTTGCGATGAAATCGCATCGGTGTCCTTTAGAAAAGCCGGCAATTCATCCCCGGCTATACTGTAAAATCACACTGACAGCTTTAATAAAGAATAGAAAGAATAGATATACACACATAGAATACATATATATATATATATATATATATATATATATGTAATTGTGACATGTATATATATATATATATATATATTATATTTCCTAGACTTCTACATACTGTAATAGCCGCAAATTCAATTGCCGGCTTCTGTGAAATCACAGAAGCCGACATGAAATGATACATTGTTTCCACACAGTTAACCATGTCATTTCCTGTATTTTGATATTTGTTTAGAACTTACAATTACATGAGTGTATTTGTGCAAAATTTCAGACATGTAGGGGTTAATTAAAGGTGTAATTTCGTTGAAAAAAAAATGCGTGGGCTCCCGCTGTATTTTCTCCACCAGACAGACAAAGCAAAGCGAGTGGGGGCAGATAATAACAGCCTAGGGAGGGTACATTTTTTGTGCCCCCCCTGGCTACTAACATCTGCCCCCAGACACCCCAGAAAGGGCAAATCTATAATTAGATTCGCCCTTTCTGGCACTTTGCCCGTCTATTCCCATTGCCCTGTAGCGGTGGCGAATGGGTTAATAATCTCACCTTACTGTCACCTTAGTATTGAAAGGTGACCTTAAGGCAGGTTAATAATTGAGAGCTGTCAATTAGACAACTATCAATTATTAATCCTATTGAAGGAAATTAAAAAAACACAGACACATTAATAAAAAATAATTTTAATGAAATAAAAACACATTTTTTTGACCATATTTTATTTTACACTTAATCCGTGCGAAGCCATTGATCTCCTAAAATTAAGATAAAAAAATAAAAAAACATTATTCTTACCTATTCCGCTGATCTGTCACGTCCCACGCTGTAATCCTTCACAAAGGGTTAACTAGCTTTGAGCCAAGCAGTGCAAGTAATCCTGCATGCTCAGCTCAAAGCTCCTGAATGAATAAGTTCCTCTCCTGGCGACAGGAGAGGATGTGATTAATGAATGAAGCTTAATTGATTGTGTCCACTTTCCCTTTAGGTCAGGTCACTAAAGTTAAATTGCCAATAAATCAATTAAGCTCCATTCATGAATCTATTCCTCTACTTTCGCTGGGAGAGGAACTTATTCATTCATGGGGTTAGAGCTAGTAGACAGAATTATCTCCCTGCTAACTGTAACCTCTTAACCCTTTCTGATGGATTACAGCGTGGGACCTGACTGTACATCGGATTGGTAAGTATAATTTTGCTTTTTTATTTTATTTTTATTACAGGAAATGGTTTTAGCAGGAAAATAAAATATGGTAAAAAACTGTGTGATTATTTCATTAAACTTATTTTTTATTAAACTGTGTGTGTTTGATTTTTCTTTCATACAATAGGATTAATAATTGATAGTTGTCTAATTGACAGCTCTCAATTATTAACCTGCCTTAAGGTCACCTTTCAATACTAAGGTGACAGTAAGGTAAGATTATTAACCCATTCGCCACCGCTACAGGGCAATGGGAATAGACGGGCAAAGTGCCAGAAAGGGCGAATCTAATTATAGATTTGCCCTTTCTGGGGTGTCTGGGGGCAGATGTTAGTAGCCAGGAGGGGCACAAAAAATGTACCCTCCCTAGGCTGTTATTATCTGCCCCCACTCGCTTTGCTTTGTCTGTCTGGTGGAGAAAATACAGCGGGAGCCCACGCATTTTTTTTCAACGAAATTACACCTTTAATTAACCCCTACATGTCTGAAATTTTGCACAAATACACTTATGTAATTGTAAGTTCAAACCATATATCAAAATACAGGAAATGACATGGTTAACTGTGTGGAAACAATGTATCATTTCATGTCGGCTTCTGTGATTTCACAGAAGCCGGCAATTGAATTAGCGGCTATAACAGTATGTAGAAGTCTAGGAACTATAAATATATGTATATGTACATGTCACAATGACATGTAATATATTAATATATATATATATGTGTTCTATGTGTATATATCTATTCTTTTTTTTGTGATTGAAATACTATTCTTTTGGATCCATTATATGTCAGTTTTGCAAGCCTGCGAGAAAATCTCGCAAGTCGGATGAAAATCGGATGTTACAAGGTACACACACATGCGACTAAATCGCATCTTTGAAGGAAAATCGGATGACAGAAGCATGTGTGATGTTTGCATTTTGATCCGACAATCGACCGTCTAAAACGGACCGATTTTTTGTCGTTGTGTGTGACGCCGGCCTTATTCTATTTGCTTATGTGGCCACTCATTACTTCATATGATGAGATGTGCCATGCTACCAGCTTAGTTGCTACAGTAAGATTCTTAACACACAGTAGAGCATCATCTGTTAAGATGGCACTTCTTACAACTGTATTGAAAGTGCCAGGACCTAGCAGTAGCATTTTTAAACCATCTTTTCAATCTGTTCATATGAAAAAGACCCATTAAGAGATAAATAATATATCTAGATATGTATAAATACATATGAAACGAAATAAAACTCTGAAGCAGTCAAACTTTGGCTTATGTGCCATAGTTTATACAAGGGCCTTGGCTTAACACACTTGGTAGCTTGCACATAAAATTGTATGTAGCCCCATGGATTTTCCTAAATTCATTTTTCTAAATGCATGGTGCACACAGGGATAATTGTGATGGTAGCGGTGGTAGTGTCCTTATGTACGGTTGCATGAGTGCTACTGGTATCAAGGAGCTATATTACATTGATGGTATCATGAATTCATAGATGTACTGTTGTATTTCGAAAGAAAAGAGGCTACCATCACTAAATGCCCTTCGTAAACGTGGATCTTTTTCTATATGCATGGTGCTCACAGTGAAATATCATGGGGCTTCCACAAGCGCTGCTTGTGTTGGGTATTTACACTTCATTGATGGTATCATGACTTACAAGATGTCCTGGTTTATATTGAAACAGAAAATGTTACTAACACTCCATTCCCTTGGCAGATGCACATTTTTTCTAAATGCATGGTGCCGACAGAGAAATATGGTGGTGGTAAAGGCCTTATGCGGGGCTCCAGGAGAGCTCATGGCATCAAGGAGTTATATTTCATTGAGAGTAGATGTTACCATTAGAGTTGAACGAAACAGGTCGGTCAGATTCAAAAGTCGCCGACTTTCTCCAAAGTCAGGTTTCGCCAATCGAAACCCGACCAAAGCGTGAAGTCGGCCATGCGGTCGTCGACCCGAGCGCCAAAGTCGGTTTTCCCAGAATGCTTTCAGGCGCCTTTTTTCAGCCAATGAGCAAGGAAGTACACTGTGGGCAACGAGATGACATGGGCAGCGTCCACCACTATCTTAGAGAAGGGCATTGCAGTGATTGGCTTGCTTTGGGGGCGTCATAGTGTCCATAAAAGCCCTGACCGCCGACCACCATTTTACTTCTGCCGATCTTAACAGTAGGGAGAGGTTGCTGACGCTGTTTATCAGTAGGGAGAGAGTTAGGGCTGGAAACAGAAGTTCTTTTGTGCTTGTGCTGAAAGCAATTGTGCTGTACAGTTAGTGTGCAGTGACAGGGGAGGATTTTCTTGTGTGCAGCAGCGCTGGTTATTAGGCTGCCTGCTAGCTGTAATGCTGTGTGTACACTGCTGTACAGACTGCTTTTTACACAGCACAAATACTTTTATTCTTTTTTTCTGCACAGTTAGCGAGCGTTAATTTTTTTCCCACAGCGTATAGAGCTGTACGCTCCTCACATACTACTATGTACCGGCTGGTATCACGGACAAATACATGCTGACTATCTGTGTGTGACTCCGGAAATATATAGGGAGATTTAAAATTTCCCCAACACTGTATACAGCTATACACTTCTGATACAGTACCCTTTTTCTGCTTTTTATATTCTAGTCTAATCCATACTGAGCCTGTGAGCGTCTGTGTGTGACTCCGGAAATATATACGGAGATTTACAATTTCCCCTACACTGTATACAGCTGTACGCTTCTGATACAGTACCCTTTTTCTGCTTTTTATATTCTGCTCTAATCCATACTGAGCCTGTGAGCGTCTCTGTGTGACTCCGGAAATATATACCGAGATTTAAATTTTACCCTATACTATATACACCTGGTATCTTCTGATACAGTACCTTTTTTCTCCCTTTTTTATTACTGTCAAATCCATAGTGAGAGAGCGTCTGTGTGTGACTCCGGAAATATATACAGAGATTTAAATTGCCCCCTTCACCGTATACAGCTGTACGCTTCTGATACAGTACCATATATCTGCTGGAATTTTTGGTACATTTTCCCAAACATGAGGAAGCATGGTGGAAGAGGCCGCGGACGTGGGTGGGGGGGCCAGCTGGTACTGATGGTGGTGGTGGTGCATCTTCTGGTAGTGCCAATAGCACCTAAGGCAGGAGGTGTTGAGTCTGCGTCATCGTCTGGCTCCAGAAGGCCTGGAAGGCTCCCTTTTCTAGGAGTATGTAAACCGCTTTAAAGCCGGAGCAACAGGAACAGGTTTTGGCTTACATTGCCAAAACAGCCTCCAGCTCTATCGCCTCCTCTTCTGAAGTTTCAAAAACTGCAAGCACTGAGTCGTCAGTGCAGGCTCCTGGTCAGGAACAGCACCTTTCCTTGTGTCCTTCACCCCCACCAAAGGTGAAGGATGCGGCAGGTCACACTTCGAATTACTCCATGGAGCTCTTTTCACATACCTTGCCTGGGTTATCAAGTCAAATCCTGAATTCCCCAGTCCAAGATGAATCTGACATGGAGTGCACTGATGCACAGCCACTGCCATATGATTCTGCTGGTACATTCACCCAGAGCACTACATTGCCCTCGCAGTCTACTGAGCCAGAATATGACCCTGATGAAACTCAGGTGCCCCTTCCCGCATACTATACCACCTTACACGGTGACACAGAGGAAGGTGCAGATGAAATTGAAGAGGAGGTGATGGATGACCCAGTTGTTGACCCGATTGGCATCCATTGGGGGAAGAGGGTGCCGCTGGCAATAGCTCAGAAGAGAAGGAGGATCCGCAGCAGGCATCGACATCGCAGCTGTGGTTTTCTGGCAGGCCCGTAGCAGTTCAAAAACGTGTTAAAAAACATAAAGAATTGCAGGACAGCTTGGCCAGACGGTCAAATTAGCACAGCGTGCAAGCCCTGAAAATTTTATCTCATAGTAGGAAGAGTGCAGTGTGGCACTTTTTTTGACAAAAATCCTATTGATGAGGCAAAGGTTATCTGTAAGAAGTGCGGAAGGACCTTTAGCCGAGGGAAAAATCTCACAAATTTGAATACCAGTTGCATGCTTAGACATTTAAACACCATGCATTTGCCTCAGGTAGCACATGTGCACCTGCTCCGACTGAAGGTAGCCAGCAATGCTACATCGCTTCCCCCACTGTAAGCCCACCGGTTAGCACACCACCAGCAAGAAATGTTGAGGTGTCGTCGCAAGGCCAAAGCAGTCAGGGAATCACAATGTTTTTGCCACCAAAGACTGAATCTAGGCCATCACCAGCACCACCACCACCACCATCACTATCACCAACCCCTTCTCAGTCCGCCATGTCCACCGCTAGTTCCCCATATGCAGCTCTCAAGTCCAGCTCACCCTAGCAGACACTTTGAGTAGGACAAGAAAGTACTCATCCTCTCATCTGCGTACACTGACTTTGAACGCCTACATTGACAAACTGATCTCATTAGAGATGATGCCCTTCCGTTTGGTTGAAAGCGCAGCGTTCCGAGAGCTCATGGCCTACGCTGTCCCACGCTATGACTTACCCAGTCGGCACTTCTTTTCTAGAAAATCCATGCCTGCCCTTCACCTGCATGTGAAAGACCGCATTGTCCATGCACTCAAACAATCAGTGAGTGGAAAGGTGCACCTCACAACAGACGCATGGGCCAGTAGGCATGGCCAGGGCCGTTACGTGTACATCACTGCACACTGGGTTAATGTGGTGGATGCAGGGTCCACAGGGGACAGAGGTGGTGGGACAGTGCTGCCTAGCCCATTGTATAGGCAACAGATGGCTGTAGGCGTTCGACCCTCCTCCTCCTCCTGAAGCGAAAGCTCGTCGACAGAGCGCAGTCGCACGAGCACTCCATCCGCATCTGCCAGTGTTGCACAAAAGGTGTCCCAATATCGAACAGCTAGTGGTAAGCATCAGCAGGCTGTTTTAAAGATGATGTCTTTGGGTGTCAACCAACACACCGCGGAGGTACTGGCCGACTACTTGCAGCAAGAAACTGAGTCATGGCTAGGCAGTCTACATCTTGAGCCAGGCAAGGTAGTCAGTGATAATGGCCGTAATTTTGTGGAGGCCATAGCCCTGGCAAAACTCAGACACATACCTTGCCTGGCTCACACCTTGAACCTGGAGGTGCAGTGCTTCATAAATAATTATCCGTAGTTACCAGTCCAGCTCCATAAAGTGCGAAGACTGTGCTCGCACAAACGTCGCTTGCCCGTAGACTCCAGTCGTATGCAGAGGCTGCAGCAATCGCTCCTCCTCCCCAAGCATTCCCTGTTATGTACGGTAGCTGAGGAGGACAGGAACAACAGCAGGGCAGCCGAACACCTGAGATGTTGGTAACTAATGGGTTGCAGAAACCTGAACTAACCACACAACTAGAGGTAGCTGTGGAGCATTCCTACGTTGATCCATGAGCCTCGTCACAGCCTGAGAGCTAGCTATACCTAAAGATAGAAACAGGAAAGCTAACTGCCCCGGAGTAGAGCCCCAAAGGAATAGGCAGCCCCCAAACATATAATGGTGGTTAGACAATATGAAAACACAAACGCAGGCAGAAAACAGATTGAGCAAACGCTGGGCCACAAGCTGACTAAATAGGAAAGGACAGGAGAGATTGCTTTCTGCAACCCAGAAAATCCTACAAAAATCCAACAATTCTGATTACAAAAATACTCAGATCACACGATCTCGCCACCCACTAAATCAGATCTCAGTGTGAACAAAACCAAGCTGCAGCCGTTGAAAAAGCAGGAAAAAGCAAATGAAAAAAACAACAGAGGCTACAGACAAGCTGTGAGGAGCTCAGGCCCCAGGAAGGGACCCGGCTGTCCTCCACAAATGTGCAGAAAACAATGCAAATAGCAAGCACAAAAATAAAAGCAGAAAATATCTTATCTGATAGCAGAAGATGCAGGCAAGACTCAGCAAACTTCCAAATGAACCAGGAACCACAATTGAGACAAGAACAATTGATCACCGGCAACCATCATGGGAGGGAACCTCCCTTATATCAGACCAGTCCGTTATCCCAGATTGCCATTCCTCGCTGAAAGGTTCAGTACTGTCTGTAACCACCAGAGGGAGCCTCTGCTCAGAAACCATCTCTAGCACATTCATAACAATTCCCTAATCATAGATGTTGCAACAAGGTGGAACTCCACCATGCACATAGTTGAGAGGCTGTGTGAACAGAGGCAGGCTGTAATACATTTGTGGGAGGATACATGGGCAGGCAGTTTGAGGGCAGACATCGAGTTGTCGGGTGAGCAGTGGTCAAAGCTGAAAGACCTCTGTAAAGTCCTTCAGTGTTTTGAGGAATGCACACGGCTGGTAAGCGCAGACGACGCCATCATAAGCATGAGCATCCCACTTATGCGTCTGCTTATGCAAACTTTGACGCACATTAAGGATCAGGCATCTGCAGCGGAGGAGGAAGAGGAGGAGGAGGAGGGAAGCCTTGATGACAGTCAGCCATTGTCTGCTCAGGGAACTGTCCTGGACGAGGTGGAGGAAGAAGAGGAAGAGGAGGAGGATGAGGGGGATGATTATTTTGGGGAGGAGGATGCTTCTCAGGGAGCAAGAGAAAATGTTGGCTTGCCAAGGTCAGTTACAAGGTTTGCGCATGACTGGAGGGATGTGGATGTGGCAGGAAGTGCTCCTCCACCCACCACTGGCAGTGCATCATTGACACCTGGAACATTGGCCCACGTGTGTGATTATGTCTTGTGAATCCTAAAAAGGGTCCCCGCATTGCCAAAATTATGAAGGATGACGACTACTGGTTGGCCAGCATCCTCGATCCACGCTATAAAGGCAAATTACAGAAAATCATGCCACAGGAGAACCTAGAGCTAATATTGGCGAACAAACAAGCAACTCTGGTAAACCATTTGTTAGAGGCATTCCCAGCACACAGCAGCGGTGCAGGTTCTACCAAGAGCCGTACTGGGCCAAATGGAAGAGGTGTTCGTGGTGCACACAGCCGAAGTGACATTGAAGACAGGGGTTTCATGACCATGTTGTGGACTGATTTCTTGAGTACCGCT
Source organism: Oophaga sylvatica (assembly GCA_033576555.1). Classification (NCBI taxonomy): domain Eukaryota; kingdom Metazoa; phylum Chordata; class Amphibia; order Anura; family Dendrobatidae; genus Oophaga; species Oophaga sylvatica. The sequence continues at coordinate 590,129,185 of JARQOD010000001.1, read as the reverse complement.
CACATGACTGTTAATACTGAATCGATTGCAACAGACAGGAGACAGCAGTTGTCAACTATGGTTCAAAATTACCTCTCCTCCCATATCGATGTTCTCCCTCACAGTTCATTCCCCTTTGACTACTGGGACTGGAAAACTGGACACTTGGCCTGAATTGGCACAATATGCCTTACAGGAGCTCGCTTGCCCTGCTGGTAGTGTGCTATCAGATGGAGTCTTCAGTTCTACTGGATCAATCCTGAGAGAAAGAAGGACCCGGCTGTCGACCCAAAATGTTGCTGATCTCACCTTCATTAAAATGAACCATGCCTGGGTTTCAAAGGATTTTGTACCACCTTCCGCTGATGACACATAGGTTGCCAGCAAAATGGCTCGCTTTGTCCTCCTCTTCCTCCGACTTCTCCAATTCCTCCATTTGCAGCTGCTGAACGTCCAGCCTACACCTCAACATATGCCAGTTTTTCCACCTCCCTAACTGGGCTGTACACCCCCCAGGGCCAGCATCAGCACCTGGCGCACCCGGGCAAGTGCCGGTGCCCTGAGCAGGTGGGGGGGCCTACTCACCATCAGAGACACCGGCGTACTATGAGGGGCCCTGTGCCATTGCCGGTGCCAATGAGTGGGCCCCCCTGCTTAGTCAGGGCCCCAGCACTTGCAATACTTACCTCTCGCTGCTCCACCGCTGTGACGTCTTCCGCGTTTCCTGACAGTGACATTCAGGTCAGAGAGCGCGATGACGTCACGTCTGTGCGCCCTCTAACTGAACAGTCACAGTGCAGAGAGCTGGAAGATGGCAACGCTGAGGAGTCCAGATAACCTATATTGTTGTGAATGTGCTAGAAATTAATTCTGAGCAGAAGCTCCCTCTGGTGGTTACAAACAGTACTGAACTATCCAATGAAGATTGTGAAGATTGGCGATCAGGTGTTACTGACTGGTCTTATATAAGGGAGGTTCCCTCCCATCAGGGTTGCCGGTGATCAATTGTTCTGGTCTCATCTTTGATTCCTGTTCACTTTGTAGCTTGCTGTTTGTGCCTGCATCTTCTGCTAACAGATAAGACATTTTCTTCTTTTAGTTTTTTGTGCATGCTTTTTGCATTTTGTCCTGCACTTCTGTGGGGGTCTGCCGGGTCCCCTCCGGGGGCTTGCTCTTCTCTCAGTTTAGTTCAGCCACTGTTGTTTGTTCATTTGCCTTTTCCAGTTTTTTCAGTGGCTGCTGTTTAGTTTTGTTACACCAGAGAACTAATTTAGGTGGTAGAGGTCGTGTGATGTCAGGTGTTTTTGTAATTAGTAGAGTTGGTACTTTTCAGGGTTTTTTGGGATTGCAGTAAGTGTCCTTCCTATCCTTTTCTATTTAGGAAGTTTGGGCCCCAACGTTTGCTCATACTATTTTCTGTCTGTGTCTGTATTTTCCTCTTGTCTATCCGCCATTACATGTTTGGGGGCTTTCTATGTTCTTTGGGGATCTGCTCCGGGGCAGATAGTTTTCCTCTTTCTGTCTTTAGGTGTAGTTAGCTTCTCAGGCTGTGACGAGGCGTTTAGGACCAACGTAGGTACGCTCCACGGCTGCCTTTAGTTGTGGTGGTTAGTCAGGGTACTGCAATCCCATAGATTCCAACCTCTCTGGTGTATTTCCTTTTTTGCCTGCTCTCCTCAGCTACCAAATCATAACACTATATAAGGCTAGCACCTACTCAGTAAAGATGAAACTATCAGTACTAAGGGGCCTATGTATAAGAATTCAGTGCAAGAAATAGATTAGCTCAGAAAAATAAAGATGCACACAAGGAATTCAATATAAAAATATACAAATATTTTATTGAACAACATTAAAAAAACATGTGAGAAAGAGTAACAGTGGTAACCCAAAAGGAGTGGAACCACAGGGGTACCCAGGTAAAGTAACAATATAATGCCAATACAATTAATGCACATAAAGCAAAAGCAAGCTTAGTAAAAATTTGCCACTATCCATTTCAGAGGACTACATTGAGTCAATAACACAAGGACAGAGCGTTGTTAGGTTTTGGTAGCTGAGGAGAGCAGGCAAAAACGGCAATACACCAGAGAGGTTGGAATCTACTGGATTGCAGTACCCTGACTAACCACCACAACTAAAGGCAGCCGTGGAGCGCACCCACGTTGGTCCTAGACGCCTCGTCACAGCCTGAGAGGTTAACTACACCTAAAGATAGAAAGAGGAAAGCTATCTGCCCCGGAGCAGATCCTCAAAGAACATAGGAAGCCCCAAACACGTAATGGCGGTTAGACAAGAGGATATACAGACACAGACAGAAAATAGTATGAGCAAACGCCGGGGCCCAATCTGCCCAGACAGAAAAGGATAGGAAGGATGCCTACTGCAATCTAAAAAAAACCCTAAAAAAAAGCCAACGCTACTAATTGCAAAAACACCTGAGATCACACGACCTCTACCACCTAAATCAGTTCTCTGGTGTAACAAAACTAAGCCGCAGCCACTGAAAAAACTGGAAAAGGAAAATGAACAAACAACATTGGCTCCAGAGGAACCGAGAGGAGCCCAAGCCCCCCGGGGAGGGGAAACTGGCCAACCTCACAGAAATGCAGAGAAATATGCAAATGGCAAGCACAAAAACAAAAAACAGAAAATATCTTATCTGAGAGCAGGAGAAGAGGCAAGACTCAGCAAGCTTCCAAGTGAACCAGGAAACAACGTTGAGACAAGAACAATTGATCACCGGCAACCATGATGGGAGGGAACCTCCCTTATATCCAGCCAGTCAGTGATTCCTGATTGCCAATCCTCATTGAATGGTTCAGTACTGTTTGTAACCACCAGAGGGAGCTTCTGCTCAGAATTCATTTCTAAAACATTCACAACAGTACCCCCCCTTGAGGAGGGGTCACCGAACCCTTATTTGTGCAACCAGGTCGGTCAGGATGAGCTCTGTAATACGCACGGATCAGTCTCCTAGCATGGATGTCCGAAGCAAACACCCAAGAATTGTCCTCCTGACCATAACCTCTCCACTTAACCAAATACTGGAGTTTCCGTCTAGAAAAACGAGAATCCAATATTTTCTCAACCACATACTCCAGATTGCCCTCAACCAAAACAGGGTCAGGAGGCGCAGCATAGGAATCACTTGCTCGACAAACCTTTTCAATAAGGACTTGTGGAACACGTTATGGATCTTAAATGTCCCTGGAAGAAGTAAATGAAAGGAAACAGGATTAAAAATCTCCATGATCTTATAAGGTCCAATGAACCTTGGCTTAAACTTAGGAGATTCAACTCTCATAGGGATATTTCTTGAGGACAACCAGACCAAGTCCCCCACTTTAAACCAAGGACCATCAGTCCTATGCCGGTTGGCAAACCGCTGGGCCTTCTCCTGAGAGAGGGACAACCTCTCCACTACCTGGTCCCAAATCTGCTGCATACGCTCCACAACAGAGTCAACACCCGGACAGACAGAAGCCTCCGTCTGTCCCGAAGAAAATCGAGGGTGAAACCCAAAATTGCAGAAAAATGGAGACATCAAAGTGGCAGAGCTTGCCCTATTATTAAGAGTAAACTCAGCCAAAGGCAAAAAAGAGACCCAGTCATCTTGATCAGCAGACACAAAGCATATCAGATAAGTCTCCAATGTCTGGTTTGTTCTCTCAGTTTGTCCATTGGTCTGAGGATGAAAAGCAGAGGAGAAAGACAATTGAACACCAAGTTTAGAACAAAAAGTCCTCCAAAATCTTGAAACAAACTGGACTCCTCTGTCAGACACAATGTTCTCAGGAATGCCGTGTAACCGAACCACGTGCTGAAGGAACAAAGGCACCAATTCGGAGGAGGAAGGCAACTTAGGTAATGGCACAAGATGTATCATCTTGGAAAACCTATCACAAATCACCCAGATAACGGTAATTCTCTGAGAAACAGGGAGGTCGGAAATAAAATCCATAGAGATATGGGTCCATGGTCTCTTGGGCACAGGCAATGGCATCAACAAACCACTAGAGCGAGAGCAAGGCTTGGAGCGAGAGCAAGTCACACAGGACTGCACAAACTCCCTGATGTCACGAGACAAAGTAGGCCACCAAAAGGACCGACTCACCAAGTCTCTGGTACCAAAAATTCCGGGATGACCGGCCAATGCGGAACACTGAATCTCAGACATCACACTCTTCTTCCACTGGTCTGGGACAAACAATTTCCCAACAGGGCAGCGCTCGGGTTTATCCTCCTGACACCCTTCCAGAGCCAGTCTCAAATTGGGCGAGATGGCGGAAAGAACTACACCCTTTCAAAATAACAGCGGGATCAGATAACTCAGGAGAGTCCGCAAGGAAACTCCTCGAGAGGGCATCCGCCTTAACATTCTTAGTGCCAGGAAGAAAGGAAACCGCAAAATTAAAACTTGTGAAAAACAAGGCCCACCTGGCCTGTCTAGGATTAAGTCGCTTGGCTGATTCCAGATAAACCAGATTCTTATGGTCCGTGAGGACCACCACCTGATGTTTGGCTCCCTCCAGCCAATGTCTCCACTCTTCAAAAGCCCACTTCATGGCCAATAACTCCCGATTACCCACGTCATAATTACGTTCAGTTGGAGAAAATTTTCGAGAGAAAAAAGCACAAGGGTTACTTTTAGAGGTCTCAGGATCTCTTTGGGACAATACGGCACCTGCCCCAATTTCAGAGGCATCAACCTCCACCTGAAATGGCAGAGAAACATCAGGCTGCCGTAGAACAGGAGCAGAAGTGAATCTCTGTTTAAGTTCCTGAAACGCAGAGACTGCCTCAGGAGGCCAATTCACCACATCAGAACCCTTTTTGGTCAAATCAGTCAATGGTTTAACAATAACAGAGAAATTACCAATAAATTTACGATAAAAATTGGCAAAACCCAAGAATCTCTGAAGAGCCTTTAATGAAGTAGATTGGACCCAATCACAGATGGCCTGAACCTTGACCGGGTCCATTTCAATAACAGATGGAGACAAAATGAATCCCAGAAATGAGATCCTCTGTACGCCAAAAAGACACTTTGATCCCTTCACATACAGAGCATTCTCTCTCAAAATCTGGAACACAGTCCGAACATGTTTCACATGAGAGTCCAAGTCATTGGAAAAAATCAAGATATCATCAAAATAAACAATCAGAAATTTATCCACAAAATCCCTGAAAATGTTATTCATGAAGGACTGGAAGACGGAAGGAGCATTAGGGAGCCCAAAGGGCATCACTAGGTACTCAAAATGCCCCTCTGGGGTATTAAACGCCGTCTTCCATTCATCCCCATGCTTAATGCGAATAAGGTTATACGCCCCCCTGAGGTCAAGCTTGGTAAATCAAGTAGCACTTTTCACCCTGGAAAACAGGTCAGAAATCAAGGGTAACGGATATTGATATTTCACAGTGATACTGTTCAAGAGACGATAATCAATACACGGCCTTAATGAACCATCCTTTTTGGCCACAAAGAAAAAACTGGCACCCAAGGGTGAAGAGGATGGTCTGATATGACCCTTCTCCAATGACTCCTTGATATAAGACCGCATAGCGTCATGTTCAGGTACAGACAAGTTAAAAAGGCGACCTTTAGGGAATTTACTACCAGGCACTAATTCAATAGCGCAGTCATAGCTCCTATGGGGGGGCAAGGATGCAGATTTACTTTCGCTAAACACATCAGAAAAATCAGTCAAAAAGTCAGGAACATCTTGAGCCTGGGGAGAGGCAGAAAAAACAGGAGTGTTGGCATTAACACATTGGCAGCCCCAACTGGTTACAGACACAGATTTCCAATCCAAAACAGGATTATGAGACTGTAACCAAGGGAAACCTAGTACAATAATGTCATGCAGATTATACAGCACCAAAAATTTGCAACTCTCCTGATGATCAGGTTCAACCCTCATTATCACCTGAGTAGAGAACTGGGGTTTATTCTCAGCCAAAGGGGTAGAATCAATCCCCAGTAGGGGAATAGACTTCCGTAGGGGTATCAAGGGAAACCCACAACATTTAGCAAAATCAAAATCCATCAGGTTAATAGCTGCTCCCGAATCAACAAAAGCCTGAGCAGAAAATGTGGACAGGGAGCAAATCAGGGTAACAGTCAACAGAAATTTAGTCTGAACACTTCCCAAGACAACTGAGCGTGCAAAACGTCTTCCCCACTTAGGGCAGACTGAAATAGCGTGAGAGGCATCACCACAGTAGAAACATAACCCATTGCGTTTTTGAAACTCATGACGCTGTGCCCCAGAAGCCACTCTATCACACTGCATGGGTTCAGAAGCTGGTTTACAAGGCAACACTATTCCACGCATACTTCTATGCTCACACAAACGTCTGTCAATTTGAATCGCTAATGACATAGAATCAGTGAGACCAGAGGGAGCAGGGAAACCCACCATAACATCTTTTACATTCTCTGACAGACCCTTCCGAAAAAGGGCTGCCAAAGCATCATAATTCCATTTGGTCAGGACTGCCCACTTTCGGAATTTCTGACAGTACAACTCAGCGTCCTCAAGCCCCTGATTTAATGCCAACAAGGTTTTTTCAGCTTGATCAGTGACATTAGGTTCATCGTACAACAACCCCAGAGCCAGAAAAAATGCATCAACATTACTCAAAACAGGGTCCCCAGTTGTCAGGGAAAAAGCCCAATCCTGAGGATCGCCGTGCAGGAGAGAGATGACAATTTGAATCTGCTGTGCTGCGTTCCCTGAGGACTTAGGTTTTAAGGCAAAAAACAACTTACAGTTATTTTTGAAATTCAGAAATTTAGCTTGATCCCCCAAAAACAAATCTGGCATGGGGATCCTGGGTTCCACAACTGGCAACCTAGCAAGATAGGCAGCAATACTCCGAACCTCAGTGGCAAGCTGATCCACACGGCCGGACAACTGTGCAAACTCCATTGAGAAAAAAAAATCCTCCTCAGCACCCAGAGAAAAAGAGGGAAAAAATGCAACAAACAGAAAAAAAAATCTCTGACAACTCTGACAACCTTTTTTCTTTCCACACTATTGTTCCCTTCTGTGAGTACCATATAATTTTCAGTTTGGCCGGTGATACTGTTATGTTTTGGTAGCTGAGTAGAGCAGGCAAAAATGGCAATACACCAGAGAGGTTGGAATCTACTGGATTGCAGTACCCTGACTAACCACCACAACTAAAGGCAGCCGTGGAGCGCACCCACGTTGGTCCTATACGCCTCGTCACAGCCTGAGAGGTTAACTACACCTAAAGATAGAAAGAGGAAAGCTATCTGCCCTGGAGCAGATCCCCAAAGAACATAGGAAGCCCCCAAACACGTAATGGCGGTTAGACAAGAGGAAATACAGACACAGACAGAAAATAGTATGAGCAAACGCCGGGGCCCAATCTGCCCAGACAGAAAAGGATAGGAAGGATACCTACTGCAATCTAAAAAAACCCTAAAGAAAAGCCAACGCTACTAATTGCAAAAAACACCTGAGATCACACGACCTCTACCACCTAAATCAGTTCTCTGGTGTAACAAAACTAAGCCGCAGCCATTGAAAAAACTGGAAAAGGAAAATGAACAAACAACAGTGGCTCCAGAGGAACCAGAGGAGCCCAAGCCCCCCGGGGAGGGGAACCTGGCCAACCTCACAGAAATGCAGAGAAATATGCAAATGGCAAGCACAAAAACAAAAAACAGAAAATATCTTATCTGAGAGCAGGAGAAGAGGCAAGACTCAGCAAGCTTCCAAGTGAACCAGGAAACAACGTTGAGACAAGAACAATTGATCACCGGCAACCATGATGGGAGGGAACCTCCCTTATATCCAGCCAGTCTGTAATTCCTGATTGCCAATCCTCATTGAATGGTTCAGTACTGTTTGTAACCACCAGAGGGAGCTTCTGCTCAGAATTCATTTCTAAAACATTCACAACAGAGCGTTTTATAAGAGTAGTCAAAAGAAAGCTGTACGCCAATCTAAAGACTAAATGTGCAGTCACAGTTTAGCAAATGGTCAACACATACCTGGGACCCAGTGGTGCCACTCTCCCCAACGCGTGTTTCGGCGCTGTGCCTTCTTCCGGTGGAGTCCAGAGTAGAGCAGTGCCCAGTCAGGAGAGGTATTTAATTTTTTTTGTATAAATCAAGTATATTGAGGTATTTATACACATCAATCATTAACAGGAAGAGAAAAGAACATACCTCTTCTACTATCACATGCAAAAAAAAATTATATAGCAACTATAACTTTTCCCCAGAAAGTCATACATATAAAACAGATGTTGGATGAGCGCCTGAGGTGTTTGGTCATGTAGGCAATTAACATCAGTATTATTTTGTTTATACATTTTAAAGAAGAAGGTACCTAGACTCTAGGTCTACAAAAGAAAAGAAGATAGAAAAGAAACAAGGGGGAAAGAAGAGAAAAGAAAAAAAATGAAAAGAAAAGGGGGAGGAGGGAGGATTATAAGGAGTGGGGTAGAAGATGTGGCTCCATCCAGTAGGTAAACTCATATGACCCATCATCTATGGGTCTATCAACCAAGAGTCCAATTCCGATGATTCTCTAAACATAACCAGGGGGTCCAAGTGTTATATACCGTTCCTGTGGTACCATTCAGTTGTCCTATCAGCTGTTCAATTCTATATATGTTGTTGAGTTCCATCACCAAATCAGAACGCGAGGAAACCTTTTCCTGTTTCCAAAATCTAGGAATCACGTTCCTGGTAGCAGTGAGAATATGTCTAAGAAGACCTTTCTTAAATCTAGAAATCGAGGAGCTACACAAGGACGGCAAGACCACCTCCATTGTGGGTGTAATTTTGGTTATAGACAGCTTGTTGCAGAGATCAAAGGATGCTAACCACAGTTTCTGTATGAGTGGGCAGTGCCACCAAATGTGTACAAATGAACCTCTATCTTTTAAGCATCTCCAGAACGTATCTGGTGTTGTTGGACAAATTAAGTTTTAATCTGATGGGCATCTGTACCACCTCGACAAGATTTTGTAGCTCCTCTCCTGTGATGTTGAACAGAGCGATGACCTGAATGTGCATAAGAGAATCTTTGTTCTTTCTTCAAATGATAAGGGTCTACCCAAATCAATCTCCTATTTTGAAAAAAATGCTGGGAAATCTCTCAATGGGGTCTGCCCTTTTTGGAAGGTTTTGTATAATAAAGAGAGAGTGTGATCTATAGAGTTTGTTGATAAACAAAGAGTCTCAAACGGAGATAATATTCTGTATGGATCGGATTGTTTGGCTAATTTAATAATTAAACTCTTTATTTGTTCATAAAAGAACCATGCACCTGTTGGCGGCTCCTTGTCCCGAAAAATGTCCTAGAGAGACCTCATCCCTGTCCTTGTAACATAATCATGGACTATGGGGCATGAAGCTCTATTTTTATGTAGGTAAGTGTCTTATTTTAATCCTGCAGGAAAGGATGGATTGTCATATATAGGAGTTAGGGGGCCAGGAGACGAAGAGACTCCCAGCTCTGGACTCTCTCTTTTGATAAATAATATCATGTTTTTGGTGAGGAAGGGTAAAGGTATATCCCGTTCTTCAGTCGGGGACCAAATAACTATACGGGAGTCACGTCCATTAAGATCATTTTCTAATGTAACCCATTTTTTGTTGTTTTTTTTATTATGAAACAGATCTAAAATACATGTACCAATTGCTGCTTGACTATACATAGCAAAATCTAGCAGACCTCTTCCTCCTTCTTGCTTTGATCTACTTAACAAAAATATGAAATACGTTGTTAGGGGTTGAGTTCCTACCTCTGCACAGGGGGAACCTCGAGCCATCTCCGCTGCAGTCTCCCATTCTTCTTCTGCCACAATGGTTCCTGCTCAGCAGAGACGTCGGTCCCAGCGTCTTGGCCAGTCTCATACTGTGCAAAGGAATACTGTGCCTTTCTGGGTTCTGCCATTATAGCCAGTACTGGTCAGCGGTGAGCAGACGATTTGGGACCAAGTCCTGCTTTTCCCCTTCTGAGCATGCCCAGGGTAAGATTTCTCATTGGAGATCAGGGGTCACATGCTCAGGTACTGCAGCAACTCACATTGGTCCTCCAGGAAGGTCCTGAAGCTGCTCAGGGGCAGGCTTCCATTGGTTCGTTCTAGAAGGTCTTGCAGTTGCTGCGGCTATAAAAGGGTTGCATGGCCGCACGGCCATGCGCTAGTATCAATTCTGTTATGTGCTTTGCGCCAGTGTGGTCATGTACGCATGCAGTTAGGGCTCGGCTAAAATAAGCCCCTAGAATACCGGCACCTCCTGTGAGGAGTTTTGTATGCACGTGTTCAGGGCTTGGCTGAAATAGCCTCTAGAATACCAGCTACTCCGGTGAGGAGTTGGTTGTTTGCGTTACTGTTTGCATGACCATGGACTGCTATCCGCTCTGCAGTTATCTGTGTGCTCCTGTGGGGTTAACAGGACACAGTCTCTACCACAGAGACTCTGTGGAGTAACAGAGTTCGTTCTTACCGCCATATTGTGCCATCTTACTAGCAGCAGGCTCTGCCTGCACGATAGACCCCGGGCTGCGAACGCACCTATTATTTATATTTATTTGGTGCGTTCCGCCAGCCCTAACATAATATACTAGCGCCAGGGTCTGGCTAGTAAAATGGCGGATGATCAGCATCTACAACGGTACATTCAGCAGCTGGAGGGTAGGTTGGCGGCTCTTGAGCGCACAACCTTAGCTGTGGATGTTACCGCAGTCGCTGTTCAGGCTGCTAGCATGGCTGCAGCCAGTTTGTCTGCTGCTACCTCTGCTCCTACATTATCACACCTCCCGCTTTCAGACAAGTTTGCTGGTGACAGCAAGCAATGTCGGGGATTCGTGAGTCAGTGCTCTATACAGCTTGAGCTTCTGGCTGCACGTTTCCCCACAGATCGGGCACAAGTGGGTTTTGTATTATCTCTTCTGTCGGGCAGAGCGTTGGAGTGGGCAATGCCGATGTGGGAGCACGACTATCATGTGGTGCGGAGCGCTTCTTGTTTTTTGGAGGCTCTGAAAAATGTCTTCATGGGACCTCGTGTCACCCACGATACGGCGCTCCAACTGCTGGCAAGTTCACAGGGTGTGTCCCTGGTCTGCCAATTTGCTGTCCAATTTCGTACTCTGGCCTCTGAGTTAGAGTGGCCAGATAAAGTCCTCATCCCGGTGTACTGGAGAGGACTGGCAGGCCATGTAAAGGACGCCTTGGCCACTAGTGAGATTCCCGCCACACTGGAGAAACTTATCGCAATATCTACCCGCATCGACCTCCATTTTCACGAGCGGAGGTTGGAGCGAGCCCAGTGTAGGCAGAGATTTCGGCTGTCTCCCACCTTCGCCAAACCTCTAGAATTCCCCGTTCAGGCATCCGACCCCCAAGAGGCCATGGAGGTTTCTCGAGCGGGACCTAAGTCTCGGGCAGCTCGAGCATCCATGGTCTGTAATGTGTGCCAGCAGCTGGGACATTTTGCCAACCAATGTCCACAGCGATCGTGTCTAAGGTCACGTCCAGTAACCATGGGAGCAGGGTCACTAGACACAGTGGCGTTTGCTTCCAAGTTGCTCTTTAAAGGGACAATCTCTTTAGGACCATCCACTCTCGCCGTTGAGCTTTGTGTGGACTCAGGGGCTAAGGAGAATCTTATGTCCTCGGCCATTGTTCTTCGCCACGCTATACCTCAGATGTTGCTCGCCAAACCGGTGACTTGCGGATAGTGAATGGTTCGACTCTGCCCTGATAAATCACCCACAAGACTATCCCTCTCAACCTATCTATGTCCCCTTCCCATCAGGAAAGTATATCCTTTCTCGTCCTTCCCGAGGGAATAGATGAGATTCTTCTGGGAATACATAGGCTCAGTTAGGACTCTCCACATATTGAGTGGTACTCTGAGAGGATACTGGGGTGGGGTAATTCTTGTACTGACAGATGTGTGAGGGAATGCGTTCAGGTTTCCACCTCTGAGATACCCGCAGATCTGCTAAGACCCTTCTGCCTCACCGCCCCTATGACTGTCCTATAGACCTCTTGCCTGGAGCAGAACCTCCTCGGGGAAGGATCTACCCTCTCTCTCTTCCAGAGACGGAGGCTATGTCCCAATACATCCAGGAAAATCTGGTTTGAGGGTTCATTAGGAAGTCTGTTGTGAACACGTTAGAGGCGACTTCGGAGCTGGGGCTCCCTCCGGTGGGTGCTGAGGGTAATGAACCAATTGCTGAATGGAAGATGGCATTTAATACCCCAGAGGGGCATTTTGAGTACCTAATTATGCCTTTTGGGCTTACTAATGCCCCTTCCGTCTTCCAATCCTTTATGAATGATATTTTCAGGGATTTTGTGGATAAATTTCTAATCGTTTATTTGGATGATATCTTGATTTTTTCCAACGACTGGGACTCTCAAACATGTGAAACATGTTCGGACTGTGTTCCAGATTTTGAGAGAGAATGCACTGTATGTGAAGGGATCAAAGTGTCCTTTTGGCGTACAGAAGGTTTAATTTCTGGGATTCATTTGTCTCCGTCTGTTATTGAAATGGACCCGGTCAAGGTTCAGGCCATCTGTGATTGGGTTCAACCTACTTCATTGAAGGCTCTTCAGAGATTTTTGGGTTTTGCCAATTTTTATCGTAAATTTATTGGTAATTTCTCCGGTATTGTTAAACCATTGACTGATTTGACCAAAAAGAGTTCCGATGTGGTGAATTGGCCTCCTGAGGCAGTTTCTGCATTTCAGGAACTTAAGCAGAGATTCATTTCTGCTCCTGTTCTACGGCAGCCTGATGTTTCTCTACCGTTTCAGGTGGAGGTTGATGCTTCTGAGATTGGGGCAGGTGCCGTTTTGTCCCAAAGGGATCCGGAGACCTGTAAGAGTAACCCTTGTGCCTTCTTCTCTTGAAAATTTTCTCCAACTGAACGTAATTATGACGTAGGTAATCGGGAGTTATTGGCCATGAAGTGGGCCTTTGAAGAGTGGAGACATTGGCTGGAAGGAGCCAAACATCAGGTGGTGGTCCTCACAGACCATAAGAACCTGGTTTATCTCGAATCAGCCAAGCGACTTAATCCTAGACAGGCCAGGTGGGCCTTGCTTTTCACACGTTTTATTTTTGTGGCTTCTTTTCTTCCGGGCACTAAGAATGTTAAGGCGAATGCCCTCTTGAGGAGTTTCTTTACGGATTCTCCTGAGTTAACTGATCCTGCTGTTATTTTGAAAGAGGGTGTAGTTCTTTCCGCCATCTCGCCCAATTTGAGACTGGCTCTGGAGGGGTGTCAGGAGGATAAACCTGAATGCTGCCCTGTTGGGAAATTGTTTGTCCCAGACGAGTGGAAGAAGAGTGTGATGTCTGAGATTCATTGTTCCGCATTGGCTGGTCATCCCGGTATTTTTGGTACCAGAGACTTGGCGAGTCGGTCCTTTTGGTGACCTACTTTGTCTCGTGAGGTCAGGGACTTTGTGCAGTCCTGTGGGACTTGCTCTCGTTCCAAGCCTTGCTCTCGCTCTAGTGGTTTGTTAATGCCATTACCTGTGCCATTACCTGTGCCCAAGAGGCCATGGACCCATATCTCTATGGATTTTATTTCTGACCTCCCTGTCTCTCAGAGAATGACCGTTATCTGGGTAATCTGTGATAGGTTTTCCAAGATGATACATCTTGTGCCAAAGTTGCCTTCCTCCTCCGAATTGGTGCCTTTGTTCTTTCAGCACGTGGTTCGGTTACATGGCATTTCGGAGAGCATTGTGTCTGACAGAGGAGTCCAGTTTGTTTCCAGATTTTGGAGAACATTTTATTGTGTTCAGTTATCTTTCTCCTCTGCATTTCACCCTCAGACCAATGGACAAACCGAGAGAACAAACCAGATCTTGGAGACTTATTTGAGATGTTTTGTGTCTGCTGATCAAGATGACTGGGTTTCTTTTATGCCTTTGGCGGAGTTTGCTCTTAATAATAGGGCTAGCTCTGCCACCTTGATGTCTCCATTTTTCTGCAATTCTGGGTTTCACCCTCGATTTTCTTCAGGACAGGCGGAGGCTTCCGTCTGTCCTGGGGTTGACTCTATTGTGGAGCGAATGCAGCAGATTTGGGACCAGATAGTGGAGAGGTTGTCTCTCTCTCAGGAGAAGGCCCAGTGGTTTGCCAACCGGCATAGGACTGATGGTCCTCGTTCTAAAGTGGGGGACTTGGTTTGGTTGTCCTCAAGAAATATCCCTATGAAGGTTGCATCTCCAAAATTTAAGCCAAGGTTCATTGGACCTTATAAGATCATGGAAATTCTTAATCCGGTTTCCTTCCGTTTGCTTCTTCCAGGGACATTTAAGATCCATAACGTGTTCCATAAGTCCTTATTGAAGAGGTTTGTTGAGCCAGTGGTTCCTATGGCTGCACCTCCCGACCCTGTTTTGGTTGAGGGCAATTTGGAGTATGTGGTTGAGAAAATATTGGATTCTCGTTTTGCTAGACGGAAACTCCAGTATTTGGTTAAGTGGAGAAGTTATGGTCAAGAGGACAATTCTTGGGTGTTTGCTTCGGACATCCATGCTAGGAGACTGATCCGTGCCTATCATCAAGCTCATCCTGATCGGCCTGGTTGCGCAAGTGAGGGTTCGGTGACCCCTCCTCAAGGGGGGGGGTACTGTTGTGAACACGTTGGAGGCGACTTCGGAGCTGGGGCTCCCTCCGGTGGTTGCTGAGGGTAATGAACCAATTGCTGAATGGCTTTCAGCTGGGTCTCAAAGGTCTGATATAAGTGACCTTGAACTCCCATCAGCCTTGCCGGTAATCAATTTTTCTTCCAGGTCTTGCTTGGATCTCAGCTAGCTTTACTGCTATCATTCAGATAAGTGATTTGCTGTTTTTTTCCTCTGGTTGGATTTTCCTTGCTGGTTTGCTGCCTTGCAGTGGACTTCAGCCTGGTCCCCTTTTGGGGCCTGGCGCTGCATTTGTGCTCCGTTTGTGTTTGCACTTTTGCTCTGTTCCTGTGTCACTTTTTATTTGCTGAATTGCTGTGTGTTACACCAGAGATCTGATTTAGGTGGCAGAGATCGTGTGATCTCAGGTTTTTTGTTAATCAGAAGTGTTGGTATTTTTGTCAGGGTTTTTTGGGTTGCAGTCAGGATTCTTTCCTATACTTTTCTATCTAGACAGAATTGGGCCCAAATGTTTGCTTATTCTATTTTCTGTCTGTGTTCGTATTTTCTTCTTGTCTAACTGCCATTACATGTTTGGGGGCTTCCTATTTCTTTGGGGGTTCTGCTACAGGGCAGTTAGCTTTCATCTTTCTGTCTTTAGATGTAGCTATCTCTCCGGCTGTGACGAGGAGTCTAGGATCACCGTAGGTATGCTCCATGGCTACTTCTAGTGTTGCGGTTAGTTTAGGGTTCTGCAGCCCAGTAGTTTTCAGCCTCTCTGGTGTATTGCTACTTTGGCTATTTTTTGCTATTCCTCTTCAGCTACCGAAACATAACAGAAGTCAGTGTCACCTGCAGGGGCGGGATTCTTCTTCGTGCAGAAGAAGAATGGAGAATTACGTCCATGCATAGACTACAGGGGTCTTAACGTCATCACCGTTAAGAATAAGTACCCATTGCCCCTGATTTCTGAGCTCTTTGATAGACTACAAGCATTATAATAGGGCTACTGGAGCATTATAAATAGGGCCCATCAGACACTGGAGCATTATTTATGAGGCCCATCATACACTGGAGCATTATAAATGGTGCCCATTATTCACTGGAGCATGATATGGGGCCCATTATATATGGAGCATTATATAGGCTCATCATACACAGGAGCATTATAAATGGGGCCCATCATGCACTGGAGCATCATATACAGGGCCCATTATACACTGGAGCATCATATGGGGCCCATCATACACTGGAGCATTAAAAATGGGGCACATCATACACTGGAGCATCATATACGTGGCCCATTATACACTGGAGCATCATATGGGGCCCATTATATATGGAAGCATTATATAGGCCCATCATACATTGGAGCATTATAAATGTGGCCATCATACACTGGAGCATCATATATGGGGCCCATTATACACTGGAGCATCCTATGGGGCCCATCATACACAGTAGCATTACATATGGGGCCCATCACCACTGGAGCATTATAAATGGAGCCCATCATATAATGGAGCATCATATATGGGGCCCATTATACACTGGAGCATCATATGGGGCCCGTCATACACTGGAGCATTATAAATGGGGCCCATCATATAATGGAGCATCATATATGGGGCCCATTGTACACTGGAGCATCATATGGGGCCCGTCATACACTGGAGCATTATAAATGGGGCCCATCATACACTGGAGCATTATACATGGGGCATATCATACACTGAAGCATTATAAATGGGGCCCATCATACACTGGAGCATCATATATGGGGCTCATCATAAACTGGAGCATCATATACAGGGCCCATTATACACTGGAGCATCATATGGGGCCCATTATATATTGAGCATTATATAGGCCTATCATACACTGGAGCATTATAAATGGGGCCCATCATGCACTGGAGCATCATATATGGGGCCCATTATACACTGAAGCATCATATGGGGCCCATCATACACTGGAGCATCATATACGGGGCCCATTATACACTTGAGCATGCTATGGGGCCCATCATACACTGGAGCATTATAAATGGGGCCCATCAGACACTGGAGTATCATATACGGGGCCCATCATACACTGGAGCATTATAAATGGGGCCCATCAACAATGGAGAATCATATATGGGGCCCATTATACACTGGAGCATCATATGGGGCCCATCATATACTGGAGCATTATAAATGGGGCCCATCATACAGTGGCGCATCATAGATAGGCCCATTATACACTGGAGCATTATATATGGGGCACATCATACACTGAAGCATTATAAATGGGGCCCATCATACACTGGAGCATCATATATGGGGCCCTCATACACTGGAGTATCATATACGGGGCCCATTATATACTGGAGCATCATATGGGGCCCATTATATATGGAGCATTATATAGGCCCATCATACACTGGAGCATCATCCATGGGGCCCATCATATACTGGAGCATCATATGGGGCCCATTATATATGGAGCATTATAGGCCCATCATACTCTGGAGCATCATCCATGGGGCCCATCATATACTGGAGCATCATATGAGGACCATTATACACTGGAGCATCATGTGGGGCCCATCATACACTGGAGCATTATAAATAGGGCCCATCAGACACTGGAGCATTATTTATGAGGCCCATCATACACTGGAGCATTATAAATGGGGCCCATCATACACTGGAGCATCATAGATAGGGACCATTATACCCTGGAGCATCTTATGAGGCCCATCATACACTGGAGCATTATAAATGTGGCACATCATGCACTGGAGCATCATATACAGGGCCCATTATCCACTGGAGCATCATATGGGGCCCATTATATATGGAACATTATATAGGCCCATCATACACTGGAGCATTATAAATGGGGCGCATTATATATGGAGCATCATCCATGGGGCCCATTATACACTGGAGCATCATATGAGGCCCATTATAAATGGAGCATTATATAGGCCCATCATACACTGGAGCATTATTTATAGGGCCCATCATATACTGGAGCATCATATACGGGGCCCTTTATACACTGGAGCATCATACGGGGCCCATCATACACTGGAGCATTAGAAATGGGGCACATCATACACTGGAGCATCATATACGGGGCCCATTATACACTGGAGCATCATATGTGGCCCATTATATATGGAGCATATATAGGCCCATCATACACTGGAGCATCATATATGGGGCCCATTATACAGTGGAACATCATATGGGGCCCATCATACACTGGAGCATTATAAATGGGGCCCATCAGACACTGGAGCATCATATACACTGCCCATCATACACTGGAGCATTATAAATGGGGCCCATCATACACTGGAGCATCATATATGGGGCCCATTATACACTGGAACATCATTTGAGGCCCATCATACACTGGAGCATTAAAAATGGGGCCCATCATACACTGGAACATTATATACGGGGCCCATTATACACTGGAGCATCATATGGGGCCCATCATACATTGAAGTATTATAAATGGGGCCCATCATACACTGGAGCATCATATACGGGGCCCATTATACACTGGAGCATCATATGGGGCCCATCATACACTGGAACATTATAAATGGGGCCCATCATACACTGGAGCATCATATATGGGCTCCATTATACACTGGAGAACATATGAGGCCCATCATACACTGGAGCATTATAAATGTAGCCCATCATACACTGGAGCATCATATACGGGGACTATTATACACTGGAGCATCATATGGGGCCCATCATACACTGGAGCATTATAAATGGGGCCCATCATACACTG
This sequence comes from Oophaga sylvatica, assembly GCA_033576555.1. Lineage (NCBI taxonomy): Eukaryota > Metazoa > Chordata > Amphibia > Anura > Dendrobatidae > Oophaga > Oophaga sylvatica. The sequence goes on along the minus strand of JARQOD010000001.1, from coordinate 590,110,753 downwards.
GAGCATTATAAATGTAGCCCATCATACACTGGAGCATCATATACGGGGACTATTATACACTGGAGCATCATATGGGGCCCATCATACACTGGAGCATTATAAATGGGGCCCATCATACACTGGAGCATCACATACAGGGTCCATCATACACTGGAGCATCATCCATGGGGCCCATCATATACTGGAGCATTATGTGGAGCTCATCATATGCTGTATGGAACATTATATGGGACCAATTATTTATGGAGCAATATATGGGGCTCATTATTCTGTATGGCGCACTATGTGGTGGCCATAATACTGTATGGAGGAATATACTGTCCGGTTTTTGAGCTATTGTAGAATTTAAAACAAATATCACTCATGTAATGTAAGAAGTGAAGTATTTGGCATTGTACTATACCTATATTTCTCTGCCATATCGGAGCATCATGAATTGTGGTATGTGTTAAAGGGGCCCACTGAGACTCTTTGGAGCCAGCCCTGCCCCTCCCCCACAACTTTAACCAAATAACCCCCAGTTTTCAATGCGTTACTATTATTATAAAGTAAATTAAGGTTGACAAGCTTAAGTAATAAGAATTGATGTCGTTGGCATTGAAATGGGCACTGTACGTGTGTTTACTGTCCTCCCTGCCAGCTTTTCTTCCCCATTGACTTGCATTGGGTTTGGTGTTTCAGTCGGACCTTCGACTTTGGGCTCATACCCACTAATGGGAAAAAAATCGGTCCGTTTTCTGGACGGAAAAAACGGTACAATTCTAGTAAAATGTCATGCGATTTGCATGCGATTTTAAATCACACCATGCGTTTTCCATGCGTTTTCCATCAGTTTTCCATCAGTTTTCCATCTGTATGCAATGCGATTTTAACATGAAGTTTTACATAGAGCAGTTATCTCTATGTAAAAAGTCATGTAAAAATCACATTGTAAAAAAAAAATGTACACAAAAAGCAAATAATTATATATATATATATATATATATATATATATATATATATATATATATATATATAGGTCATACACTTCTACATAGTATAATAGCCGCTAATTCATCCCCCGCTATACTGTAAAATCACACTGACAGCTTTAATAAAGAATAGAAACAATACATATACACACATAGAATACTATATATATATATATATATATATATGCAATTGTGACATATATATATACATATATTTATAGTTCATACACTTCTACATACTGTAATAGCCGCTTAATTCAATTGCCGGCTTTTGTGAAATCACAGAAGCCGACATGAAATGATACATTGTTTACACACAGTTAACCATGTCATTTCATGTATTTTGATATATGGTTTTAACTTACATTTACATAAGTGTATGTGTGCAAAATTTCAGACATGTAGGGGTTAATTAAAGGTGTAAATTTGTTGAAAAAAAATGCGTGGGCTCCCGCTGTATTTTCTCCACCAGACAGAGAAAGCAAGTGAGTGGGGGCAGATAATAATAGCCTAGGGAGGGTACATTTTCTTTGTGCCCCCTCTGGCTACTAACATCTGCCCCCAGACACCCCAGAAAAGGCAAATCTCTAATTAGATTAGCCCTTTCTGGCACTTTGCCCGTCTATTCCCATTGCCCTGTAGCAGTGGCGAATGGGTTAATAAGGGGTTAAAGCCACCTTGCAATTGAAAGGTGACTTTAAGCCAGGTTAATAATTGAGAGCTGTCAATTAGACAACTATCAATTATGAATCCTATTGAAGTAAATAAAAAAAAACACACACACTTTAAGAATAAATAATTTTAATGAAATAAAAACACATTTTTTTGACCATCTTTTATTTAACTCTTAATCCCTGCGAAGCCCTTGATCTCCTATAATAAAGTAAAAATAATAAAACAACATTATTCTCACCTATCCAGCGATCTGTCAGGTCCCACACTGTAATCCTTCACAAAGGGTTCACTAGCTTTCAGCCAAGCAGCGCAAGTAATGCTGCCTGCTCAGCTGAAAGCTCCTGAATGAATGAGCTTATCTTTGGCCTACAGGAGAGGATGTGATTAAAGAATGAAGCTTAATTGATTGCTTCACACTTTCACTTCAGGTCAGGTCAGGGTGACCTGACCTGAAGTGAAAGTGGCAATAAATCAATTAAGCTTCACACATTAATCACTTCCTCTCCTTTCGCCGGGAGAGGAACTTATTCATTCAGGGGGTAACAGCTCAGCAGGCAGCATTAGCTCCCTGCTAGCTGTAACCTGTTAACCCTTTCTGATGGATTACAGAGTGGGACCTGACTGTGCATCGGATAGGTAAGAATAATTTTGCTTTTTTATTTTATTTTTATTATAGGAAATGGTTTTAGCAGGAAAATAAAATATGGTCAAAAACTGTTTGATTATTTCATTAAAATGATTTTTTATTAAAGTGTGTGTGTTTGATTTTTCTTTTATACAATAGGATTAATAATTGATAGTTGTCTAATTGACAACTCTCAATTATTAACCTGGCTTAAAGTCACCTTTCAATTGCAAGGTGGCTTTAACCCCTTATTAACCCATTCGCCACCGCTACAGGGCAATGGGAATAGACGGGCAAAGTGCCAGAAAGGGCTAATCTAATTAGAGATTTGCCTTTTCTGGGGTGTCTGGGGGCAGATATTAGTAGCCAGGGGGGGCAGAAAAAAATGTACCCTCCCTAGGCTATTATTATCTGCCCCCACTCGCTTGCTTTGTCTGTCTGGTGGAGAAAATACAGCGGGAGCCCACGCATTTTTTTTCAACGAATTTACACCTTTAATTAACCTCTACATGTCTAAAATTTTGCACACATACACTTATGTAATTGTAAGTTAAAACCATATATCAAAATACATGAAATGACATGGTTAACTGTGTGTAAACAATGTATCATTTCATGTCGGCTTCTGTGATTTCACAAAAGCCGGCAATTGAATTAGCGGCTATTACAGTATGTAGAAGTGTATGAACTATAAATATATATATATGTATGTGTCACAATGACATGTATATATATATATGTATTCTATGTGTATGTATCTAGTGTTTTGTGAGCTGTCAGTGTGATTTTACAGTAGCAGGGGATGAATTGTCATCTTTTCAAAGGAGACTGGTGCGTATAAATCGGACAGCACTCGCATAGTGCCAGTGCTGTGCAATGATTTCTTGCACCCATTGACTTGCATTGGCGATTATCATGCCAAAATCGCATCAAATCGCAGCATGCTGCGATTTTTTTCTCACACCAATTTCGGCTGAGAAAAAAATCGCAAATGAGATGTCACCTATTGAATAACATTGGTCAGATTTGAATCCGATTTTTTTTCAGCTGAATATCATCCGTTTTCGGCGCAAGTGAGTATGAGCCCTTTTGCCGTAGTCGGCCGATTTCGTTCGACTCAACTTTTGTGAAAGTCGGGAGGTCCGAAACCCGACTGACCCCCCCGGAGGCAAAGTCGCTCATCTCTAGTTACCATCACTCCGCACCTTGGTAAACATGTATTTTTCCAACATGACAATGTTCAAAAACTAGGGATGAGCGAACATGTGCAGTGATATTCAGTTATCACTCGAGTATCACGGTGCTCAGATGTGCTTGTTACTCAGCTAGCAATGGGCAGTGCTCAATGTAAAACTTATATCCATGCCCTGCATCTTTGGCGCCAGATACGCAGCCAATAAGCATGCAAGGATTGTCTGAGAGTCACTGTAATGCCATAGCCATCTTGGTTGTGGCATTACTGTGATTGGCTGGCTGTCTGACATCATCAGGGATTCTAAAAGAACAGGAGCCGTCTGGCTCAGCACACTGATGTCATTGCACAGCTCTGTGACATATTGTATTGGAGAGAGTGAGTCCTTGTCTAGGCCTGTTTGCAGTATATTGTTTACAATATAATGAATCAGAGGCCTGTAGTCTTGATACTGGTGCTGAAGCTGAGCCATCATACTAGCAGCCCTTCTAAGGGCTAATCATTTGCTTTCCTGTTTGTATCACATACAATCTGCTTTTAGCCTAGGGAGGGAGAAAAAGTTACAGAAGCAGGGAGAGTGGCAGAATCCAGTCTGCAGACAGGGATTAGGCCTATGCAGTCTGTTGACGAAGATATAGGTGCAGCTTTTTGTTGGGACTGAAAAAATTGAATATATTTTGATTAAGGATGAGCAAGTAGTGAGATATTCGGACTCGCTATACTCGTAACGAGTAGGTCCTAATACTCGGGTATTCATTACAAGTAGCGAGTACATTGCAAGTCAATGTGAAATGCGAGTAATGTGTGCATGATTGTTTAAATGGAGGCGATAATTGGGAGGAGGAAGAGGTGTTAATAAGACGCCTATCCAATAATAATCCTATACTTATTAATGGGTTAAAAAAAGACACAGCCAGAATAAAGTATTTTAATTAAATAAAACAACACGCAAATTTCCAATATTTATTATATGCCTGATTCCACTAAGCCCTTGATCACCTGGAAAAAAAATAAAATAAAACAATAATATACTCCCTTTTCCGACGTAGTCCATATAACAACGATTGTCCCACGACGATCTCCCGTGGAGAGCTGTCACATCAGTAGATGTGCCCGCTCTCCAGGGGCTCCGGTATACAGTGACCGGAGATAATGCTCCCGCTGTGGATCACTCCTCCTCCGAGGTCACCAGAGTTCATGCTCTCACTTTACGGCATCATTGCTGTGTGAGAAATTTCTCATGCATCTGTGCCGCAAGTGAAAAGATGAACTCAGGTGACCTTGGCGGCGGAGTGATCCACAGCGAGCGAACGGTGGAGTGATCCACAGCTGTAGCATTACCTCCCGTCACTGTACACCGGAGCGGGTACATCTGCTGAAGTGATAGCTCTCCACGGGAGATAATCGTGGGAAAATCGTTATTTTATGAACTAAGTCGGAACAGGGAGTATATTGTTGTTTTATTTTTTTTTTTCCAGGTGATCGAGGGCTTCGGGATTTGCTGTATATAGTGAGTATGTACTCTATGTCTGTATGTGTTTTATTTTTTTTTACTATTCAACACATTAGCCGGATGATGGGACTACTAGTGTCCCATCATTCGCTAATGTTGTCACTGTAGCGGACATATCCGGAAGGGGGCTTGTAGTCCCATTGGACGATGCCTGCCTACACACAGACCCGCACACACACACAGATACACACAGACCTCCGATGACAGACACGCACACATTCTCCACACACATAGTCTCCGCCCACACACATTCTCTGCCCACACATAGTTTTTTAGAGCCTATGATGAGTCATAGCCTATGACTCATCTATGACGCTGCACAGCCAGCCAATCATAGTAATGCCACAACCAAGAAGGCTGCGGCATTACTGTGATTGGCTAACATGCTGGGCAAGAGATCTGAATATTGCGAAGCAAGTAGTGAAATACTCACTATGTTTCGAGTACCGCGAGTACCGCATTACTCGCCGAGTAAAAAATACTTGCGAGTATACTCACTCATCCCTAATTTTGATCCATCAAGAATTACGGGCTTTGAGGTCCTTTTTTGTGTTATATAACACATACAAAAATCATTGAAACAATTTCCTGGGCTACATTTCTCAGTCATACACTAGTCAGTAGTTTTGAGTACATTTCTGTGATCTCTAAGGCTGTGTGCACACATTGTGTTTTTGCTGCTTTTTTCAGTGCAGATCTGTCAAAAAACCTGAAGGGTTCCCTGATGCCAGCAAAGTTAATGAGAATCCTGAAGTCTCATGCACACATTGCTTATTTGTAACTTACAGATTTGATGCAGATTAAAATCTGCAGAATGTCAATTCTTTCAGCGTTTTTGCTGCACTTTCACTCATACTGATGAGTAGGGAAAAATCTGGTGCAAAAATACGCATTTTTTGCTGCTGTGTTTTTCCTGTCATGAGATGCAGAAATTATGCAGAAATTTCTGCACCAAATACTTAACGTGTGCACATACCCTAAAATTGAGAAAAAGCTTTTAAAAATTTTGTAGGCTTCCATTTCTCAGCCATACATTGTGATGTGGTCTGTGAACATTTCTGTAATCTCTAAAACTGAGAAAAAGCTTTTAAAAATTATATAGGCTTCTATTTCTCAGCCATACAGTGTTGTGCAATATGTGAACATTTCAGCGATCTCTAAAACTTAAAAAAGGCTTTTAAACATTTTGTGGGCTTTCATTTATCAGCCATACAGTGTTATGTGGTCTGTGAACTTTTTTGTGATCTCGAAAACTGAGAAAAAGCTTTTAAAAATTAGGTAGACTTCCATTTCTCAGCCATACAGTGTTGCGTGATCTTTGAACATTTCTGTGATCTCTAAAACTGAAAAAAGCATTGAAGCATTTTTCTGGATTACAGTGGATTAGAGATGAGCGACTTTGCCTCCGGGAGGGTCGAATCGGGTTTCAGACCATCCGACTTTACCAACAGTCGAGTCGAACGAAATCGGCCGACTAACTCACGGCAAAAGTCGGAGTTTCGACAAAAAACGAAACCCAACCCCAATGCAAGTCAATTGTGAATAAAAGTTGCCAGTGAGTGGAGGACAATAAACACACCTACAGTTCCCATTTCAATGCCAACGACATCAATTCTTATTACTTAAGCTTGTCAACCTTAATTTACTTTATAATAATAGTAACCCATTGAAAACTGGGGGTTATTTGGCTAAAGTTGTGGGGGGGCAGGGCTGGCTCCAGGTTTTCGTGGGCCCCGGGCCAAAGATTCTCAGTGGGACCCTTTAACACATACATCAATTCATGATGCTCCGATACGGCACAGAAATATAGGTATAGTACAATGCCAAATACTTCACTTCTTACATTACATGAGTGATATCTATTGTAAATTCTACAATAGCTCAAAAACCGGACAGTATAGTCCTCCATACAGTATTATGGGCACCACATAGTGCGCCATACAGAATAATGAGCCCCATATATTCCTTCATACATAATTGGTCCCATATAATGTTCCATACAGTATATGATGAGCTCCACATACAGTAATGCTACAGTATATGATGGTCCCTATATAATGTGCCATACAGTATAGGACGGTCCCCATAGAGTAGAATGAGCCCCACATATTGCTCCATACAGTATAATGAGTCGCATATAAAGCTCCATACAATATATGATGGGCCCCACATATTGCTTCATACAGAATGGGCTCCATATAATGCTACATAAAGAATAGGCCCCATATGTGCTCCATATGATGCTCCAGATATAAAGGGCCCTATATGATGCCCCATAAAAAATGAACCCCATATGATGCTCTAGTATATAATGGGCCCAATATATTGCTCAATAGAGAATGGGCTCCATATAATGCTCCATACAGAATAGGCCCCATATGTGCTCCATATGATGCTCCATATATAAAGGGCCCTATATGATGCCCCATAAATAATGAACCCCATATGATGCTCTAGTATGTGATGGGCCCCATATATGATGCTCCAGTGTATAATGAGCCCCATATAATGCTCCAAATATAATGGTCCCCATATATAATGCTCCATATATAATGGGCTCCATGTGATGCTCCATATACAGTCATGGCCAAAAGTTTTGAGAATGACACAAATATTATATTTTCACATGATCTGCTGCCTTCTGGTTTTTATGTGTGTTTGACAGATGTTTTTATCACAGACAGAAATAGAATTGCAAACATATGAGTAACAAAAGCTTATATTGACAGTTAGAATGAGTTAATGCAGCAAGTCAATATTTGCAGTGTTGACCCTTCTTCTTCAGGACCTCTGCAATTCTCCCTGGCATGCTCTCAATCAACTTCTGGACCAAAACCTGACTGATAGCAGTCCATTCTTGCACAATCAATGCTTTCATTTTGTCAGAATTTTTAGGTTTTTGTTTGTCCACCCGTCTCTTGATGATTGACCACAAGTTCTCAATGGGATTAAGATCTGGGGAGTTTCCAGGCCATGGACCCAAAATCTCTATGTTTTGTTCCCTGAGCCATTTAGTTATCACCTTTGCTTTATGGCAAGGTGCTCCATCATGCTGGAAAAGGCATTGTTGATCGCCAAACTGCTCTTGGAGGGTTGGGAGAAGTTGCTCTTGGAGGACATTCTGGTACCATTCTTTATTCATGGCTGTGTTTTAGGCAAGACTGTGAGAGAGCCGATTCCCTTGGCTGAGAAGCAACCCCACACATGAATGGTTTCAGGATGCTTAACAGTTGGCATGAGACAAGACTGGTGGTAGCGCTCACCTTGTCTTCTCCGAATGAGGCGTTTTCCTGATGTCCCAAATAATCGAAAAGGGGATTCATCAGAGAAAATAACTTTACCCCTGTCCTCAGCAGTCCACTGCCTGTACCTTTTGCAGAATATCAGTCTGTCCATGATGTTTTTTCTGGAGAGAAGTGGCTTCTTTGCTGCCCTCCTTGAGACCAGGCCTTGCTCCAAGAGGCTCCGCCTCACAGTGCGTGCAGATGCACTCACACCTGCCTGCTGCCATTCCTGAGCAAGCTCTGCACTGCTGGTAGCCCGATCCCGCAGCTGAAACACTTTTAAGAGACGGTCCTGGCGCTTGTTGGTCTTTCTTGTGCGCCCTGGAGCCTTTTTGGCAACAATGGAACCTCTCTCCTTGAAGTTCTTGATGATGCGATAGATTGTTGACTGAGGTGCAATCTTTCTAGCTGCATACTCTTCCCTGTTAGGCCATTTTTGTGTATTGCAATGATGACTGCACGTGTTTCTTTAGAGATAACCATGGTTAACTGAAGAGAAACAATGATGCCAAGCACCAGCCTCCTTTTAAAGTGTCCAGTGGTGTCATTCTTACTTAATCATGACAGATTGATCTCCAGCCATGTCCTCATGAACACCCACACCTGTGTTAATGGAGCAATCACTGAAAAGAGGTTAGCTCGTCCTTTTAAGGCAGGGCTGCAATGATGTTGAAATGTGTTTTGGGGGATAAAGTTCATTTTCTAGCCAAATATTGACTTTGCAAGTAATTGCTGTTAAGCTGATCACTCTTTATAACATTTGGAGTATATGCAAAATTGCCATTAGAAAAAGTGAAGCAGTAGACTTTGTAAAATTAATATTTGTGTCATTCTCAAAACTTTTGGCCATGACTGTATAATGTACACCATATGATGCGCCATATATAATGGGTCCCATATGATGCTCCATATATGATGTGCCACATGGATGATGCTCCAGTGTATGATCGGCCTATATAATGCTCCATATATAATGGGCCCCATATGATGCTCCAGTGTATAATGGGCCCCATTTATAATGCTCCAGGGTATGATGTGCCCCATTTATAATGCTCCAGTGTTAATGGGCCCTATCTATGATGCTCAAGTGTATGATGGGCCCCATTATAATTCTCCAGTGTATAATGCTCCCCTATATTGCTTCAAACATTAAAAAAATGAAATACCTCTCCTCGCTGGGCATGCTCTACTCTGGACTCCTCAGCGTCGCCATCTTCCAGCTCTCTGCACTGTGACTGGTAAGGCAGAGGGCGCACAGACATGACATCATCGCGCTCTCTGATCTGAATGTCACTGTCAGGAAAAGCGGAAGACGTCACAGCGGTGGAGCAAGGAGAGGTAAGTATTGCAAGTGCTGGGACTCTGAGCCCTCATAGTAAGACGGTGTCTCTGACGGCGAGTGGGCCCTCCCACCTGCTCAGGGCCCCGACATTGCACGGGTGCGCCAGGTGCTGACACCGGCCTTGGGGGGGTACTGCCCAGTTAGGGAGGTAGAAAAACTGAAATATGTTGAGGTGTAGGCTGGACGTTCAGCAGCTGCAATGGAGGAATTGGAGAAGTCGGAGGAAGAGGAGGACAAAGCGAGCCATTTTGCTGGCAAATTATGTCATTAGAGGAAGGTGGTACAAAATCCTTTGAAACCCAAGCATGGTTCATTTTCATGACGGTGAGACCACCTACATTTTGCGTCAATAGCCGAGTCCTTCTTTCTGTCAGGATTGATCCAGCAGCACTGAAGACTCTTTCTAATAGCACACTACCAGCAGGGCAAGCGAGCTCTGAAAAGGGCATATTGTCCCAAATTCAGGCAGGTGTCCAGTTTACAGGCCCAGTAGTCAAAGGGGAATGAACTGTGAGGGAGAACATCTATAGGGGAGGAGAGGTAATTTTGAACCATAGTTGACAACTACTGTCTCCTGTCTGTTGCAATTGATTCAGTATTAACAGTCGTGTGAGCGGTACTCGAGAAATCAGTCCAGAACATGGTCATGAAACCCCTGTCTCCAACGCCACTTCGGCTGTGTGCACCACGAACACCTCTTCCATGTTGCATAGTACGGCTCTTGGTAGAACATGCATCGCTGCTGTGTGCTGGGAATGCCTCAAACAAACGGTTTACCAGAGTTGCTTGTTTGTTCGCCAACATTAGCTCTAGTTCTCCTGTGGCATGATGTTCTGTAATTTGCCTTTATACCATGGATCGAGGATGCTGGCCAACCAGTAGTCGTCATCCTTCATAATTTTGCCAATGTGGGGGTCCCTTTTTAGGATTCGCAAGACATAATCACACATGTGGGCAATGTTCCAGGTGTCAATGATGCACTGCCAGTGGTGGGTGGAGGAGCACTTTCTGCCAAATCCACATCCTTCCAGTCATGCACAAACCCTGTACCTGGACCTTGGCAAGCCAACATTTTCTCTTTTCCCCTGAGAAGCATCCTCCTCCCCAAAATAATCATCCCCTCATCCTCCCTCTTCTTCCTCTTCCTCTTCTTCCACAAACCCCGTCCAGGACATTTCCCTGAAACAGGACAATGCCTGACTGTCATCAAGGCTTCCCTCCTCCTCCTCCGCTGCAGACGCCTGATCCTTAATTGCATGACCAACGCATAAGTGGGATGCTCATGCTTATGATGGCATCGTCTGCATTTACCAGCCGTGTGCATTCCTCAAAACACTGAAGGACTTTACAGAGGTCTTTTTAGCTTTGACCACTGCACACCCCACAACTCGATGTCTGCCCTCAAACTGCCTGCTGTGTAACCATCCCACAAATGCATTACAGCCTGCCTCTGTTTCGCACAGCTTCTTTACCTTGTGCATGGTGGAGTTCCACCTTGTTGCAACGTCTATGATTAGGGGGTGCTTGGGGAGGTGGAGTGATCGCTGCAGCCTCTGCATACGACTGGAGTCTACGGTCGAGCGACGTATGTGCGAGCACAGTCTTCGCACCTTATAGGCAGGGCTTGGTAACTCCTGATAATTATTTATGAAGCCTGCACCACCAGGTTCAAGGTGTGAGCCAGTGTCACGACGTATAACAGATATATTCTATGATAGTAACATATATCTAATGTGACAACATACTATATTTTTCCTATAATAGAAATATCAACATGTATACATAGTATCTGCCAGCAATGTCTTACCTGACATAATATCCTATGTATTGTGGGTCTATACTGTGTACGTGTCACGCTGTCTCAGGATAGAGGTGGACCGGGGTCTATGCAGACCCTGAACTGGGGTCCTGACTAGTCCCCCTACCTGGAGGTACTGTTAATGGTTTCAGAGGTCCAGGCCGCCAGCGTACCCTGTCTCCTGTAGATCCCTGACAAAATGTAATCTAGTCCTGAGAAGGACCTGATTACCACCACAGGGAATGGGCAGGTCACAGCTTACACACAGTCTAAGATAAACGAGACAGACAAGGGGTAAAGAAAACACTGCCATGCATACAAAACTTCACTACAGAGGAACACAAAAGGTTAAGGAGATAAACAATAAGCGAGGAGAGGATAAACCACAACAGGCACTCTTAGCTTAAGTCTTCTCAGAAACGATCCGCTCTGCTGGTCTGAATGAATGCTTTCACCGACAACTTCCCCAGCAGACCAGCAGGTATAAGAAGGAAGCTAATTAACAAAACATCAATCGCAGCTGGGCGAGGCTGTCAGTCCAGCACGAGAGAGAAAGAATTAACTCCCTCAGTCCCGAAAAAACACCCAGCACCAGAAAACTCAGCTGTGCGAAGTCAGGGTGTGCAATCGCGACGATCTTCGCCGCAACACACCCGTGACAGTACCCCCCCTTCTCGAGGGGCCTCTGGACCCTCAGGGCCTGGTCTATCTGGGTGAGTAGTGTGGAAGGCCCGAACCAATGGGTCTGCGTTATTTTCCGACGCAGAAACCCACATCCTCTCCTCAGGACCATACCCCCTCCAATGAAAAGGTACTGAAAGGCCGGCGATTCAGACGTGAGTCAATGATCTTCGATACTGAAACTCCAAATTACCATTGACCACCACAGGAGGAGGAGGTAGAGGTGACGGTATAACTGGTACCACGTACCTCTTAAGCAACGATTTGTGGAACACATTGTGGATTTTAAAACGTAGGAGGGAGGTCAAGACGGAAACCCAAACCGGATTAATTATTGAATGATCCTGTATGGCCCGAATGAATCTGGGACCGAGTTTCCAGGAGGGAACCTTAAGTTTTATATTCTTGGTAGACAACCATACCAGATCGTTCACACTTAGGTCCGGACCAGACCCCTCTCCTCCTATCAGCCATACGTTGGTATCGGTTCCCCCATAGTGCTCAGATTATTAAGCACTCCTCTCCACACGAAGCAAGTGACGACGAAAATCGTTCCTCCTCAGGAACCCAGAAGAAGCCCCCCCCCATTGAAAGTACAAAACTGGGGTGAAAACCATATGCCAAAAAACGGGGACTTACCAGTGGACTCGCTCCGCCTATTGTTAAGAGCGAACTCTGCCAGAGGCAAGAAGAAGCCCAGTCCTCTTGGTTCTCTGAGACAAAACACCGAAGATATGTCTCTAAGGCTCTGATTCAGACGCTCTGTCTGACCATTATCTGCAGATGAAAAGCCGAAGAAAATGACAACTGCATCCCCCGACGAGAACAAAATGCCTTCCAGAATTTGGACACAAATGAGACCCCCCGATCCGACACCACATGGGAAGGAAACCCCGTGAAGTCTCACAATCTCCCCAATGAACACCTGCGCCAGAGTTTTAGCATTAGGAAGAGCAGAAGAGCAATAAATTGTGCCATTTTGCTGAACCTGTCAACTACAACTAGTATGACAGTTTTACCTGAAGACGGAGGGAGGTCCGTAATGAAGTCCATAGACAGATGGGTCCTTGACGCCCCGGGGATTTCAATGGGAAAAAGGGCCCCAGACGGACGGGTATGTGGGGTCTTAGAGCGCGCACATACCCACAGGACCCCTCTTTATTTAAGTTAGGCCCCAAAACGGCGAGAAAGGAGATCTACAGTTGCTTTACTCCCTGGTGTCCTGCCAAAGCAGAATTATGATGTGCCTCGATAACCTTTTGTCTTAACTGATCTGGAACAAACAGTTTCCCTGGAGGTCCTACAGGGGCGTCCCCTGAGCCTCCAATACCTCCTCCTCAAGCTCAGAGCATACAGCCGACACCACAACTCCCTCCTGAGAATAGGAACGGGTCATCCGTCTTCCGGCCCCCCGGGGAAAATACGAGATAAGGCATCAGCCTTTACATTTTTTGACCCAGGACGATATGTGACGACAAAATTAAACCTGGTAAAAAACAACGACCATCTAGCTTGTCTGGAATTCAGACGTTTTGCAGACTCTAAATACAGCAGGTTCTTGTGATCAGTAATGACGGTGACGGGTGGACTGCCCCCTCCAAAAAGTGACGCCACTCTTCAAAAGCCAACTTAATGGCCAAAAAGTTCCCTATTCCGACATCATAATTCCTCTCGGCGGACGACAATTTTTTAGAGAAAAAGCGCACGGATGCCATTTGCCAGGGGAGGACCTTGAGATAATACCGCACCCACTCCTACGTCAGATGCGTCTACCTCCACAATGAAGGTTGTGATGATCAGGTTGGATGGTATGGTTGCTGAAGCAAAACATTTTTCAAGGAGGAAAATACTTGACAAGCTTTGTCAGACCACCTAGAAAATCCGTCCTTTTTTTGTCATGTCAGTGAGAGTTGACAATGGATGAAAATTCCGAATAAATTTCCGGTAGCAGTTAGCAAACCCCAGGAAACGCTGCAGTGCTTAAGATCCTCTGGCCGATCCCATTCAAGCACAGCCTTCATTTCCCCGGATCCATACGGAAACCAGAAGCTGACACCAGGAATCCTAAAAACTGAAGTTCTTGTACGGCGAATACACACTTTTTCCCTTTGCGTACAGTTTATTGTCTCGCAAGATCTGCAACACCTGTCTCACATGCTCCTGATGAGACACAAGATCCGGCGAGTAAATTAAGATGTCATCTAGATAAATGACAACAAACTGTCCCCTAGGTGGCGAAAGATGTCATTAAAAAATGTTGAAACACCGCCGGGGCAGTAGTCAGACCGAAAGGCATGACAAGGTTCTCATAATGTCCTCCGGAGTGTTAAACGCCGTCTTCCACTCATCCCCCTCCTTTATCCTAATCAGATTATACGCCCCCCTGAGATCCAACTTAGAGAACCATTTGGCGCCCACAATCTGATTGAAGAGATCAGGGAATAAGTGGTGGAGCGGGGTACGGATCTCGGACCGTAATCCGATTAAGCTCACGGAAATCCAGGCAAGGGCGTAGGCCTCCATCTTTTTTTTCACAAAGAAGAACCCGCGGCCACGGGGAAGATGAAGGTCTAATATGCCCCCTTGGCCAGACTTTCCGAAAAATTATCCTTCATAGCTTGCCTCTCAGGACCAGAAAGGTTATATAACTAGATTTTGGTAATTAGCATCAGGAAGCAATTTTATAGCACAGTCATACGCGCGATGAGGAGGTAATTCTTGACACCCTTCCTCTGAAAACAGATCCTCAAAGTCCTCCAGAAAAGGAGGTAAGGTTTAGGCACGACCGCACCGATGACCGTGTTCATGTAGTTACTATTGCAAAATTCACCCCACTGGCTTATCTCTCTGGATTGCCAATTAATAACTGGGTTATGTTTAGTTAACCAAGGAAGTCCCAACACAATAGGAGTGGGAAGGCCCTCCAACACATAACAAGACAATAGTTCTTTATGTATTGCCCCACTCGAAGGTCTATGTTATGCACGGCTTGCACAAAGCTACCTTGACCGAGAGGCCTGGCGTCAATAGAGAATATAGGGATAGGTTTGGCCAATACACTCAGTTGCATACCTTTGCACCTGGGCAAACCGAGCGTCCACCAGATTAGCCGCGGCCCCACTATCCAGAAGAACAGAAATCCTTTCAGTTCTCGTACCTACCACCACCTCCGCTGGTACGAGAAACTGAGACGGACTTGGGGACGAAATACATACTACCAGATTGTCGTCCACCACGCAACCTGGGATCAACAGTTTTCGGCGACTCCTTGCTCAGCAAAGTACGGGATGGACACCCCCCCAACAAAATGTCCCTTTCTCCGCAGAAGTAACACTTTCCTGTCTTGCGGCGCACCGCCGATCCCCCCCTCGAAACGATGTCCCTCCTAACTGCATAGATCCTCAGAACAAACCAGGGGAACCTCAATATAAGGGACTATAGTAGAAGGTGGAGTCATCACAGGGGGCGGAGTTACCCCACACCTCTCCCGAAGCCATCTATCAATGCGAATAGCAAGGGCCATAGCGGCCTCCAGTGACGGGGGAGAATCATACTGAGCCAACACATCTTTTAATTTGTCAGATAATCCTTGACAAAACTGGCTCCTAAGAGCTGGGTCATTCCACTGAGTATCTGTGGCCCATCTACGGAACTCAGAAGAAAATTCCTCCCCCGGACGATCTCCCGCTGTATCTTACGTAACTTCATTTCAGCAAGGGAGACCCGACCCGGGGTCATCATATACCAGACCCAGGGCTGTAAAAAATCGATCTACTGACTGGAGAGCCGGGGAGTCCGGAGGAAGAGAGAATGCCCAGGATTGAGGGTCCCCTTGTAAGAGCGAGATGACAATTCCCACCCTCTGATCTTCACTCCCGAAGACCGAGGCCGTAGCCGAAAATATAATTTACATGCCTCCCGGAAGGTAAAAAATGTATCCCGCCCACCAGTGAACCTGTCCGGGAGAGCTACTTTAGGTTCAGATTGGTTTGCTCCCGGGGGTACAAAACCTTGGACTTAACGTCCGTCAGCTCCAAGGACAAACTCTGCAACTGCTGAGCTAACTGGGCTACTGGATCCATGGTAGCTGGGGAGAATCTTTTTAGTGAGGTCGGTGAAAATGTCACGACTAGAGTTGAGCGATACTTTCCGATATCCTAAAGTATCGGAATCGGAAATGGTATCGCCGATATCACTAAAATATCGGCGATACCCGATACCGATACCGGAAGTCCCATGTAAGTCTATGGGAACAAAATATCGCAACTAAAAAAAACCCATTCTTTCCTTGTAAACACTAAATATACACACATAGAATACATATATATATATATACATGTCATTGTGACATATATATATACATATATGTATAATTTATACACTTCTACATAGTAAAATATCCTCTCATTCAATTGCCGGGTAAAGCCGGCTTCAGTGAAAAGACAGAAGCACCCGACATGAAATGACACTTGGTGTACATAGGGTTAACCATGTCTTTTCATGTCGTTTGCTATCTGATTTGCACAAACAATTAAATCAGACTATGTGTGCAAAATTTCACACCTGTAGGGTTAATTAAAGTGTAAATTCGTTGTAAAAAAAACGGACTTTTTTTGCTACGAATTTACACCTTTAATTAACCCCTACAGGTGTGAAATTTTGCACACATAGTCTGATTTAATTGTTTGTGCAAATTAGGCTGGAGTCAACACAACCACAAAAAATCGGTCCGTTTTAGACGGTCGACAATCGGATCAAAATAAAAACATCACACATCCTTCTGGCATCCGATTTTCCTTCAAAGATGCGATTTAATCGCATGTGTGTGTACTTGTAACATCTGATTTTCATCCGACTTGCGAGATTTTCTCGCAGGCTTGCAAAACTGACATATAATGGATCCAAAAGATAGTATTTAAATGCCAAAAGAAAGAATAGATATATACACATATATATATATATATATATATATGTCATTGTGACATATATATATATACATATATTTATAGTTCTTACACTTCTACATACTGTTATAGCCGCTAATTCAATTGCCGGCTTCAGTGAAATCACAGAAGCCGACATGAAATGATACATTGTTTCCACACATTTAACCATGTAATTTCATGTATTTTTATATATGTTTGAAACATACAATTACATGAGTATATGTGTGCTAAATTTCAGACATGTAGGGGTTAATTAAAGGTGTAAATTCGTTAAAAAAAATGCGTGGGCTCCCGCTGTATTTTCTCCACCAGACAGACAAAGCAAGCGAGTGGGGGCAGATAATAATAGCCTAGGGAGGGTACATTTTTTTTGTGCCCCCCCTGGCTACTAACATCTGCCCCCAGACACCCCAGAAAGGGCAAATCTATAATTAGATTCGCCCTTTCTGGCACTTTGCCCGTCTATTCCCATTGCCCTGTAGCGGTGGCGAATGGGTTAATAAGGGGTTAAAATGACCTTGCAATTGAAAGGTCACTTTAAGCCAGGTTAATAATTGATAGCTGTCAATTAGGCAACTATCAATTATTAATCCTATTGTATGAAAGAAAAATCAAACACACACACTTTAATAAAAAATAAGTTTAATTAAATAATCACACAGTTTTTGACCATATTTTATTTTCCTGCTAAAACCATTTCCTGTAATAAAAATAAAATAAAAAAGCAAAATTATACTTACCAATCCGATGTACAGTCAGGTCCCACGGTGTAATCCTTCAGAAAGGGTTAACAGGTTAAAGGTCGCAGAGAGCTAATAATGCTGTCTCAGACCTGTATTCCCCTGAATGAATAACTTCCTCTCCCAGCGAAAGTAGAGGAATAGATTCATGAATGGAGCTTAATTGATTTATTGCCAATTTAACTGTAGTGACCTGACCTAAAGGGAAAGTGGACACAATCAATTAAGCTTCATTCATGAAACACATCCTCTCCTGTCGCCAGGAGAGGAACTTATTCATTCATGAGCTTTGAGCTGAGCATGCAGGATTACTTGCACTGCTTGGCTCAAAGCTAGTTAACCCTTTGTGAAGGATTACAGCGTGGGACGTGACAGATCGGCGGAATAGGTAAGAATAATGTTGTTTTATTTCTTTTTCTTTATTTTAGGAGATCAATGGCTTCGCACGGATTTAGTGTAAAATAAAATATGGTCAAAAAAATGTGTTTTTATTTCATTAAAATTATTTATTCTTAAAGTGTGTGTGTTTTTTTATTTACTTCAATAGGATTAATAATTGATAGTTGTCTAATTGACAGCTATCAATCATTAACCTGCCTTAAGGTCACCTTTCAATTGCAAGGTGACAGTAAGGTGAGATTAACCCATTCGCCACCGCTACAGGGCAATGGGAATAGACGGGCAAAGTGCCAGAAAGGGCGAATCTAATTATAGATTTACCCTTTCTGGGGTGTCTGGGGGCAGATGTTAGTAGCCAGGGGGGGCACAAAAAAATGCACCCTCCCTGGGCTATTATTATCTGCCCCCACTCGCTTTGCTTTGTCTGTCTGGTGGAGAAAATACAGCGGGAGCCCACGCATTTTTTTTCAACGAAATTACACCTTTAATTAACCCCTACATGTCTGAAATTTTGCACAAATACACTCATGTAATTGTATGTTTCAAACATATATAAAAATACATGAAATTACATGGTTAAATGTGTGGAAACAATGTATCATTTTATGTCGGCTTCTGTGATTTCACAAAACCCGGCAATTGAATTAGCGGCTATTACAGTATGTAGAAGTCTAGGAACTATAAATATATGTATATATACATGTCACAATGACATGTATATATATATGTATGTGTTCTATGTGTATATATCTATTCTTTCTAGTCTTTATTAAAGCTGTCAGTGTGATTTTACAGTATAGGCGGGGATGAATTGCCGGCTTTTCTAAAGGACACCGATGCGATTTCATCGCAAGTCACACAGTGTGGTCCGTTTGTAATCAGATTTTTCATCGCTCCCATAGACTTGCATTGGCGATTGTCGACCGACAATCGGTGACAATCGCAGCATGCTGCGATTGTACACGGACGTTTAAAACGGACCACAAAAAATCTGATACTGGGAGCTGCTCCATAGATTAACATAGGTCCGACTGCAATGCGATATTTCATCGCATTGCAGTCGTCCGATTTTGTCGCCAGTGTGACTCCGGCCTTAGATAGCAAAGGACATGAAAAGACATGGTTAACCCTATGTACACCAAGTGTCATTTCATGTCACCCGACATGAAATGACACTTGGTGTACATAGGGTTAACCATGTCTTTTCATGTCCTTTGCTATCTAATTTGCACAAACAATTAAATCAGACTATGTGTGCAAAATTTCACACCTGTAGGGGTTAATTAAAGGTGTAAATTCGTTGTAAAAAAAACGGACTTTTTTGCTACGAATTTACACCTTTAATTAACCCCTACAGGTGTGAAATTTTGCACACATAGTCTGATTTAATTGTTTGTGCAAATTAGATAGCAAAGGACATGAAAAGACATGGTTAACCCTATGTACCCAAGTGTCATTTCATGTCGGGTTCTGCATTTTCACAAAAGCCGGCAATTGAATTAGCGGCTATTATACTATGTAGAAGTGTATGAACTACAAATATAAATATATATATATATATGTGTCACAAATTCAATGACATGTATATATATATATGAGGTGTAAAATTGCTGAAAAAAAATGCGTGGGCTCCCGCCCTATTTTCGCAACCAGACAGACAAAGCCAGTGAGTGGGGGCAGATAATAATAGCCCAGAGAGGGACCATTATTTTTGCCCCCCCCCGGCTACTAACATCTGCCCCCAGACACCCCAGGAAAGACAAATCTATAATTAGATTCGCCCTTTCTGGCACTTTGCCCGTCTATTCCCATTGCCCTGTAGCGGTGGCGAATGGGTTAATATGGGGTTAAAGCCACCTTGCTATTGAAAGGTGACCTTAAGCCAGGTTAATAATTGAGAGCTGTCAATTAGACAACTATCAATTATTAATCCTATTGCATGAAATAAAAATAAAACACACACACTTTAATTAAAAATCATTTTAATGAAATAAAGACACATGTTTTTGACCATCTTTTATTTTACTGCAAAAAACCATTTCCTGTAATAAAAATAAAATAAAAAAGCAAAATTATTCTTACCTATCCCATGCACAGTCAGGTCCCACGGTGTAATCCTTCAGAAAGGGTTAATGTTTACTGCAGGGACCGCAGCTAATGCTGCAGCCTCACAGTAAACCCCAAATGAATGAGTTCCTCTCCTGCCTGACAGGAGAGTAAAGGCTGGGTGTCACATAACGATACACCAGCGATCCCGACAACGATATGCACTTGTCAGGATCGCTGGTGTATCGCTACATGATCGCTGCTGAGCTGCCAAACAGGCAGCTCAGGCAGCGATCTGGGACAGCGACACTGCGGGTAACATCGCTTAAGGGCCCGTCTCACATAGCGATATCGCTACCGAGATCGCTGCTGAGTCACTAGTTTTGTGACGCAGCAGCGAGCTCACCAGCGATATCGCTGTGTGTGACATTCAGCGACGATCAGCCCCCTGCCGGGTATCGCTGATCGTCGCAGAAATGTCAGGACCTTTTTTTGATCGCTGGTTTCCCTCTGACAGGCACGCATCGCTGCGTGTGACAGGCGGGAGACCAGCGATCCGCTGGTAACCAAGGTACACAGCGGGTTTCCAGGCACCGCGCAGCGCTTGGAAACCCGCTGTGTACCTTGGATACCAGCTCCCTGCATCAGGGCGCTGGTATCCAAGGTACACAGCGGGTTTCTAGGCACAGCCCCGCGCCTGGAAACCCGCTGTGTACCTTGGTTACCAGCGGATCGCTGGTCTCCCGCCTGTCACACGCAGCGATGTGTGCCTGTCAGCGGGAAACCAGCGATCAAAGGTCCTGACATTTCAGCGACGATCAGCGATACCCGGCAGGGGGGCTGATCGTCGCTGAATGTCACACACAGCGATATCGCTGGTGAGCTCGCTGCTGCGTCACAAAACTAGTGACTCAGCAGCGATCTCGGTAGCGATATCGCTATGTGAGACGGGCCCTTAAGTGGAAAGCTTAATTGATTGCTTTCCACTTTCACTTCAGGTCAGCCAGGGACACAATCAGTGACGTCAGAGGGAACTGATTAACAAAAATAGGGGTTCCCTTCGAAAAAAAAATGGCGTGGGGTCCCCCCTATTTTTGTTAACCAGCCAGATGAAGCAGACCGCTGAGGCCTGGATTTTCAGGCTGTTAAGGAGCCAAGATCCATGGACCTTGCCAGCCTGATAATACCAGGCCACAGCAGTCTGTATATCTTGGCTGATTAACAAAGATAGGGGATCCCCTCGAAAAAAATTGGCGTGGGGTCCCCCCTATTTTTGTTAACCAGCCAGATGAAGAAAACCGCTGAGGCCTGGATTTTCAGGCTGTTAAGGAGCCAAGATCCATGGACCTTGCCAGCCTGATAATACCAGGCCACAGCAGTCTGTATATCTTGGCTGATTAACAAAAATAGGGGATCCCCTCGAAAAAAATTGGCGTGGGGTCCCCCCTATTTTTGTTAACCAGCCAGATGAAGCAGACCGCTGAGGCCTGGATTTTCAGGCTGTTAAGGAGCCAAGATCCATGGACCTTGCCAGCCTGATAATACCAGGCCACAGCAGTCTGCATATCTTGGCTGATTAACAAAAATAGGGGATCCCCTCGAAAAAAAATTGGCGTGGGGTCCCCCCTATTTTTGTTAACCAGCCAGATGAAGCAGACCGCTGAGGCCTGGTTTTTCAGGCTGGTAAGGATCCAATATCCATGGACCTTGCAAGCCTGATAATACCAGGCCACAGCAGTCTGCTTAGCTTGGCTGGTTAACAAAAATAGGGGATCCCCTCGAAAAAAAAACGGCGTGGGGATCCCCCCTATTTTTGTTAACCAGCCAAGTAAAATGCAGACTGCTGCGGCCTGGTATTAAAAGACTGTCAAGGCCCATGGATTTTGGCCCTCAACAGTCTGATAATACCAGGCTACAGCAGCCCCACATTTGGCGCATCAAAAGATGTGCCAATTGTGGCACTTTACCCGGCTCTTCCCACTTGCCCTGTAGCGGTGGCAAGCGGGGTAATAAGGGGTTATTGTCACCGTTGATTGCACGGTGACAATAAGCCCGGTTAATAATGGATAGGCGTCAATAAGACACCGATCCATTATTAATCCCAAAGTTATTAAATGTATAAAAAAAGACACAGCAAGAAAAAAGTCTTTTAATGAAATAAAAGAGACAACACAGTTTTCATTTCTTTTATTACTCTCTCATTCCTGCGACGCCATCGATCTCCTGTAAAAAAAGAAAAAAAACAAACCAACAGTATACCACCTGTCCGACGCAGTCCATAACGATAGTCCCACGACGATCCAGCTCTGCTACATCGCAATGACAGGCAGAGCCTGTCATTGCAACGCAGCACAGCTGATTACCTGCTTCCCCGGCGGTGACGTCATCGGACTGACTGCTTTACGGCCGCGATTACCCAGCAGTCACTGCAGTTATCGCGAGAAACTGCATGTGACCGCCGGGGAAAGAAGATGGCGGCCATGAAGCAGTGCAGGACGTGACCGCCGGAGATCTTCTGCCGGGTAAGTGCCGCTGACTCCTGACAGACCCGACCGACGGACACTGACAGTGACAGTGACAATCCCGATTCCGGTATCCGATAAGACGAAAATATCGGAACTCGGAATCGGAATTCCGATACAGCTAATATCGGCCGATACCCGATATTTGCAGTATCGGAATGCTCAACACTAGTCACGACGTATAACAGATATATTCTATGATAGTAACATATATCTAATGTGACAACATACTATATTTCCTATAATAGAAAATATCAACATGTATACATAGTATCTGCCAGCAATGTCTTACCTGACATAATATCCTATGTATTGTGGGTCTATACTGTGTACGTGTCACGCTGTCTCAGGATAGAGGTGGACCGGGTCTATGCTGACCCTGAACTGGGGTCCTGACTAGTCCCTCTACCTGGAGGTACTGTTAATGGTACAGAGGTCCAGGCCGCCAGCGTAACCCTGTCTCCTGTAGATCCCTGACAACTGTAATCGAGTCCTGAGAAGGACCCTGATTACCACCACAGGGAATGGGCAGGTCACAGCTTACACACAGTCTAAGGTAAACGAGACAGACAAGGGGTAAAGAAACACTGCCATGCATACAAAACTTCCACTACAGAGGAACACAAAAGGTTAAGGAGATAAACAATAAGCGAGGAGAGGATAAACCACAACAGGCACTCTTAGCTTAAGTCTTCTCAGAAACGATCCGCTCTGCTGGTCTGAATGAATGCTTTCACCGACAACTTCCCCAGCAGACCAGCAGGTATAAGAAGGAAGCTAATTAACAAAACATCAATCGCAGCTGGGCGAGGCTGGTCAGTCCAGCACCGAGAGAGAAAGAATTAACTCCCTCAGTGCCGAAAAACACCCAGCACCAGAAACTCAGCTGTGCGAAGTCAGGGTGTGCAATCGCGACGATCTTCGCCGCGACACACCCGTAACAGCCAGGCAAGGTATGTGTCTGAGTTTTGCCAGGGCTATGGCCACCACAAAAGTTATCACTGACTACCTTGCCTGGCTCAAGATGTAGACTGCCCAGCCATGACCCAGTTTCTCGCTGTAAGTAGTCGGCCAGTACCTCGGCGGTTTGCCTGTTGTCGCCAAAAGACATCATCTTTAAAACAGCCTGCTGACGCTTACCACTAGCTGTTTGATAGTGGGACACCTCGTGTGCAACACTGGCAGCTGCGGATGGAGTGCTCATGCGACTGCGCTCTGTCGACGAGCTTTCGCTTCTGGAGGAGGAGGAGGGTCGAACGCCTACAGCCAACTGTTGCCTATACAATGGGCTAGGCAGCACTGTCCCACCGCCGCTGTCCCTTGTGGAGCATGTATCCACCAGATTAACCCAGTGGGCAGTGATGGACACGTAACTGCCCTGGCCATGCCTTCTGGCCCATGCATCTGTTGTGAGGTGCACCTTTCCACTCACTGATTGTTTGAGTACATGGACAATGCGGTCTTTCACATGCAGGTGGAGGGCAGGGATGGCTTTTCTAGAAAAGAAGTGCCGACTGGGTAGGTCATAGTGTGGGACAGCGTAGGCCATGGCTCACGGAACGCTGCGCTTTCAACCAAACCGAAGGGCATCATCTCTAATGAGATCAGTTTGGAAATGTAGGCGTTTAAAGCCAGTGTACGCAGATGAGAGGATGAGTGCTTTCTTGTCCTACTCAGAGTGTCTGCTAGGGTGAGCTGGACTTGAGAGCTGCATATGGGTGAACTAGCGGTAGACATGGCGGACTGAGAGGGGGATGGTGATGGTGATGGTGGTGATGGCCTAGGTTCAGTCTTTTGTTGGAAAAACATTGGGATTCCCTGACTGCTTTGGCCTTGCGATGACACCTCAACATTTCTTGCTGGTGGTGTGCTAACCAGTGGGCTTACAGTGGGGGAAGTTATGTAGCATTGCTGGCTACCTTCAGTCGGAGCAGGTGCATGTGAGCTACCTGAGGTTTTGTAGTCCGTCCATGCTTGCAAGTGCATGGTGTTTAAATTTCTAAGCATGCAACTGGTATTCAAATTTGTGAGATTTTTCCCTCGGCTAAAGGTCCTTCCGCACTTCTTATAGATAACCTTTGCCTCATCAATAGAATTTTGGTAAAAAAAAGTGCCACACTGCACTCTTCCTACTATGGGATGAATTTTCAGAGCTTGCAAGCTATGCTAATTTGACTGTCTGGCAAAGCTGTCCAGCAACTCTTTTTGCTTGTTTAAAACGTTTTGCTACGGGTTAGCCAGATAACCGCAGCTGCGATGTCGATGCCTGCTGCGGATCCTCCTCCTCTTCTGAGCTATTGCCAGCGGCACCCTCTTCCCCAATGGATGCCAATCCAGGTAAACAACTGGGTCATCCAACACCTCCTCTTCAATTTCATCTGCACCTTCCTCTGTGTCACGGTGTAAGGTGGTATACTATGCGGTTTCATCAGTGTCAGAATATGGCTCAGTAGACTGCGAGAGCAATGCAGTGCTCTGGGTGAATGTACCAGCAGAATCGTATAGCAGTGGCTGTGCATCAGTGCACTCCATGTCATATTCATCTTGGACTGGTTAATTCAGGATTTGACTTGATAACCCAGGCATGGTATGTGAAAAGAGCTCCAGGGAGTAATCTGAAGTGTGGCCTGCCGCATCATTCACTTTTAGTGGGGGTGAAGGACACAAGGAAAGGTGTTGTTCCTGACCAGGAGCCTGCACTGACGACTCTTCAGAAGAGGAGGCGATAGAGCTGGAGGCTGTTTCGGCAATGTAAACCAAAACCTGTTCCTGATGCTCCGGCTTTAAAAGCGGTTTACCTACTCCTAGAAAAGGGAGCCTTCCAGGCCTTCTGGAGCCAGACGATGGTGCAGGCTCAACATCTCCTGCCTTAGGTGCTATTGTGCTTTTGTCACTACCAGCAGATGCACCACCACCACCATCAGTACCAGCTGGCCCCACCGCCTACGTCCGCTGCCTCTTCCACCATACTTCATGTTTGGGAAAATGTACCAAAAATACCAGCAGATATATGGTACTGTATGAGGAGCATACAGCTGTAAACGGTGTAGGGAAAAATTTAAATCTCCGTATATATTTCCGGAGTCACAGACAGACGCTCACTCAGTATGGATTTGACCGTAATACAAAAAGCAGAAAAATGGTACTGAATCAGAAGCATACAGCTGTATGCGGTGTAGGGGAAAATTTAAATCTCCTATATATTACCGGAGTCACACACAGACGCTCACTCAGTATGGATTTGACAGTAATACAAAAAGCAGAAAAATGGTACTGAATCAGAAGCATACAAATGTATACGGTGTAGAGGAAAATTTCAATCTCCGTATGTATTTCCGGAGTCACACACAGACGCTCACTCAGTATGGATTTGACTGTAATACAAAAAGCAGAAAAACTGTACTGTATCAGAAGCGTATAGCTGTATACGGTGTAGGGGAAATTTTCAATCTCCGTATATATTTCCGGAGTCACACACAGATAGTCAGCATGTATTTGTCCATGATACCAGCCGGTACACGGTAGTGTGTGAGGAGTGTGCAGCTCTATACGGTGTGGGAAAAAATGAATGCTCGGTAACTGTGCAGAAAAAAGAATAAAAGTATTAGTGCTGTGTAAAAAGCAATCTGCACAGCAGTGTACACACAGCAATACAACTAGCAGGCAGCCTAATAACCAGTGCTGCTGCCCACAAGAAAATCCTCCCCTGTCACTGCACACTAACTGTACAGAACAATTGCTATCAGCACAAGCACAGAAAAACTTCTCTGTCCAGCCCTAACTCTCTCCCTACTGATAGACAGCGTCAGCAACCTCTCCCTACTGTTAAGATCGGCAGAAGTAAAATGGACGTCAGTGCTCAGGGCTTTTATAGACACTATGACGCCCCCCATAGCAAGCCAATCACTGCAATGCCCTTCTCTAAGATGGTGGTGGACGCTGCACATGTCATCTCGTTGCCCACAGTGTATGTCTTTGCTCATTGGCTGAAAAAAGGCGCCTGAAAGCATTATGGGAAAACCGACTTTGGCGCTCGTTTTGCCGACCGCATGGCTGACTGCACGCTATTGTCGTGTTTCGGTCAACGAAAAATGACTTTGGCGAAAGTCGGCGACTTATGAATCTGACCGACCTGTTTCGCTCAACTCTACAGTGGAGTAAACTCCCTAAAACCGCTTTGATTGCTGCAATTGAACAATTTTTTTCTTTTATTAAAAATAAACTTGGTTTCAAGAGACCTAGCAATTACAAAATGCGTAAGGCAAGAGTTAAGGGATGGGGAAGTGGAAGTGCTGTTGATGATGAAAGCAGATGCCAAGGACATGGGCAGGTGTGAGTACGCCTGTTGCTGGATCACTAGAAACATGCCCATTCATGCCACATCTGTACCTGTTCCACTTTGCAGGGAGGCACGGTACACAACTTCTGAAGACAGAGCAGTGCGAACCGGTGGTCGGTTTTATAGCAGATAATGCTTCCAGCAGGCTTGGCAGCACCATCCAGTCTCCCACACGGTCCAGCCTCACCAGCCTAAAGTATTGATCACTTAATTCTCACCCTGATCCTCCTTCCTCCCACCCTCTTGAGTCCCAGTAAACTAGTTATCCCACACTAGAACCTCTTTACATAATTTTTTGATTGTGGCCTCTCAACCTGCATGCTCTAAGGGTGTGTTTCCACGGTCAGTAAATGCTGCGTGTTTGACGCTGTGCACTGGTGCAGCATCAAACACACAGCGTCCAGATGTTACAGCATAGTGGAGAGGATTTCAAGAAATCCCGTCTCCACTATGCGTAAAAACACGCAGGCTGCAGACCTGCGTTAACGGACATGCGGCGCATCTTTTTAGATCGCAGCATGTCCTTTTCCCTTGCGGCGACGATCTGTCGCCGCAAGGGAAATAACACAGGTCTATGTAGCGCTGCGGTGATTCCGGATGTGTTCAATGAGCACATCCGGATTCACCGCGTGTTCAGAAGGGGGCGGGGCTTTGGGCAGAGCGGACTTTCCGCTCTGTCAAAAGTGCCTGCTTTACTGACCGTGGAAACACACCCTAAGAGGGACAGGAGGGCATGCTATTTAGTGATGCACAAAAGTTAGAGCAGGCACAGCCACAAGAACATGATGGTGGGGAATGGCAAATTTGGGATAAGGAGGTAGATG
The DNA here is from genome assembly GCA_033576555.1 of Oophaga sylvatica. Classification (NCBI taxonomy): domain Eukaryota; kingdom Metazoa; phylum Chordata; class Amphibia; order Anura; family Dendrobatidae; genus Oophaga; species Oophaga sylvatica. The sequence continues at coordinate 590,082,856 of JARQOD010000001.1, read as the reverse complement.
ATGATGAGACATAGTTGATGCTAAGTCTTGTCATTGTTAAGTCACAAAGTCAGAAGGACCAGTGTGTAGTAGTGGAAGACGAGGTGGTGGATGACAAATTCATCAACTCAACCTGAGAAACTGGCATGCAGAGTGAGGCCAGCAGTGCTGAGAAGGAGAGATCAGCAGCATTGAAACAGACAGGAAGAGGCAGTGAGGTGACCAGAGGGACCAGGTGGGAAACTGTTCTGCAGAGCTCCAACATTCGTGCAGTACTCCATCAAAGAGTTAGGTGTTCCCCAGTTTGGGACTTTTTTAAAGAGAGTTCTGAGACTAACAAAATGGTCATCTGCAACCTGTGCCATGTCAAGATCAGCAGGGCATGACCACTAAAAACCTAACCACCACCAGCATGATCAGGCACATATCATTTAAGCACCCGACTCGGTGGTCCAAACTCCTGGGACCACAATTGGTGCTATTGGGTGACACCACTTCCTTTTTTCCTGTGCTAGGTGCTTCCCAATCCTCTGTCCAAAACACTGGTGCAGATTCCTCCAGTCCTGCACCTATCCTTGCATATTCTGACTTACCATCATCAGGCACATCCAAATCCTTGTCCCAGCACAGCATACAGCTGTTCATATGCCATGCCTTGGAATGAAAAAAAAAGTTCGCAGTCACCTACCCGCAGGCCCAAATGCTAAATGAACAAATTTCCAGTCTGTTTGACATGGAAATGTTTCCATTTAGAATGGTAGGCATGGAGGAGTTTTGCCAACTCATGGCGGCAGCCTTCCCTCAGTACTCAGTCCTCAGCCCCCACTTTTGCTCCCAGTGTGGTGTCTCCGCCTTGTACCAACATGTGTCCAGGAACATCACCCGTGCCCTTACCAACACACTTACTGGCATTGCCCACTTAATGACTGAGACGTGGACAAATGCTTGTGGATAGTGACGCTACATTACCCTGCCAGTTTATTGAGTGAACATTGTGGAGGCTGGAACTGAGTCACACCCTGACACGGCGCATGTGCTCCCAACGTGGAGGATTGCTGGACCTTCTTCTATCAGGGCTTCCTCCACCTCCTACACCAGTTCCTGTACTACCTACTGTTTTTCCTCATCCTCCATCTCTGATGTACTATCTCAGAGCACTTCGTCCACATCAGCCTAAAGCCCTGCAGCACTGCCTCAGCAAGTCAGCAACAGGCTCTGCTGAAGCTAGTTTGTCTAGTAGACTAACCGCACACTGCAGCAGAGTTAATTAAAGGAAAAACTGACCTGACAGATCTGGGGTTTTTGCCATTGAACCTCCAACCAGGCATGGTCGTGTGTGATAATGGACGTAACCTGGTAGTGGCTGTGAAGCTTGGCAAGCTCACACATGCACCATGCTTGGCATATGTGCTCAACTTGGTAATTCATCGGTTTCTCAAAACCTACCCAGCTTTGCCAGAGCTTCTGGTGAATGTACGCTGCATTAGTGCCAATTTCCGCAAGTCAGTTACAGTTGCCGCCGCTATGGCAGTACTGCAGCAGCACATGCAAGTGCCAGCTCACAGACATGGTGTGTGACATCACCAAGTGCTGAAACTTCTTGCTTCACATGCTGGCAAGGCTTTGTGAGCAGAAGAGGCCAGTGGTTGAGTACCAGCTACAACACGCACGTCGGCATTCTGGTCAACCTCCACGTACAAAAACTGAACAGTGGGCATGGATATCCGACATTTGTGCAAATCTCCAAGACTTTGAGGACTCATAAAGATGGTGTGTGGAGATGACACCATAGTCAGCACATCTATTCCACATCTGTGCCTACTTAAACAGTCGCTGCTTACAATTAATCATGAAGCTTTGCATGCGGATCAGGTGGGGATGGAGGAAAACATAACGCAGAGAGATTGTAACCAGCCCATCTCATCTGCTAAGTGCGGATTGGGTATCAATGAAGAGGTGGTTGCTGAGGAGGAACTGGAGCTGGTGCCTAGCACAACAGAGACTAGTAGCTACACAACCTTTGTACCGTTTCTCCTATGTGGATGGGCTGAGGATGGGAATGAGGAGCAAGTGAGGGAGGAGTGGGAGATGGAGAGACTTCAGCAATGTGGAGACAGGAAAGTGTTGGCTTTATTGAGCTTCCCCATGACCCTCACATTACATTCTTCTTGACCAAAAAAGAGTACAGGTCGTTCACCCTGCTAGACCCATACTACAAGGAGAACTTTGCTTCTCTTTTTATGGAGGTGGAGAGGTCTTCTAAAATGGTGATATATCGGAAGGCCATTGTGGAAAATATGTTGAAAAAACTCCCTTCAGACTTCCTTGCCCAATCAAGGGGGATATGCCAGGGAGACACACATCAGAGGCAGGGGTACACTGTCAAAGACGTGGCCAATTTCTTGATACCAGGGACTCATGACTGGGTATTTTGGACAAGGAGAGAAAAGTTTTTAAAGTTGGTCAAGCAATACCTGGCTGACCAAACCAGCGTACTCCCTAATTTCTCTGCTACTTTCAATTACTGGGTCTCAAAGCTGGACATCTGGCATGAGCTGTCCCTCTATGCCTTGGAGGTGTTGTGCTGCCCTGCTGCTAGCATCTTGTCTGAGCAGGTTTTTAGTGCCACCAGGGGATCATAACAGACAGGCGCTTTCACCTGTCAACAGAGAATGCAGACAGGCTCTCTCCTAAAAATAAGCAAAGTCTGGATTAGCCCACACAATTCCACACCACCAGATTACAGTAGCACATAAAGTGTTTGTAATATTCAACATTTTAATGAGGCATGGCAGTTGTTGCTTTTCAGGGATGAATGGATGACCCTCCTCATAATTTCTGTCTGACTTTAAGACTGTATAAGTACATCAACTAAACTTTCAAAATATTTTTGTTCAAATTTTTTTTAATGTATTCAGTGACTCATTCATACAGTTTAAAACGGTTATTGTTGCATCATGGTGGTAACTTACAAAAAGCATAGAAAAATAATTGCTCATCAATAGAGTATTACCTGCTTTTCTGTCACATTTTGGTGGTATATAACAGTGCAAAAAAAGTTTGAAAATGTTGCTTGTTTATTCACATTTCTTACCCATGAGTTCTGGGGTCCATTTTTGTGATATAAATGACTCATAAAGTTAAAAATTTTGCTGGGTTACATTTATCAGCCATACAGTATTACATGTTATTGGGTACATTTTGTTGATATATAATTGTCAAAAAACTTGCTCAAAATGTTATTGTTACTACATTGCTCATCCATAGGGTTTTACATGTTCTTGGGTTCAATTTGTTGCTATAAAAGACTAAAAAGTGTTTAAACATTTATTGGTATTATATTGCTTACCCATAGGGTATTACATCTTCATGGTTACATATTTTTGATATATAAGCCTCAAAATAATTGTTCTAAATTTACTGGTATTACATTGCTCACCTATAGACCATTACATGGTACGGAGTATATTTTGTTGGTTATAACCCTCAAAAAACTTGCTAAAAAAGTTATCGATATTATATTGCTGGAGTTGATTTTGCATTGCATGGAAAATATGGTATATTAAGCAAAATGGAACGCTCTCACCCATTTAAAGAAGCATTTCCAATTCATCTCCTATAGTCAGTCATTCACTGGATAAAATCAGACTGTATGCAGCCCTTTCCCGTCGCGTTTGGTTGAGAGATACATGCCTGTGAAGTATGATTTGCCTGCGCCATATCCCCTGATGAATCCTGATGGAAGAAACGCGTCGCTTAATATACCATATTTTCCATGCAATGCAAAATCAACTCTAGCAGTGCAGGGTCAAGACATAATTATGTTTTTATAAATTCTTGTGGTGCAATATTGACATTATATCTATTGATATGGTTGTTTATATATGCCCTTAAATGGGTGAGAACGTTCCATTTGTCTTAAACATGCTATATGTTCCATAAAATATAAGGCTAACCCTAGCGGTGCAGGGTCTAGGTACAATTTATTTGTAGTTCTTGCGGTGCAGAACTGACATTATGTATGGCTGTTTATATATACTCTCTCCCCATTCATGGTTATCACTAGGTATATAAACCCAAGAGATAATTGAATCAGTTTTGTGTACAGCTTCAGCTATATAAGGCTAGTACACTTAAAGCATATGTAAAATTCTCCCTATAATTGATTATACCTGTCTCTCAGGGTATATCAAATATCCTCACTACATTATCACAATTTATTTTTTGGTTGAGGATGTTATATATGTGTGTCCGTTTTTTAACGTTTTGATCTAATAAATGTTATGTTTTAAATAATCCCTTTTTTGCTGCTACATGTTCATTTCAAAAAGCTCTTTCAAGAGCTAAAGACTATCAAGATTACTTGTTTTATTTGTTAGCTGTGCATTTAGTAGTGAGAGATCTAATAGCAAGGAGGGTGGGTGGGTGAAAGGCAGGCGCCTGGGTGTTCTGATCATTGCAATTACATGCTGGAGCTCTTTGCTATTTACCTAATATTTGTCTAGCAGTTGTGCGAATGGCACTATACGGGTACAGATAGTCTTACGTGACAACTTAGCAAGGGTAATCTTTATTACTCCGCATTTTCAGTGTGTCAGCAAGCCGATTGAAAAAAAATCTTAATTTTCTATTGTTCTAAAATATAGCAAATCTTTATCTAGCAGTTGTGTAACTGGAGCAATGCTGGTACAGAAAATCATACGTGACAATTTAACAGGGGCAAAAATCTTCATTACGCCAAATATGCAGTGTGTCAGCAAGCCGATTGTCAAAAAATCTTAGTTTTATATTGTTCTAAAAAAATCTTTATCTACCAGTTGCCAGACTGGCGAAATACGGGCACAGATAATCTTACATGATAATGTATCGGGGCAATAATCTTTATTATTCTGCATTTTTAAACAATGAATCTCAAAATTAAACACACATATAGTAGTTAGATATTAACCAACAATTAGAGTACTAAGGGGTGAAAGTGAAATAAAAATCACCACCACATGTGTGTATATAGGATAGATGAAGACCCGTCTGTGAGACTATAAATGTAAAAAGAAGAAAACAAAAACTGAATGCAGGTATCTATGATAGAAAAGGATATAACTTTATTAATTACATAATGATAAAAACATTTTTTGAATGGGGTGGAAAAAAATGACAGGATAGAAAGCGGACGTAATATCCAGAAGCAATTACATGGTATAAATAAAATGCATATATATAGAATAGTAATAGTGGGAATACAATTGCAGTAATAAGTGCGTAGGTGCATATCAGTGGCTAATTGGCTCAAACGCCTGGATGGAAAATTGCTGACAGACAGTATAGTAAGATGTATCTTGTTGTGCAATATACTGCAGGTAAGTAAAAGGTAGAGAGTGAATAAAGTGCATGTGCATACAATAGGTTTGTTACATTACCTGAATGTCAGTATAGATATAAATGTCCCAGGATACGTCCACCCCATCTTGGTGCAGTACTCAAAGTTTTGAACTAGGGTAACAGCCACTCAGCAGTTGTTATGTGTGGAGGCTGAGTGTTACTCTGAAGGGCATTGAGAAGCTGGAATTCAGACACTGCTCTTTGCTGTTCACTAAGCCTTGCCAACATATAAACCGCCTCAACACATTTATCTAACTTACCCTGTGTTGCCCATTCAACATTTTCTTCATAACCAGGATCCTTGTATCTTGTTCTTACACACTTTATGCATTCAATAGCCCTCTGTGTCTGTACTTTTACACATACTGGTTGGTAACCGGTATATTCAGCATTACATGAACACCCGATTTCTTACATTAAGGCTGATCAGAACAATAAAAGCAATTGTTACCATCCACGATCTGTGTCTCCCTTATTTTCTCATAGATTCTAAGCTTGCGAGCAGGGCCCTCATTCCTCTTGGTATCTGTTGTTTATGTGATTATTGTTATTATGTAATGTCTTTTATTGTCTGTACAAGTTCCCTCTAAAATGCAAAGTGCTGTGGAATATGTTGGTACTATAGAAATAAAATTGTTATTATTTATTATTAGTGATGAGCGAGTATACTCGTTGCTCGGGTTTTCTCGAGCATGCTCAGGTGATCTCCGAGTATTTGGGCGTGCTCGGAGATTTAGTTGCTGTCAATGCAGCTGCACGATTTATGACTGCTGGACAGCCTGAATACATGTGGGGATTCCCTAACAAACAGGCATTCCTCACATGTATTCAAGCTGTCCAGCAGCCATAAATCATGCAGCTCTGTCGACAGAAACTAAATCTCCGAGCACGCAAAAGTACTCGGAGGACACCGGAGCATGCTTGGGAAAACCCGAGCAATGAGCATACTCACTCATCACTACTTATTATTATTATTAATAAAGGGCAAATTAGAGCGTGTAGGCAGGTCATAAATCAGTCGGTGATCAGGCAAATAAAAAAGGTGCTGCAGCAAAGCTAGTTCGCCGAAAACCTGAGATGGCTTTCGAAAATGTGCATTGATCATTGATCATGATTAAGGGAGCTTGATCTCCAGAAACCTGTCGATCCGACATCCTGTAACTTGTCATGCGGATGTTTTATCCTCTCTTTGGAATGTTTTGGTAGTGAATAAAAACTTTAATTTTCACTATGCTGTCGAGCTGGACAATTTACTTCATTTGGATTCCTCACGCCCTGGCACAGCGGGTCAGTGCTCCAGGCTCTGTCAAGATGCAGATACGGTGAGCTGGAAATCTTTTTCTTATTGGTATGCCGTACCTTGGAAAGTAGGTCCGGCAAGTCAGGGTATGTTTTTAAAAAACACTGTACAACCAAGTACAGCACGTGGGCCATGCATGGAACGTGTACCAGCTTGCCGAACTTTAAAGCCGCCACCATGTTACACCCATTATCGCACACAACCAGACCTTGTTGGAGGTTCAGCGGGAGAGCCACTGATTGGTCTGTTCTTTTATCACCTTCAACAGCTCGGCTGCGTTGTGAGCTTTATCACCTAAACAAATCTGCTTCAGCAGAGCGTGCTGCCGATCTGCCAAGGCAGTGCTGCACACCTCCCAGCTGGGGAGTGATGGAGAGACTACTTTCGGTGAGGAGGAGAGACAAAAACTGTAATACGAGGAAACTGAAACCCTGATGGGAGTTGGGACCACTATTCTTGTTGTGGCTAAGATATGTGATGTCCCAGACTCTGACTCTGTCCCATACTCCACCAGGTTCAACCAGTGTGCCTTAAAGGAAATTTAACGTCTCTATCCACAAGAACTTGCCCATGTGTCTGTGGTAAAGTAGACCTTCCCTGTGACTGTGTTGGCCAGAGCATGGTTGATATTTTCTCAGATAGTAAAGCTGTCCACTCTTCTTGGCAAAAAGCCTACAGTTCCTGTAAATTCCTGGGCTGTCTAGCATGAACTGCACGTTTGAGATCTCCCCAAAGTGACTCAATGATACTGAGGTCAGGAGACTGAGTTGGCCACTCCAGAACCTTCACTTTGTTCTGCTGTAGCCAATGATAGGTTGACTTGGCCCTGTGTTTTGGATTGTTTTTCGCACCTCATGTGTTATAGAGGCATGATCCAGAGGCCACCAAAAAAATGTTCTGTTACTAACATCGTACAATAGGGGACATCTGACTTTCAAATTGTTTGTAGCATTTAGTGTGTTATAGAGGCCTGTTCCATAGGCCCCCCAAAAATTCTTCTGTTACTAACGTAATACTGTAAGGGACATCTCACTTTCAAATTTTTTGTGGCATATCTTCTTTGTCATTCAGGCCTCATCCACACTCAAACAATTCTTTCTTCTGTGACTAATGCGATTCAGCACGCCATATTTCACGTTGTAAGTTACTGCTGCTGAAATTTAGCTGTTTGCAGAGCTGTTGCAGAGTTAAAAATCTATTTTTTTGTTGCTAATATTGTGCTCCTACCACACTATCTGAGAAACATGACTGGGAATAAGCGAGGCTGTGGTTGAAGGGGAATTAGGCTTCGTGTTCAAGGTGTACGTGGGGTAAGTGGTAATGTTTTTGAAAGCACTAGTGAATCACCTATGTCACATACTATGCAAAGACAACTAACAACTTCTGTTACTGGACAGGCTACTCCACTACCTTTCTTTGGCAGATACACTTAAGCCTTGTTGATGAGGCCCAGAAAGAGCATGTGCTTGAGTGAATGGCAAGTGTAGATTCAAGTGGCCTCTCCTTCTCTTCCTCCACATCAACATCACACCCAGTACAGTCCACAGAAATGACACCCAAATTATCCTTGCTTTCCCCCACGTCCCAACTCTCCAACCATATAACTGACTGTACGGAACCAAAGATAGGTGAGCCTGAAAAGCTGTTCACACATTCTATGCCATGGTTATCAGAAATGTACTCTAAAGCTTCACAAGTCAAGAGGAGGAAATCTGCACCGATGCACAATTTTTTTTAAGCCTGGATCCAGGGCAGGACAAAGTAGGGTCTATGCAGAATCCTGACCCTTGTCATCAGACATTGAGGTGATCCTGATGAAACTCACATACCTAAGGCTCATGCGGACAACACTGTGCTGTCAGGGCAGGAAGAGGAGGGCGACTCCAAGGGTGAGGAGTGTGATAACACAGAGTATGATGATGAGGTATTAGATCTTAGCTGGCGTGAACATAGAGGCACACAGATGAGTAGGTCATCTGAGGAGGAAGATGAGGAGGCTATGCTATATATCGTAGACACGCAGTGATGCAGCCGCGAAGAGCAATGCATCATCAGCCACAACTGTGGCTATGACAAGCAGTGTCCGTGGGTCTGCAGCTCACAGGGGTGGCAAGGGTTAACTAGCCTGGGCCTTTTTTGACACTGCAAAGGATGAGCCAACTAACAAAATTTGCCAACTTTGCAAAAAAAAACTGAGTTGAGGTAAAAAGTGCAATAATTTGACTACTACATGTATGAACCTTCACAGGCGCAATCAACATTCGTTACTCTGGGAATCCCACTGCGCTGAAATGTGGACCAGCAAACCTCAACAACCATCAGCCACGGCATCAATCGCATCTGCTGCTTCTTCCTCTTATCATGTTAACTATTCAGAAGCAGGTCATCAACCGTAGAACCTCGGGTTCTTTACTCACTCCAGTCATGCTGACTGAGAGCCCGACATCAGCTGTAACGGAAGTGGACATGCCTGCTGTTTTTGACAGATCTCAGAGAACGAGCACACCACAAATTTCTCAATCCACCGTAACATCTCTGCCTGCACCTCTCTCACAGTCCAGCAGTTTAGAGATGGTTTCCGAAAGCTGATGGCCTTCGCAGCCCCCAGTACCAATTGCCCATTTGCCATTACTTTTCTAAGAAAGCTGTGCCTGCGCTAGACCAGCATGTTGCAGAAAATATCACCCATTCCTTGACTAAATCTGTGTCTGCCAGGGTGCATTTCACCACAGGTACTTGGATGAGTAAGCATGTCCAAGGGCATTACATCTCGCTGACTAGGCACTGCATGACTCTGGTGGCTGTAGGTGCAGACGCTGCTCCATAAGTCTTGGAATCCCAAATGTCTGCAGGACAAACCTCTACATTTAACACTTCCTCCACTGCTTCTGCTTCCTCCTCTATCTCCTCTAGGGCCTCCACCTGCACCCTCAACCTCTGCCTTAATGAGACACGAGTTCCAACAGAGCAGAGCGAATTCCCACTGCCTCAGTACTGCGCAACCTGGGCTCACCGCAATCAGGCAGTGGTAAAATTGGTATGCCTTGGAGATCGCAGTCATACAACTAAAGAGTTGCTGACAGCTCTCCAGGCTGAGTTTGATCAATGGCTGTCTCCGCTCAACCTGCATCCAGGAAAGGCCGTGTCCAATAACGGTGCGAACCTGGTGATGCCCTACGGCGAGGCAAGCTCACACACGTGCCTTGCATGGCTCATATCCTCAACCTGGTGGTACAGCGTTTTCTCTGCCACTATCCTGGCGTGGGTGAGCTGCTACAGACAGCAAGGAAGCTGTGTGCTCATTTCCGCTGTCCGCACCCCTCAGTTCATCGACTTGCATCGTTACACAGGTCTTTGTCCATGCCAGTTAACAAGTTGATATGCTATGTGCTGACACGGTGGAATTCCACTCTGCACATGTTGTAGTGACTGTGGCAGCAGTAACGAGCCCTGACGCAGTATGTCATGTCATTTAGCCTGGGCCAACGCAGCACAGACGTGGCGCATATCACGTTTACAGATTGGGCACAGATTAAGGACCTCTGCACCCTTCTGCACAGTTTCGAAATGGCTACTAAGATGGTTAGCGATGGTGACGCTGTCATCAGCATCACTATTCTGTTCATCTATATGCTGGAGCAGACTTTGAATAACCTGCGGAAGGAGATGGTGGTCCCAGAATCAGAGGAGGAAGCAGAGGAGGATGCGGAAAGGATAACATTGTCTCTAAGTTCCAGACTGTCGTCACACAGGTGGGTGCCAAGTGAAGGTAGAATACAGCGATAGAGGGGGGCTGGTGATAAAAGACAAACTGATAGTGAAGGTGTCAGATCAGAGGAACAAATGGAGGAGGAAGAGGTGATGGGCGAGCAACTGTCAGGAGAAGAGGAGGATAACCCTCCCCTCTCTGTTGTTCGTGGTTGATGTTAGGGGACAAAGTAAACAACCATCAGTGTTACCCAGCCACCAACACATCATTGGCATGGACCTCATGGTAGACCCGCGAATGATGGAGTATCGAAACACGTTTTTACACAACCTTAAGCGAGCTTTTCCCCAAGACAGCAGTGAAGCACACAGTTCACATCGCAGCTCTAGACTTCCAACCTTCGGCACGTCAGTTCGTCAACACCAAAACATAAGCAGTGGCAGCAGCAGCAGCAATAGTGTAAGTAGAAGAAGCAATTTCTGTGAGTACTTTGACACTTTTTTTAGACCAGTTCATGCACCAGTACAACAGAGTCCAAATCTTACACGTGATGAACAAATGGAGAGGATGGTGCAGGAGTATCTAGAACTAAATATCAATACCATCAAGGAGGGTTTGGACCCTTTCACATTTTGGTCTTCCAAAATGGATGAATGGCCTGAACTCGCGTCTCATGCCTTAGAGGTATTATCGTGTCCAGCAGCCAGCGTTCTCTCAGAACGTGTCTTCAGCGCTGCTGGTGGTATCCTGATGGATAAGCGCAGCCAGCTGCCCCCTGAAAGTGCAGACTGGCTAACTTTCATCAATATGAACAAGTCATGAATCTCCAAGGACTTTTGTACCCCAATCGCAGTCTTACACTCCCCTTGCTGGCTCTGCACTCAGTCCTGGTCACTCACCTTCTGCTTTTCAAGCTGTCCCTTTGCAGCAGCCTGTGCACTGGCTGGAGTCTCCTACTCCCTCTGCTTCCCAGCATCCTGCTTCCTCCCCCAGTTCCTGGCACGCTGCCAGCAGGCCTCCAGGAAGAATGTTTAGGACGCGAGGCCGCCCTCACCGTCTCTCTCAAAGGGACAGCTTGCATTTTTTGAAAATGTCACTCAACCAATGGCAGCGCACTGATTACTATATCTGGCCACTCCACCATAGGGGGAGTGCCGGAGCAACGTGTTTCTACCATTGCTACATCTGGTTCTGACTCTGATCTGTCTCCGCTGCGTTAGCAGTCTCTGTGCTTCGCTCATTCTATTTGTCTCTACAGATCAGTGGTATCCTGTATCCGGCTATCCCTGACAAACTCTGCTATCACTTGTGCAAGTGTCATCCCGTTCCGCCATCAGCCATCTGAATCCGTGGACTGTGGCAAGGTTACTGGAGCCAGCTTGCTACCATCTACCCGGAACCAGTACCTTCCTCACCTGCGTCTACCACTCCACGGTTTCTTATATCATATCTGTTACCCCCTTTTGGTTCCTCTGGGACAGCTGCCACGTGTCCGGGGTCTAACTGGAGGTAGCACCTATGTCCTCCGGGTATTCCATTCCGGTCCTGTTCGAGGGGCCTTACTACGGGTACCCGGGGCTCACTAGTTGCGCCCCTTTCGGAGCCCCCTGGACCGCGGTCTCAAAGTTCCACTTCAAAAATAAAAGACGAATGTGAACTTCACCATCGCTGCCTCCGCTTCCATTCGGTACACGCAGACTGTACAGACTAGGCGATATTGCATTTTTTAGTATGCTATATTAATGTCGCGTAACTACACTCTGTGATATCTTTAGTGTGGCTTCTGTGCCTGTTGTTGCTGCTACTGATATTGCTGCAGATGTTAACACAAATTTATGGAAATGTGAACAGCCATGGTTGGTCTACATCTGCTGGGTTGGCTGTAGTGGAAGAGTTGCCGGTCTCTATTATACTATTTCTACCTTGGTGAAATTTATGCTAGTTTGGTGGTATCTGCCACTAACTTTTGGAAACGTGAACACTCTTGGTTGGGTGTCCATCTGCTGGGTTAGTTGTAGTGGAAGATCTGTCGGTCCCTACTATACTATTTCTACTGTGGTGAAATTGATGCCACTTTGGTGGCGTCTGATAATAATTTTTGGAAATGTGAACTTTCCTGGTTGGGTGTCCATCTGCTGGATTGGGTGTAGTGGAAGACATGTCGGTCAATACTATACAGTCATGGCCAAAAGTTTTGAGAATGACACAAATATTATATTTTCACATGATCTGCTGCCCTCTGGTTTTTATGTGTGTTTGACAGATATTTTTATCACAGACAGAAATATAATAATTCCAAACATATGAGTAACAAAAGCTTATATTGACAGTTAGAATGAGTTAATGCAGCAAGTCAATATTTACAGTGTTGACCCTTCTTCTTCAGGACCTCTGCAATTCTCCCTGGCATGCTCTCAATCAACTTCTGGACCAAATCCTGACTGATAGCAGTCCATTCTTACACAATCAATGCTTTCATTTTGTCGGAATTTTTAGGTTTTTGTTTGTCCACCCGTCTCTTGATGATTGACCTCAAGTTCTCAATGGGATTAAGATCTGAGGAGTTTCCAGGCCATGGACCCAAAATTTCTATGTTTTGTTCCGTGAGCCATTTAGTTATCACCTTTGCTTTATGGCAAGGTGCTCCATCATGCTGGAAAAGGCATTGTTGATCGCCAAACTGCTCTTGGAGGGTTGGGAGAAGTTGCTCTTGGAGGACATTCTGGTACCATTCTTTATTAATGGCTGTGTTTTTAGGCAAGACTGTGAGAGAGCCGATTCCCTTGGCTGAGAAGCAACCCCACACATGAATGGTTTCAGGATGCTTAACAGTTGGCATGAGACAAGACTGGTGGTAGCGCTCACCTTGTCTTCTCCGAATGAGGCGTTTTCCTGATGTCCCAAACAATCGAAAAGGGGATTCATCAGAGAAAATAACTTTACCCCAGTCCTCAGCAGTCCACTGCCTGTACCTTTTGCAGAATATCAGTCTGTCCATGATGTTTTTTCTGGAGAGAAGTGGCTTCTTTGCTGCCCTCCTTGAGACCAGGCCTTGCTCCAAGTGTCTCCGCCTCACAGTGCGAGCAGATGCACTCACACCTGCCTGCTGCCATTCCTGAGCAAGCTCTGCACTGCTGGTAGCCCGATCCCGCAGCTGAAACACTTTTAAGAGACGGTCCTGGCGCTTGCTGGTCTTTCTTGGGCGCCCTGGAGCCTTTTTGGCAACAATGGAACCTATCTCCTTGAAGTTCTTGATGATGCGATAGATTGTTGACTGAGGTGCAATCTTTCTAGCTGCAATACTCTTCCCTGTTAGGCCATTTTTGTGCATTGCAATGATGACTGCACGTGTTTCTTTAGAGATAACCATGGTTAACAGAAGAGAAACAATGATGCCAAGCACCAGCCTCCTTTTAAAGTGTCCAGTGGTGTCATTCTTACTTAATCATGACAGATTGATCTCCAGCCATGTCCTCATCAACACCCACACCTGTATTAATGGAGCAATCACTGAAAAGAGGTTAGCTGGTCCTTTTAAGGCAGGGCTGCAATGATGTTGAAATGTGTTTTGGGGGATAAAGTTCATTTTCTAGCCAAATATTGACTTTGCAAGTAATTGCTGTTAAGCTGATCACTCTTTATAACATTCTGGAATATATGCAAATTGCCATTAGAAAAAGTGAAGCAGCAGAGTTTGTAAAAATTAATATTTGTGTCATTCTCAAAACTTTTGGCCATGACTGTACTGTCTATACTGTGGTGAAATTGATGCTAATTTGGTGGTGTCTGCCATTAATTTTTGGAAATGTGAACACTCCTGGTTGGGTGTGCATCTGCTGGGTTGAGTGTAGTGGAAGACCTGTCGGTCCATATCATACTATTTCTACTGTGGTGAAATTGATGACAATTTGGTGGTGTCTGCCAATAATTTTTAGAAATGTGAACACTCCTTGTTGGGTGTCCTTCTGCTGGGTTGGCTGTAGTGAAAGAGTTGCCGGTCTCTATTATATTATTTCTATTTTGGTGAAATTCATGCCACTTTGGTGGTGCTTTCCAATAATTTTTGGAAATGTGAACACTCCTCGTTGGGTGTGCATCTGCAAGATTAGGTGTAGTGGAAGACCCGTCGGTCCCTATTATTCTATTTCTACTGTGGTGAAATTGATGCCAGTTTGGTGGTTCTGCCAATATTTTTTTTTAGGTGTAGTTATCTCTCCGGCTGTGACTAGGCGTCTAGGATCACCGTAGGTACGCACCATGGCTACTTCTAGTGTGGCGGTTAGTTTAGTGTACTGCAATCCAATAGTTTCCAGCCTCTCTGGTGTATTACTACTTTGGCTATTTTTTGCAATTTCTCCTCAGCTACCGAAACATAACAGTATAAGACCAGGAGGAACAATTGATTACCAGCAAGGCTGATGGGAACTCAGGTCACTTATATCATACCATTCAGAGCCAGCTGAAGGCCATTCAGTAATTAGTTCATTACACTCAGCAACCACCGGAGGGAGCCCCAGCTCAGAAGTCGCCTCCAGCGTATTCACAACAGATTGGGTGTAGTGGAAGACCTGTCGGTCCATTCTATACTGTCTATACTGTGGTGAAATTTATGCCACTTTGGGAGTGTCTGCCACTATTTTTTGGAAAGTGAACACTCCTGGTTGCTGGGTTGATTGTAGTGGAAGAGATGTCGGTCTCTAATATACTATTTCTACTGTAGTGAAATTGATGCCACTTTGGTGGTTCTGCCAATATTTTTTTTAAATGTGAACACTCCTGGTTGGGTGTCCATCTGCTGGATTGGGCGTAGTGGAAGACCTGTCAGTCCCTATTATACTATTTCTACTGTGGTGAAATTTATGCCACTTTGGTGGTGTCTACCAATAATTTTTGGAAATGTGAACACTCCTGGTTGAGTGTCCATCTTCTGGGTTGGATGTAGTGTAACATCTGTCAGTCCATATTATACTATCTTTACTGTGGTGAAAGTGATGCCACTTTGTTGGTGTCTGCCATCAATTTTTTAAATGTGTAGAGACCTGGTTGGATCTCCTTCATGCTCGTTGCCTGTAGCAGTAGGCCTTCAAGACCGTCAAGCCTCCACTTCCTTAGAGTCAACTACCCATGTTACTATCCTTAGATTTTTCTGACAATAGTAGTCTGCAAAATTTATATGATATTTGTGCCACCTGAGTGTGGCTGAGCATGAAAGCAGGTTGAGCTGTTGCATGTGGTATCAAGGCTCCCAGCACAGCAGGCCTACACTGATCCCTCACCCACTTTGTCTTACTTTGACGTTCAATTCAAAGCTGTAAATGCTGGATCAGACCTCGATACCTCATGTGTAGCTGATTACTGCCGTGCAATGCTGCAATTTGTACTGTAGGTGAATTAAGGCCACTTTCCTGGTGTCTGTCCATCAATTGATATGTTTTGGCAGCTTTGGGCCCATTTGGAGGTGTTGTGCATGCATTTGTTTTTTACTCCCATTGACTTGAATGGCTTTCGATTACGTTCGGTGAATATTCGATGAATACATCGGCGAATATTGCAAATTTGGTGATCACAATTCAAACCGAACATTGAAATATTCATTAATCTCTTGTTATGCCCAGCTCATGCTTCTGGAGACATTCACCTGTAAATTAGGTGGGTTGTCATTGCTACAGAAATGCCAAACATGTGGATGCTAAATGTGGTTTAGGCACACTGTGAGATTCAGAAGGGAGGTGGGCATTTGAATTTGGAAAGACAGGACTTGCTGGATTTCTTTTGGGGTGTGAGGAGCCATAGTGCTTTTCCAGTGCCTTTGTACTACCATTAATGTGGAATCCTTCTGTATTTCCATTGACATGTGACAAAGCTGAGCGGAGACTTGCTACTTTTGTGAACTGAGTTGAAGCTGTTATTGGGAACATTTTACAGTCATGGCCAAAAGTTTTGAGAATGACACAAATATTAATTTTTACAAAGTCTACTGCTTCACTTTTTCTAATGGCAATTTGTATATACTCAAAAATGTTATAAAGAGTGATCAGCTTAACAGCAATTACTTGCAAAGTCAATATTTGGCTAGAAAATGAACTTTATCCCCCAAAACACATTTCAACATCATTGCAGCCCTGCCTTAAAAGGACCAGCTAACCTATTTTCAGTGATTGCTCCATTAACACAGGTGTGGGTGTTGATGAGGACATTGCTGGAGATCAATCTGTCATGATTAAGTAAGAATGACACCACTGGACACTTTAAAAGGAGGCTGGTGCTTGGCATCATTGTTTCTCTTCTGTTAACCATGGTTATCTCTAAAGAAACACGTGCAGTCATCATTGCAATGCACAAAAATGGCCTAACAGGGGAAGAGTATAGCAGCTAGAAAGATTGCACCTCAGTCAACAATCTATCGCATCATCAAGAACTTCAAGGAGAGAGGTTCCATTGTTGCCAAAAAGGCTCCAGGGCGCCCAAGAAAGACCAGCAAGCGCCAGGACCGTCTCTTAAAAGTGTTTCAGCTGCGAGATCGGGCTACCAGCAGTGCAGAGCTCGCTCAGGAATGGCAGCAGGCAGGTGTGAGTGCATCTGCACGCACTGTGAGGCGGAGACTGTTGGAGCAAGGCCTGGTCTCAAGGAGGGCAGCAAAGAAGCCACTTCTCTCCAGAAAAAACATCATGGACAGACTGATATTCTGCAAAAGGTACAGGCAGTGGACTGCTAAGGACTGGGGTAAAGTTATTTTCTCTGATGAATCCCCTTTTCGATTGTTTGGGACATCAGGAAAATGCCTCATTCGGAGAAGACAAGGTGAGCGCTACCACCAGTCTTGTCTCATGCCAACTGTTAAGCATCCTGAAACCATTCATGTGTGGGGTTGCTTCTCAGCCAAGGGAATCGGCTCTCTCACAGTCTTGCCTAAAAACACAGCCATTAATAAAGAATGGTACCAGAATGTCCTCCAAGAGCAACTTCTCCCAACCCTCCAAGAGCAGTTTGGCGATCAACAATGCCTTTTCCAGCATGATGGAGCACCTTGCCATAAAGCAAAGGTGATAACTAAATGGCTCAGGGAACAAAACATAGAGATTTTGGGTCCATGGCCTGGAAACTCCCCAGATCTTAATCTCATTGAGAACTTGTGGTCAATCATCAAGAGACGGGTGGACAAACAAAAACCTAAAAATTCTGACAAAATGAAAGCATTGATTGTGCAAGAATGGACTGCTATCAGTCAGGATTTGGTCCAGAAGTTGATTGAGAGCATGCCAGGGAGAATTGCAGAGGTCCTGAAGAAGAAGGGTCAACACTGCAAATATTGACTTGCTGCATTAACTCATTCTAACTGTCAATATAAGCTTTTGTTACTCATATGTTTGCAATTATATTTCTGTCTGTGATAAAAAACATCTGTCAAACACACATAAAAACCAGAGGGCTGAGCAGATCATGTGAAAATATAATATTTGTGTCATTCTCAAAACTTTTGGCCATGACTGTACATAACGTACTGGATCACGTTTAGCCTTTGCTCTACATTGAGCACTTTCTTTGATGTTTCCGTCTAAATCGCCGATTAAAGTGATTCAGATGAAACCCAGAGGGAGCCACTCACTGTAAGGAGGCAGCACAGTTACTTTAGATTCCATCAGGCCTCTTTTCAGTGGTTTCCTTCTTTTCTGAAGTGCACAGAACTGTGGTTGACAAGGCTTTTATGCACGCCTAAAAAGATGGACACTGCCGGAACATATGTCAGACGGCACACACAGTACCTTCATCTGCCTCATTATAGAGAATCTTCTGCCTGGGGTTCCATCTTAATAACATATTTCAGAGTATTACATGGAAACCAGGGTGTAAGCGCTCAGCACAGCGTGCAGCATAAATGTGAGCCAACTCTTACTGTGATCTTTGGGAGGCAGAATGAAAAATTCGACAGCAGGTGAAGAATTGGTATTATTTATTTTTTTAATCTGTTCCTCATGCGGTATATGTGATTAGACAACTTTATTCTTCGAGTCAGTGCGATTACAGCGATACCAGATTTATATTATTTTTTTATGTTTGGCTGCTGTAACATAATAAAAGACACCTTTTATTGCAAAAACTAGCATCGTCACATTTTTAGAGCTAAAATGTTTCCATATTTCGGCCAACAGAGTCATGTAATCGCTTGTTTTTTGTGGGACGGGTTTTTATTGGTACCGTTTATAGTCACATAACATTTTTTGATCGCTTTCTATTCTGATTTTTGGGAGACACAATAAACAAAAACCATCATTTTAGAAATTGTTTTTTGAGTTTTTTTTAAGTCGTTCCCAGTGTGTTAAAATTGATAAGGGAGCTTTATTCTTCTGGTCAGTACGTTTAACCCCTTAGTGACAGAGCCATTTTGCAGCTTAATGACAGGGCCAATTTTTACAATTCTGACCACTGTCACTTTATGAGGTTATAACTCTGGAACGCTTTAACGAATCCAGCTGATTCTGAGATTGTTTTTTTCGTGACATATTGTACTTCATGTTAGTGGTAAAATTTCTTTGATATGACTTGTGTTTATTTATGAAAAAAACGGAAATATGGCGAAAATTTTGAAAATTTAACAATTTTCAAACTTTAAATTTTTATGCCCTTAAATCAGAGAGATATGTCACACAAATTTCTTAATAAATAACATTTCCCACATGTCTACTTTACATCAGCACAATTTTGGGACCAAATTTTTTTTTGTTACGAAGTTGTAAGGGTTAAAAGTTGACCAGCGATTTCTCATTTTTACAACACCATTTTTATTTTAGGGACCACATCACATTTGAAGTCGCTTTGAGGGGTCTATACGATAGAAAATACCCAAAAGTGACACCATTCTAAAAACTGAACCCTCAAGGTGCTCAAAACCACATTCAAGAAGTTTATTAACCCTTTACGTGCTTCACAGGAACTGAAGCAATGTGGAAGGAAAAAATTAACATTTAACTTTTTTTGCAAAAACTTTACTTCGGAACCTATTTTTTTTATTTTCACAACTGTTAAAAGAAAAAATGAACCACAAAATTTGTTGTGCAATTTCTCTTGAATAAGCCGATACCCCATATGTGGGGGTAAACCACTTTTTGGGCGCACGGCAGAGGTCGCAAGGGAAGGAGCGACATTTGACTTTTTCAACGCAGAATTGGCTGGACGCCATGTCGCGTTTGTAGAGGCCCTGATGTGTCTAAACAGTGGAAACCCATCACAAGTGACCCCATTTTGGAAACTAGACCCCCTAAGGAACTTATCTAGATGTGTGGTGAGCACTTTGAACCTCCAAGTGCTTCACAGAAGTTTATAACATAGAACAGTGAAAATAAAAAATCATATTTTTTCCACAAAAACAATCTTTTCACCCCAATTTTTATTTTCCCAAGGGTAACAAGACCCAAAAGTTTTTGTGCAATTTGTCCTGAGCATGCTGATACCCCATATGCGGGGGTAAACCACTGTTTGGGTGCATGGCAGAGCTTGGAAGGGAAGGAGCGCCGTTTGACTTTTTCAGCGCAGAATTGGCTGGACGTCATGTCGTGTTTGTAGAGGCCCTGATGTGTCTAAACAGTGGAAACCCCCCACAAGTGACCCCATTTTGGAAATTAGACCCCCTAAGGAACTTATCTAGATGTGTGGTGAGCACTTTGGACCTCCAAGTGCTTCACAGAAGTTTATAACATAGAACCGTGAAAATAAAAAATCATATTTTTTCCACAAAAACGATCTGTTCACCCCAATTTTTATTTTCCCAAGGGTAACAAGACCCCAAAAGTTTTTGTGCAATTTGTCCTGAGTACGCTGATACCCCATATGTGGGGGTAAACCACTGTTTGGGCGCACGGCAGGGCTTGGAAGGGAAGGAGCGCCGTTTGACTTTTTCAAACCAAAATTCGCTGGAATTGAAATTGGACGCCATGTCGCGTTTGGAGAGCCCCTGATACAGCTAAACAGTCGAAACCCCCCACAAATCACACCATTTTGGAAACTAGACCCCTTAAGGAACTTATCTAGATGTGTGGTGAGCACTTTGAACCCCCAAGTGCTTCACAGAAATTAATAAACGTAGAGCCGTGAAAATAAAAAATCATTTTTTTCCTCAAAAATGATTCTTTAGCCCGCTATTTTTTTTATTTTCCCAAGGGTAACAGGAGAAATTGGACCCAAAAAGTTGTTGTGCAATTTTTCCTGTGTACGCTGATACCCCATATGTGGGGTGAAACCACTTTTTGGGCGCATGGGAGTGCTTGGAAGGGAAGGAGCGCCATTTTGTAATGCAGACTTTGATGGAAATGTTCTGCGGGCGTCATGTTGTGTTTGCAGAGCCCTTGATGTACCTAAACAGTAGAAACCCCTGCAAGTGACACCATTTTGGTAACTAACCCACCAAGGAGCTTATCTAGATGTGTGGTGAGCACTTTGAACCCCCAAGTGCTTCACAGAAATTTATAAACGCAGAGCCGTGAAAATGAAAAATCATTTTTTTTCTCAAAAATTATTTTTTTAGCCAGCTATTTTTTATTTTCCCAAGGGTAACAGGAGAAATTAGAACCCCAAAATTGGTGTGCAATTTTTCCTGAGTACGCTGATACCCCATATGTTGGGGTAAACCACTGTTTGGGCGCACGGCAGGCTCGGAAGGGAGGAGCGCCATTTGACTTTTTGAAAGCCACGTTGTGTTTGGAGACCCCCTGATGTGTCTAAACAGTGGAAACCCCCCACAAGTGACCCCATTTTGGAAACTAGACCCCTTAAGGAACTTATCTAGATGTGTGGTGAGCACTTTGAACCCCCAAGTGTTTCACAGAAATTTATAAACGCAGAGCTGTGAAAATAAAAAATCATTTTTTTTCTCAAAATGATTTTTTTAGCCCGCTATTTTTTATTTTCCCAAGGGTAACAGGAGAAATTAGAACCCCAAAATTGGTGTGCAATTTGTCCTGAGTATGCTGATACCCCATATGTTGGGGTAAACCACTGTTTGGGCGCACGGCAGGGCTCGGAAGGGAGGGAGCGCCATTTGACTTTTTGAACGCCACGTCGTGTTTGGAGACCCCCTGATGTGCCTAAATAGTGGAAACCTCTCAATTCTAGCTCCAACCCTAACCCCAACACACCCCTAACCCTAATCCTAACCTAAATCCCAACCCTAATTCCAACCCTAATTGTAACCCTAACCTTAATTGTAACTCTAACTCTAATTGTAACCCTAACCCTAATTTTAATCCTAACCCTAATTGTAACCCTAACCCTAATTCTAACCCTAATTCTAACCCTAACCCTAAGGCTAGGTTCATTTTGCATTTTACCAGCCCGTTCAACACATAGCGTTGACGGGCTGGTAACGGTATAGCATAACGCGATCGCGTTATGCTATACCCGCTAGCGCAGAGGAATCAGCAGATGGTTCATCTGCGCTAGCAGTGACGGAGCCCAAACGCTGCAGCCCGCGTCCGAGGCTCCGTCACTGAATGATGGCACGTCGCAAACGCATGCCGCTTTATGGCATGCGTCGCGATGCGCCCTAAAATGGGGGTGAATGGCAGCATTAACGGACTGCGTTACACCGTGTTATACCGCGGTGAAACGCAGTCCGTCTAACGGACTGCCATAACGCAGTATGAACCCGTCTTAACCCTAACGCTAATTATAACCCTAACCCTAATGCTAACCCTAACCCTAATGCTAACCCTAACCCTAATTATAACCCTAACCCTAATTATAACCCTAACCCTAATTATAACCCTAACCCTAACAGAAAAATTAAAATAAATATAATTTCTATTTTTTATTATATGTCCCTAACTAAGGGGGTGATAAATGGGGGGGTTATGTACTGTTTTTTTTATTTTGATCACTGTGATAGTTTATCCCAGTGATCAAAATGCACTTTCTGGAGAATGAATGAACCTTTTTTTTTAATCTGCCGCCAAGCAGATCGGCAGGCGCACTGCGCATGCGCCCGCCATTTTTTTTTTGTGCAGGAAGAAGACGCCGGGTTCCTGGGGCCTCGAGGAGGACGGAGGACACCGGTAAGTATAGAGGGGGGCGATCGGGGGACCTGGGGACCCTCATTTTCTCCCCTCTGATGTGCGATCACATCAGAGGGGAGAGAAATCATTTTTTTTTTTTTGCGATCGCGTCTATGCTTGCATAGACGCGATTGCAACACCGGGATCGGTGAATGCCGACCCGGATCATGTTCTCTGGGGTCTTGGCTACCCCCGGTAGCCGAGACCCCAGAGAATATTTGCCCATCCCCCCCAGCACATAGCGGCACATAGCGGCGGGCGCACTGAGCATGCGCCTGCCATTTTCTTCATCGCGCCAGCACCGGGGGACACCGGAGGGCCCTGGGGCCACATGCATCAGAGGACAGAGAAATTAAATGGCACAACTTTTTTTTTGTTGCGGTCGCCGTTATAGGGTTAATAACGGCTATCGCAACATCGGTGTCGGTAAAAAACCGACCCGATTCATGTTCTCTGGGGTCTCGGCTACCCCCGGTAGCCGAGACCCCGGAAAAAATGCGCCTCTGGGGGCCGCTATTCACTTTTTCCACCGTTAATTAACGGCGCTGTGGTTTAAGTACCCTTAATGACCGCCGTTAAAAGGCGTATCGGCGGTCGTTAAGGGTTAAAGCAATACTATATTTATGTTTTTTTGGATGTTTGGTGCTTTCACACAGTAAAAACTATTTTATAGAAAAAATAATTATTTTTGCATTGCTTTATTCTGAGAGCTATAACTTTTTTTATTTTTCCACTGATGTGGCTGAGTGGCATTTTATTTTTTAGGACACAAGTTGATGGGACAGTTCTATAAGGCGGGTTGTCACTGATGTGGCAATACCAAACGTGTACATTTTTTGAAATATTTTAAAATTTTCAGATTTTTTTTATATTTCTACAATTTTTTTTTTTTACTTTCAACTTTTTTATTTTGTCCCACTATGGGACTTTCACTTTCAAAATCCTGATCGCTGTTATAATCCATTGCAATGCACGAGTATTGCAATGGTTTTATACCTGTCAGTGCTGCACTGACACAAGCCCCTAAGACCTTGCTCTGCATGTTTCCCTAAGCTAGAGAAGCATGCAGGCCTTAATGGAATGGCTGGAGACTAGTGTTGAGCATTCCGATACCGCAAGTATCTGGTATCGGCCGATATTCGCGTTATCGGAATTCCGATACTTAATTCCGATACTTTTTCAATATCGTATACCGGAATCGGAAGTTCCCATAATTCTTTGAGAGGCAATGTGATTTTAGTCAGCCAATGAGGAATCCTACGAAGTGTGGGCACATCCTGTAATGATGCGGTCATCTTAACTAATGGCATGGCTGTGATTGGCTGCTGAAATGATGTCAGAATGCACTATAAAAGGCGCCGCAGCCATTTTAGCGTCACTGTGCTGTGAACTCAGTTAGGGACAGAACGCTGCTGTGCTGACTCTGAGGGACAGTTAGATATTGCGATTTTGTGTACTACTGTGCTTGAGGCAGGCTAGTTTACCAACCGCTGTGTAAAGCTTCATTTTGCCAGTGTTGTTTTAACAGCTCTGTGCAAGGTGTGTGTGTGACAGTGCAGGTGACGCTGCAGTTTGCTCTGCATCCACCGCTGTTTGTAGGCATCTGCACGTGTCACTTTTTTTTTTTTTTTTTTTTATTTTATTTAGTGGAATTGGTGCAGCTCCATTATATTAGAAAAAAATCAAATCTATTAGTGTGACGTGCTTCCATCCGTATACAATACATTGGTTGCAAACACTATAGAAGTACAGAAAGGAGCTTTTCACAGATAGTGAATAGTTGTGTTTCAGTGTTCACTGCAGTCTGTGAGGTTTTGATTTTTTGAGTGCAGATCACGCTCCAGTTAGTTCTTCAACCACTGCTGGTTGTAGTCTGCTGAGCGTGTGTCACTGCCTCATCCTTCACATTTTTCTCTAATTGGTGCTGCTCCATTTAGTGGAAAAAAATCTAATCTATTAGTGTGACGCGCTTCCATCCGTATACAATACATTGGTTGCAAACACTATAGAAGTACACGAAGGAGTAGCCTTTCACAGATTGTGGACAGTTGTGTTTCAGTGTTCACTTCAGTCTGTGTTTTTTACTTTTTTGAGTGCACATCACGCTCCAGTTACTTGTTCAAGCACTGCTGCTTGTACTCTGCTGAGCGTGTCTCAGTGGCTCATCCTTTTCATTTATCTCCAATTGGTTCTGCTACATTCCATTTAAAATAAATCTAATCTATTAGTGTGACGCGCTTCCATCCGTATACAATACATTGGTTACAAACACTATAGAAGTACACAAAGGAGTAGCCTTTCACAGATTGTGGACAGTTGTGTTTCAGTGTTCACTTCAGTCTGTGTTTTTTACTTTTTTGAGTGCACATCACGCTCCAGTTACTTGTTCAAGCACTGCTGCTTGTACTCTGCTGAGCGTGTCTCAGTGGCTCATCCTTTTCATTTATCTCCAATTGGTTCTGCAACATTCCATTTAAAATAAATCTAATCTATTAGTGTGACGCGCTTCCATCCGTATACAATACATTGGTTGCAAACACTATAGAAGTACACAAAGGAGTAGCCTTTCACAGATTGTGGACAGTTGTGTTTCAGTGTTCACTTCAGTCTGTGTTTTTTACTTTTTTGAGTGCACATCACGCTCCAGTTACTTGTTCAAGCACTGCTGCTTGTACTCTGCTGAGCGTGTCTCAGTGGCTCATCCTTTTCATTTATCTCCAATTGGTTCTGCTACATTCCATTTAAAATAAATCTAATCTATTAGTGTGACGCGCTTCCATCCGTATACAATACATTGGTTGCAAACAATATAGAAGTACACAAACGGGCCTTTCACAGCTACTGAACATGGGTTTTTAATTTTTAACTAAAATATGTATTTTTTCAAATGACACAAATATAAGTAATGTTGAAGAGGAATAGTCCTACATCCATTGTTTGCACAATATTACAGGTGTACATCATGTCCCTTAATCAACAATGTATTATTATATTTACTTGTATGCTTTTATTTAAAAGCCAAGAACACAGAAGGATAACCTTCGCACTGCAGCTGTTGTCAAAGTTCAACCCACATTATGCACTTCCAACATTGCAGCATTTGAGGCATGATGTGAGTTGGATTGGTCAAAGTTATGGAGTGAGAAGGTTCACCATCAGTACCCTATAGCATAAGTATGCTTTTGTGTTAGCATTTGTGTTAGACATGTGGATATCTGCCATAATATGTCACAATTATTTAGTTACAGATTTGTTACCAACACTAATCATTGAATGGTTTTAAATTTGACGTTTCACTTGTTTACAGCTTAGAAATAAGGGTGTAGCCTGATATCTATGTGTAGCACTAGCCACTTTAACATGTCATGTTTTTTTAAACATGTGTAGCTAGGTAGCAGTAATTTTTGCCGGACACACAGCAGGGGAACAGCAGGCGTTACTGAACCCCACTATCACTATAGCTTGTGTATTGGTCTGTGGACACGACACTTCTGAGCAGCAACTGGCAGTGTTGTAGCCCAGGGAGTATAGCTCAGGTGGTAGAAAGATGAACATAACAGGAGACATGGAAAACGTTGCCAACCAGTTAGTTAATCTGAAACCGGACAGGCAAATTCAGGCGAGATCCATGCCTAGTTCATTTTCAGAAAAGTAAGCCGTTCTACATTATCGTAGGATAGTCGCATGCAACGGTCTGTTAGTACACCACCTGCAGCAGTAAAGACGCGCTCCGATAATACACTGGCAGCAGATCAAGCCAGCACCTCCAATGCATACTGGCTAAGCTCTGGCCATGTATCCAGCTTAGAGACACAAAACTTGAATGGGGAAGAGCCATCTGAGAGTACACTGAGAGGGCAAGACATGTAGTCTGTAACCATCTTACGGAAATGTTGCCTCCTGCTGACTGGAGCCGTCTCGGATGGTGTAGACATTGGTGGCGCTGCCACAAAACTTCGACACATTTGGAACATACTGTTCTTGCCCTGTGCAGAGGCGCTGCTTGTGCTCCCTCTTGTTGCAGAGCTGTCTCCACTGCCTCGACGCACAGAGCTGCTTTGTAAATCAGTAGCAGCAGCAGTGCTCTCGGCTGGAATGGAGAACATTATGGATTGCACCAGTGTGTCTTGGTACTTCCGCATTTTACGCTCCCGGTTCAACGGTGTGATGAGGCTTTGTAAGTTGTCCCGGTAGCGAGGGTCTAGGAGGGTGTACACCCAATAATCAGACGTGGTGTGAATGTGTTCGATGCGGCGGTCGTTTCTCAGCCACTGCAGCATGAAATCAACCATGTGCTGCAGACTCCCAACTGGCCAAGAAACGTTGTCCCCTGCAAGAGGCGTCATCTCCGCCTGCTGTGCATCACCCCACCCTTGGTCTACATACTGACTAGAGCATTGTCTACCTCCCTCTGGAGCGATGTCTTCCTCCTCCATTGACTCCTCCTCATCCTCCTCACAAAGTCCTTCAAATACATATAAATTTACAAAATTTAAAACTCAAAATTTAAAAACTTTGTATCATAATTCTGTAACATCAGTTTATGGAAACACAATAGCATTACAAAAGGATAGACAAAAAATGTACATTATGTGCTTTGTAAATACATTAAAAGTTTGTAATGGTTATGAAAATATAGACAGCGACTCTGGAGGTTCAATTGTTGATACAGCATGGTACTTTGAAAGTCCTCCAGCCCTTTGTGAGGAACCACGTTGCGCTGACTGTCCAGAAGGTGATGGAATTTGTGACTCCTCATCCTCCACCTCTTCCAAAACCTCATGCCTTAGTGCTTGCAGTGTTTTTTGAAGCAGGCAGATAAGGGGGACAGTCAGGCTGACTAGTGCATCATCTGCACTCGCCATCCGCGTTGACTCATCAAACGCACGCAAAACGTGGCAGATATCCTTCATAGAGTTATTCGCCACTCATTACACTGGCAGTGGCTGCCCATTCATTATAGGATCCAATTCTAATTACTGGTTCTCACCAACAAAGCTCTCCACAGCGCAGCACCCCCCTACATCTCCTCCCTTATTTATATTTATCGGCCTAACCGACTGCTGCACTCTGCAAACGACCTTCGACTAACCTCTGCACTAATCCGTACCTCCCACTCCCAACTCCAAGACTTCACCCGCGCTGCGCCAATCCTCTGGAATGCTCTACCCCAAGAAATTAGGACTATCCGCAATTTGGATGGTTTCAGGCGCTCCCTCAAAACACATTTGTTCACAGTGGCCTATCACATTCACTAATCAAAGTCATTCTATGTGTAATTCTGTGTGTGTAGCCCATTCACTATCTCCATTAGGGTTGAGCATTCCGATACTGCAAATATCGGGTATCGGCCGATATTAGCTGTATCGGAATTCCGATTCCGAGTTCCGATATTTTCGTCTTATCGGATACCGGAATCGGGATTGTCACTGTCACTGTCAGTGTCCGTCGGTCGGGTCTGTCAGGAGTCAGCGGCACTTACCTGGCAGAAGATCTCCGGCGGTCACGTCCTGCACTGCTTCATGGCCGCCATCTTCTTTCCCCGGCGGTCACATGCAGTTTCTCGCGATAACTGCAGTGACTGCTGGGTAATCCCGGCCGTAAAGCAGTCAGTCCGATGACGTCACCGCCGGGGAAGCAGGTAATCAGCTGTGCTGCGTTGCAATGACAGGCTCTGCCTGTCATTGCGATGTAGCAGAGCTGGATCGTTGTGGGACTGTCGTTACTATGGACTGCGTCGGACAGGTGGTATACTGTTGGTTTTTTTTTTTCTTTTTTTACAGGAGATCGATGGCGTCGCAGGAATGAGAGTACAATAAAAGAAATGAAAACTGTGTTGTCTCTTTTATTTCATTAAAAGACTTTTTTCTTGCTGTGTCTTTTTTTTATACATTTAATAACTTTCGGATTAATAATGGATCGGTGTCTTATTGACGCCTATCCATTATTAACCGGGCTTATTGTCACCGTGCAATCAACGGTGACAATAACCCCTTATTACCCCGCTTGCCACCGCTACAGGGCAAGTGGGAAGAGCCGGGTAAAGTGCCACAATTGGCACATCTTTTGATGCGCCAAATGTGGGGCTGCTGTAGCCTGGTATTATCAGGCTGTTGAGGGCCAAAATCCATGGGCCTTGACAGTCTTTTAATACCAGGCCGCAGCAGTCTGCATTTTACTTGGCTGGTTAACAAAAATAGGGGGGATCCCCACGCCGTTTTTTTTTCGAGGGGATCCCCTATTTTTGTTAACCAGCCAAGCTAAGCAGACTGCTGTGGCCTGGTATTATCAGGCTTGCAAGGTCCATGGATATTGGATCCTTACCAGCCTGAAAAACCAGGCCTCAGCGGTCTGCTTCATCTGGCTGGTTAACAAAAATAGGGGGGACCCCACGCCAATTTTTTTCAAGGGGATCCCCTATTTTTGTTAATCAGCCAAGATATGCAGACTGCTGTGGCCTGGTATTATCAGGCTGGCAAGGTCCATGGATCTTGGCTCCTTAACAGCCTGAAAATCCAGGCCTCAGCGGTCTGCTTCATCTGGCTGGTTAACAAAAATAGGGGGGACCCCACGCCAATTTTTTTCGAGGGGATCCCCTATTTTTGTTAATCAGCCAAGATATGCAGACTGCTGTGGCCTGGTATTATCAGGCTGGCAAGGTCCATGGATCTTGACTCCTTAACAGCCTGAAAATCCAGGCCTCAGCGGTTTTCTTCATCTGGCTGGTTAACAAAAATAGGGGGGACCCCACGCCAATTTTTTTCGAGGGGATCCCTATTTTTGTTAATCAGCCAAGATATACAGACTGCTGTGGCCTGGTATTATCAGGCTGGCAAGGTCCATGGATCTTGGCTCCTTAACAGCCTGAAAATCCAGGCCTCAGCGGTTTTCTTCATCTGGCTGGTTAACAAAAATAGGGGGGACCCCACGCCAATTTTTTTCGAGGGGATCCCCTATTTTTGTTAATCAGCCAAGATATACAGACTGCTGTGGCCTGGTATTATCAGGCTGGCAAGGTCCATGGATCTTGGCTCCTTAACAGCCTGAAAATCCAGGCCTCAGCGGTCTGCTTCATCTGGCTGGTTAACAAAAATAGGGGGGACCCCACGCCATTTTTTTTTCGAAGGGAACCCCTATTTTTGTTAATCAGTTCCCTCTGACGTCACTGATTGTGTCCCTGGCTGACCTGAAGTGAAAGTGGAAAGCAATCAATTAAGCTTTCCACTTAAGGGCCCGTCTCACATAGCGATATCGCTACCGAGATCGCTGCTGAGTCACTAGTTTTGTGACGCAGCAGCAAGCTCACCAGCGATATCGCTGTGTGTGACATTCAGCGACGATCAGCCCCCCTGCCGGTATCGCTGATCGTCGCTGAAATGTCAGGACCTTTGATCGCTGGTTTCCCGCTGACAGGCACACATCGCTGCGTGTGACAGGCGGGAGACCAGCGATCCGCTGGTAACCAAGGTACACAGCGGGTTTCCAGGCGCGGGGCTGTGCCTAGAAACCCGCTGTGTACCTTGGATACCAGCGCCCTGATGCAGGGAGCTGGTATCCAAGGTACACAGCGGGTTTCCAAGCGCTGCGCGGTGCCTGGAAACCCGCTGTGTACCTTGGTTACCAGCGGATCGCTGGTCTCCCGCCTGTCACACGCAGCGATGCGTGCCTGTCAGAGGGAAACCAGCGATCAAAAAAAGGTCCTGACATTTCTGCGACGATCAGCGATACCCGGCAGGGGGCTGATCGTCGCTGAATGTCACACACAGCGATATCGCTGGTGAGCTCGCTGCTGCGTCACAAAACTAGTGACTCAGCAGCGATCTCGGTAGCGATATCGCTATGTGAGACGGGCCCTTAAGCGATGTTACCCGCAGTGTCGCTGTCCCAGATCGCTGCCTGTTTGGCAGCTCAGCAGCGATCATGTAGCGATACACCAGCGATCCTGACAAGTGCATATCGTTGTCGGGATCGCTGGTGTATCGTTATGTGACACCCAGCCTTTACTCTCCTGTCAGGCAGGAGAGGAACTCATTCATTTGGGGTTTACTGTGAGGCTGCAGCATTAGCTGCGGTCCCTGCAGTAAACATTAACCCTTTCTGAAGGATTACACCGTGGGACCTGACTGTGCATGGGATAGGTAAGAATAATTTTGCTTTTTTATTTTATTTTTATTACAGGAAATGGTTTTTGCAGTAAAATAAAAGATGGTCAAAAACATGTGTCTTTATTTCATTAAAATGATTTTTAATTAAAGTGTGTGTGTTTTATTTTTATTTCATGCAATAGGATTAATAATTGATAGTTGTCTAATTGACAGCTCTCAATTATTAACCTGGCTTAAGGTCACCTTTCAATAGCAAGGTGGCTTTAACCCCATATTAACCCATTCGCCACCGCTACAGGGCAATGGGAATAGACGGGCAAAGTGCCAGAAAGGGCGAATCTAATTATAGATTTGTCTTTC
Source organism: Oophaga sylvatica (assembly GCA_033576555.1). Taxonomy (NCBI): domain Eukaryota; kingdom Metazoa; phylum Chordata; class Amphibia; order Anura; family Dendrobatidae; genus Oophaga; species Oophaga sylvatica. The sequence goes on along the minus strand of JARQOD010000001.1, from coordinate 590,051,980 downwards.
CTGGGGTGTCTGGGGGCAGATGTTAGTAGCCGGGGGGGGCAAAAATAATGGTCCCTCTCTGGGCTATTATTATCTGCCCCCACTCACTGGCTTTGTCTGTCTGGTTGCGAAAATAGGGCGGGAGCCCACGCATTTTTTTTCAGCAATTTTACACCTCATATATATATATACATGTCATTGAATTTGTGACACATATATATATATTTATATTTGTAGTTCATACACTTCTACATAGTATAATAGCCGCTAATTCAATTGCCGGCTTTTGTGAAAATGCAGAACCCGACATGAAATGACACTTGGTGTACATAGGGTTAACCATGTCTTTTCATGTCCTTTGCTATCTAATTTGCACAAACAATTAAATCAGACTATGTGTGCAAAATTTCACACCTGTAGGGGTTAATTAAAGGTGTAAATTCGTAGCAAAAAAGTCCGTTTTTTTACAACGAATTTACACCTTTAATTAACCCCTACAGGTGTGAAATTTTGCACACATAGTCTGATTTAATTGTTTGTGCAAATTAGATAGCAAAGGACATGAAAAGACATGGTTAACCCTATGTACACCAAGTGTCATTTCATGTCGGGTGACATGAAATGACACTTGGTGTACATAGGGTTAACCATGTCTTTTCATGTCCTTTGCTATCTAAGGCCGGAGTCACACTGGCGACAAAATCGGACGACTGCAATGCGATGAAATATCGCATTGCAGTCAGACCTATGTTAATCTATGGAGCAGCTCCCAGTATCAGATTTTTTGTGGTCCGTTTTAAACGTCCGTGTACAATCGCAGCATGCTGCGATTGTCACCGATTGTCGGTCGACAATCGCCAATGCAAGTCTATGGGAGCGATGAAAAATATGATTACAAACGGACCACACTGTGTGACTTGCGATGAAATCGCATCGGTGTCCTTTAGAAAAGCCGGCAATTCATCCCCGGCTATACTGTAAAATCACACTGACAGCTTTAATAAAGACTAGAAAGAATAGATATATACACATAGAACACATACATATATATATACATGTCATTGTGACATGTATATATACATATATTTATAGTTCCTAGACTTCTACATACTGTAATAGCCGCTAATTCAATTGCCGGGTTTTGTGAAATCACAGAAGCCGACATGAAATGATACATTGTTTCCACACATTTAACCATGTAATTTCATGTATTTTTATATATGTTTGAAACATACAATTACATGAGTGTATTTGTGCAAAATTTCAGACATGTAGGGGTTAATTAAAGGTGTAATTTCGTTGAAAAAAAATGCGTGGGCTCCCGCTGTATTTTCTCCACCAGACAGACAAAGCAAAGCGAGTGGGGGCAGATAATAATAGCCCAGGGAGGGTGCATTTTTTTGTGCCCCCCCTGGCTACTAACATCTGCCCCCAGACACCCCAGAAAGGGCAAATCTATAATTAGATTCGCCCTTTCTGGCACTTTGCCCGTCTATTCCCATTGCCCTGTAGCGGTGGCGAATGGGTTAATCTCACCTTACTGTCACCTTGCAATTGAAAGGTGACCTTAAGGCAGGTTAATGATTGATAGCTGTCAATTAGACAACTATCAATTATTAATCCTATTGAAGTAAATAAAAAAACACACACACTTTAAGAATAAATAATTTTAATGAAATAAAAACACATTTTTTTGACCATATTTTATTTTACACTAAATCCGTGCGAAGCCATTGATCTCCTAAAATAAAGAAAAAGAAATAAAACAACATTATTCTTACCTATTCCGCCGATCTGTCACGTCCCACGCTGTAATCCTTCACAAAGGGTTAACTAGCTTTGAGCCAAGCAGTGCAAGTAATCCTGCATGCTCAGCTCAAAGCTCATGAATGAATAAGTTCCTCTCCTGGCGACAGGAGAGGATGTGTTTCATGAATGAAGCTTAATTGATTGTGTCCACTTTCCCTTTAGGTCAGGTCACTACAGTTAAATTGGCAAGAAATCAATTAAGCTCCATTCATGAATCTATTCCTCTACTTTCGCTGGGAGAGGAAGTTATTCATTCAGGGGAATACAGGTCTGAGACAGCATTATTAGCTCTCTGCGACCTGTAACCTGTTAACCCTTTCTGATGGATTACACCGTGGGACCTGACTGTACATCGGATTGGTAAGTATAATTTTGCTTTTTTATTTTATTTTTATTACAGGAAATGGTTTTAGCAGGAAAATAAAATATGGTCAAAAACTGTGTGATTATTTAATTAAACTTATTTTTTATTAAAGTGTGTGTGTTTGATTTTTCTTTCATACAATAGGATTAATAATTGATAGTTGCCTAATTGACAGCTATCAATTATTAACCTGGCTTAAAGTGACCTTTCAATTGCAAGGTCATTTTAACCCCTTATTAACCCATTCGCCACCGCTACAGGGCAATGGGAATAGACGGGCAAAGTGCCAGAAAGGGCGAATCTAATTATAGATTTGCCCTTTCTGGGGTGTCTGGGGGCAGATGTTAGTAGCCAGGGGGGGGCACAAAAAAAATGTACCCTCCCTAGGCTATTATTATCTGCCCCCACTCGCTTGCTTTGTCTGTCTGGTGGAGAAAATACAGCGGGAGCCCACGCATTTTTTTTTAACGAATTTACACCTTTAATTAACCCCTACATGTCTGAAATTTAGCACACATATACTCATGTAATTGTATGTTTCAAACATATATAAAAATACATGAAATTACATGGTTAAATGTGTGGAAACAATGTATCATTTCATGTCGGCTTCTGTGATTTCACTGAAGCCGGCAATTGAATTAGCGGCTATAACAGTATGTAGAAGTGTAAGAACTATAAATATATGTATATATATATATGTCACAATGACATATATATATATATATATATATATATATTATATATATATATATGTGTATATATCTATTCTTTCTTTTGGCATTTAAATACTATTCTTTTGGATCCATTATATGTCAGTTTTGCAAGCCTGCGAGAAAATCTCGCAAGTCGGATGAAAATCGGATGTTACAAGGTACACACACATGCGATTAAATCGCATCTTTGAAGGAAAATCGGATGCCAGAAGGATGTGTGATGTTTTTATTTTGATCCGATTGTCGACCGTCTAAAACGGACCGATTTTTTGTGGTTGTGTGTGACTCCAGCCTAATTTGCACAAACAATTAAATCAGACTATGTGTGCAAAATTTCACACCTGTAGGGGTTAATTAAAGGTGTAAATTCGTAGCAAAAAAAGTCCGTTTTTTTTACAACGAATTTACACCTTTAATTAACCCCTACAGGTGTGAAATTTTGCACACATAGTCTGATTTAATTGTTTGTGCAAATCAGATAGCAAACGACATGAAAAGACATGGTTAACCCTATGTACACCAAGTGTCATTTCATGTCGGGTGCTTCTGTCTTTTCACTGAAGCCGGCTTTACCCGGCAATTGAATGAGAGGATATTTTACTATGTAGAAGTGTATAAACTATACATATATGTATATATATATGTCACAATGACATGTATATATATATATATGTATTCTATGTGTGTATATTTAGTGTTTACAAGGAAAGAATGAGTTTTTTTTAGTTGCGATATTTTGTTCCCATAGACTTACATGGGACTTCCGGTATCGGTATCGGGTATCGCCGATATTTTAGTGATATCGGCGATACCATTCCGATTCCGATACTTTAGGATATCGGAAAGTATCGCTCAACTCTAATCTCCATGCATCCCTCACTTCCTTAAAATGGCTGGACCATCATTGTAAAAACACCATTGTATATAAACACCTGTACTTTGTATCTCCCACACCTCATTGTAGATTGTAAGCTTTCACCAGCAGGGGCGGCTGATTTTGCTTTAATTATTGTATTGTTAACGTTGTTACTTATGACTCGTGTTTTGAAACTGTTAAACTGTAAAGCACTGCGGAATATTATGGCGCTATATAAATAAATAATATTATTATTCTTATTATAGAGGCCCACTCAGTAGTGGTGAAGTGTGAACGGCGCAAATTGCGAGTTGACTGCGCCTGATGCAGCTGATACTCCATTACTGTTGGCTGCTGCTCACACAACCGCTCCAACATATGTAACGAGGAATTCCACCTGGTGGGTACGTCACATATGATGCGATGTTCATGAAGGTGAAATCTGCGTTGCAGAGCTGCAATCAGCGATCTGGCCATGCTGGAACGTCGCAAGTGAGCGCACTCTAGGCAGACCTTGTGCAGCAGTGCATCAAGATCCGGATAGTCCCTCAAAAACTCTGCACGACCAAGTTGAGCACATATGACAGACATGGTATGTGAGTGAGGTTGCCAAGGCCCAGAGCTGACACCAGATTTCGGCCATTGTCACACACTACCAAGCCTGCCTGTAGATTCTCTTCCAAAAACCACACGTCGCTCTCCTGCTTTATGGCATTACAGAGCTCCTGCGCTGTGTGGCTAAGATTCCCCATGGAAATTAATTTCAGGATGGCCTGTTGACATTTGGACACGGCTGTGCTCATATCGGTCGCAACAGGTAAACGTTCACGGGTCCATGTGGAGGTAGACCGTGACGGCTCCTGCAGCGATGATTCTGAGGAACTGGAATAGGAGGAGGAATCAATGTGTACAGACTTGATTCCTGCAATCCTTGGAGTTGGCAGAACACGTACAGCGCCACTCGCAAGATCAGTACCCGGCTGCACAACATTGACCCAATGGGCAGTGAGGGAAAGGTATTGTCCCTGGCCATGGGTGTTAGAACCCTCTTGTTAGGTTTTGTTTCAGTTTGCTGGTCACATGACCTTTTTTCCCTATTTAGTCTGGCTCCGCCCTTCTGGCTTTGCTTGACTTCATTGTATTATCTACTGTTAAGCTAGCCAGGTGCTTAGGTGCCTTAATCTGTCAGTTTTGCTTGATGTTAGGATCACAAAGTATTTATTTTTCTGTTTAATTATCCATGCTACAATTTATGTTAGGAGGTGTCCACCTTTTCTCACAGTCCCTAGATCTTGTAGGGATTACTCCCTCGCAACTATAGGTCTTCGTTCACACTAGATGAGGACTTTAGCGGGTCTGGTCGCAGGATCAGGTTCCCCGTTACATCGTAGGGATTCAGCTTAGTTGTATTGTAGGGACAGAATTCCCTTCTTTCCTTACTGGTTGTAGCAGATCATAACAATGGGTACTGGTCCACGCATCGGTGGTCAGGTGGACCTTGCTACTGAGGGCTTTTAGTAGCGCATGTTTAATTTTTCCCTCAACATGCTTTTGCAGACCAGGGACGGCTTGCCTGCTGAAATGAAATCGGCTTGGCACATTGTATTGTGGGATTGACAATGATATTCAGTTACGGAAACTGTCTGTCTCCACCAGCCTGAATCACAGCATTTCAAGGGACAGGAGTTTTGCAATGCCAGCATTCAGAGCCTGTGCTCGTGCATGGTTTGCGGAGTATGGCCGTCTTTTATCCCATGCCTGTGCTACCGATGGCTGTTTTGTGGCCTGGGAGTGTGAGGATGACAGGGAACTTGCTGCTGTGTGTGGAATAACAGTTTGTCTCTGGACAACAGTGGCCGAGGTTCTTCCATGGCGATCCTGTGAGGAAGCATAACCAGCTGTGTGTGAGCTCGATGAAGAGGCTTCAACACAACCTGAAGATGTAGGTGCTGCTGTAGGTTGGCCTACATCTCTAGTGTGTCTTTGTAACTCAACTACGTGCTTTGTCCGCACATGTTTCCACATATTTGTGGTATTGAGGTGACTGACACTTTTAGCTATTTTTAATTTTTGATTACACAGCTTGCATTTCACATAGCAAATATCATGTGCAAGTGTGTGAAAAAAGGACCACGCAGTGCAAGTCCTGGGAGCGCACGTTTTGACTTTTGGAAGACAACTGCTCCGAACAGGTGCCAAACTGGAGGCTACAGGCAACCGAGTCTGCAGCCTAACTCTCCCTCCTGTTTGTACCGTTGGGGCAATGTCTTCCTCTATCTTCCTTCTATCACTAACCATTTCTCTAGGCCTCTCCCAGCTTTCAACCAAAGTACTGGTTCTCACCCACAAAGCTCTCCACAGTGCAGCACCCCTCCTACATCTCCTCCCTCATTTCTATCTATCGGCCTAACCGACTGCTGCGCTCTGCAAACGACTTTCGACTAACCTCTGCACTAATACGTACCTCCCACTCCCGACTCCAAGACTTCTCCTGCTCTACGCCAATCCTCTGGAATGCTGTACCCCAAGAAATTAGGACTATCCACAATTTGCATGGTTTCAGGCGCTCCCTCAAAACACATTTGTTCAGAGCGGCCTATCACATTCACTAATCAAAGTCATTCTATGTATTCTGTGTAAGTGTGTGTGTGTCTCTAGCCCATTCACTATCTCCATCCCTCAGTCCCTTAAGATGGCTGGAACATCATTGTAAATGCACCATTGTATATAAACACCTATACTTTGTATCTCCCCCATCTCATTGTACATTGTAAGCTGTCACGAGCAGGGGCGACTTATTTAGCTTAAATTATTGTATTGTTAACGTTGTTACTTATGACTTGTGTTCTGAAACGGCTAAACTGTAAAGCGCTGCGGAATATGATGGCGCTATATAAATAAATATTATTATTATTCCTCTGAGCTGCTCCCACCACCTTCCTGTTCCTCATGCCATGTTGGGTCTTGGACCTCATCATCTCCACTACCCTCTTCCAACACCTGCTGTTGGGTGGTCTGGCCAGCACCATGCTCAACAGAAACTGGCACCTGGGTCTCATCATCATCAGATGCGTTCTGCGGTGTGCTGACCATCGGCACTGTCTCACCCGCCTCTTCAGATTCAGAGAGACACAGCTGTTGCGCATCACTGCATACTCCCTCTTCACATTACAGAATGCTGCTTGGCTGGGCCCCTGTTTGCAAGCCAATAGATTCTGAGAACAGAAGCAGACACTCAGCTGGCTCCTGTACAGAACTCTCTGACTGCCTGGGCAATTTGCCAGGCGGTGAAGAGACAGATGGTTGCCCAACAGTGCTGTGGTCCTGAGAGGAGGTGGAAGCAATTGAAGTCGATGCATTGGCTGACATCCAAACAACAACGGCTTCAATTTGTTCTTCCCGCAGCAGGGGGGTACTCCGAGCTCCTACAAAAGTGCGCATAAAGGAACGCTCACGGGGAAAACTGGTGGATGCTGTGTCACTGGGGGCCGCAGCAGCCACAGAATCCCCACGTCCTCTCCCTGAAGAAACTCCACGACCACGTGCCTTACTCCCTGCCTTCTTCATCTTGGTAGATTGATAAAGAAAGTCTGAAAAGTTATAAGGTCTAAGTGTGGTTATTCCGCAGAGACTGCAGTGAACACTGCACACAACTGTTCACTACCCAATGCGTCTCAGCAGGAAGGCAGTCTGTGCGTCAAAACAAAGGCACAAGCATACATCCATGTACCCTGTTTATAAAGCTATATAAAAAAAATTATGTAGTAGTGACGCACACTTTATTGAGGTACAGTATTACATCGCAATTCACCATCTGTGGCTATGCAGTCTCATCTATATATACCTTATCTATCTGTTGTCATGCTTCCAAGTCGACAGTCACAGTCAGCCATAAATAGCAATTTTCACTATGCACTATGCACTTTTTAAAGGTTATGTTTGTTAATAAAAATGATTATTGCCACATATTATGAGTATTACATGATGGAAATTGTATAATTTTGTATAAAATATTTAGTGACATTATTCAGCAAATGGAACATTTTAGTAATATCACAGATAACTTGTAATGCTGATGATGTTTTGAAGTCAGACATTCATTGTCTATACAATAAAAATGGTGTACATACTGTTACTTATCCATCATTAATGGATTCAGATATGTACTTGTATGCTTTTATGTACAACCGTATAGCAGATTCCTTAACTAATTTATTTTGTGGTTTGCATTGCTGTTCAACATGTTAATGTATGTGTTTATGTTTGTCAATTCTTTATTTATCTAGATATTAGTTTAAATGAAATCATCATCTTATGGTAGTAAAGGTTATCTTTCTCTTGTTTGAAGTATAGACATTTAAAATTGACAGGTAACAAGGAAATTACTTGATCTAGTATTTAAACATCCTCCTTGACCCTGGGCTCCAACACCGCCAGTTGTTGCTCGGAAGTGCTGTTAGCACAGTCAACACTTGCTCCTGTGTTACTGGGGTTCAGTAACGTCAGCTGGTCCTCGGTTGTGCCTTGGCTCTTTTTTCCTTCATGTGCCCCTCCGGGTTCCAGCCACAGTCAGCTGGTCCTCGTTTACTGCATTGGCTCTTTTCCTGTACTCTGCTCCCTCCGGGTGTCCGTAACCGTCACTGGTTCTCCCAGTGCCTTTGGCCTAGTGCCTCCATCTCGGTATCCGAGTTCCAGCAACGTCTGCTGGTCCTTGGTAGTGCTTTGGAGCACAGGTACCTCCTGCTTAGTAACCGTGTCCCAGTAACGTCAGCTGTCTCGTTGTGCCATTGGTCTTCCTTCTGCTGCCCCTCCGGGTTCCAGTACGTCAGCTGGTCTCACAGTGCCATTGGCCAGTGCCTCCATCGGTATCCGATTCAGCAACGTCTGCTGGCCTTGTATGCTTGGAGCACAAGGTACCTCCTGCTAGAACCGATGTCCATAACATCATGTTAAAGATTGTGCTACAAATACAAGATACGGACAAGAGACACAAGAACAATAAGCAGAAGATCTAAAAGCAAAGAACATGAAGTATAAGACCAAAATGAAGAGCAAAATATATGTCTAAATTCTAAGCTAGAAGACTAAGCATGTAGGGGGTGAGTCGTTCTTCCTCGTGTCCAGAAAATGCCTGCTGCTGCAGGCTAAACTGAACACGGACAAATACTGTTGTAATTTAATCTTTGTGACAGCAGAACGGAAGATAAAATTCATACTTTGACAGATTACAAGTACAGGATTCTCGTCACAAATAAGAATAAGATGAAGAGATGAAGCAGAATATGAATAAGAATAAAGTTTAATAAGAAGAATATGAGTAATGTTAACAAAGATAATAGCAAGAAGTTAAGAAGAAGATAAAGAAGTGAAGATGAAGATATTTGATGAAAAGATGAGCTGCAGAAAATTATGAGGAGAAATGTGTGAAAAGTTAAAAAGGAAGATGAAGACATGGAAGTTTGTAATATACATATTTGCCAAAATATAAAAAACGTTAACATTGTAATTCCTTCGTCAATCCGAACATCTTTAAAAAAAAAATATTTATGCTATTCCATTTGATTGGGTTAAACATCTATGCCTTTAATGTCTCCTCAACCTTCCCCAATACATTCTACATTACTCTTTCTTGTTTTCCTTCATGTACAATTAACCAACAAGGCAAGAATGGGTTTTTTTTAATTTCGATATTTTGTTCCCATAGACTTACATGGGACTTCCGGTATCGGTATCGGGTATCGCCGATATTTTAGTGATATTGGCGATACCATTCCGATTCCGATACTTTAGGATATCGGAAAGTATCGCTCAACTCTACTGGAGACTATCCACAACAAAAAATTGCCATGCCTTATTGCAGAAATTGATGTCAAGTATAACACCAGGTAGCTTATCCTACTCCAGCTCATTTTAGGCTAAAGGGAATCTGTCAGCAGTAGTGTTGAGCATTCCGATACCGCAAGTATCGGGTATCGGCCGATATTCGCTGTATCGGAATTCCGATACTTAGTTCCGATATTTTCCATATATCGTATACCGGAATCGGAAGTTCCCATAATTCTTTGAGAGGCAATGTGATTTTAGTCAGCCAATGAGGAATCCTAAGAAGTGTGGGCACATCCTGTACTGCTGCGGTCATGTTAACTAATGGCATGGCTGTGATTGGCTGCTGAAATGATGTCAGAATGCACTATAAAAGGCGCCGCCGCCATTTTAGCGTCACTGTGCTGTGAACTCAGTTAGGGACAGAACGCTGCTGTGCTGACTCTGAGGGACAGTTAGACATTGCGATTTAGTGTACTGTGCTTTAGGCAGGCTAGTTTAGCACCGACTGTGTAAAGCTTCCTTTTGCCTGCAGTGTTGTTTTAACAGCTCTGCAAGGTGTGTGTGAGTGCAGGTGACGCTGCAGTTTGCTCTGTATGCAACGCTGTCTGTAGGCATCTGCACGTGTCACTGACAGACTCTTTTTTTTTTCTTCAGTGTAATTCTTGCTGCTCCATGCAATTGAAATAATAGTGTGACGTGCTTCCATCCGTATACAATAGCTTGGTTGCAAACACTATAGAAGTCCACAAAGGAGCCTTTCACAGCAAGTGAACAGTTGTGTTTCAGTGTTCACTGCAGTCTGTGATTTTTTATTTTTTTTTAAGTGCAGATCACGCTCCAGTTACTTCAACTAATGCTGCGTGTACTCTGCTGAGCGTCTGTCACTGGCTCATCCTTGTAATTTTTCAAAAATTGCTGCTGCTTTCTTCTATTTTAAATTTACAAAAATCTATTAGTGTGACGCTCTTCCATCAAAATACAATACATTGCTTGCAAACATAATAGAAGTCCACAAAAAGGCCTTTCACAGCAAGTGAACAGTTGTGTTTCAGTGTTCACTCTAGTCTGAGGTTTAATTTTTTTGTAGGAGTGTAGATCCCGCTCCACTTACTTCAACCACTGCAGCGTGTACTCTGCTGAGTGTCTGTCACTGGCTCATCCTTGGAATTTTTCAAAAATTGCTGCTGCTTTCTTCTATTTTAAATTTACAAAAATCTATTAGTGTTACGCTCTTCCATCAAAATACAATACATTGCTTGCAAACATAATAGAAGTCCACAAAAAGGCCTTTCACAGCAAGTGAACAGTTGTGTTTCAGTGTTCACTCTAGTCTGAGGTTTAATTTTTTTGTAGGAGTGTAGATCCCGCTCCACTTACTTCAACCACTGCAGCGTGTACTCTGCTGAGTGTCTGTCACTGGCTCATCCTTGGAATTTTTCAAAAATTGCTGCTGCTTTCTTCTATTTTAAATTTACAAAAATCTATTAGTGTGACGCTCTTCCATCAAAATACAATACATTGCTTGCAAACATAACAGAAGTCCACAAAAAGGCCTTTCATAGCAAGTGAACAGTTGTGTTTCAGTGTTCACTCTAGTCTGAGGTTTAATTTTTTTGTAGGAGTGTAGATCCCGCTCCACTTACTTCAACCACTGCAGCGTGTACTCTGCTGAGTGTCTGTCACTGGCTCATCCTTGGAATTTTTCAAAAATTGCTGCTGTTTCTTCTATTTTAAATTTACAAAAATCTATTAGTGTGACGCTCTTCCATCAAAATACAATACATTGCTTGCAAACATAATAGAAGTCCACAAAAGGCCTTTCATAGCAAGTGAACAGTTGTGTTTCAGTGTTCACTCTAGTCTGAGGTTTAATTTTTTTGTAGGAGTGTAGATCCCGCTCCACTTACTTCAACCACTGCAGCGTGTACTCTGCTGAGTGTCTGTCACTGGCTCATCCTTGGAATTTTTCAAAAATTGCTGCTGTTTTCTTCTATTTTAAATTTACAAAAATCTATTAGTGTACGCTCTTCCATCAAAATACAATACATTGCTTGCAAACATAATAGAAGTCCACAAAAGGCCTTTACAGCAAGTGAACAGTTGTGTTTCAGTGTTCACTCTAGTCTGAGGTTTAATTTTTTTGTAGGAGTGTAGATCCCGCTCCACTTACTTCAACCACTGCAGCGTAGTACTCTGCTGAGTGTCTGTCACTGGCTCATCCTTGGAATTTTTCAAAAATTGCTGCTGCTTTCTTCTATTTTAAATTTACAAAAATCTATTAGTGTTACCTCTTCCATCAAAATACAATACATTGCTTGCAAACATAATAGAAGTCCACTAAAAGGCCTTTCACAGCAAGTGAACAGTTGTGTTTCAGTGTTCACTCTAGTCTGAGGTTTAATTTTTTGTAGGAGTGTAGATCCCGCTCCACTTACTTCAACCACCGCTGCGTGTACTCTGCTGAGTGTCTGTCACTGGCTCATCCTTGTCATTTTTCAAAAATTGCTGCTGCTTTATTCTATTTTAAATTTACAAAAATCTATTAGTGTGACGCTCTTCCAGAGGACAGCGTTTGTTGGCCAGTTGTGAGTCTGCAGCACATGGTTGATTTCATGCTGCACTGCCTGAGAAACGACCGCCGCATCGGCCACATTCTCACCACGTCAGATTATTGGGTGTACACCCTCCTAGACCCTCGCTACCGGGACAACTTACAAAGCCTCATCACACCGTTGAACCGGGACCGTAAAATGCTGGAGGACCAAGACACACTGTTGAAATCCATAATGTTCTCCATTTCAGCCGAGAGCGCTGCTGCTGCTACTGCTTTACAAAGCAGCTCTGTGCGTCGAGGCATTGTAGACACCTCTGCAACAAGAGGGAGCACAAGCAGCGCCTCTGCACAGGGCAAGAGCTGTATGTTACAAATGTGGCAAAAGTTTTGTGACAGCGCCACCAAGGTGTACACCATAGTGATGGGAAATCTAGTTAATTTTGGTGATTAGTTCACCATGAACTAGTTCACTGAAAAGATTAGTTCAAAAGATTAGTTCATTTAGTTCATTTAGTTCAGTTTTTCTCCACCCTATCCTGTGAGGAGCTGATAGGAAATGCATCATGTGACCTCTGAACTAAATGAACTAGATGAACTGCTGAACAAAATGTTCTATTGAGAATGACTCAGGACAGCCTAGTTCAATCTGATGCCTCTGACTGAGCCCAGCAGTGCCACATAATGATTGTGTATGAGGGGGCTGAGAAGCTGTTCAGCATCCACCATTTTAAGAACAGAACAGGGGTCAGTGTTAAAGATTTTAGCAAGACTGATCTTCTAGGCTAGAGGCATGAACTACACACAGAAACACTCTCTCATACACACATATGAGCTGTGTCTGTGTACTGTGTGTGCAATTTCATTTTTTATTAATAATATTATTATTACTGTTATATTTGTATTTGATGTGTGGTATGCCTTGGAGGTGCTGGCTTGCCCTGCTGCCAGTGTATTATCTGAGCGCGTCTTTAGTGCTGCAGGTGGTGTACTAACAGACCGTCGCATGCGACTATCCTCAGACAATGTAGACCGGCTTATTTTTCTGAAAATGAACAAGGCATGGATCTCACCTGAATTTGCCTGTCCGTTTTCAGATTAAATAACTGTTTGCCAACGTTTTCCAAGTCTCCTGTTATGTTCATCTTTCTACCACCTGAACTCTACTCCCTGGGCTACAACACTGCCAGTCACAGGGGAATGATCATTTACAAAACAAAATGTTATCCCCAACAAATAGTAGCGCAACGACTCCAGTGCCCACTTTATCGCCAGGCACTCTCTCTCTACAATGCTGTCTCTGTTTTTTGATGGAGTAAGTTTTCGACTCAGGAAACTAATGGGATGCTCCTCCCCGTTAAGCTCCAGTCCTGAGACAACACGGCACCCAGACCTACCTCTGACGCATCAGTCTGGACAATGAATTCTCTTTTGAACTCGGGTGTGCTCAAAACTGGTGACCCACACAGTGCCCCTTTTATTGCCCCTGTTGATGACCCCTTGCTGATTTATTAACCGGCTCCACCAGATCCATGGGTATTCTCTCAAACTGGACCTCTAAAATTTTTAATGGCACCAAGGGACTCACTAAATGAGGCTGAGGACTGTGTACCTGGCGCATGCGACAAGAGTTACAATACCGTTTAACTTCTTGATAGACCCCCAGCCAGTAAAACCGTTGTATAATTCTGTGTAGGGTTTTCTTTTGGCACAAATGTCACCCTAGTACATGCGCATGCGCTAAGTCCATTACCAACCTCCAATATGACTGCGGTAGCAGCAATTGCTAAAAAATTTCAACATGTATTTTATAAACCTGATACAGCAAATCTTGGTTCAGCTCTAATTGTTTAAATACTGTAGCTGCCCCGGGGTGTTGGGGTTTCCCATTGACAACCAGTAAATTTTCACGGGCTAGACTCAACGTAGGGGCCGCGGAGTTGCGCCTTAACAAATTTGTCACCTATCACATTTAAGTATTACAATTCAGGTCCCGGTGTCAAATCTTCCATCTCCCCAACTAACACTTCGATAGGAGAGGTGTTTTCCTACTCTACCGAAGGCAAAGGTAATACTGCCCACTGCACACATGTGTTATGCATAGTGAGACTGATAGTAGCCAACAAAGTAGCTAACAAAGGCCACTTGTGATCACCCTATCAGCGTAGGAACAATGCTACTCAAAAGATCTGCCATGATCCTGGACAAAATCTTGATATAATGGTCAATGAGTGAGAATGTACGATAGGATCCAGGCAGATGTGAAGGTTTGTTTGGTTTTAGTAGCAACTTCATGTGTGACATGTTTGAATGGCTGGGCAACCCTCCTGTCTCCAATATATGATTGAAGGTGCGTACCAATGTGGACGGGATATCCTCACTCAATAATTTTAATAATTTGGCTGTAAACCCGTCAGGTCCTGGAGCTTTCCCGTATTTAAAGTAACTTATCGCCGCTGTCACTTCCGTCACCTCAATTTGTTTTTTTAAAAGGAGAAGCTGATAGTTTGTGATGGATGGTAACCGTATTCCATCTACAAAGGTGTTACCCTCCGCACTATCCGTATGTTCCACCTTATATAAGTCTGAGTAGTATTCTTGTAGAATGGTGTTTATGGTTCGAGGGTCTGTGTTCATGATCCCATGTTTATTCGTTAACGCTGTAATATGTTGATGACGAATGTGATTTCCTTTCGCTAGTCGTGCTAATAGTCTCCCTCATTTGCTACCATAACGATATACATCGGCTCTATAATTGTTATTACTGCTTGTCTCTCGTCGATATACCCATACGTGTAAGTCAGCCTTAGCCTGCTTACATCTATTTTTAACCTGTGTTGATGAACTTGTCTTGTTTGCCGTGTACCTATCGCGTAATATCCTGCTAGCCTGCGAGTAGTTTGTCGCGATCTTCTTTTTTAGCGTTGTCTGATAACCTATTAGTTTCCCGCGCATTACTCCCTTCCCTGCTGCCCATAAAAGTTCCGGCCTATCCCTAGTATCTCCATTATCCCTTACATATTAAAAACACCATTGCTTCACGTGATGTCGAAACTTCTCATCCATTAACAAATAGGTCGGGAAGCGCCAAGTTTGGTTTGGCCCCATCTGCACCATATCTGGCAGGGTCACTGATACGGGCGCGTGGTCATATATAGCTACGTTGTGCACATCTGCCTCTTCCACTCCCCTTAATAGCTCCTGTGCTAGCAATATATAATCTATTCTGGACCAAGAGTCATGTGGCGCCGAATAGAATGAATATTCACTGCCATCTGGGTTCAGGTGTGTACAAATGTCTACAAAGTTACTCGTGTCTAGCAAGGGTTATTATAAACGTGTGTCATGTGATCGCACATTCATTCGCATCGACCTACAGTTCTTCACTGGTTCGATTCACCATATTTAAGTCACCACCGTGGGTGGTTTTAATGCTCTCCTATCGGCCTGATATGCTTGGATACCTGGGATAAATTCAGGAACGTCTCCAAACTCCCTACTCACATGTCAGCGCAGGAACCGTAAGAGGGAACGTGCTTGTTTTGTTGCGCATAGGTGGAGTTTTATACAGTAAATGATTACTGCTGTCTTATTTTTTGCGTCCCAAGGGCAGAATAAGCCTGCGTAACGTTACATTTTACAGACACTCATATAATAGACACACGCTACCCTAACCGTGACACAAGGAAGGTATTGTTGCCGGATAAAGCCGCCATTTTAGCGTCACTGTGCTGTTAATTCAGTTTGGGACAGAACGCTGCTCTGCTGACTCTGAGGGACAGTTAGAGATTGCGATTTTGTGTACTGTGCTTTTGGCAGGCTACTTTACCAACCGCTGTGTACATCTTCCTTTTGCCTTGCAGTGTTTTTTCCACAGCTCTGCAAGGTGTGTGTGTGAGTGCAGGTGACGCGCTGCAGTTTGCTCGGCATACAACGCTGTATGTAGGCATCTGCACATGTCACTCTCACACTCTTTTTTTTTTTTACTTTAGTGTAATTCTTGCTGCTCCATTCAATTGAAATTATAGTGTGACGTGCTTCCATCCGTATCCAATACATTGGTTGAAAACACTGTAGAAGGACACAAAAAGCCCTTTCACAGCTAAGAGTTGTGTTCACTGTAGTCTGAGATTTTAATTTATTCAATTTTGATCACGCTCAAGTTACTTCTTCAAGCAATACTGCTTGTACTCTGCTGAGCGTGTCTTACTGCCTCATCCTTGTCATTTTTCTCGAATTGGTGTACATGTACATCAAAGTAGTCTTCATTTTGATCGAAATCCAAGCAGGTACCCGGACACTCTATGGCTGCTTTTATACGGTGGACTGGCTCCAACATTCAATAAGACTTAAGATGCAATCGGGCACCTTGTCAAGGCCCAATCCTCTTCTCCCTTTGATATAATAATAATAATAATAATCTTTGTTTATATAGCGCCAACATATTCCGCATCGCTTTACACTTTAACAGTTTCAAAACACAAGTCATAGGTAAAAACGTTAACAATACAATAATTAAAGCAAAATAAGCCGACCCTGCTCGTGAGAGCTTACAATCTACAATGAGGTGGGGGAGATACAAAGTACAGGTGTGTATATATAATGGTGCATTTCCAATGATGGTCCAGCCATCTTGAGGGAGTGAGGCATGGATGGAGATAGTGAATGGGCTCCACATACACACTTAAACATAGAACGACTTTGGTTATTGAATGTGATAGGCCACTCTGAACAAATGTGTTTTGAGGGAGCGCCTGAAACCAGGCAAATTGTGGATAGTCCTAATTTCTTGTGGTAGAGCATTCCAGAGGATTTGCGCAGCGCGGGAGAAGTCTTGGAGTCGGGAGTGGGAGGTACGGATTACTGCAGAGGTTAGTCGAAAGTCATTTGCAGAGCGCAGCAGTCGGTTAGGCCGATAGATGGAAATGAGGGAGGAGATGTAGGGGGGTGCTGCACTGTGGAGAGCTTTGTGGGTGAGAACCAGTACTTTGAATTGGATCCTATAATGAATGGGCAGCCAGTGTAAGGACTGGCGAAGAGCGGACGCGTCTGAGTACCGATTAGCCAGATGGATGACCCTGGCTGTTGCATTAAGGATGGACTGGAGAGGGGATAGTCGAGTAATGGGGAGGCCAAGTAATAGAGCATTGCAGTAGTCCAGGCGGGAGTGGATCAATGCTACAGTGAGGGTTTTTGTTGTTTCCATGGTGAGAAAAGGGCGGATTCTAGAGATGTTCTTTAGGTGTAGACGGCAAATATCTAACAAACAGGTCATGCTGGAGAGACTTGCACCTACTACCACTCAGGGTCTTCAGCTCCTTTGTGAGAAACTAATGTTTGGCCAGCCAGTATATCAAATAAAGTTCATGAGAAATGGGAACTGTGGTTGGCTTCACTTTTGGTACTGGGTGCTAATACCAAACCATGGTGTGCCATTCAATGGATATTCCTGGCTGGTTGGAGACAAGCTCATTCCCACAGAAAAGTACCAGAAAGCTAAGGAGATGGTGGCCTCTCTCAACATGAAGGAGTTTGCTCGTTGTCTAGGAGACCGACCACCCCTGCTGTGTACCTTGTCAACGTTGTGTTGAAGCTTGCAAGGATAAAGAGGTTACAGTGGTAAGTCTGGTTTTTACTAAAGATCCTGCTGTGTATTATAGTTTTTATGTTTTAAAAAAAATTATCTTAGGAATGTTAAATAAATTTCTTTTTTTTTTTTTTAAATACAATGTATCTTATGAATGTTAAATAATTTTTTTTTTTTTTTTATAAAATAAAATGTATCTTATGAACGTTAAATAACTTTTTTTTTTTTTTTTTTAAAAGGTATTTGATCTACCGTAGCTAGTTGCTGATCGTTGACTCTACACCCTCTCCCCAGAATGTTACTCGGGTTATGGGGAGAAAATCACCGCTATTCCAGACTGATTTCATGTTAATGTGTCTGGCTCTTACACAGCACACAGCACTTGATGTTAGTTTATCTTTTTCTTAAATTATTTGTTACACTGCCCTTCTCACATTTTATTTGCACTTTTTTTTTTAAGCACAAGTTTTTTTACACTTCCTTGTTCTGTAAGTAGGCTTAATGGTTAAATGTTTTATACTAGATGTAAATATGTAACATGTAAATTTTAGATTAAGATTTTGAAAATTATTAGGTCCACACCATCAGGCTCTTTCGTCCCCTCTCCCTTAGAGTAGCGGTAATATATCGGACCCCAGGCTCGCCCACACAGTCCCTTGACCACTTCGCTGCCTGGCTGCCGCACTTTCATGTCCTCAGAAGTACCAACCCTTATCCTTGGAGACTTCAACATCCCCATTAACAGCCCTACTTCCACACTCAAAACACATTTGTTCAGAGCGGCCTATCACATTCACTAATCAAAGTCATTCTATGTGTAACTGTGTGTGTGTGTAGCCCATTCACTATCTCCATCCATCCCTCACTCCCTGAAAATGGCTGGACCATCATTGTAAATGCACCATTGTATATAAACAACTGTACTTTGTAGCTCCCCCTCCTCATTGTAGATTGTAAGGTCTCACGAGCAGGGGCGGCTTATATTGCTTTAATTATTGTATTGTTAACGTTGTCACTTATGACTTGTGTTCTGAAACTGTTAAACTGTAAAGCGCTGCGTAATCTTTTGGCACTATATAACTAAAGATTCTTATTAAGCGTTCACGGGTCCATGTGGAGGTAGACCGTGACGGCTCCTGCAACGATGTTTCTGAGGAACTGGAGAAGGAGGAGTCAATGTGTACAGACTTGATTCCCGCAATCCTTGTAGTTGCCTGAACACGTACAGCGCCACTCGCAAGATCTGTACCCGGCTCCACAACATTGACCCAATGGGCAGTAAGGGAAAGGTATCGTCCCTGGCCATGGGTACTGGTCCACGCAGCGGTGGTCAGGTGGACATTGCTACTGACGGAGTTTAGTAGCGCATGTTTAATTTTAACCTCAAAAACATGCTTTTGCAGACCAGTGACGGCTTGCCTGCTGAAATAAAATCAGCTTGGCACATTGTATTGTGGGACTGCCAATGCCATTAAGTTCCGTAAACTGTCAGTCTCCACCAGCCTGAATGACAGCATTTCAAGGGACAGGAGTTTTGCAATGCCAGCATTCAGAGCCTGTGCTCGTGGATGGTTTGCCGAGATTGGGCCTACACCCGATACGCCACAACCTGACACCCACAGATAAACAAGCCATAAAATCTCTGAAAGATAACCCCAACATTATTATTAAACCAGCAGATAAGGGGGGTGCTATCGTTATTATGAATAAGACCCAATCTATTGCCGAAATTCATAGACAACTGTCAGTTAACCTAACCTACAGACAACTCAATTGTGACCCTACATTTTACATCTGTCAAAAAATTGATCGTATCCTGACAAAACATCTTTAATTGATCACCATAGACTGTAAGACTATGACATTCCTTAATATTCAATACCCCATCACCCCTGTTTTCTACACACTCCCAAAAATCAACAAAAAACTACATTATCCACTCGCATACCCTAGAGGGATAATTCTCCGTGTTCTACAGTATCACCCAAATGTTTAACATGTTTCCTAATTCCTATGTATATATATTCTTCACCCTATGTATATATTGTATATATTATACATTGTCATTGACTGTAAATTTTTCTATCTCTTCCAGCGACTATTTGATAAAGGCCACTGCGTTGCCCAAAACGTCAGTCAGTAGTCTCATAGCTATTTTCTTTTTTCACATCAAGTGTGCAAAAAAAATTTCAAATTTAACCATGACATATGCAGTTAAACTTGTGCAGTGATTCTCTATAGACTGTACATCTTCAGTGTGTCTTTGTAACTCAACTACGTGTTTTCTCCGCACATGTTTACACATATTTGTGGTATTGAGGTTACTGACACTTTACCTCTTTTTACTTTTTGATTACACAGCTTGCATTTGACATAGCAAATATCATCTGCAAGTGTGTGAAAAAAGGACCACGCAGTGCAAGTCCTGGGAGCGTCCGTTTAGACTTTTGTAAGAGAAATCCGAACAGGTGCCAAAATGGAGGCTACAGGCAACAGAGTATGCAGCCGAACTCTCCCTCCTGTTTGTACCGTTGGGGCAATCGCTTCCTCAGAGCTGCTACCACCACCTTCCTGTTCCTCACGCCATGTTGGGTCTTGGACCTCATCATCTCCACTAACCTCTTCCAACACCTGCTGCTGTTGGGTGGTCTGGCCACCACCATGCTCAACAGAAACTGGCACCTGAGTCTCATCATCATCAGATGCGTTCTGCGGTGTGCTGACCATCGGCACTGTCTCACCCGCCTCTTCAGATTCAGAGAGACACAGCTGTTGCGCATCACTGCATACTCCCTCTTCTTCACATTCCAGAATGCTGCTTGGCTGTGCCCCTGTTTGCAAACCAACAGATTCTGAGAACAGAAGCAGAGACTCAGCTGGCTCCTGTACAGAACTCTCTGACTGACTGGGCAATTTGGCAGGCAGTGAAGAGACAGATGGTTGATCAACAGTGCTGTGTTCCTGAGAGGAGGTGGAAGCAATTGAAGTCGATGCATTGGACCCTGGGCTCCAACACCGCCAGTTGTTGCCTGTAAGTGCTGTTAGCACAGTCAACACTTGCTCCTGTGTTACTGGGGTTGAGTAATGGCAGCTGTTCCCCTGCTGTGTGTACGACAAAAAGTCATGCTGCCTCCACCCTGTCCTCCTCTCATCCCTGGGCTCCAACACCGCCACTTGTTGCTCGGAAGTAATTGGCACGGGTACTGACTCATGCCCACCCTGGTTACAGCACCACAGCTATTTCCTGGCAGTGTCAACGTAAATTAGCCTCCAATAAGTTGTCCTGTCATGTTGCATTCCGGTTATCCGACTCTATGGTGCCTGCAGTTTAGGTGATTCCTATGTGTGCTGTGGGATATGTAAATAAAGGCTCTTTCCGTTGTGAAAATAGGACAAGCACCCACTGTAGGACTGTGTGATTTGGTAACTGCAGACGGCTTGCGGCCTGTCAACTTACATTTTCATGGGTGCCTTATGGTACCCGTCCGAGTTCCAGTACCGTCAGCTGGTTCTCCACAGTGCCTTTGGCCTAGGTGCCTCCATCTCGGTATCCGAGTTCCTGCAATGTCTGCTTGTCCTTGGTAGTGCTTTGGAGCACAGGTACCTCCTGCTTAGTAACCGTGTCCCAGTAACGTCAGCTGGTCCTCGGTTGTGCCATTGGCTCTTTTCCTTCTGCTGCCCCTCCGGGTTCCAGCACAGTCAGCTGGTCCTCGTTACTTGCATTGGCTCTTGTACCTTCTGCTACCCGTCGGGGTTCCAGTGCCGTCAACTGGTTCTCCGCAGTGCCTTTGGCCTAGGTGCCTCCATCTCGGTATCCGAGTTCCTGCAATGTCTGCTTGTCCTTGGTAGTGCTTTGGAGCACAGGTACCTCCTGCTTAGTAACCGTGTCCCAGTAACGTCAGCTGGTCCTCGGTTGTGCCATTGGCTCTTTTCCTTCTGCTGCCCCTCCGGGTTCCAGCACAGTCAGCTGGTCCCCGTTACTTGCATTGGCTCTTGTACCTTCTGCTACCCGTCGGGGTTCCAGTGCCGTCAACTGGTTCTCCGCAGTGCCTTTGGCCTAGGTGCCTCCATCTCGGTATCCGAGTTCCTGCAATGTCTGCTTGTCCTTGGTAGTGCTTTGGAGCACAGGTACCTCCTGCTTAGTAACCGTGTCCCAGTAACGTCAGCTGGTCCTCGGTTGTGCCATTGGCTCTTTTCCTTCTGCTGCCCCTCCGGGTTCCAGCACAGTCAGCTGGTCCTCGTTACTTGCATTGGCTCTTGTACCTTCTGCTACCCGTCGGGGTTCCAGTGCCGTCAACTGGTTCTCCGCAGTGCCTTTGGCCTAGGTGCCTCCATCTCGGTATCCGAGTTCCTGCAATGTCTGCTTGTCCTTGGTAGTGCTTTGGAGCACAGGTACCTCCTGCTTAGTAACCGTGTCCCAGTAACGTCAGCTGGTCCTCGGTTGTGCCATTGGCTCTTTTCCTTCTGCTGCCCCTCCGGGTTCCAGCACAGTCAGCTGGTCCTCGTTACTTGCATTGGCTCTTGTACCTTCTGCTACCCGTCGGGGTTCCAGTGCCGTCAACTGGTTCTCCGCAGTGCCTTTGGCCTAGGTGCCTCCATCTCGGTATCCGAGTTCCAGCAACGTCTGCTGGTCCTTGGTAGTGCTTTGGAGCACAGGTACCTCCTGCTTAGTAACCGTGTCCCAGTAACATCAGCTGGTACAAGGTTGTGCTGCAAATACAAGATACAGAACAAGAGACACAAGAACAATAAGCAGAAGATCTAAAAGCAGAAGAACATGAAGTATAAGACCAAAATGAAGAACAAAATATATGCTCTAAATTATAAGCAGAAGAAGACTAAGCAGTGTATGGGGGTGAGTCCGTTCCTCCTCGTGGTGCCCCTGGTAAATGCCTGATGCTGCAGGCTAAACTGAACACGGACAAATACTGTTGTAATTTAAATCTTTTGTGGCAGCAAGAACGGAACGATGAAAAAATCATACTTTTACAGATTACAAGTACAGGAATCTATGTCACAAATAAGAATATGATGAAGAAGATGAAGGACTATAATATGAAGAAGAATAATAGTTTAAAAAGAACAATATGAGTAATGTTAACAAAAAGATGAAAAGCAAGAAGTTTTAGAAGAAGATAAAGAAGGTGAAGATGAAGAATAATTTGATGACAAAGATGATGCTGCTGAAGATTATGAAGGAGAAAGTGTGGCAAAAGTTAAAAAGGTGAAGAGCATGGAAGTTGTGAAACATACATATTTGCCAAAATAGAAAAAAGGTTAACAACATTGTCAATTTTTTCGTCAATCCGAACGTATTTCCTAAAAAAAAAAAATTAATGCTATTCCATTGGATTGGGTTAAACATCTATGCCTTTAATGTCTCCTCAACCTTCCCCAATACATTCTACATTACTCTTTGTTGTTTTCCTTCATGTACAATTAACCTACAAGGCAAGAATGGGGTTTTTTTAATTTCGATATTTTGTTCCCATAGACTTACATTGGACTTCCGGTATCGGTATCGGGTATCGCCGATATTTTTTGGGTATCGGCGATACCATTCCGATTCCGATACTTTTGGATATCGGAAAGTATCGCTCAACTCTAGTCAGCAGGTTTTTCTACCTCATCTGAGAGCAGCCTGATGTAGGCAAAGAGAAGCTGAATCCAACAATGTATCACTTAGATTACTGGGTGCAGCAGTTCTTACACAATCAGAGCTTTTAGATTTAGAATGAAGCAGGACTGAGAAAGCTGCCCCCGCCCACACCAGGATGTGTATATACACAATGTCCATAGACAGTGAGCTGCTTGGCTGCCAGACTAGTCCAGTAATTCTAAACTCTTATTGATCAATCCTTCACAGTTAGTATACAGCGGGAAGCACTTTGACAATTGACACATCCCTTAGATCTGTGTCTCAACTTCTATCTCCTGCTGTCTTCAGATTACAAAAACCTGCTGACAGATTCCCTTTAAGAGTGGATTATAAAATCCCATTCTTAGTAAATTGCCCTATGTCTACCAGCTTTTGTGTTCAGAGTTGAAAAGGGAATGGAGCTGGGCTGCTAGCTATTTTGCAGTGATACATCGAGCTTAGAAGGATTCAGCTAGTCTGTTTTTAATCACGTGATGTCAAAGAATTAATGGAAAAGAGCAGAATTAGCAGGGTAGAAAGGCAAAATAAGAAATTGCAAGTACATAGTGCTATTGTAAAAAATACCTGACATGGACACAATCGTTCTCCTCCGGTTTATAGACTTCTCTGCCGGTCTGTTCGTGCTAGAACCCAAACTCGGACCCCATTCACTCGGGCCCAAACATCCAGTGTTTGCCATGCTGTTATGTGCATGACAGCGCAGCAAACACCATTTCTGACTGTGGTAAAATCATCATGTATACCAAATTTACAGGGGAACACGAGCCTGATTTTTTTTTAATTATTTATTTACAGCTCGGGTGCAGGCCAATGAATACTCCAATCAGCCACTCCTGCTCTTACTGTTATTAACGGCAGCAGTCGTCGGCTAATGGGAGCAGTAGTCCCATCAGCCAACACCAGTGACCAAAGGTAAACTTTATAACAGGTGCATGCTCATGCTGTCATTTGACAGTGTGAGAACCACGGCTGTCTGACTGGCGGTGATGATTTTAGCACCGATAAGAAGCAATGTTTTCCGGACAGTAAAGGCACTGCCACACTTAGCGATCGCACCAGCGATCACGACAACGACACGACCTGGCGAGATCGCTAGTGCGATCGCTATGTGATCGCTAGTTAGATTCCAAACACAACTCATCAGCGATCTGTATAACGACCTCTGCGGTCGCTGGGAAAACCTAGTCCCACCTGCGACGCTGGTAAAGTCGTTCATAAAGGGTGTCACACTCAGAGATTCAGGCTCACCAGCGGGACACCAACGACCAAAAAACGGCTCAGAACGTTCATAAGCGATCAGCGACATCTCAGCAGGGGCCACATCGCTGCTACATGTCACACACAGCTAAGTCGCTAACGAGATCGCTACTGCGTCATAAAATCAGTGACGCAGTAGCGATCTCGTTAGCGATCTTGCTAGCGATCTCGCTTAGTGTGGCATATCCTTAACACAGACTTCCTGGTGAAGTCATTCTCATTGTCCGTGCCTGAACAGTAGGTGTTCGGCATGGACTCTGAACATTACTGTTTAGGTTCGCCCATGTCTAGTGCTGGGGTTGGAGCTATTGCACACTTGGTTGGTGCAACTACACATGGTGGTCTAACTTTTGAGGACATTATTTTGCGGTCCGGGAGACATGGGACGCTGTGTCTTCCAGTTGCCCGGCAACACAGGACGTTTCCTTGGCTGGTGTAAGCAGATGGTGGGAATGTGTGCACCCTGCTGTTCAGCTGAGCAGGGAGTGGCTCACTGGACATGATTGGGAGGAGTTCATCACCTGATTTAAATCTTTAACATTGGGCTGGTTATTTAAAGTCTTCTCCTATCCAGTCCAGTGATGTTTATTCAGTTCCCCTGTGTAGTGGTGGGGTGAGTGCTTTTTGGTGAAAGTTCAGGTTGCTTCTCAGCAAATGCTTATGGTCGTTTCGGGTTCTTTTCAGGTTCTTCTTCCTTAGCTATTGCCTTTGGATTCCCTTTTGGTTTTCGTTTTGGTTTAATGCTTCTAGCTTAGGATTTACTCTGATATCCTGACGTCTATTATCGTCCGCGTCAACAAACGCCAGCTACCCTGGGACAGCAGTCTGGGAACGGCTCTGTAAAGCCGCCCTCTCCTTCGGGAGTGGGTGAAGAATATCCCGGCTCTTAGGACTTGCCTAGCAGTGGTGGCCTGAGTTAAAAGTGTCTGTCACTGCGCATTTGTTGGTCCGGAGTGAGTCGTTACAGAGTAGGTTAACTCCTGCGCATAACAGCTATATAATATGATGACTGCAATATACTAAGAGGATGAAAACCTTGATGGTAATGCTTCTTTAAATACTTCAGTGGTTGACATACAGTTAATGTGCTTTTTGGCGTTCTTCAGAAAGGTATAAGATAGTATAACATTTATTTGTGGGATGGACTATGGGTGATATATGCCACTCTATGCCTATTCAGTAGGGCACATAATCAGGCTTCTATTCAAGCTGATTGGGAGATCCTCTTGATGTATACTGCCACACATGAATGCGTGATATGAACAGAACCTAGGTTTCACAAGTATGTGAAAATAAAAGGAATCACAAAAGTTATTGCAAAATGACTCAAATATAGTATAAAGTATTCTTCTTAGGCCGGAGTCACACTAGCGAGAAATACGGACGAGTGCAACGCGAGAAAAAATCGCATTGCACTCGGGCCAATGTTAATCTATGGGGCAGCTCCAATCAGCCAATTTTTTCTCGTCCATTTTATACATGCGAGTGTAATCGCAGCATGCTGCAATTTGCACCGTATATCGGCCGAGACTCGCCAATGCAAGTCTATGGGGGCGAGAAAACATTGGATTACACACAGACCATCAGTGTGACTTGCGAGAAATACGCACCGGAGTCCTTTAAAAAAGCCTGTGACGTCACTGATGCTCTGCGGAGTCCCCGGCTGACCTGAAGTGAACTGATTAGCGTGGGAAACATTCAATTAAGCTTCCCAGCTAATCACTTCATCTCCTGTCAGCTGGGAGATGAGCTCCTTCATTCGGGGGTTTAAAGCGAGGCTGCAGCATTAGCTCCGGTCCCCGCTGTAAACCTGTTAACCATTTCTGAAGGATTGCAGCGGGGGGGACCTGACTGAGCGCCAGAGAGGTAAGAATATGCTTGCTTTATTATTTTATTTTTATTACAGAAGAACAAGGGATTCTGATGGAGTACCAGTACAATAAAAGATGGTGAAAAACTGTGTATTTATTTCATTAAAATTATTTTTAATTAATGTGTGTGTGTTTTTTTTTAACCATTTCATACAATAGGATTAATAATGGAGACTTATCTAATTGACAAGTCTCCATTATTAACCCGGCTTAAAGTCACCTTCCAATAGCAAGGTGGCTTTAACCCATTATTAACCCATTAGCCACTGCTACAGGGCAATGGGAATAGACGGGCTAAGTGCCAGAAAAGGCGCATGTAATCATAGATGTGCCTTTTCTGGGGTGGCTGGGGGCAGATGTTAGTAGCCAGGGGGGGCACAAAAATAATGGTCCCTCTCTGGGCTACTACAGTCATGGCCAAAAGTTTTGAGAATGACACAAATATTAAATTTTACAAAGTCTGCTGCTTCACTTTTTCTAATGGCAATTTGCATATACTCCAGAATGTTATAAAGAGTGATCAGCTTCACAGCAATTACTTGCAAAGTCAATATTTGGCTAGAAAATGAACTTTATCCCCAAAACACATTTCAACATCATTGCAGCCCTGCCTTAAAAGGACCAGCTAACCTCTTTTCAGTGATTGCTCCATTAACACAGGTGTGGGTGTTGATGAGGACATGGCTGGAGATCAATCTGTCATGATTAAGTAAGAATGACACCACTGGACACTTTAAAAGGAGGCTGGTGCTTGGCATCATTGTTTCTCTTCTGTTAACCATGGTTATCTCTAAAGAAACACGTGCAGTCATCATTGCAATGCACAAAAATGGCCTAACAGGGAAGAGTATCGCAGCTAGAAAGATTGCACCTCAGTCAATAATCTATCGCATCATCAAGAACTTCAAGGAGAGAGGTTCCATTGTTGCCAAAAAGGCTCCAGGGCGCCCAAGAAAGACCAGCAAGCGCCAGGACCGTCTCTTAAAAGTGTTTCAGCTGCTGGATCGGGCTACCAGCAGTGCAGAGCTTGCTCAGGAATGGCAGCAGGCAGGTGTGAGTGCATCTGCATGCACTGTGAGGCGGAGACTCTTAGAGCAAGGCCTGGTCTCAAGGAGGGCAGCAAAGAAGTCACTTCTCTCCAGAAAAAACATCATGGACAGACTGATATTCTGCAAAAGGTACAGGCAGTGGACTGCTGAGGACTGGGGTAAAGTTATTTTCTCTGATGAATCCCCTTTTCGATTGTTTGGGACATCAGGAAAACGCCTCATTCGGAGAAGACAAGGTGAGCGCTACCACCAGTCTTGTCTCATGCCAACTGTTAAGCATCCTGAAACCATTCATGTGTGGTGTTGCTTCTCAGCCAAGGGAATCGGCTCTCTCACAGTCTTGCCTAAAAACACAGCCATGAATAAAGAATGGTACCAGAATGTCCTCCAAGAGGAACTTCTCCCAACCTCCAAGAGCAGTTTGGCGATCAACAATGCCTTTTCCAGCATGATGGAGCACCTTGCCATAAAGCAAAGGTGATAACTAAATGGCTCAGGGAGCAAAACATAGAGATTTTGGGTCCATGGCCTGGAAACTCCCCAGATCTTAATCCCATTGAGAACTTGTGGTCAATCATCAAGAGATGGATGGACAAACAAAAACCTAAAAATTCTGACAAAATGAAAGCATTGATTGTGCAAGAATGGACTGCTATCAGTCAGGATTTGGTCCAGAAGTTGATTGAGAGCATGCCAGGGAGAATTGCAGAGGTACTGAAGAAGAAGGGTCAACACTGCAAATATTGACTTGCTGCATTAACTCATTCTAACTGTCAATATAAGCTTTTGTTACTCATATGTTTGCAATTATTATATTTCTGTCTGTGATAAAAACATCTGTCAAACACACATAAAAAACCAGAGGGTAGAAGATCATGTGAAAATATAATATTTGTGTCATTCTCAAAACTTTTGGCCATGACTGTAATATCTGTCTTTAGTCACTGGCTCTCACTGTCTGGTGGTGAAAATACCACGGGAGCCCACTCATTTTTTTCAACGAATTTACACATTTAATTAACACCTACATTTATGAAATTTTGCACACATACACTTATGTAATTATTATTGAAAACCATATATCAAACTACATGAAATGACATGGTTTACTGTATGTAAACCATGTGTCATTTCATGTCGGGTTCTGTAATTTCACAGAAGTAGGCAATTGAATTAGCGGCTATTATACTATGCAGAAGTGTATGAACTATAAATATACATATATATGTCACAATGACATGTATATACAGTATATATATATATACATGTATTCTATGTGTATATATCTATTCTTTCTTTTGTGATGTAAAAACTGTCATTGTGATCGATTATATGTCGGTTTTGCAAGCTGGCGAGAAAATCTCGCCATACGGATGCCATACGGATGACACACGGATATTTTGATGCAAGGAAATCGCATCCTCGCACTGCACATGGATGACATACGGATCACTTTTTAGGGGACTTTTCTGCGTATTACGGCCGTATAATACGGTCCGATTTTTATTCGTTGTGTGTGACCCTTAGACTCACTATAAGCCTTAGTGAGCCTTAGACTCACTATACATAATTTTATAGACTTCTCATTATTTCTAAAATATATTTATGATACTTTAATATCACATCACTCAGATATCCAGAGGTTTTTTGGCTGTATGGGAGCAGATGTTCTAAAGGTTACAGCAGTAGGCTTAATGAGGAATTTAATCTTTCAGTGTCCTAAATAGCTGCATTATTATTAATGATAAAGAGTTATTGATTTGTCAGTATGTGGAAACCTGTGACATCCCCGGTGACTTAACCTACATATACACAATATTTCCATTCCATAAATATTAATAAACAGAACAAGACTGTATCATTTCCTAGCAATTGTATTTTTAAGGAAGTGTTAAAGATTGGAATAAAACCCTTGTGCATTATTCAATGTCAGGCACATTTATACGCCTGTATTAGTAATTCCTTCAGTTGCCTCTCCTTTTGTAGTTTCCATGACAACAGTTCCTACTGATAGTGCTACTCTCGAGGCCCGCTTTTTTAATGCATCTCAGCTGTTTTGTTACTTGGAAAGCAATTAGTGAGTATAATAAGCATTTACTGCACCTTAATTTTCATGGGCACTGAATATATTTGTAACGCTGAGCACTTTACAGATGGAATGTTTGTCATATGACAATGAAAATGACTTTGCTTTTGGTTTCAACCAAAATTGGTAATTTATCTTTGATTGGTGATGACAAGAAAATATATTAATTATTGCAATTGCTTTGTTACACACACAAATAAATACACACGTGGACAAAATTGTTTGCACCCTTCTTTTAAAGTAATAAAAACCCACAATTGTTTCCATAAATAATCCAGTAAAATTCACCTAGTCAACATGTGTGACATTGTTGCAAACGGATTCTCCAGAATCTGATGATTGATGACCTATCTGGACATCAATCATTAGATTTTGCATACTACTTCAGACACATGTACTCTCCAATAGCCAAATAGTTTTTCTTCTCTTCTGAGCCTTCCTGTGGGACCAAACAGTAGTTTTTGACTACACATAGGGTGTTTTTGCATTGAATAGCTATTGCTTTACTAACTGTGAAGTCCATTTTTTCCTATTAACCCTTGAGAACCTGGAAAATTTGGGGCTAAGGCTATTTTCACACTTGCGTTTTATCGCGCAACGCATCGTGCGCTGTCAGTCGCAAGTGCAATGTTCCCCTATCTTTAACATCGCGGGTGCAGGGTCTAGTGCTTGCACACGTTCATCAGCGTTTGTCGTGCGCTGCGCATTTTCCAGGTGTGCGCCCAGACACGCTAGACGCTACATGCTGCATTTTTTGTTCCACCCAACCACTTCAAAAAGCACGTGCGCACGTGTGCGCACGTTATGAGCAAAAGAATGGCATTGCAGTCTATGGGGGTGATGGCGGGCGCATGGCTGTGCGCTCGTTAGCGCTTTGGCGCGCACGCGATTTTTGAGTAAACAATGTCTAGACACTTGTCTAAAACACCTCCTACACAAGCAACATTGTTTGTGGGGAGTGTAGCTAAAAAAAGGTGTCTGCAGTGCCAGACAGACCATTACTATCAGACTGGAACAAACAGCCTTGAAGACACAGCCTGGAAGACACTCACTGCCTGGAAGACACAGCCTTGAAGGACTGCCTGGAAGACACAGCCAAGACAGCAGAAACTTTTGATCCAAGGTGCATCAGCAACAATGTGAGTATTCTTAAACCAAATGAGTGCCTGTCCTTTCAAATGTATATGTACTCATGCTTTGTATTTTTTTATTGCAGATGTCTTCTTCTGGATCACATTATTCGCCATCCCGGTAAGAACTGGCCAAAGCAGAGCGTGATGTGAGTATATTCCTGCCTTTGGGTAAGTATAGCTGCTGCATCTACAATGTGCAATATTTTTTTTTCTTTTTTCAGACATCATCGTCGGACACGGCGATTGAGGAGTCCCAACAGCGGGAGCAGTCGCAGCCAATACAAGTCCCGGTGGTGAGACGGAATGTAAGTATATAATCTTTGAATGTCTCTTTTTATTTTTTTTATTTTTTGTCTCTCTTTCTGAAATATATCCAAGATTGGAACGTTTTTTTTGTTTTTTCAAGGTTCCACAATGGGACGAGGACCTCTATGTGGACAATGAGGCCCTGATCTGCCAGGTCCATGAGCGTGTCCCATTGTGGGACAGCCGTGATCCGCAGTACAAGGACAATGTGGTGAGCCGGCGGCTATGGAACGAGGTGGCCGCAGCATTGATGGATGGCTGGGACAGTGCCTCTCCAACCACCAAAAAGTGTTTAGTAAGTATTTCCATGCTCTGTGATGCCGCAGTGACTCTTGTTACTGATGGCACTTTTGGGTTTGCTGGTAGATATTTTTCAGCAAACCCAACAGTGTCATCTGGAACAACAGTGACTGCTCTGTGTATTGTATTGCTTTATGCTGCATTCACTCTTGTTACTGATGGCACTGTTGGTTTGCCGCAAGATATATTCTAGCTGCAAACCCAACAGTGTCATCTGGAACAACAGTGACTGCTCTGTGTATTGTATTGCTTTGATATGCTGCATTCACTCTTGTTACTGATGCCACTGTTGGGTTTGCCGCTAGATATATTCTATCAGCAAACCAACAGTGTCATCTGGAACAACAGTGACTGCTCTGTGTATTGTATTGCTTATGCTGCATTCACTCTTGTTACTGATGCCACTGTTGGGTTTGCCGCTAGATATATTCTATCAGCAAAACCAACAGTGTCATCTGGTTCAACAGTGACTGCACTGTGTATTGTATTGCTTTGATATGCTGCATTCACTCTTGTTACTGATGGCACTGTTGGGTTTGCCGCTAGATATATTCTAGCGGCAAACCCAACAGTGTCATCTGGAAAAACAGTGACTGCACTGTGTATTGTATTGCATATTTAGGCTGCATTGACTGTTTGCCATGTTCACTCAGGTGTGTGTGATGAGACAGATTTTTCCCTGAGTGCATTGTATAATTTTTTTTTTTTTCCAACAATGAACAAAGTCTGCACACGTTGGCGCTCGATGAAGGACCGCTTCAAAACTGATGTTCGTGCAGAGGGACAGGTTCGCAGTGGTTCAGCGGCAAGGACCAGACGAAAATATCGTTATTATCGCGAGTTGGCGTTCCTGAGACCGGTCCTTGCCAGCAGAGAGTAAGATTTTTTTGTTTTTTTATAATCAGTGCTTTTCTATTCCACAGCTGATGCTTCTTGTAAATGCATGATAGTAAATTTTTTTCTTTTCTTTCCACAGCACCTGGAGCAGCACCATGCAACCTGTCCCTTAAGCGGTCCTTCATCGGACGACCTCGAACCCGTCCCAGCCATCCGACAGCCTGGAAGCAACTTGAAGGTCAGCAACACGGACAGCTGGTGACCAGGAAGCTGGTCAATCAGGTGTTCTCCTGTCCCAGGTCTCTGCCACTGGTTATGCGGGCACTTCCCGCCAGCGGCAGAGGGTCTTGGACAGGAATGTCTTGCCCGAGTTCATGCACTTGAGCGAGGCCTTTCATGCCAGTATGAAGTCGATGTCCGACAGAGTGGAAAGCGGTTTTTCATTAATGGAACGGGGTTTTACCCACATGGATCACCGCTTCCACTCTGTCGACCAGCGGCTTGATCGGCTGGAGGCCAACCTCAACAGACCAGCGCACCATTTTTTCAGTAAAATTGAACGGGGCATGGCGGAACACCTTAGTCCTGAGCAACAGCTGAGTGTGTTGCCGGCCTGCAACACTGCTTACTTGCAGGCTATGCAGCAGAATCGGTACATGCAGCAGTCAGTGGCAGCATTTCCAACTGTGCTACCACTGACTCGCCACACCTCACTACCGACTTCTGCTGCCGGACACCACTACACCACCACAAGTCCGAGTACTGCTGGACACTGCACCGTCGCCACCACCATGGCAAGCGCTGCTCCTGTCTGGAGCACCACCATCACAGACACCGGTACACGCTCTTGGACTACCGCCACCGCACTACCTGCTTGGGCCACCACCACCTATTCTCCTGTAAGGACCACCCCACATCTCCTTCTAGGAGTACCGCCACCACTATGCACCATTTTAGGAGCACAGCCACCACTTCTCCGTCTAGGAGTACCGCCACCACTCCGCATCATTTTAGGAGCACTGCCACCACTCCGCACCATTTTAGGAGCACAGCCACCACTTCTCCGTCTAGGAGCACCGCCACCACTTCTCCTCTAGGACCACCGCCACCACTTGTTCTCCTTCTAGGAGCCCGCCACCACAGAGCATGAGAGGGGTGACCGTCATTCCATCTTTTACGTCTCCAGGCCACGGTCCACCAGCTCTAGGCGGTCACACGGAAGTTGGTCCATGCAGGGGTCTCATGCCCCAAAGAAGAGCAAAAAAAAGACTTTGTTTGTCCATCCCCCCTCTCCTCCTAATATGTCTCAACCTGCCTCTACTTCCATCCCTGATCTTCCTTCCCCCACTACTTTCGTCGCCCCTTCCCCTAGAACCCCTTCCTCGCTTTCCAGCCGTTCCTCGTCTCTCCACACCCCAAAGTATCCCCCCCTAACGTCCTTCACAATAAAAATGAATTATTTTTTTTGTTTTAAAATAAATGTGCAATTCTGCTTTTACTAAATACTGTTTGATTAATGTGCCTTTCGCCGCCTACACACACTGCGCTACACACTGCGCGTACACTTTGCGTTTTTGACTACACATAACTCCAGGAATGACACATGTTTCTTGTATGTGACTTGTATTTTCCCCACCAGTCTCTTCAGTCTGCTAATATTGCACAGACTGAATAGAGGATGGTGTTGAGTGCAAGGCATAGCTATTTTACCTTGCCAGGTATAAAAAGTTAAATGAGTATGGTGTGTTTTTACCATCATTTAACTCTTTGTGATACAAGGCCAGGGATTCTAGATATACCTTGTAATTAACCACATCCTCTATTCAGTGTGTGTGTTGAATAAACTGAGGAGATGATGGTGAAAATACACGTTAAATGTACAATACCCTGGCCTTGTATCATTACTATCACACCTGGGCAGGTGAATACACATGAGTTTTAACCAGCAGCGTCGCTTCAGTCTGCATATATTTCAAGCATACTGTAGCGATGCTGCTGTTTATAACTCATATGTGTGTTCTCCTGACCATGTGTGATACATTCTGAAGTGAGGATGTGTTATTTTGGGCATCCTCACTTCAGCATGACACCAGGTCTGGGGATTGTAGATGTATAAACTTTATCATCTCTCCAGTCTGTGTTCAAAATCAAGCCACAGTGATGATACTACAAATAATATTTATAGTCACCTGGTAAGGTATAATAAAGAGTGAGGATGCTACTGCATCCACAAATCAGTATTTGTAACATCAGGCCAGGTGACACAAATATTACTTGTTTTATCTCCACCGTTGCTGCAAATTGAACCCAAACTGTAGAGAAGATAAAGGTCATACAACTTGTGTGTGTGTATGTATAGTCACCTGGTCAGGATTACGAGTAAATTCATGATACACAAAAAACACAGCATCATGAATTCACTGGTAAACCTGGACAGTTGATTATTGTATTTGAGTGTAAAAACACAGACTGCACTCGGCACAGGTATCAACACAGTTATTATATTAACATACACACCAGAAAACTTTTTTACACCATTTGTTCTTGCCATTCCACCCGTCCTACATCTAAGATGAAGTAGGCCGCAAATTCGTCCCTCATTTGGCAAACTTCCACGGATGACCTGAGAGGGTGCTGAGTGAATTCAGGCAATGGGTTAGGAGCTGCATCATCGAGTTCAAAGTTTGGGTGCTCTTTAGCCATCACAAAATTATGTAGATCCACACAGGCCTTCACGACTTCATCCACTGCTTCCAGTTTCAGATGAATGGCTGTACCGAGAATTTGCCATCTGGAAACAAGTATACCGAAGGCACACTCTACTGTTCTTCTAGCCCTGGTCAGCCTGTAATTAAATTTTTTTTTGGTGTGGTCCAAGTCCCGGCTGGAGTAGGGTTGGAGCAGGTGTTGGCACATCTTGAATGCCTCATCCCCAACCATGACAAATGGCTGTGGCAGACCTTCAGTGTTGGGAAGAGGCCAAATGCCCCAATGTCCACTGCAACAAACATACAGTCTGCATCCGCAATGGCCATGAGAACTGTAGAGAAGTACTTTTTGTAGTTGTAGTACTCGAGCCTGTTCTTTTGGGTTTGATTATCCGGATGTGTTTCCCATCAACCGCTCCCAAACAGTTGGGGAAATTGCAGGTTGTCCAGACTTTTTCAGCTAGTTCAATACACTTTTCGGTGGCGGGCAGGGGCATAAAATCTGGACAAAGAACATTCCACAATGACCGGCAGGTGTCCACAACAATTCCTGACAAGGTGGAGATTCCAATCCGGTACTGGAAGAGGAGTGAAGTGAGGCTCTCTCCAGCAGCCAGGAATCTGAGAAAGAACAAAATAATATATTATTGTATATGCTTTTTTAAAACATTAATAGACCCCAAAAAAAATTTAGTACATGGTATAAAAATAATTCTGCAGGTCTTTGTTTACTACATGGCAGAACAATAATTCTGCCAGCTGTGGAATTGTACATGGCAGAACAAATAAAATTATGCAGGTATTGGTTTAGCAATATTAAGTACCGTAATGTCACCAGGAGCCTTTCCTCCGGAGTAATCGCACGACGGAGCTGTGTGTCCTGTCTCCGGATGAATTCTTGGACACGAGCAAGCAAATCCCTGAAGGTTTCTTGGGACATCCAGGTATAGTCACTAAATTTCTCGGGATTTGCCTGGAGCTCACTATAGAGGGTGTGGTACGCTCCACGGCTCTCCCGGAGTTCAACAATCGGATGTACCCAAAACGCCGCCGCTGCCGTCTTCGCTGTCTCTCTCTCTCCCTTTCTTCATGGCAAGCAACTGCATAAGTCTGAGCCATCGCGATGTCCAGATCCAAGTTAAAGTGATAACTCTTCCAGCGCAGATCCATGTTCACAAAGGAAAATGAAAGCAAATGTGAAGGATTCGGCTGTAACAGGCTCTATACAAAGATTTCCCATAACACACGCATACTGGTGTTCCATTGAGTCTGTTGCAAGAATTTTTCAAGGATTTTCCTCCTGTGAAATGTGACACGTAAACAACCAATGCGCCGAAAAAAAAAACGCAAACGCATGCAAAAACGCTTGAAATCGCATACAAACGCTGCATTTTTTGGTCATAATGCGCACGCTGATGCGACAAAATATCACAGCGTTTACAAGCGTTTGCACGTGTTTTTTCAATGCATTTGATGTGCGCTCAAAACAGCGCAAAAAGGCACAAGTGTGAAAGTAGCCTAAACATTGTTTTCATGGAAAAAATAATAATTTTTCATTTTTGCATCTCATTGTTCTAAATGGGTCCAAAAAGGTCACTACATTCGTAGATGAATTACTTGATACCGTATTTTTCGGACTATAAGACGCACCAGACCATAAGACGCACCCAAATTTTGGGGTGAAAATAGCAGAAAAAAAGATTTTTACAATATGGGGGTCCATCTTATTGTCCGAATTTTAACGTACCTGAGGGCCAGCGGTGGTACAGCAGGGGTTGCGGCAGTGGTGTGGCAGAGGTGCGGTGATGCTGATACTCACCTTCCTCAGGTGTGGTGACACTGCGGCACGGAAAGCAGAGCCGGTTTGTGGCAGAGGTGCGGCGTTGCAGAGGCGCGGTGGGCGGCATGCACCTGAGCAGGGTCCCTTCCTCAGGTGTGGTGACGCCGGGTTTGTGGCAGCGGTTGTGGCGGTGGCAGAGGTGCTGCCGCGGCACGGAGAGCAGAGAGGAGTGCAGAGCCGGGTTTGTCGGTGGTGGCGGCCATCTTCCTGAGGCGGCGCGTGCGCAGAGTACTCTGCTTCCTGGGGCTTCAGGAAAATGGCCGCCGCGATCTCTATCTGCGCACATGCGGCCTCCCACAGCCATTTTCATGAAGCCATTTTCCTAGGGCCCACCGCGCCTCTACAAAGTCGCACCTCTGCCACCGCCACCGCCACACCACTGCCGCAACCCCCCGGTAAGCCTGCGTTCGGACTATAAGACGCACCCCCATTTTCCTCACAATTTTTTTTGGGGAAAAGTGCGTCTTATAGTCTGAAAAATACGGTACATTGATCGGTGTAGTTTCCAAAATGGGGGTTACATGAACAAGGATTCTTGCCGTTTTGTCATTTCAGAGACATGAGATCGACACTCTTTCCAGTCAAGATTGTTCTTCTTCCCTTTGAGCTCTGCCATGTGACCAAACAATAGTTTCTGACCACATATGAAGCATCTGTCACAGTGAGGGAGAAGCTAAGTGCACAACAATGGGAAGAGGGTGGGGAAGCCCAGACACTAGGAAAGGGGGGAATGGAGACCACTAGGCAGATTTGACAACACCCTGTCTGTCCTAACGTCCCTAAATAGGTTGCGCACCTATCGCTGAGCAGGAACCTAATTCCTGACTGACCCTAATGATAGACCCTTGGTGGGGGGACAGGGTATACACTAGTAGCCCCCACTACCACTAAAGACAAAGCAGGAAAACAGGTGAGGGAATACACTTAGTTTGAGACGACACAAAAGAGCTTATGCCAGCAATCCTCCAAGAAAACTCCAAAAGGCACTAGTTGACGACTAGTACTTCCAGCCAGACAGATGTAAATAGAGCTAACACAAGCACCTTGCTGAAGGGACTCAGGGTATTTAATCATCTAGCAAGGGTGTCAATAAGCAGCAGATGATGGAGATCATTGCTAGTTCCTAAAGGGAGAAGGATATCACTACATACAGAGATGAAAATCAAGATTGTGCTTGCAAATCTAATCTGAATGACCTTCTACAGCTGTATCCAAAATGACTGTCTGTCGCACCCTTGACAGTACCCCCCATTCTACAAGTGGTCTCCAGACAATCAGGACCTGGTGTTAGGGTTCAAGTTCCCGTGCTGCACAAGGGGAGTCTTGAACCAGTCCCACTGAGGTCTTCCATCCATCTCCGTCCGCAGTGGAGCCTGCTCAGCAGAGACATCGGTCCCAGCATCTTGCCCATTCCAATACTGTGCAGAGACTTGCTGCTGCCTCTCCTGGATCTGCTATTATAGCCAGTACTGGAGCAGATGTCCTTGGGACGAAGTCCTGCGTTTCCCCTTCTGAGCATGCCCAGGGTAAGATCTCTCATTGGAGATCAGGGGTCACATGTTCAGGTACTGCAGCAGCTCCTATTGGTCCGAAAGCAAGGCCCTGAAACTACATGTGTTTTGGAACAGTTTCTCATTGGTCCTTGTTTCTGGCAGGTCCTGTAGCTGTTACTATAAAAGGGTGGCATGGCTGGGCCGCCGTGCGCTAGTATCAATTGCATTATGTGCTTTGCGCCAGTGTGATCATGTATGCATGTGGTTAGGGCTCGGCTGAAATAAGCCCTGGAATACCGGCTTCTCTGGTGAGGAGATTTGGCTGCACGTGGTTAGGGCTTGGCTGAAATAAGCCCCTAGAATACGGCTTCTCCGATGAGGAGATTGCTTGATTGCTTTGCTGTCTGCATGATCACGGACTGCTATCCGCACAGCAGTTATCTGTGTATCCCTGTGAGTCTAACAGGACACAGTCTTTTTCTCAGCGGCTCTGTGACGCAACAGGGTTTGCTTTATAACGCTGGTTCAGCGCCTAGCGTTTTACTTTGCGGCTCACTGAAGTTAAGTGAGTTCGTACTTATCGCCATATAGCGCTGTGGCATTCCCGTTAGGGATCTGGGGATTACAGAGTTCGCACCAACTGCCACAGCGCACTACGGCGTTTATTTTAGCGACTCTGCGGGATAACAGAGTTCGCTACTTTCGCCATCTTACTAGCAGCGGGCTTCGCCTGCACGGTGGACCCCGGGCTGCGAACGCACCTCTCAACAATATTAGGTGCGCTCCGCAGACCCTAACATAATACTAGCGCCAGGGTCTGGCTAGTAAAATGGTGGACGACCAGCGTCTACAGCAGTACATCCAGCAGCTGGAGGGTAGGTTGGCGGTCCTTGAGCGCATAACCTCAGCTGTGGATGTTACCGCAGTCGCTGTTCAGGCTGCTAGCGTAGCTGCAGCCAGTTTGTCCACCGCTACCTCTGCTCCGACATTATCCCACCTCCCACTTCCAGACAAGTTTACGGGTGACAGTAAACATTGTCGGGGATTCGTGAGTCAGTGCTCTATGCAGCTTGAGCTTCTGGCAACACGTTTCCCCACGGAACGGGCACAAGTGGCTTTTATTGTGTCTCTTCTGTCTGGGCAGAGCATTGGAGTGGGCAACGCCGCTGTGGGAGCGCGACGATCATGTGGTGCAGTGTGCTCCTCGGTTTTTGGAGGCTCTGAAAAAGGTCTTTTTAGGACCTCAGGTCACGCACGATACGGCAGTCCAACTGCTGGCAATGTCACAGGGCTTGTCCATGGTCAGCCAGTTCTCAGTCCAATTTCGGACTTTGGCCTCTGAATTAGAGTGGTCAGATAAAGTTCTTATTCCAGTGTTCTGGAGAGGACTGGTAGACCATGTAAAGATGCTTTGGCTACCAGGGAGATTCCTGCCACACTGGAGAAACTCATTTCTATATCTACCAGGATCGACCTCCGTTTTCACGAGCGGAGGTTAGAGCGGACCCCGTGTAGGCAGAGGTTTCGGCTGGCACCCACCTTTGCCAAACCTCTTGAATTTCCCGTTCGGGCGTCCGACTCCCCAGAGACCGTGGAGACTACTCAAGTG
The DNA here is from genome assembly GCA_033576555.1 of Oophaga sylvatica. Lineage (NCBI taxonomy): Eukaryota > Metazoa > Chordata > Amphibia > Anura > Dendrobatidae > Oophaga > Oophaga sylvatica. The sequence goes on along the minus strand of JARQOD010000001.1, from coordinate 590,012,144 downwards.
AGATCTAAGTCTCGGACCACTCGAGTATCCGTGGTCTGTAGAGTGTGTTAGCAGCCAGGACATTATGCCAACCGATGTCCCCAGCGGATGAGTAAACGGTCGTGTTCAGTGACCATGAGAGCAGGGTTATTAGACGCGACGGCTCTTGCTCAGAAAGTGTTCCTTAAAGGGTTAATCTCCCTAGGTTCATCCACTCTTCCCGCTAAGCTCTGTGTGGACTCTGGGGCAGAGGGGAATTTTATGTCCTCCTCCTTTGCCTCTCGCCATTCCATACCGCTGGTGACGCTCGCCGAGCCAATATCGGTGAGAGTATTGAATGGAGCAATCCTGCCCTCACAAATCACCCATCAGACTGTCTCACTACCTCTGTCTATGTCCCCTTCTCATCAGGAGAATATATCCCTTTTTGTTCTTCCTGAGAGAATGGATGAGGTTTTGTTGGGATTACCCTGGCTTCGCCACCACTCTCCCCATATTGAGTGGTCCTCTGGGAGAATACTGGGTTGGGGTGATCATTGCAGAGACAGATGTCTCAGAGAGGACGTTCAGGTTTCCACCACGGAGATACCTATAGACCTTGCTTCTCTCCCCAAGGTTTATCGGTCATACGCAGACGTATTCTCCAAAAAGGCAGTGGAGACTCTTCCGCCTCATCGCCCCTATGACTGTCCTATAGACCTCTTGCCTGGAACGGAGCCTCCTCGGGGAAGAGTGTATCCTCTCTCTCTTCCTGAGACGGAGGCCATGTCACAATACATCCAGGAAAATCTGGCAAGAGGGTTCATTAGGAAGTCAGTGTCACCAGCAGGGGCAGGATTTTCTTCGTGCAGAAGAAGAATGGAGAATTACGACAGTGTATAGACTATAGGGGTCTTAACACCATTACCGTTAAGAACAAATATCCTTTGCCCCTAATATCTGAGCTCTTTGATAGGCTCCGGGGAGCAAGGGTATTTACTAAGCTGGATCTTCGTGGTGCCTATAACCTGATCCGCATCCGTGAGGGGGACGAATGGAAGACGGCGTTCAATACCAGAGATGGACATTATGAATACCTAGTGATGCCGTTTGGGCTCTGTAATGCTCCAGCCGTCTTCCAAGATTTCGTAAATGACATCTTCTGGGACATGCTTGCCACCTCTGTGGTAGTCTATCTGGATGACATTCTCATCTTTTCTCCAGATATGGACACCCACCGGAGAGATGTTTGCAGGGTTTTCGACCTCTTGCGGGCGAATTCTTTATATGCGAAGTTGGAGAAGTGTGTGTTTGAGCAGGAGTCTCTGCCATTCCTGGGCTTTATCATGTCCACTCAGGGATTGGCTATGGATCCTGCCAAACTACAGGCTGTAATGGATTGGCAAGAACTCCATTCTCTTAAAGCGGTGCAGCGCTTTATGGGGTTCATTAATTACTATCGCCAATTCATTCCCCACTTCTCTACATTGGTTGCTCCCTTGGTAGCCCTCACCAAGAAGGGAGCCAATCCCAAATTGTGGTCAGAGGAGGTCTCCAAGGCCTTTACTTCAATCTAGTCCCATTTTGCTAGCGCTCCTATTTTACATCGTCCCGAGGTTGATAAACTTTTTATATTGGAGGTAGATGCCTCGTCCGTTGGTGCTGGAGCTGTCCTTTTCCAAAAGGATGCTCAAGGTCGTAAACATCCTTGCTTCTTCTTCTCCAAGACCTTCACACCAGCGGAGAGGAATTATTCCATTGGGGATAGGGAGTTGCTAGCCATGAAGTTGGCCTTTTCCGAGTGGAGACATCTCCTGGAGGGGGCTCGCTTTCCCTTTCAAGTGTTCACTGACCACAAAAATTTGGTCTATTTACAGACCGCCCAGCGGCTAAATTCCCGTCAGGCCAGATGGTCCCTGTTCTTCTCCCGGTTCCATTTCACCCTCCATTTTCTCTCCGGGGAGAAGAACATTCGTGCCAATGCTCTATCTCGCTCCGTGGTGTCCTCTGAGGAGGTGGAGGAGGAGCCTCGGCTGATTGTCCCCACAGAGAGCCTAAGAACTGTGGCCCCGGTTTCGCTCGAGTCTGTGCCTCCAGGCAAGACTTTTATGCCCATCAATTTGCGACCGGAGGTACTCTCTTGGGCACACTCGTCCAGGGTGGGTGGACATTTTGGGGCAAAGAGGACATCTGAGTTGCTGGCGAGGACATACTGGTGGCCACATATGGTCCGTGACATCAGGTAATACGTTCAGGCGTGCGTCTCCTGCGCCAAGAATAAGTCCCTTCGACAACGGCCAGCTGGGTTACTTTTCCCTTTGCCGGTGGCAGACAGGCCCTGGGAGATGGTTGGGATGGATTTTGTGGTGGGCTTACCCAAGTCTCGGGGCAGCACCATCATCTAGGTGATAACCGACCACTTCTCCAAAATGGTGCACTTGGTGCCGTTACCACGGTTACCGTCTGCACGGGCCTTGGCAGCATTATTCATTAGGCATATTTTCCGCCTACACGGTATGCCAGACAAAATTGTCAGTGATCGAGGTCCCCAGTTTGCATCTCGGTTCTGGAGAGAGCTGTGTCGTTTACTCAGCATTGAGTTGAATCTCTCCTCTGCATACCATCCCGAGACGAATGGGTTGGTAGAGAGGGCCAACCAGACCTTGGTCACATACTTGCGACATTTTGTTTCTGCCAGGCAGGATGACTGGGCATCCTTGCTACCGTGGGCTGAGTTCGCTCTAAATAATGCTGTGGCTGACTCCACCAGACAGACCCCATATCTCCTGAACTACGGTCAGCATCCGCGGGTACCAGTGCCCATGCCCGTGTCTTCTGCCGATTCCAGGGTGGCAGACTGGGCTGTGGAGGCACGGGACATTTGGGACCGCACCCAGGATGCCATTCAGGCCTCCAAAGAGAGGATGAGATCTTCGGCCGATGCCCATCGGCGCCCCGCTCCTACATTTGCTCCTGGTGACCTAGTGTGACTCTCTGCCTGAAACATCAGGCTACGTGAAGAGTCCACCAAGTTGGCACCTCGCTTTTTGGGTCCCTTTAAAGTTCTTGAGCAGGTGAACCCGGTGGTTTACCGCCTAGCCCTTCCGCCTCGCCTTGGTATCACCGACACCTTTCACGTGTCCCTCCTGAAACCCGTGGCCATGTCCCGGTTTTCCGAGTCATCTGCCGGGACGTCGGGTTCATCTACCGATGATCATGAGGTGAACGCCATTTTTGGGTGCAAGGTGGTACTAGGAAAAAAAATTTATTTGGTGGATTGAATGGGTTATGGGCCTGAGGATAGGTCCTGGGAGCCTGCTGAGCATGTTCACGCTCCGCAGCCTTTGAGCGCAGCAAGGCCCAAAGAAGGGGGGGCACTAGGAGGGGGGTAATGTTAGGGTTCGAGTTCCCGCTGCTGCACAAGGGAAGTCTCGAACTAGTCCCGCTGCGGTCTCTCATCCATCTCCGTCCACAGTGGAGCCTGCTCAGCAGAGATGTCGGTCCCAGCATCTTGCCCATTCCAATACTGTGCAGAGACTTGCTGCTGCCTCTCCTGGATCTGCTATTATAGCCAGTACTGGAGCAGACGTCTTTGGGATGAAGTCCTGCATTTCCCTTTCTGAGCATGCCCAGGGTAAGATCTCTCATTGGAGATCAGGGGTCACATGTTCAGGTACTGCAGCAGCTCCTATTGGTCCGCCAGCAAGGCCATGAAACTACATGTGTTTTGGAACAGTTTCTCATTGGTCCTTGTTTCTGGCAGGTCCTGTAGCTGTTACTATAAAAGGGTGGCATGGCTGGGCCGCCATGCGCTAGTATCAATTGCATTATGTGCTTTGCGCCAGTGTGATCATGTACGCATGTGGTTAGGGCTCGGCTGAAATAAGCCCCTAGAATACCGGCTTCTTCTGTGAGGAGATTTGGCTGCACGTGGTTAGGGCTTGGCTGAAATAAGCCCCTAGAATACCGGCTTCTCCGGTGAGGAGATTGCTTGATTGCGTTGCTGTCTGCATGATTACGGACTGCTATCCGCACAGCAGTTATCTGTGTATCCCTGTGAGTCTAACAGGACACAGTCTTTTTCTCAGCGGCTCTGTGACGCAACAGGGCTCGCTTTATAACGCTGGTTCAGCGCCTTAGCATTTTACTTTGCGGCTCACTGAAGTTAAGTGAGTTCGTACTTATCGCCATATAGCGCTGTGGCATTCCCGTTAGCGGCTCTGGGGATTACTAGAGTTCGCACTAACTGCCACAGCGCGCTACGGCGTTTATTTTAGCGACTCTGAGGATAACAGAGTTCGCTACTTTCGCCATCTTACTAGCAGCGGGCTTCGCCTGCACGGTGGACCCCGGGCTGCAAACGCACCTCTCAACAATATCTATTAGGTGCGTTCCGCAGACCCTAACACCTGGTTTCTCAGGATGAGAGGCATGGAACAAACTAATTAGTTTAGGGGTATTCATCTCAGATGCTGAAATTCACATCCTCTCTTCTGGACCAAAACCCCTTCAGTGCACCAAGTACTGCAGGGAAAGATGCTGAAGATAAGAATCAACAATCTTGCAAATCTGGACCTCCAAATTACCATCAACAATGATTGAAGGTGGCAGCAGGGGAGGAGACTCAAGAGGTTCAACATACTTCCTGAGCAGAGACCTGTGGAACACATAGTGGATCTTAAGAGCCTGGGGTAGCTCAAGCCAAAAAGCTGCAGAGTTAATGATGTCGGTTATTTTAAAGGGGCCAATAAACCTAGATCCCAATTTCCAGGAAGGGATCTTTAACTTGACTTTCCTGGTAGACAATCACACAAAGTCATTCATACTTAGGTCCGGACTTAGCGAGCATTTCCTGTCAACCACATGTTTGTACTATCTCCCATGATCTTCAAATTACTCTAAACTCCCCACCACACAGAAGAGAGTGACAAAGCAAAATATTCCTCCTCAGGGACTCCCGAAGCCCCTCCCCCACTGAAAGTACCAAACTGTGGATGAAATCCATATTCACCAAAGAACGGCAACCTGCTGGTAGATTCTTGGCGATGATTATTAATAGCAAATTCAGCCAACAGTTAGTAAGATGCCCAATCCTCCTGGTTTTGGGAGACAAAACACCTGAGGTAAGGCTTCAAATTCTGAGAAATGAGATCGATCTGTGCATTTGACTGAGGATGGAAAGCAGAGGAAAAGGACAGCTGTACCCCCAGTCAAGTACAGAAAGCTTTCCAGAACTTAGAAACTAATTGAGTCCTCCAATCTGACAATACATCGGAGGGAACTCCGTGAAGTTTCACAATCTCATTAACAAAAACCTGAGCAAGAGTCTTGGCATTCGTAAGTACCGGTAATGTAATGAAATGCATCATTTTACTGGACCATATCTACAACCACCAGAAACACCTTCTTTCCTGCCAATACCGGTAGGTCAGTAATAAAATCCATGGACAGTTGTGTCCATGGTCTACTAGGAATGAGCAGTGGAATAAGAGGACCAGACAGATGGGTATGTGATACTTTAGAACAAGCGCAAACACTGCAAGCAGACACCTGTTCAACCACATCCTGTTGCAACAAGTACCCCAAAAACGATGAGAAATGAGGTACTCGGTTGCACTACCCTCTGGATGACCAGCAAGCACTGAGTTATGATGTTCCCTAATTACTTTACAGAGCAAATCAGATGGTACAAATAACCTCCCCAAAGGGCAGGAGGCAGGACCGTCCCCTGAGCCTCCAACACCTCTCCCTCCAAGTCAGGGTATAAAGGCTGAAATGACTACCCACTTCTGCAAAATTGAGGCAGGGTCCTCAGGGTTACCACCACCAGGAAAGCACCGGGACAAAGCATCTGCCTTGCTGTTTTTAACTCTTGGACGGAAAGTAGCAACAAAATTGAATCTGGTAAAGAACAGGGAACACCTAACTTGTCTAGGGTTAAGACGTTTAGCAGATTGAAAATATGACAGGCTCTTGTGGTCCGTGATAACAGTAATCGGATGTACTGCCCCCTCCAACCAATGTTGCCATTCCTCAAATGCCAACTTAATTGCCCAAAGCTCCCTATAACCCACATCATAATTTCTCTCAGCTGAAGATAATTTTTTGGAAAAGAAGGTGCATGGACGCCATTTACCAGGAGACAGACCCTGAGACAACACAGCCCCAAAACCCACCTCCGACGCATCCACTTCTGCGATAAAAGGTTGAGAAACATTGGGTTGGTTGAGTATAGGTGCAGTGTCAAAACAACTCTTTAAGGAGGAAAAAGCAGCATTCGACAATTTAGAAAAATCAGACCCCTTCCTTGTCATATCAGTAAGGGGTTTCACCATTACCGAAAAATCTCAAATAAACTTCTGGTAAAAATTAGCTAAACTCAGAAAGCGCAGTAATGTCTTCAGGCTCTCTGGACGGTTCCAATCAAGTACAGTACAAACCTCCAGATCCATCATTTTAATATAACAGCGTGAAAATCAGGCAATTTAAAACTGCTTTTTTTCCCAGGCATCAGAGCTGAGTGTGCAAAAATTCTGTTTTTTTTGTTACTGTAGTATTTTTTGGAGTGTCTTACAACATTTCTGGCCACCATTTTGCTGACCAAAAAATCTTTAGGTGGACAAAAAATATTTATCTACAGTTCCTCTATTTATCACTGTGTTTTTAACGCCACACGCATCGCATATCATTGCGATAACAATTTTACAATTTTAGTACTCCAACAATTTTTTTTTAGTGTCATAGCCTAGTTATTGACACAATTTTGGTGGTCAAAAAAAAAATCCAGCCCACATATGTAACCGTGTTCTATCTCCGTCAGACACCAGATCTATATATGGTCTACAAATTGTGTCATTTTCGGCCAATATTCCATTGTATTTGCTGTCTGTTACCCTAGTTCTGTGCAATATTTTGGGGTATAAACCTAAAAAATACAGGCTACATAGAGTGATCAGTGTGATATCTGTGTCAAACTCCTATCTCTCTGTGTGCCAAAATTGTGGCATATCAGGGAGACATTATCCTTTTTTGCTGTGTCTTACCCTATTTCAAGACAGGCTTTTTCGGTAAAAAAATTTTTAAAAAACTCCAGAGCACATATTGAACAGTCTGTAATCTCCGTCAGACGCCAGTTGTATCTGTGCTCTACAAATAGTTGCTTTTCAGGCCTACCTTGCCCTTTTGTTTACTGTCTGTTACCCTAGGTCTACACTATTTTGGCCTAAAAAATAAAAAATTACCGGCCTCACATTGAACAGTCTGGTATCTCAGTGGAACGCCTCATTTATCTGTGGGCTAGAAAGTGTGCTTTTGAGCCTTTCCTTCAGCTTCTTTTGCTGTGTGTTACTGTAGCTCAAAACTGTTTTTTTGGTGTAAAAAATACAAAAAGACCGGCGACATATTGAACAGTCCGGTATCTCTGTAACACGCCTCATGTATCTGAGGGCTACAAAGTGTGCTTTGGAGGCTTCCATTCACCGTTATTTGCTGTGTGGTACCCTAGCTGTAAACACTATTTAGGGCTAAAAATTTTAAAATTACTGCCCACATATTAAACAGTGTGGTATCGCTGTCAGACAGCTGAGCAATTTGTGGCCTACAAATTGCGGCAATTCAGGCCTACATTCCACTGTTTTTGCTGTCTGTTACCGTAGTTCTGTACAATATTTTGGGGTATAAACTAAAAAAATACAGGCTACATAGAGTGACCAGTGTGGTATCTGTATCAGACTCCTATCTCTCTGTGTGCTAAAAATTGTGGCATTTCAGGGCTACATTAGACAGTTTTTTCTTCATCTTACCACAGTTATTGACAGTGACAAGATTTTTTAAATAAATTACCGTATATATTCATGTATAAGCCGACCCGTGTATAAGCCGACCCCCCTAATTTTGCCACAAAAAACTGGGAAAACTTATTGACTCGTGTATAAGCCGGGTGTATAAACTGCCCTCCTGCTCTGTGCTGCCCCCATCCTGCTCCTTGCTCCCCCATCCAGCTCTGTGCTCCCCCATTCTCCTCTGTACTCCACCCCTCCTGCTCCGTCCTCCGCCTGTGCTCCCCCATTCCTTCTCCGTCCTCCTATGCCCCCCCGTCCTGCTCCGTGCTCCTCTGTGCCCTCCATCCTCTCCCCCCATCCTGCTCCATGCTCCTCTGTGCCCTCCATCCTCCCCCGTCCTGCTCCATGCTCATTGTCCTCCTCCATGCTTCCCCCGTCCTTTGTTCTCCCCGTCCTCCCCCCGTCCTGCTCCATGCTTCCCCCGTCCTCCGTTCTCCCCCCTGTCCTCCTCCATGCTTCCCCCGTCCACCGTTCTATCCCCCGTCCAGCTCCGTGCTCCTTGTCCTCTCCTCCATGCTCCCCCCATCCTCCTCCATCATACTCACCCCTCCCCGTGCCATCGCTGAGCGTCCCTGCAATCCTGCGTTCTCCCCGGCTTCCTGCAGCTCTCCAGCACTGAGCAATGATGTAATATCGCTCATTAAGGCCATGAATATGGAGGCCACGCCCATGGGAGTGGCGTCGCGTCCATATTACATGACCTTAATGAGCGGGTATTACGTCACCGCTCAGCGCTGGAGAGCTGCAGGAAGCCGGGGAGAACGCAGGATTGCAGGGACCCTCAGCGATGGCACGGGGAGGGGTGAGTATGATCCCAGCCACCGGCTCCTGCCGCGGCATCCCCTCCCCCGCTGGTTTCTGCCCTATGACTCGTGTATAAGCCGAGGGGGCATTTTCAGCACGAAAAAAGGTGCTGAAAATCTCGGCTTATACACGAGTATATACGGTAAGTACATTCCAGATATTTGTAAGTGCGTTTTGCCCGCACACAGATTAGATCTAATTTTGCTCTAAATTGTGACTTTTTTATTGAATGTTGAAAATATTGTACTACATTTAAAATAGGAAGGGATGGGGAACTGGATGTGATGGTGATGGTGCATGCAGAGGCAGAGGGCAAGCTACAATTGTGCCACAGCAAACACCCACATCTTATCGCAACAGATTCCTCTCAGAATTCATAGGGGATGGCAGAAGACCACTCTTGACACCAGAGCAGCATGAAAAGGTAGTTGGTTGTATGACGGATAATACTTCCAGTCAGTTTGGCACCACCACCAGCACCCTGTCTACCACACTGTCAAGTTTGAGTAGCCGTGAGTCTGGACCGTATATTCCTCCCCCTGATCCTCCTTCCACCTCCCATGCCGAGTGCCCACAGACAACTGATCCCACACTTGGACACTCCAAAGAGCTGTTCAGTTGTCCATTTATAGATTCTGGCCTCTCGCCCGGTCCACTTGAATCAGGGCAAACTGAGAATGTGTCACAAGAGGACGATGATGAGACACAATTGCCAGAAAGTCAGGAGGAGAACCAGGGTGCGGAAGTGGAAGAGGAGGTGGTGGATGATATAGTAACTGACCCAACCTGGCAGGATGACATGCAGAGCGAGGACAGCAGCACACAGGGGGAGGGAGGTGTAGCACCACAACAGGCAGGAAGAAGCACTGTGGATGCCGCAGACAGAAGACGGGCAACTGTTCCTCGTAACACCAACACGACAGAAGTTGTCATTACAACTGTTCGATCTTCCTGAGTCTGGTTGTTTTTTAAAGACTCTGCCGATAACCCCAAACAGGCCATTTGCACTACCTGCCATGCCCGCATCAGCAGAGGTAGCAAAACTACCAGCCTGACCACCACAAGCATGATCAGGCACATGGCAGTGAAGCACCCTACTTTGTGGGCTGAACCCCAGAGTCCAGGAAAAGTGTCTGCGGGTGACACCACAGCTTCTTCCGCTGTTGTGCGTGGAAGCCAATCCCCTGTCCATTGTGCCTGCAAAGATGCCTCCTGCCCTGCACCTGTCATTGCACACACTTAACTACCACCATCAACAAGCACATCCACATCTTTGTCTCAGTGCAGCCTTCAGTTTTCCATACCCAAGTTCATTGGAACGAAAGCAGAAATACGCATCCAGTGCCCCACAGGCCACAGTACTAAATTCACACATTTCTCATCTACTTGCGCTCAAAATGTTGCCTTTTAGGCTCGTGGAGACCGAAGCTTTCTGCAACCCGATGGGGGGGCCATCCCAAGGTACTCTGTCCCCAGCCGACACTATTTTTCCCGGTGTGCCGTCCCAGCATTACAAAAGCACGCGTCCCACATTACCCGTGCCCTCAACAATGCAGTTACATGGAAAGTACACTTAACCACGGACACGTGGACAAGTGTTTCTGGTCAGGGACATTAAATCTCGCTGACGGCACACTGGGTTAACATAGTGGAAGCCGGGACCCAGTTTCACCTTGGAATGAAATACGTCCTAACAACGCCGAGGATTGCAGGCCCTAGCTCAATCAGGGTTGCCCTTACAGTCTACAGCTCCTGCACATCATCCTCCTCCTCCTCTTCTGCCTGAATCTCTGAAATGACCACATCAGTCGCTAGCTGGAAGCACTGCAGCATTGCTTCAGCCAAGCATCAACAGGCTATGCTGAAGCTAATATGCTTAGGTGACAAACATCACAATGCTGAAGAGTTGTGGACAGCTCTGAAAGAGCATGCAGATGTGTGGCTGACACTGCTGAACATCCAGCCAGGCGTGGTCTTGTGTGACAATAGGTGGAACCTGCTGGCGGCTCTAAGGCAAGGCGAGCTCACACACGTACCATGTCTGGCCCACATGCTTAACCTCGTTGTTCAACGGTTTCTCAAAGGGACCCGGACCTGCTGGAACTGATTGAGAAAGTACACTGCCCTGCTTGCCCATTTTAGAAAGTCAGCTGCTTATGAATGTACGCTGCCCTGCATGCCTATTTTAGAAAGTCAGCTGCTTGTGAAAGTATGCCACCCTGCATGCCCATTTTAGAAAGTCAGCTACAGCTTCATCCGCCCTTGACGCGCTTCAGCAGCAATTGCAGCTTCCGGATCACCCACTGGTGTGTGATGTGCCCACGCGTTGGAACTCTACACTGCACATGTTGGAAAGGATTTGTCAGACGAAGAGGGCAGTTGTTGACTAACAGCATCAACAAAGCCGTCGGTATTCATTTCAGTCTTTACACAAAAGATCTCAGGAGAGAACATGGATGTCAGACATATGTAACATCCTTCCAAACTTTGAGGAATCCACCAAGATGGTGAGAGGTGATGACGCCATAATTAGCATCTCCATCCCGCTTCTTTGTGTTCTAATATTACTAATAATCATTATTTCTATAACGCCAACATATTTACAGTTTAACATTTTCAAACACAACAGTCCTAAGTAACAATGACAATGTTACCAATAATAAAATAATTAAACCAAAAGAAAACGACCCTGCTGGTGACAGCTTACAATCTACATTGAGGTGGGGGAGATACAAACTTCTAGGGTGTATTTACAATGACATATTTACAATGATGTATTTACAATGATAGTGCAGAGGTTAGTCGAAAGTTGTGGATGGCATGAGGACAAGGAGGAGTAGGAGAGCATGGTCAGTCGTCCTCTTGGTGAGGACATGGAAGTCTTGCCTGTTAGCAGTCTGGTATGCACTGGTTGAGTTATTGTTACGCTGTCTTTCCCGTGACCCTTGTGTTCTCCAAATTTTGGCTGACAGCCAGGCAATACTGATTGGTGACACTTCTAGACACACGCTTATAGGAGAACTTGATATCCAGGGCTGGCATCAGCACCCGGCGTACCCAGGCAAGTGCCGGGGCCCTGATCAGATGGGGGGCCCACTCACCGTCGGGCACTCTGGCATGCTTTGGGGGCCCGGTGCCTGAGCCAGTGCCCGCGAGTGGACCCTCTAGCTCTTGGCTCCGACACTTGCAATATTTACCTCTCCCTGTTCTTGCGATGTGGTGTCTTCCGCATCTCCTGACTTTGACGTTTCAGGTCAGAGGGCGCAATGACGTCACGTCTGTGAGCCCTCTGCCTGAGCAGTATATGGGGCCAATTACACATGGAGCATCTTATGGGTCCAATTACATATGGATCATCTTATGGGGCTCATTATTCTGTACAGAGCATTATATTGGGTCCATTATTCTGTATGGAACACTATATGGGGCTCATTAATCTGTATGAAACAATATATGGAGCTCATTAATCTGTATGGAGCACTATGTGGTGCCCATAATACTTTATGGAGCAATAGATGGGGCTCATTATTCTGTATGGAGTGCTATGTGGTGTCCGAAATACTGTATGATGCAATATATGGGGCTCATTATTCTGTATGAAGCACTATGTGGTGTGCATAATACTGTATGGAGGACTACACTGTCTGGCTTCTGAGCTATTGGTATGACTCATGTAATGTAAGAAGTAAGTGAAATCTTTGGCATTGTACTACACCTATATTTCTCTGCCATATCTGTGCATTATGAATTGTGGTATGCATTAAAGGGGCCCACTGAGACTCTTTCGCCCTGGGCCCACGAAAACTTGGAGCCGGCCCTGTTGATATCTCTTATTCCAGAGGTAGACAGGTGTACAAAAATGTGGCAATACCAGAGGGACCTTCTTGCGGAATTGTTAAAAAAAATTACCATCTGAAAACGCTGCCGGCAGAGGTCACAATTCGTTGGACAAACAAGGAGTACAGGTGAGAGAGACACAGCTCCAATCCAGCAGAGGCAGTGGAACACTGGCAAAGTTCTGGGAGAGTTTTCTCAGACCCTCCCATTGCCATGGTCCTGAGGCGCGGAGTACTCTCATAAGTAGTGCAAAGTTTGGGAAGATGCTGAGGGAGTACCTTGCTGACCGTACCAATGTCCTACATCATTCCTCTGTGCCTTATAATTATTGGTTATCCAAGCTGGACACGTGGCTTGAACTGGCTCTCTCTACTGCGCACATGAGCTGTACTCATGGTCGCGCTCTGGTGGTCACTGGGCACATGGCGCCTCGCTCTCTGTCAGAACTTCTTATAGCATTGGGAGCCAACGGGAACAGTCCTTTGCGGCGCCAGTGCTGTAAGGACGGAGCACGCTGCTCAACCTCCTACGCGCTGCTTTTCCCCTCCCAAAAAATCTGATGTCGTGCCCGATTTCTCTTGGGATGGACCCCTGCCTCTAGGTCACCGGGTCTGTCTGCTGCAGTCCGTCGCATCGTTGGCACTTTGGGTGCTTAGTGCGCTGCCCCCCTTGCTGCTAACACGCTAACAGTGGGGGACTCACTCCTGCTTTGCGTGTTTTTTCCATCAGCCTACAGACAGGTTCCCTTTCTAAACATGCCCCCTCTTCCTGGGTAATGGGGCCTGTCCGTTCCTCTATTCCTTCCCCCTGGGAAACAGGGGATGCAGCCTTGACAGTTACGGACCCAGGGGAAGCACAGGAACCCGTAGCCCGGTGTTCCTGAGTTTGTACATATCTGTCCAATCAGTTCTTTAATGAAAGCATCAAAGAAGGCATGTTATAATTTTCAAGAGAAAATTGTACATTACGTCCAGAACAGTTTCACTTTGAAGGACTTTATGGCTCACATCAATCCACAAGATGATACTAGTCTCATACTTCAAAATTTCTGTGGTAAATCATTGCCACACAGATAGGTTGTGTATGTTCTGACTTCAGTAACATAATTTTGGTGATAATTATTCATACCTATTTGCTTCAAATCATAATATATTCATCATCTTCTTCAAGGTTTCGGAATATAATGTCGTAAAAGTGAAAGCAAGTTGGTGAAGTGTGTGTGGTAACTCATTGGTGAAAGTAATTGTAATCTTTACTATTTCTACATTTTGGGTGCTGATAACCACCTCATTGATATTATTTCGTTTCTTTGGCAATAAAAGAACAGCTAAATCAAAACCAAATGCTATTCCAAGTAATTCATCATGCTGGTAAACTAGAGGTGAGATTAGGGATCTAGATAACATCTGGGGACTGTAGTCAACATGGCACTGTGACAAGACCCACTGGGGAATAGCTATTAATTTGGCATAGTTTGTGCCCAGCTGAATAAAGATGAGAGAAAAAGCACATTTTGATTCAATAACATGTTGGATGGATTGTCTAGTCGATACACCCATATCACACAAAACACATCTACAACCACTATGCTCTCCAAATGATACATCTTAAAATCAATCCAAAATGTCAAAATCTCTAGCTTCTGTTCTAGAAACTGCAGGGGCAGTTGGCGTCCTCTTCCAACAAGTTCAGTATTAGCAGGTCAAGGAATGTCAGAATCCGGCCCAGGAACACCAGGCTATGGTAGTTGCGAGTCCTGGCACCGTGCTCTTCCACGTGCTCTTGCTCTGGCTCTTCCAGTCATTATTTAATCTAGAAGATTTCACCTTCATAATGCAGAGACAGAGTACAACGCCCAAGCATTCACCCTCTGCTCCTCAGACTTTCTATCTGCACAGTAACTGTCTCTAGGCAGAAGATGATGATGGTGATGGTAGTATTTGGTGCATTTAAGGCACAGTCATGAACCAGCTATAACAATATCATACATAATTTTTTTTACAGAGATACTAAAATATGAAATATGTGGTCTGCATTTGTGTTTTTGACTGCAAAATAGTGTTTAAAACTAGGGTAACACACAGCAAAAACAGTTTAATGAAGCACTCAAATGCCTCAATTTTTAGCACACAGAGAGATAGGAGTCTGACACAGATAACACATTGGTCACTATGTGGCCTGTCTTTATTTTTTTTACCCTGAAAGACTGTACAAAAATAGGGAAACACACAGCAAAAAAGGGAATGTAGGCATGAAATGCCACAATTTTTAGCACACAGAGGTATAGTTGTCTGACACAGATAATACAATGGTCAATATGTGGGCGGGATTTATTTTTTTACCCCAAAAAACTGTATACAAATAGGATAAGACACAGCAAAAAAATGGGAATGTTGCCCTGAAATGCCACAATTTTTAGCACACAGAGAGATAGGAGTCTGACACAGATAACACACTGGTCACTATGTGGCCTGGATTTAATTTTCTTTTTACCCCTAAAAGACTGTATAGAAATAGGCTAACACACAGAAAATCCAGTGTAATGTAGCCCCGAAATGCCACAATTTTAGCACACAGAGAGATAGGAGTCTGTCACAGATACCACAATGGTCACTATGTGACCTGGATTCTTTTTTTTATCACAAAAGACTGTATAGAAATAAGGTAACACACAGCAAATCCAGTGTAATGTAGCCCCGAAATGCCACAATTTTAGCACACAGAGAGATAGGAGTCTGTCACAGATACCACACTGGTCACTATGTGACCTGGATTCTTTTTTTTTATCACAAAAGACTGTATAGAAATAAGGTAACACACAGCAAATCCAGTGTAATGTAGCCCTGAAATGCCTCAATTTTTAGCACACAGAGAGATAGGAGTCTGACACAGATAACACAATGGTCACTATGTGGCCTGGATTTATTTTTTTTTACCCCTAAAACTGTATAGAAATAGGGTAACACACAGCAAATCCAGTGTAATGTAGCCTTGAAATGCCACAATTTTTAGCACACAGAGAGATAGGAGTCTGACACAGCTAACACACTGGTCAATATATGGGCTTGATTTTTTTTCTTTTACCCCAAAAGACTGTATACAAATAGGGTAACACACAGCAAAAAAGGGGAATGTAGCCCTGAAATGCCACAATTTTTAGCCCATAAATAGATTAAGTGTCTGACAAAGATAGCCCACTTTCAAATATAGTAGTTTTTTTTTCATTTTTGGCCAGCAAAATTGTGTCAATAAGTAGGCTTTGACACAACAAAACAAATTCTATGGAGGACTGAATTGTCAAAATTTTTTGCGCAATGATATGCAATCCGTGTGGTGGACAAAACCCAGTGTAAAATATCTGCCCTGTAGCTAAAATTTTTTGGACAGATAAATATTTTTGGGGCAGCAAAATTGTGTCAAAAATTTTTATAAGACACTCCAAAAATATTATACAGTAGCATAAAAAATGGCAGATTTTTTGGCGCACTCAGATTTCAGGCCTGGGATGGGCAAATCCCTTTAAAATAGCTGTATTTTCACGCTGTACTATGAAAATGATCTGCCTGTATTCTGAGGGGCAACAAGCAATTATAGAAAAAAAGGGGTTCTCTATTGCTTTGGAAAAAAATAATCAGGATTAAGATGCCAAAAAAAATGTGCTGCCCACTGAGACCTAGGGCTGTGTAGATACAGTCAGTATAGCATGTAGGCAGCAGCAGCTGACAATAATAAAATGGACCCTCTTCATGTATGCAATGAAGTATGCCACATAGAATGCCTGTCTGCTACTGAGATCTATATACACACATACAGTGCGTGCATGCACTGATATGTATATACGCACATACATTCCCTGCCTACCTAGCACTGCAATCTATATATGCCGTAATTAGTTCTTAGAAGGACTGTTGATTAACCCCTTTACCCCCAAGGGTGGTTTGCACATTAATGACCTGGCCAATTTTTAGAATTCTGACCACTGTCCCTTTATGAGGTAGTAACTCTGGAATGCTTCCATGGATCCTGGTGATTCTAACAACGTTTTCTCGTGACATATTGTACTTCATGATAATGGTAAAATTTCATTGATGTTACTTGCGTTTATTTGTTAAAAAAAACGGAAATTTGGCGAAAATTTTGAAAATTTTGCAATTTTTTAACTTTGAATTTTCATGCCCTTAAATCATAGATATGGCACGCAAAATACTTAATAAGTAACATTTACCACATGTCTACTTTACATCAGCACAATTTTGTAACCAAATATTTTTTTGGTTAGGAAGTTATAAGGGTTAAAAGTAGAGATGGGCGAATTTGCCTCTGGCAGGGTCGAGTCGGGTTTCGAACGAAATCGGCCGACTATCGGAAAAAGTCAGAGTTCCGACTGAAACTCGACCCGACCCCAATGCAAGTCAAAGGGGAAGAAAAGTCGGCAGTGAGTGGAGGACAGTAAATACACCTACAGTGCCCATTTCAATGCCAACTACATCAATTCTTGTTACTTAAGCTTGTTAACCTTAATTTACTTTATAATAAAAGTAACGCATTGAAAACTGGGGGTTATTTGGCTAAAGTTGTGGGGGGGGTAGGGCTGGCTCCAGGTTTTCGTGGGCCTCGGGTGAAAAAATCTTCAGTGGGTCCCTTTAACACATACAACAATTCATGATGCTCCGATACGGCAGAGAAATATAGGTATAGTAAAATGCCAAATACTTCACTTCTTACATTACATGAGTGATATCTATTGTAAATTCTACAATAGCTCAAAAACCGGACTGTATATTTCTCCATACAGTATTATGGGCACCACATAGTGTGCCATACAGAATAATGAGCCCCATATATTGCTCTATACAGGATAATGAGCCTCATATATTGCTCCATACAGAATAATGAGTCTCATATATGATGCTCCATACAGAATAATGGACCCAATATAATGCTTCATACAGTATAATGAGCCACATATATTGCTCCATACAAAATAATGAGCCGAATATATATCTCCATACATAATTGGTCCCATATAATGTTCCATACAGTATATGATGAGCGCCACATAATGCTCCAGTATATGATGGTCCCCATATAATGTGCCATACAGTATAGGATGGTCCTCATAGAGTATAATGAGCCCCACATACTGCTCCATACAGTATAATGAGTCGCATATAAAGCTCCATACAGTATATGATGGGCCCAATATATTGCTCCATACAGAATAGGCCCCATATGTGCTCCATATGATGCTCCATATATAAAGGGCCCTATATGATGCCCCATAAATAATGAACCCCATATGATGCTCTAGTATATGATGGGCCCCATATATGATGCTCCAGTGTATGATGCGCACCATATAATGCCCCAAATATAATGGTCCCCATATATAATGCTCCATATATAATGGACTCCATGTGATGCTCCATATATAATGTGCCCCATATGATGCGCCATATATAATGGGCCCCATATGATGCTCCAGTATATGATGGGCCCCATGGATGATGCTCCAGTGTATGATGGGCCTATATAATGCTCCATATATAATGGGCCCCATATATAATGCTCCAGTGTTTAATGGGCCCTATCAATGATGCTCAAATGTATGATGGGCCCCATATATAATTCTCCAGTGTATAATGCTCCCCATATATTGCACCAAACATTAAAGAAATTAAATACCTCTCCTTGCTGGGCACTGCTCTACTCTGGACTCCTCAGCGTCGCCATCTTCCAGCTCTCTGCACTGTGACTGTTCAGGCAGAGGGCACACAGACGTGACGTCATCGCGCTCTCTGACCTGAATGTCACTGTCAGGAAATGCGGAAGACGTAACAGCGATGGAGCAGGGAGAGGTAAGTATTGCAAGTGCTAGGGCCCTGAGCAAGCAGGGGGGGCCCACTCGTGGGCGCCAACACTGGCACAGGGCCCCTCATAGTACGCCGTTGTCTTTGACAGCGAGTGGGCCCCCCCACCTGCTCAGGGCCCCGGCACTTGCCCGGGTGCGCCAGGTGCTGACACCGGCCCTGGGGGGAGGGTACAGCCCAGTTAGAGAGGTGGAAAAACTGGCATATGTTGATGTGTAGGCTGGACGTTCAGCAGCTGCAAATGGAAGAATTGGAGAAGTCGGAGGAAGAGGAGGACAAAGCGAGCCATTTTGCTGGTAACCTATGTGTCATCAGGGGAAGGTGGTACAAAATCCTTTGAAACCCAGGTATGGTTCATTTTAATGAAGGTGAGATCACCAACATTTTTTGTCGACAGCCTGGTGCTTCTTTCTGTCAGGATTGATCCAGCAGCACTGAAGACAGGGCAAGCGAGCTCATGTAAGGCATATTGTGCCAATTCAGGCCAGGTGTCCAGTTTACAGGCCCAGTAGTCAAAGGGGAATGAACTGTGAGGGAGAACATCGATAGGGGAGGAGAGGTAATTTTGAACCATAGTTGACAACTGCTGTCTCCTGTCTGTTGCAATCGATTCAGTATTAACAGTCGTGTGAGCGGTACTTGAGAAATCAGTCCACAACATGGTCATGAAACCCCTGTCTCCAATGCCACTTCAGCTGTGTGCACCACGAACACCTCTTCCATATTGCCCAGTACGGCTCGTGTTAGAACCTGCACTGCTGCTGTGTGCTGGGAATGCCTCTAACAAACGATTTACCAGAGTTGCTTGTTTGTTTGCCAATAGTAGCTCTAGGTTCTCCTGTGGCATGATGTTCTGTAATTTGCCTTTATAGCGTGGATCGAGGATGCTGGCCAACCAGTAGTCGTCATCCTTCATAATTTTGGCATTACGGGGGGTCCCTTTTTAGGATCGGCAAGAGATAATCACACATGTGGTCCAATGTTCCAGGTGTCGATGCACTGCCAGTGGTGGGTGGAGGAGCACTTTCTGCCAAATCCACATCCCTCCAGTCACACACAAACCCTGTACCTGACCTTGGCAAGCCAAAATTTTCTCTTGCCCCTGAGAAGCATCCTCCTCCCCAAAATAATCATCCCCCTCATCCTCATCCTCCTCCTCCTCTTCCTATTCTTCCTCCACCTCATCCAGGACAGTTCTCTGAGCAGACAATGCCTGACTGTCATGAAGGCTTCTCTCCTCCTCCTCCTCCACTGCAGATGCCTGATCCTTAATGTGCGTCAAAGTTTGCATGAGCAGACACATAAGTGGGATGCTCATGCTTATGATGGCGTCGTCTGCGCTTACCAGCCGTGTGCATTCCTCAAAACACTGAAGGACTTTACAGAGGTCTGTCAGCTTTGACCACTGCACACCCGACAACTCGATGTCTGCCCTCAAGCTGCCTGCCCGTGTATCCTCCCACAAATGCATTACAGCCTGCCTCTGTTCGCACAGCCTCTCAACCATGTGCATGGTGGAGTTCCACTTTGTTGCAACGTCTATGATTAGGCGGTGTTTGGGGAGGTGGAGCGATCTCTGCAGCCTCTGCATATGACTGGAGTCTACGGGCAAGTGACGGATGTGCGAGCACAGTCTTCGCACCTTATAGAGCAGGGCTGGTAACTCCGGATAATTATTTATGAAGCACTGCACCACCAGGTTCAAGGTGTGAGCCAGGCAAGGTATGTGTCTGAGTTTTGCCAGGGCTATGGCCGCCACAAAATTACGTCCATTATCACTGACTACCTTGCCTGGCTCAAGATGTAGACTGCACAGCCATGTCTCAGTTTCTCGCTGCAAGTAGTCGGCCAGTACCTCCATGGTGTGTCTGTTGTCGCCCAAAGACATCATCTTTAAAACAGCCTGCTGATGCTTACCACTAGCTGTTTGATAGTGGGACATATCATGTGCAACACTGGCAGCTGCGGATGGAGTGCTTGTGCGACTGCACTCTGTCAACGAGCTTTTGCTTCTGGAGAAGGAGGAGGGTCGAACGCCTACAGCCAACTGTTGCCTATACCATAGGCTAGGCAGCACTGTCCCACCACCGCTGTCCCCTGTGGACCCTGCATCCACCACATTCACCCAGTGTGCAGTGATGGACACATAACGGCCCTGGCCATGCCTTCTGGCCCATGCATCTGTTGTGAGGTGCATCTTTCCACTCATTGATTGTTTGAGTGCATGAACAATGCGGTCTTTCACATGCAGGTGGAGGGCAGGGATGGCTTTTCTAGAAAAGAAGTGCTGACTGGGTAGGTCATAGTGTCGGATAGCGTAGGCCATGAGCTCTCGGAACGCTGCACTTTCAACCAAACGGAAGGGCATCATCTCTAATGAGATCAGTTTGGCAATGTAGGCGTTCAAAGCCAGTGAGGTTTTGTAGTCTGTCCACGCTTGCAAGTGCATGGTGTGTACATGTCTAAGCATGCAACTGGTATTCAAATTTTGGAGATTTTTCCAACGGCTGTCCTTCAGCACTTCTTACAGATCAGCTTTGCCTCATCAATAGGATTTTGGTCAAAAAAGTGCCACACTGCACTCTTCCTACTATGGGAAATCTTGTCAGATAACCGCAGCTGCAATGTCGACGCCTGCTGCGGATCTTCCTCCTCTTCTGAGCTATTGCCAGCGGCACCCTCTTCCCCCAATGGATGCCAATCCAGGTCAACAACTGGGTCATCCATCACCTCCTCTTCAATTTCATCTGCACCTTCCTCTGTGTCACCGTGTAATGTGGTATAGTATGCGAGAAGGGGCATCTGAGTTTCATCAGGGTCAGAATCTGGCTCAGTAGACTGCGAGGGCAATGCAGTGCTCCGGGTGAATGTACCAGCAGAATCATATAGCAGTGGCTGTGCATCAGTGCACTCCATGTCATATTCATCTTGGACTGGGGAATTCAGGATTTCACTTGATAACCCATGCATGGTATGTGAAAAGAGCTCCATGGAGTAATCTGAAGTGTGGCCTGCCGCATCCTTCACTTTTGGTGGGGGTGAAGGACACAAGGAAAGGTGTTGTTCCTGACCAGGAGCCTGCACTGATGACTCAGTGCTTGCATTTTTTGAAACTTCAAAAGAGGAGGCGATAGAGCTGGAGGCTGTTTCGGCAATGTAAGCCAAAACCTGTACCTGATGCTCCGTCTTTAAAAGCAGTTTAGCTACTCCCAGAAGAGGAAGCCTTCCAGGCCTTCTGGAGCCAGACGATGACACAGGCTCAACACCTCCTGCCTTAGGTGCTATTGTGTTTTTCGCACTACCAGCAGATGCACCACCACCACCATCAGTACCAGCTTCCCCCCCGCCCACGTCAGCGGCCTCTTCCACCATACTTCCTCATGTTTGGGAAAATGTACCAAAAATACCAGCAGATATATGGTACTGTATGAGGACCGTACACCTGTATACGGTGTAGGGAAAAATTTAAATCTCCGTATATATTTCCGGAGTCACACACAGACGCTCACTCAGTATGGATTTGACCGTAATACAAAGAGCAGATATATGGTACTGTATGCAGACTGTACAGCTGTATAATGTGTATGGAAAAATTTAAATCTCCGTATATATTTCCGGAGTCACACACAGACGCTCACTCAGTATGGATTTGACCGTAATACAAAGAGCAGATATACGGTACTGTATCAGAAGCGGACAGCTGTATACGGTGTAGGGGAAAATTTTAATCTCCGTATATATTTCCGGAGTCACACACAGACGCTCACTCAGTATGGATTTGACCGTAATACAAAGAGCAGATATAAGGTACTGTATCAGTAGCGTACAGCTGTATACATGTGGGGGGAAATTTAAATCTCCGTATATATTTCCGGAGTCACACACAGACGCTCACTCAGTATGGATTTGACTGTAATACAAAGAGCAGATGCCGGCTTCTGGCAGATATATGGTACTGTATCAGAAGCTGACAGCTGTATACGATGTAGGGGAAAATTTCAATCTCCGTATTTATTTCCGGAGTCACACACAGATAGTCAGCATCTATTTGTCCGTGATACCAGCCGGTACACGGTAGTGTGTGAGGAGCGTACAGCTCTATACGGTGTGGGAAAAAATGAACGCTCAGTAACTGTGCAGAAAAAAAGAATAAAAGTATTAGTCTTGTGTAAAAAGCAGTCTGCACAGCAGTGTACACACAGCAATACAGCTATCAGGCAGCCTAATTACCAGCGCTGCTGCACACAAGAAAATCCTCCCCTTGTCACTGGCAGGCAGCCTAATAACCAGCGCTGCTGCACACAAGAAAATCCTCCCGTCACTGCACACTAACTGTACAGCACAATTGCTATCAGCACAAGCACATAAGAACTTCTCTTTCCAGCCCTAACTCTCTCCCTACTGATAAACAGCGTCAGCAACCTCTCCCTACTGTTAAGATCGGCAGAAGTAAAATGGAGGTCGGCGCTCAGGGCTTTTATAGGCACTATGACGCCCCCCAAAGCAAGCCAATCACTGCAATGCCCTTCTCTAAGATGGTGGTGGACGCTGTACGTCATCTCATTGCCCACAGTGTTTGTCCTTGCTCATTGGCTGAAAAAAGGTGCCTGACAGCATTCTGGGAAAACCGACTTTGGCGTTTGTTTTGCCGACTGCACGCTATGGTCGTGTTTCGGTGAACGAAACCCGACTTTGGTGAAAGTAGGCGACTTATGAATCTGACCGACCTGTTTCGCTCAACTCTACTCAGGACAAATTGTACAACAACTTCTCCTGTTACCCTTGGTAAAATAAAACAAACTGAATCTGAAATAAGTTTTTTGTGAAAAAAAGTTAAATGTTCATTTTTTTTAAACATTCCAAAAATTTCTGTGAAGCACCTGAAGGGATAATAAACTTCTTGAATGTGGTTTTGAGCACCTTCAGAGGTGCAGTTTTTAGAATGATTTCACTTTGGGTATTCTCTATCATATAGACCCCTCAAAGTGACTTCAAATGTGATGTGGTCCCTAAAAAAAAATGGAGTTGTAAAAATGAGAAATCGCTGGTCAACTTTTAACCCTTATAACTTCCTAACAAAAAAAATGTTGGTTCCAAAATTGTGCTGATGTAAAGTAGACATGTGGCCAAATGTTATTTATTAACTATTTTGTGCAATATATCTCTCTGATTTAAGGGCATAAAAATTAAAAGTTTGAAAATTGTGAAATTTTCTAAATTTTCACCAAATTTTCATTTTTTTTAAACGCAAGTTTTATCAAAGAAATTTTACCAGTAACATGAAGTACAATATGTCACTAAAAACATTCGCTGAATCGCCATGATCCGTTAAAGCGTTCCAGAGTTATAACCTCATAAAGAGACAGTGGTCAGAATTGAAAAAAAATTGGCCTGGTCATTAACATGTAAACCACCCTTGGGGGTTAAAGGGTTAAGAAAGAGGTGCTACTAACCAAGCACCATGAAGACCAAGGAGATCTCCAAACAAGTCAGGGATAAAGTTGTTAAGGAGTACAAGTCAAGGTTCGATTATAAAAAAAATCCCAATATCTGATGATATCCCCAGAGCACCATCAAATCCATTAACATCCAATGGAAAGAACATGGTACCGCCATAAACCTGCCAAGAGAAGGCCACCCACCTAAACTCTCATCCCAGTGCATTAATCAGAGAGGCAGTACAGAGACCAAAGGTAACCCTGAAGGCGCTGCAGAGTTCCCAAGCAGAGACTAGAGTATCTGTCCCTACGACTTCAAAAAGCTCTACAGAGGTGCCGTTTATGGAAGAGCGGGAAGAAAAAGGCCTTTACTTACACTCAAAAATTGTATGGATCATTTTGAGTTTGCCAAAACACATGTGGGAGACTGCCCAGATGAATGGAGGAAGGTGCTGTGGTCAGAAGAGACCAAAATTGAACTTTTTGACCACCAAGTTAAACATTATGTCTGGAACCAAACCAACACAGCTCATCACCCCAAAAACAACATCCCTACATTGGAGAATATGGATATTTTTCTGGAGCAGGGACAGGGAAAATTATCCGAGTTGATGGGAAGATGGATGGTGTGAAATACAGGTGTTACGCCATGCTCACCTGGTGCCGGGACTCCTCCGCGCTGGGGATCCTGTCGGGTGCGCACGCACTCCTCTCATACTTAATCTGTGGCTGTGCGGCTATGCGCAGCGTGCATGCGCGCCTCTCTCTTCTCTGTCTGCAAGCACGTCATCTCTATGGTCCTGGAGGACCTAACCTGGCAGTCTCTGTGCTCTTGCCCTATATCAGCCTGCCTCTTCCTGTGGGAGGCGCCTGATTATTGTTGTGCTGCCTAGCTAAACCTGCTTGGTTCCTGCTCGGTCGCTCCCTGTATTCCGGTCCCTCATGCTCTCTGCCCTGTTGTGCTCCTTAGCACACGCTCTGCTCCTACCTTGTCTCCTGTCGTGCTTCTTAGCACATCTCCTTCCCTGGCTTATACTCTAGCATGCTTCCCAGTGCGCACTCTTCCTTGTTTTATACCCAGGCGTGCTTTCCCCGCACGCACCCGGTTTAGCAGCTTACCTAAGCGTACTCCTCGGTGCACGCTATACACTCTCCTGTCTTCTACGTGTCCCTGTATTCACATCTTGCACTGTTCTGTACCCTACGTGCTCTCGTGCACAAGCCTAGCATTGTCCTGTACTCTGTGTGCCCTTGTGCACACGCCTTGCATTATCCTGCACTCTGCGTGCCCTGGTGCACACTCCTTGTGCTGTCCTGTAGTCAGCATACTCCCATGTCCACGCTTTACACACTTCCATTTCCTGCGTACTTCCATCTTCTGTGAGCTGGCCACCTGGTTCCAGCAGTCGTGGTACTTTATTCCCCTGGGTCTGCCCCTGGTGCTCCCTGTATAGGGGGTGGTTCTCACTAGGTCAGCTCGCCCAGGGAGGGTTGGTATTATGACCCAGAGGGTCCACTCCAGGAGTCATCACAACAGGGATATTCTTAAGCAAAATCTGTTTCAGTCTGTTTCAGTCAATAATGACCCCAAAAATACTGCTAAAGCAACACTTAAGTGGTTTAACCCCTTAACGACCACCGATACGCCTTTTAACTGCGGCAGTTAAGGGTACTTAAACCACACTGCTGCTTTTTAAAGGCACTGAGGTCTAAGGTTATAGCACCAACCAGCGTCAGAATTTCTCCAAGGTCTCAGCTGCTGGGGGTAGCCGAGACCCAGAGAACATGATTCAGGTTGCTTTTTACCGACCCCGGTGTTGCGATCACCATTATTAATGGTATAACGGCGACCACAAAAAAAGGTCCAATTTTCCATTTAATTTCTCTCTCCTCCTCGCACATCAGAGGAGAGAGAAATAGGGTCCCCAGATCATCCCCTGGGTACGTCCATTGTCCCTGCATGTCCCCCTGAAGTCCCACTGGCCGTCGGCTTCTTCTTCCGGGAGAAAATGGCGCGCACATGCGCAGTGCGCCTGCCGAGATCTTCCTGCCTGCACCTGGCAACAATAGGAGATTTTTTCCTATTGGTTCATTTTGATCACTGTGATAGGGTCTATCACAGTGATCAAAATTAAAAAAATAGTGAATCAAACCCCCCTTTATACCCCCTTAATAAGGGAAAAATAATGAAATAAAAATAATGCATTTATTTCCATTTTCCCATTATGGATAGAGTTGGGCTAAAGTGAGTTGGGCTAAGGTTAGGGTTAGGGTTGGGGCTAAAGTTATGGTTAGGGTTGGGGCTAAAGTTATGGCTAGGGTTGGGACTAAAGTTAGAGTTAGGGTTGGGGCTAAAGTTAGGGATAGGGTTAAGGCTAAAGTTAGGGTGACGGTTGGGGCTAAAGTTAGGTTAAGGTTGAGGCTAAAGTTAGGGTTAGGGTTGGGCTAAAGTTAGGGTTAGTGTTGAGGCTTTACTTAGGGTTAGGGTTGGGGCTAAAGTTAGGGTTAGGGTTGGGGCTAAAGTTAGGCTTAGAGTTGGGATTAGGGTTATGGTTAGGGTTGGGATGAGGGTTAGGGGTGTGTTGGGTTAGGGTTGTGGTTAGGGTTATGGTTAGGGTTGGGATTATGGTTAGGAGTGTGTTGGGGTTAGGTTTGGAGTTAGAATTGGGGTTTCCACAGTTTAGGTACATCAGGGGGTCTTCAAATGAACTTGGCGTCCGATCTCAATTCCAGCCAATTCAGCGTTGAAAATGTCAAACGGCGCTCCTTCGCTTCCGAGCTCTGCCGCGTGCCCAAACATGTGGGGTATCAGCGTACTCAGGACAAATTTCACAACAACTTGTGGGGTCTACTTTCTCCGGTTACGCTTGGTAAAATAAAAATTTGGGGGCAAAAGAATAATTTTTGTGAAAAAAATATGATTTTTTTATTTTCAAGGTTCTACGTTATAAACTTCTGTGAAGCACTTGGAAGTTCAAAGTGCTCATCACACATCTAAATACATTCCTTGGGGTGCCTAGTTTCCAAAATGGTGTCACTTGTGGAGGATTTCCACTGTTTAGGCACATCAGGGGCTCTCCAAACACGACATGGAGTCCAATCTCAATTCCAGCCAATTCTGCATTGAAAAAGTCAAACGGTGCTCCTTCCCTTTCGAACCCTGCCGTGCACCCAAACAGTGGTTTACCCCCACATTTGGGGTATCAGAGTATTCAGAAGAAATTGCACAACAAATTTTATGTTTCAATTTCTTTTTTTACACTTGTGAAAATAAAAAAAAATTGGTTCTGAAATAAAATGTTTGTGAAGAAAGTTAGATGTTTATTTTTTCCTTCCACATGGCTTCCGTTCCTGTGAAGCACCTGAAGGATTAATAAACTTCTTGAATGTGGTTTTGAGCACCTTGAGGGGTGCAGTTTTTAGAATGATGTCACTTTTGGGTATTTTCTGTCATGTACACACCTCAAAGTGACTTCAAATGTAATGTGGTCACTAAAAAAATGGTTTTGTAAATTTTGTTCTAAAAATGAGAAATCGCTGGTCAACTTTTAACCCTTATATCTTCCTAACAAAAAAAAATTGTTTCCAAATATGTGCTGATGTAATGTAGACATGGAAATGTTATTTATTAAGTGTTTTGTGTGACATATCTCTCTGATTTAAGGGCATAAAAAGTAAAATTTTGAAAATTGCAAAATTTTAAACATTTTCACCATATTTCCGTTTTTTTCATATCAAAGTCATATCGAAGAAATTTTACCACTAGCATGAAGTGTAATATGTCAAGAAAAAACAAACAGAATCAGCAGGATGCGTTAAAGCGTTCCAGAGTTGTAACCTCATATAGTGACAGTGGTCAGAATTGTAAAAATTGGCCCGGTCATTAAGTAGCAAATTGGCTCTTTCACTAAGGGTTTAAGGTGAAACATGGAAGGGTATGTTTCCACGTTCAGTATTTGTTGCGGATTTGATGCTGCGTACAGCCGCAGTGTCCTATCTGCAGCGGCCAGATGTTACAGCATAGTGGATGGGATTTTATGAAATATCATGTCCACTATGCGTTCAAAGAAACAGGTGGCAGACGTGCGTATACGCACATGCGGCGTGTTTTTCTAGACTGCTGCATGTCTATTTATCTTGCGGAGATGCTCAGTCTCTGCAAGATAAATAGCACCATCCTATGTATAGGATGCAGTGATTCCGCATGTGTTCAATAAACACATGCGGAATCACAGCGCGTACAAATGCCGGCAGCTCTTTTGATAGAGAGGGCATGTACTGTGTCCAAAGCTCTGCCAATACGGAACCTGGAAACTTACCCTAAATGTTTTGGAGTGGCCTTGTCAAAGCCCAAAACTTAATCCAACTGAAAATCTGTGGTCAGACTTGATGATTGCTGTTCACCAAAGGAAACCATCTAACTTGAACAAAGAGGAGCAGGATTGCCTTGAGGAATGGGCAAAAATTGCAGTGAGAAGATGTGGAAAGCTCATAGAGACTTATCTAAAGTGTATTGCAGTTGTAATTGCAGCAAAAGGAGGCTCTACAAAGTACAGACTTTAGGGGTGTGAATTGCTATGTATGCTTCACAATAAAAATAAAACCAAATGTTCACAGTTGTAGTCATGTTCTTTACATGAACTGATGCAAACTCGATTGTGATTGTGAGTAAGGCGGGAGTGAAACTAGAGAGGAATACAGACGAGAGCCAAGCAAGAAAAAATCGCATAGCACTGGGACCAATTTTAATCTATGGGGCAATCCCATCATTCGTTTTTTTTTCTCGGCCGTTTTATACATGCAAGTGAAATTGCAGCATGCCACAATTTGCACTGTATTACGGCCGAGAATCGCCAATGCAAATCTATGGCTGCGAAAAAAAAATGGACACCACATGGACCATGCGTGTGAGTTGCGAGAAATACGCATTGGTGTCCTTAGAAAAGCCGACAATTCAGTGCGCTATACTGTAAAATCACATTGACAGGTTAAAATAGAATAGATAGAATACATGTATACATATAGTATAGGTCACTGACATATATATACATATATATGTATATTTATATTTCATAGAGAAATAGAAGAATAGGCGATAATTCATTTGTCGGCTTCTGTAAAATTATTGCAAAAGCCGACAGGATAGTAGACATGGTTTACATACAGTAAACCATTGCAGAACATTTTGTTTTATATGTGTCAACGACTACTAATCTTAGTAGTATGTGTGTGTGTAAAATTTGGGAGCTGTATGTATTCAATAAATGGATGTATTCACAGAAAAAACTGGAGTGGCTCCGGTGCAATTTTCTGCGCCAGAGAGCCAAAGCCAGTGACGGAGGGCAGATATTAAGAGCCTAGAAAGTGACCATGGTTTTTGCCCCCCCCTCCGGCTTAAAACATCTGCCCTCTACAGGAGTCGACAAATGAATTAACGGCTATTCTGCTATCTATCTCGCTATGAAAAAAAAAGAGGATATGAGGGTTATTGGGACTGGAATAATTTATATAGAATCACTTAGAGCAAATTGTGTTGACCTTTTTTGGAAAAAATGGAATATAGTAGTTATTTGGTCTTTCCCATCCAGCAATATTGGTAATTAGGGAATTTCTATTGTCCCTCTTTTCTTATCTTGCATCTTTCTTGTCATTTTTTTTGTATACTGTTTTATTCTTATGAATCAATAAAATGTGATTTTATTGAATATTTTGTTTTTTTGCTCAATTTTTCTTTGTCCTACAATTGGCAGAGAGATCGTGTTACATATATATATAAATATATATAATATATATATATATATATATATTTATGCATATATATATAGTGTACAGACCAAAAGTTTGGACACACCTTCTCATTTAAATATTTTTCAGTATTTTCATGACTATGAAAATTGTACATTCACACTGAAGTCATCAAAACTATGAATTAACACATGTGGAATTATATACTTAAAAAAGTGTGAAACAACTGAAAATATGTCTTATATTCTAGGTTCTTCAAAGTAGCCACCTTTTGCTTTGATGACTGCTTTGCACACTCTTGGCATTCTCTTGATGAGCTTCAAGAGGTAGTCACCGGAAATGGTTTTCACTTCACGGGTGTGCCCTGTCAGGTTTAATAAGTTGTGTTTCTGGCCTTATGGGCTCATACTCACATGCGAGGAAATCGTCCGACACACGCATGTGAAATCCTAGCTCTGGCGCCGGCACTCGGGAGTGGAGTGAGCAGCTGCATAGAAATACATGCAGCCGCGCACTCCACTCCCGAGTGCCAGCGCCAGAGCTGGGATTTCACATACGAGCATCGGATGTTTTCCTCTCCAGTGAGTATGAGCCCTATAAATGGGGTTGGGACCATCAGTTGTGTTGTGCAGAAGTCTGCTGGATACAAAGCTGATAGTCCTACTGAATAGACTGTTAGAATTTGTATTATGGCAAGAAAAAAGCAGCTAAGTAAAGAAAATCGAATGGCCATCATTACTTTAAGAAATGAAGGTCAATCAGTCAGAAAAATTTGGAAAACTTTGAAAGTGTCCCCAAGTGCAGTTTCAAAAACCATCAAGCGCTACAAAGAAACTGGCTCACATGAGGACCGCCCCAGGAAAGGAAGACCAAGAGTCACCTCTGCTTGTGAGGATAAGTTTATCCGAGTCACCAGCCTCAGAAATCGCAGGTTTACAGCAGCTCAGATTAGAGACCAGGTCAGTGTCACACAGAGTTCTAGCAGCAGACACATCTCTACAACAACTGTTAAAGGGAATCTGTCACCCCATTTTTGGAGCATGAGATGCGACCACCGCCATCTGGGGCTTATCTACAGCATTCTGTAATGCTGTAGATAAGCCCTCAATGTTACCTGAAAGATAAGAATAACGAGTTAGATTATACTCACCCAGGGGCGGTCCTCCGTCCGGTCTGATGGGCGTCGCGGTCGGGTTCAGCGCGTCCCATCTTCTAGCAAAGCCTTCCTCTTCTCTTCGTCCCGTTGTGGCTCCTGCGCAGGCACACTGATTTGCCCTGGTGAGGGCAGAGCAGAGTACTGCAGTGCGCAGGCACGGGGAAAGGTCAGAGAGGTCTGGCGCCTGCGCACTGCAGGACTCTGCTCTTCCCTCAGCGCTCTGATTCTGACCCCAGGCCCCTCTTAAAGGGATCCCCGGTACGGAAGTCAGGGCAAATCCACTCTGCGCTATGGTACTGAACCCAGGCCTCTCTTAAAGGGATCATTGGTATGGAAGTCTGGGCAAATCTATCCAGCTCTTTGGTTCTGACACCAGGCCTCTCTTAAAGGGATCCCCGGTATGGAAGTTAGGGCCATTCCACTCAGCGCTCTGGTTCTGACCCCAGGCTGATGGGATGATGTGGGATATTAAGGGTAGTAGTCTGGTGGCTCTAGCTGACGGGATGATGTGGGATATTAGGGGTAGTAGTCCGGTGGCTCTGGCTGATGGGATGATGTGGTATATTAGGGGTAGTAGTCTGGTGGCTCTGGGTGACGGGATGATGTGGGATATTAGGGGGAGTAGTCCAGTGGCTCTGGCTGATGGGATGATGTGGGATATTAGGGGTAGTAGTCTGGTGGCTCTGGGTGACGGGATCATGTGGGATATTAGGGGGAGTAGTCCGGTGGCTCTGGCTTGTGGGATGATGTGGGATATTAGGGGTAGTAGTCTGGTGGCTCTGGGTGACGGGATGATGTGGGATATTAGGGGTAGTAGTCTGGTGGCTCTGGCTGATGGGATGATGTGGGATATTAGGGGGAGTAGTCCGGTGGCTCTGGCTGACGGGATGATGTGGGATATTAGGGGTAGTAGTCCGGTGGCTCTGGCTGACGGGATGATGTGGGATATTAGGGTGAGTAGTCTGGTGCCTCTGGGTGACGGGATGATGTGGGATATTAGGGGTAGTAGTCCGGTGGCTCTGGCTGATGGGATGATGTGGGATATTATGTCTACAGTCCCACCCAGGAGCACAGGCATTAACTGAAAACTTCACACAAACATACACAAGAACCACAAAACAGATTTCTTCACCCCAGGTATCATTTTAATCAGTGTAACAGTGCTAACATGTCATGGTCTGTAGCTTTCTTGGCAAAATCCTGATTACAGGTTCTCTTTAAATTTAAAATATAAACCATATCTCGAAAGGACATAAATATCGATCAATACCTTACTTATTTACATTTTTTTTCTGTTCTTGTGGGGTGTACTTCCTGCATATAGTGATGGGCAGCCCATCTGTTTTAAAATTATGGCATCATTAATGTAAGCACCACGCCGGAGTCCTGCTCTGACAGGCAGGGTCTCCGGCGTGTCTCTGCACTCGCCCGTGCTGTGGTCAGTTCTTCCCTTCCCCATGCTCGGCATGCTTCCAGCCGGTCCTCTAGCCATGTCCTTATGACTCATGCGTGTGCACTCCCACCCTCTTAAAGGGCCAGCGCGTGCACGTGATATTTCCTCCCCAGCCAATAGCTGTGGGACATTATTTATATATTGCTTCCTCCCCACTTGGAAGGTGCCTGAGCAACTTTCTTGTTTAGCAGTCTAAATTGTGTAAGGTTGCATACCAGTTCTTGCTGCACTCAGTTGCAAATCCTGCTTGCTGCACTCTCGTGTAATTCCTGCTCGCTGCACTCTGATGCAAAGCCTGCCCGTTGCACTCTGATGCAAATCCTGCCTGCTGTACACTGATGCAAATCCTGCCTGCTGCACTCTGATGCAAATCCTGCCTGCTGCACTCTGATGCAAAACCTGCCTGCTGCACTCTGACACAAACTCTGTCTGCTGCACTCAGACACGAATTTGGTCAGCTGCACTCTGATGCAAACAACAAGGGAAAACGAAGGTAACTCCAGTTTCCAACATGAATGCTCTTTATTCGTGAATAATACACATAGATAAAACTCCTCACAAAAGTTGAATGCTCTGTAGTAGCACTGGAGATACAGCGACGCGTTTCGACCTGAGATAGGTCTTTGTCACAGCTGCACACATATTCATTTCATTAACATATATAGAAAAAATAGACTAATCATAACATTTGTCGGTATCACATGATAGGATCTCATAGGTCCTGTTGCATTCATGTAAACGAATTTCCTTCAGTTCATCTCATTATTGAAAGCAGGAATACCTAATTACTGATCAAAATGTATTACCGTATATACTCGTGTATAAGCCGAGATTTTCAGCACCTTTTTTCGTGCTGAAAATGCCCCCTCGGCTTATACACGAGTCATAGGGCAGAAACCAGCGGGGGAGGGGATGCCGCGGCAGGAGCCGGTGGCTGGGATCATACTCACCCCTCCTCGTGCCATCGCTGAACGTCCCTGCAATCCTGCGTTCTCCCCGGCTTCCTGCAGCTCTCCAGCGCTGAGCGGTGATGTAATACCCGCTCATTAAGGTCATGTAATATGGACGCGACGCCACTCCCATGGGCGTGGCCTCCATATTCATGGCCTTAATGAGCGGTATTACATCACTGCTCAGTGCTGGAGAGCTGCAGGAAGCCGGGGAGAACGCAGGATTGCAGGGACGCTCAGCGATGGCACGGGGAGGGGTGAGTATGATGGAGGAGGATGGGGGGAGCATGGAGGAGAGGACAGGAGCAGGAGCTGGACGGGGATAGAGACGTGGACGGAGGGAGAGGGAGCATGGAGGAGGACAGGGGGAGAACGGAGGACGGGGGAAGCAGGAGCAGGACGGGGGGGAGGACGGGGAGAACGGAGGACGGGGAAGCATGGAGGAGGACAATGAGCACGGAGCAGGACGGGGGAGGATGGAGGCACAGAGGAGCACGGAGCAGGACGGGGGGAGAGGATGGAGGGCACAGAGGAGCACGGAGCAGGACGGGGGGCATAGGAGGACGGAGAAGGAATGGGGAGCACAGGCGGAGGACGGAGCAGGAGGGGGGAGTACAGAGGAGAATTGGGGAGCACAGAGCTGGATGGGGGAGCAAGGAGCAGGATGGGGGCAGCACAGAGCAGGAGGGCAGTTTATACACCCGGCTTATACACGAGTCAATAAGTTTTCCCAGTTTTTTGTGGCAAAATTAGGGGGGTCGGCTTATACATGGGTCGGCTTATACACGAGTATATACGGTAAATATAATAAAAGCTACAAATAAATGATTAATAAAATTAAGAACAATCTAATAATGGTACATTATGTCATTTCTCCTGTTTAAACCTTTGGGATATCTCGTGCCGAGATTAAAAATCCAAAAGGCTTCCCTAGTCAGGAGACGTCTTTTGTAGTCTCCACCTGTTTTTGCATTTTGCAGATGCTCTATATACCAATGACCTGCAGTGACTTAATTTCACCATTGTGGCAAGTGATAAAATGCCTGGATGCCATTGATACAGTAAAGATGTATATCTTCGTACCGTGTTAGCCAGTAGATAGAAAAATATTTAGAGTTGAGAGTCCTCAGTGGTTGATACCTTTTAATGGCTAACTGAAAAGATGGTAACAAATTGCAAGCTTTCGAGACTACTCAGGTCTCTTCATCAGGCTGAACTAATACAAAATCTGAAGAATCACATATTTATACACAAAAACACAGAAAAAATGCAATAGGTAAGACAAGTGACGTGAAGCAGAATAGTCATTATGGCAGAGGGATGAGCATAAATATTGGAACAATTCATAGATAAGGAGAGAAAGTTTTATTACCCTTTTGGATGCCATTGATACATTTTTGTTTCCACATTCTTATTATTAATGTCTCGTAAATGTTCTGAAATTCTTATTTTTAGCTTTCTGGTAGTGCATCCTACATAAATTAGATTACATTCATTACATACAATTTGATATATAACATTTGTTGTATTGCAGTTAATGAAATTCCTAATATTATAGGTATGTGTTTTATCTGCATTGTTATATGTCTTGGTATTGGTAGCTACCCCACACATTTTGCATTTATTATGACCGTACCTAAGGAAGCCTGTGGTTTTCAACCAATTGTCTTTAACGATTTCAGAAGAAAAAGAACTAGGAGAAATAAAATCCCCTATAGTAGGAGCTCGTCTGGCCACAATGTTGACTCCAGATCGCAAAATTTTCTCATTGTTTCATCCTCATAAAGGATCGGTATATATTTCTGTATAATTTTTTTAATTTCGTTAAATTGCATACTATATTGTATGCTGACATAGGATTGTATTTCCTCCTTTTTGTTATTAATTAATTTACGCTTCCTTTCAGTAGCTTGTAATAGTTCCTTTCTGTCTTTGTTTTGTGCTATATTTTTTGCTCTGTTAATTGTCCACGATGGATATCCCCGTTTTTTTAATTTATCCCTTATACCATTAGGCTTATGGTATCAAATTCAATTTGCATATCGTTGTCATCAGAACAGTTTCTTTTGTGCCTAATAAATTCACCTACCGGTATAGATTCTATTGTATGTTTCGGATGACCGCTTTTTGCATACAATATTGTATTGCCTTTTATTGGTTTAGAATATGTTCCAGATACAATGTTGGAACCAACTATGCCTTGTAATTTCAAATCCAAAAAGGAAATCATTTGTTTGTTTATTACATATGTGAACTTAATGTTCATGTCATTAGAATTGACATATTTCACAAAGGCTGGTATGGCAGAAACATCCCCCTCCCATATTATGAGGGTGTCATCTATGAATCTGCCTTACCAGTGTCATGGTTTACTGGGTTCTTGGAACAGGTAGTCGCGGGGTTAACTTGGTTGGCCTCTTTCTGGGTCCTGGGAGGCTTTTTATAGCCTCACTGTGAGGCCAATCTTTGTCGTTTATACTCTGACCTTTGGCTGAGTGTGTCTGACCCTGTGCTTGTGCCAGTGCTTTGTGCCTGTGCTACGTTTTGTCTGTCTGGTTCTGATTTGGCTGTGTCCCTGTTACGAGTTTTGCCTGTCCCTTTTGTACTTCGTTGCTCCCTCTGTGTATGACCTCTTGGCTATGTTCTGATCATTCTCTGCCTGCTCCTCTTGTACTGCGTTATTCCTTCTGTGTATGACCCCTTGGCTGTGTTCTGATTATTCTCTGCCTGCTCCTCTTGTACTGCGCTGCTCCCTCTGTGTATTACCTGGCTATCCTGACTATCCATTCTGTCTATGCCCCTTGGTAACTTTATTTCGTAGTTACCCTTCTAGGAGTTTTCCTTCATCTCCTAGATTCCTGGAGCTTAGGCCACGCCCCTAGGCAGTCACATGCTTCAGGTCCTCTGGCCTGAAGCATTCTCTAGCTGTTTCTGCTTTCTCTGAGAGACCTGTGGTGGCTCCGCCCCTTGGCAGTCACAAGCTGCAGGTCCTCTGTTCTGAAGCACTCGTCTTCCCTGCTGCTGCCTCTCTACACAGGTATCTATTAGGGCACAGTTTGTTTATTCAGGACATGCGCACTGACTCAGTGAGCAAGTGCAGTGCGGTGTCCTTGACATTATAAACGACCCTTTACATTTTTTCTGAGGGGGAGATTTAGGAGTGTTATCCCCATGGATCCCATGCAGGTGTTAGCAGGTCAGGTGAAACATCTGACACAAGGGTTCCAGGAGTTGAATGTTGAGCAGCGCATGATGGCTCAGACCCAGCAGCAGCTGGTAGATACCGTACAGGGGGCTGTCGCTGCGGGGTCTCTGGGTACTGGTGGTAGGGATGTGTCGTTAGTATCTCCTGAATCTCCAGTTAAACTGCCCGACTACTTCTCAGGGGATAAAAATGAGTTCAGAGCCTTCAGGGAGGGGTGTAAACTTTTTTTCTCCCTGAGGCCTCGCTCTTCTGGGGATGAGTTCCAGAGGGTGGGGGTCATTATTTCCCTACTTCGGGGGGCCCCACAAGCCTGGGCTTTTTCTCTCTCTCCTTCTGCTTCTGAGAGGATGACTGTTGATACGTTTTTTCATGCCCTGGGCCGCATCTATGATGAGCCTGACAGGGTCTGTATGGCTGAGGACATGGTAATGAGTGTTCGTCAGGGTAAACATTCAGCCGAGTGGTTCTGTTTGGAGTTCCGACGTTGGGCAGCGGAGGTCTCCTGGAATGATGCCGCCCTTCGAGGGCTATTCCGCAGAGGCCTGTCTGAACGTCTCCAGGACGCCCTGGCCCTTCATCCTCCACCTGATACTTTGGAGGACGCCATAACCCAGGCCGTACGAATGGACCGCAGGCTACGCCCAGGGGTGTCATGCAGTGTGAAACCTCACTGTTTTCTGGCAGCAAAGAGACTGGAGCCACTACTGAGGTCATGGACATTGGCACCACCTCGCTAAAAGAGAAGGAGAGAAGACATCGCCGGGAGAAACAACTCTGTTTCTATTGTGGAGAGTCCGGACATTGGAGAAAAGATTGCCCCACCTGTCCGTCATCTAAGATGGCGGAAAACTACTAGGTCTGGGTAGCGGTCGAGGAGGCTGCCCAGACCTTCAGGTACTATTTTCCTCATGTCCTAAAGTCGTGTTAAAGGTGGAACTGTTGGTAGACAACTATCGTTTTTTCTCAACAGCATTGGTGGACAGTGGTTCATCTCTCAATCTGGTCAGTTCTTGTGTCGTCTCCCAACACAAGATAGGGACAGTCAGGCTGGAGACACCCCTTAAAATTGTTGCCATTGACTCTTCCCCTCTTACCCGAACAGGGATTCTTTATGCTTCCAAAAGGTTTTCTTTGCAGGTCGGTTCTTCCCACAAGAAAGACATGGAATGTTTTGTCATGGACAAATTGACCACAGGGCTAGTGCTGGGTATGCCATGGCTTCAACGCCACAACCGGTGATTGACTGGGAATCAGGGGAGATTATTAAATGGGGATCCCAATGTGTCGACTGTTGCCATAAACCTGTTTATTGTCTGAAACTTGCAAAACCTGTCTCAGTGTCTTCTGTTGGTCTGGAGGGTATTCCGGAGTACCTGAAAGACTTTGAGGACGTGTTCTCTGAAAGTGAGGCTGAGGCACTGCCCCGCATAGATCATTTGACTGTGCTATTGATCTTGTCCCTGGAGCCAAATTGCCCAAGGCCCGTCTGTTTAATTTGTCAGGCCCGGAGCGCCTGGCTATGAAGCAATACATCGCTGAAAGTCTTCGCAAAGGGCATATAAGGCCCTCAGTGTCCCCAGTAGCTGCGGGGTTCTTCTTTGTTAAAAAGAAGGATGGCGGTCTACGTCCCTGCCTCGACTTTCGAGAACTTAATAAAATCACAGTCAGGAATACATACCCCCTGCCTCTGATTCCTGATCTCTGTAACCAGCTCTCTGGGGCCAAGTGGTTTTCAA
Source organism: Oophaga sylvatica (assembly GCA_033576555.1). NCBI lineage: Eukaryota > Metazoa > Chordata > Amphibia > Anura > Dendrobatidae > Oophaga > Oophaga sylvatica. The sequence continues at coordinate 589,974,151 of JARQOD010000001.1, read as the reverse complement.
AATTGGACCTCAGGGGGGCTTATAATTTGATAAGAGTACGGGAAGGGGATGAGTGGAAAACTGCTTTTCTTACTACTGAGGGGTTATTTGAGAATCTCATCATGCCTTTTGGTCTCACTAATGCTCCAGCTGTGTTTCAAAATTTCATTAATGTAGTTTTTCGGACCTCATTGGCCGTTTTGTTGTGATCTAATTGGATGATATACTGATATATTCCTCTGACAGACATTCTCATTTATCACATGTTAAAACTGTGTTTCAAAGACTCAGGGAAAATCAATTATTTGTTAAGCTGGAGAAATGTTCTTTCTTCGTTCAGGAGCTATCATTTTTGGGTCTCATAATCTCTCCACAGGGGTTTCGTATGGATCCCAAGAAGGTGCAAGCCATTATGGAGTGGGTCCAACCTCAGGACCTTAGAGGACTCCAGCGCTTCTTGGGATTCGCGAATTACTATCACAGGTTTATCAATGGTTTTTATCAGATTGTGAAACCCCTCACGGATCTCACACGTAAAGGGGCAGATGTTAGGAACTGGTCCCCGTCGGCCAAACAATCTTTTTTAACTTTGAAAAATTGTTTCACATCCGCTCCTGTTCTGGTTCAACATGACTCATCCAAGCCGTTTGTGGTTGAAGTTGATTCTTCAGAAGTTGGGGTGGGGCAGTGTTGTCACAGGGACCTACTTCTCTGACTAACCTCAAACCTTGTGCCTATTTCTCGAAAAAAAATTCTCAGGCTGAGAGAAATTATGACGTTGGTAATAGAGAACTCTTAGCAATCAAGTTGGCGTTCGAGGAATGGAGGCATTTTTTGGAGGGGGCGGCTCACCCCATCACAGTCATCACCGACCACAAAAACCTAGAGTATATCAAATCTGCTAAAAGACTGACTCCTAGGCAGGCCCGTTGGTCACTTTTTTTTCCCAGATTTCAATTTTCTATAACTTTTCGCCCAGGATCTAAAAACGTGAAAGCTGATGCTTTATCACGTAGTTTTGAGCCGCTTTCCGCCCCTGACCCGCCATCCCCCATTCTTCAACCCAATATCGTTATAGCTGAAGTGTCGTCGGAATTGGAGTGGGAGATTGTGGGGGCTCAACCTTTAGCTCCAAGGTCCAAACCCGAAAACAAATTGTTTGTTCCTCAGCAGTTACGCACCAGGCTCCTGCGTGAGTTCCATGATTCAAAACTGAGTGCTCACCCAGGCATTTCTGCCACACGAGAGGCAGTGGCTAGAGTCTTTAGGTGGCCTTTGATGGCTTCAGATATTAAGAAGCATGTCGCTGCGTGTGGGGTATGCGCTCGTTCTAAGAGCTCTCATTGCCGGCCAGCCGGGGAATTGGTGCCTTTGCCAATTCCAGGAAGGCCATGGACCCACTTGTCCATGGACTTCATTACCAACCTTCCTTCTTCTCGGGGTAACACCGTTATCTGGGTAGTTGTGGACAGGTTTTCGAAGTTAGCGCATTTTGTACCTATGGCAAGTCTACCTTCTGCAGAGACTCTCGCTAAGCATTTCCTCGCACAGATTGTACGGTTAAATGGGGTACCTATGAATATTGTATCTGACAGAGGGGCACAATTTGTGGCCAAGTTTTGGCGGGCTTTTTGCAAAAAGTTGGGGATATATTTGTCCTTTTCCTCAGCCTACACACCAGAGAGTAACGGGCAGATGGAGCGCACCAACCAGTCGCTTGAACAAATTCTTCGATGTTTGACTTCTGCTCTGCAAAGTGACTGGTGTGATGCCCTACCGTTAGCGGAGTTCGCCTTCAACAACCGTACCGATCAATCTACCGGTAGGTCACCGTTTTTTATTAATTATGGTTTGAACCCTCATTTTGGTGAATTCTCACGTTAGATTCGGGCTGTCCAGGAGCTGAGGACTGTGTTAACCGAATCAGGGATCTGTGGTCAAAAGTTCGGTTAAATATGTTCAGGGCTCAGGAGACTTATAAGCGTTTTGCAGATAAAAAAAGGAACCCTGGTCAGGTGTTGTAGTGTGGGGACAAGGTGTGGCTCTCCACGCGAAACATAAGTCTTCGTCTGCCCTCTGCCAAACTGAGGCCCAAGTTCATAGGTCCCTATGAGATCATTGAGGTAATTAACCCTGTGGTGTATCGTCTTCGCCTTCCCCCCGCTTTGAAACTCCATAACGTATTCCATAGATCCTTGCTAAAACCCTTGGGATCGGTAGTAGAAGAACCAGCTGCTGTTCCCTCCCCAGTCTTGGTTGATGGGCACATGGAATTTGAGGTACAACATATTGTAGACTCCCGGCGGTCTCGGGGGTCCTTACAGAACCTGGTGCATTGGAGGGGGTACGGTCCAGAGGTCCGGTCTTGGGTGCCGGCCAGATCGGTACACGCTGACCATCTGGTTCGGGCATTCCATGCTCGGAATCCTGGGAAACCTGGGGGTCCAGAGGCCCCCCATTAAGAAGGAGGTACTGTCATGGCTTACTGGGTTCTTGGAACAGGTAGTCGCGGGGTTAACTTGGTTGGCCTCTTTCTGGGTCCTGGGAGGCTTTTTATAGCCTCACTGTGAGGCCAATCTTTGTCGTTTATACTCTGACCTTTGGCTAACCCTTGGTAACTTTATTTCGTAGTTACCCTTCTTGGAGTTTTCCTTCATCTCCTAGATCTCTGGAGCTTACGCCACACCCCTAGGCAGTCACGTGCTTCAGGTCCTCTGGCCTGAAGCATTCTCTAGCTGTTTCTGCTTTCTCTGAGAGACCTGTGGTGGCTCCGCCCCTTGGCAGTCACAAGCTGCAGGTCCTCTGTTCTGAAGCACTCGTCTTCCCTGCTGCTGCCTCTCTACACAGGTATCTATTAGGGCACAGTTTGTTTATTCAGGACATGCGCACTGACTCAGTGAGCAAGTGCAGTGCGGTGTCCCTGACAACCAGCCCAAGTGTTTAGAAAACCAGTTTTCAGTGCAATAAATATATTTCAATTCCCAATATGCCATTGTGAGTTTGGCCAGGGATGGCGAGTATTTGGCCCCCATCGGGACTCCTGATTTCTGTAAATACATTTTGTCATCAAAGGAAAAGAAATTGTGCTTCAGCAAAAAAAATGACAGTCATGAGATAATCAATTAATTCTATAGTATAATTACTATGATTTTTCAAGAAGAATTCCAAGGCTGTTTGCTGTTTCATGTGGAATGCTAGTATACAGCGATATAACATCGCAACTTAACCATGTGTTATTGTCTGTCCAAATTTTATCTGTTAATGCGCTCAAAACATCTCTTGAATCCTTGAGATGACCTGGCAATCTTAAAATTAAAGGTTGTAGGAGAGAATCCGCCCATTCACAAAGGTGTTCACAAGATGAACCTATGCCTGAGACTATGGGTCTCATAGGTGGCACCCCTGTCATCTTGTGAACCTTTGGTAATCCGTAAATAATAGGTATGATGGGATTTGATATCAAGAGGACTCTGCTCCGTGCTTCTACTTGGTTGGTGAGCTGGCTGGGGCTTTTGCCCTTCATTTTTTTCTTTGTGTACTCTGATGCAAACCCTGCGTGCTGCTCCATCCAGTCTATCCTTCTGGGTCCAGCTGCTGCGCATCCGTTGGTCTGTCCTGGAGTGCCACCTGGTGTTTATCAGGAGCCAAGTCTAACCTCACCATCAGAGGCTCTAGTGAACAGTCAGGTGATTGCTTAGTCACATCCCTCCAGGCTCTCCGTGGTACGTGGCACAGTGGTTCCACAAACCATGTCCGTGACAATTTGCTCAGGCCATGGATCCCACTGGACCCCGGATTCAGCATGTTCAGACCATGTACCAGGAGCTTTACCGACAGAAAGACACACATGAGGAACTCTCCATTCAGTTGCAGTCCTTAACCACTAAGTTGGAGGCCTTAAACATCCCTCCAGAGTACCAGCATGTTCAAGCAGCCGTGTCTTCTCCGGAGATTTCCCAGTCTGCTAAGTCCAAGCTCCAGTTTCCCGATTCGCAGCCCCACCACGTTTTGACGGCAATCGTAAGCTCTTCTGCGGGTTCATCAATCAGTGCCGGCTACACTTTGAACTCCTTCCTTATCACTTCCCGTCAGACCAAACAAAGGTGGCATTTCTTATGTCACATCTTGGAGGTGAGGCCCTGGCGTGGCTGAATCCATTAAGGGAGAGAGAGGACCCTATCAACTCCAATTTGTCCATATTCTTGGAATCTTTTCGCAAAGTATTCAACGAACCTGGGCGAAGCACCTCTGCAGCTTATGCCAGTCCAACTCGTCTGTGGGACAATATGTGGTACGCTTCCGTACTTTGGCATCCGAGCTCGGTTGGAATAATGAAGCGTTGGTGGCAACATTCTGGGAGGGTCTTTCTGGAAACAAAAAGGATGAGCTAGCTGGTCGAGACTTACCAACTACCTTCGACGACCTGATCTCCCTCGCCATTCATATAGATCTTTGTTTCCGTGAGCGTGCCTGTGAGGTGGCACGTGAAAGAGGACCACTGTGCCTGGATCTGTCTTTTCAAAGGCCGCTTGTTCCTTTGCCCTCCCTTGTCGAGGACTCATCTGAATCCATGCAGATTGATTACCTGGCCCTTGCTAGATGGTGACTGAGGGATCGACGCACTTAAGGGCAGTGCCTGTATTGTGGAGACATGGGTCAATCCATTCAAGTTTGTCCGGTTAAGCCGGAGAAGCTCCGGCATCAAGGGTCAGTTGGAGAGGCCTTCCTAGTGTCACGGGTGTGTCGCGGCGAAGATCGTCGCGATTGCACACCCTGACTTCGCACAGCTGAGTTTCTGGTGCTGGGTGTTTTTCGGCACTGAGGGAGTTAATTCTTTCTCTCTCGGTGCTGGACTGACCAGCCTCGCCCAGCTGCGATTGATGTTTTGTTAATTAGCTTCCTTCTTATACCTGCTGGTCTGCTGGGGAAGTTGTCGGTGAAAGCATTCATTCAGACCAGCAGAGCGGATCGTTTCTGAGAAGACTTAAGCTAAGAGTGCCTGTTGTGGTTTATCCTCTCCTCGCTTATTGTTTATCTCCTTAACCTTTTGTGTTCCTCTGTAGTGGAAGTTTTGTATGCATGGCAGTGTTTTCTTTACCCCTTGTCTGTCTTGTTTATCTTAGACTGTGTGTAAGCTGTGACCTGCCCATTCCCTGTGGTGGTAATCAGGGTCCTTCTCAGGACTAGATTACAGTGGTCAGGGATCTACAGGAGACAGGGTTACGCTGGCGGCCTGGACCTCTGTACCATTAACAGTACCTCCAGGTAGAGGGACTAGTCAGGACCCCAGTTCAGGGTCAGCATAGACCCCGGTCCACCTCTATCCTGAGACAGCGTGACACGTACACAGTATAGACCCACAATACGTAGGATATTATGTCAGGTAAGACATTGCTGGCAGATACTATGTATACATGTTGATATTTTCTATTATAGGAAATATAGAATGATGTCACATTAGATATATGTTACTATCATAGAATATATCTGTTATACGTCGTGACATTTTTACCGACCACACTAAAAGATTCTCCCCAGCTACCATGGATCCAGTAGCCCAGTTAGCTCAGCAGTTGCAGAGTTTGTCCATGGAGCTGACGGACGTTAAGTCCAAGGTTTTGTACCCCCGGGAGCAAACCAGATCTGAACCTAAAGTAGCTCTCCCGGACAGGTTCACTGGTGGGCGGGATAAATTTTTTACCTTCCGGGAGGCATGTAAATTATATTTTCGGCTACGGCCTCGGTCTTCGGGGAGTGAAGATCAGAGGGTGGGAATTGTCATCTCGCTCTTACAAGGGGACCCTCAATCCTGGGCGTTCTCTCTTCCTCCGGACTCCCCGGCTCTCCAGTCAGTAGATCGATTTTTTACAGCCCTGGGTCTGGTATATGATGACCGGATCGGGTCTCCCTTGCTGAAATGAAGTTACGTAAGATACAGCAGGGAGATCGTCCGGCGGAGGAATTTTCTTCTGAGTTCCGTAGATGGGCCACAGATACTCAGTGGAATGACCCAGCTCTTAGGAGCCAGTTTTGTCAAGGATTATATGACAAATTAAAAGATGTGTTGGCTCAGTATGATTCTCCCCCGTCACTGGAGGCCGCTATGGCCCTTGCTATTCGCATTGATAGACGGCTTCGGGAGAGGTGCGAGGTAACTCCGCCCCCTGTGTTGACTCCACCTTCTACTATAGTCCCTTATATTGAAGTTCCCCTGGTTTGTTCTGAGGAGCCTATGCAGTTAGGAGGGACATCGTTTCGAGGGAGGGGATCGGCGGTGCGCCGCAAGACAGGAAAGTGTTACTTCTGCGGGAGAAAGGGACATTTTGTTGGGGGTGTCCATCCCGTACTTTGCTGAGCAAGGAGTCGCCGGAAAACTGTTGATCCCAGGTTGTGTGGTGGACGACAATCTGGGAGTATGTATTTCGTCCCCAAGTCCGTCTCAGTTTCTCGTACCAGCGGAGGTGGTGGTAGGTACGAGAACTGAAAGGATTTCTGTTCTTCTGGATAGTGGGGCCGCGGCTAATCTGGTGGACGCTCGGTTTGCCCAGGTGCAAGGTATGCAACTGAGTGTATTGGCCAAACCTATCCCTATATTCTCTATTGACGCCAGGCCTATCGGTCAAGGTAGCTTTGTGTAAGCCGTGCATAACATAGACCTTCGAGTGGGGGCAATACATAAAGAACTATTGTCTTGTTATGTGTTGGAAGGTCTTCCCACTCCTATTGTGTTGGGACTTCCTTGGTTAACTAAACATAACCCAGTTATTAATTGGCAATCCAGAGAGATAAGCCAGTGTGTGAATTTTGCAATAGTAACTGCATGAACACGGTCATCGGTGCGGTCGTGCCTAGAACCTTACCTCCTTTTCTGGAGGACTTTGAGGATGTGTTTTCAGAGGAAGGGTGTCAAGAATTACCTCCTCATCGCGCGTATGACTGTGCTATAAAATTGCTTCCTGATGCTAAGTTACCAAAATCTAGGTTATATAACCTTTCTGGTCCTGAGAGGCAAGCTATGAAGGATTATATTTCGGAAAGTCTGGCCAAGGGGCATATTAGACCTTCATCTTCCCCAGTGGCCGTGGGGTTCTTCTTTGTGAAGAAAAAAGATGGAGGCCAACGCCCTTGCCTGGATTTCCGTGAGCTTAATCGGATTACGGTCCGAGATCCGTATCCGCTCCCACTTCTTCCTGATCTCTTCAATCAGATTGTGGGCGCCAAATGGTTCTCTAAGTTGGATCTCAGGGGGGCGTATAATCTGATTAGGATAAAGGAGGGGGATGAGTGGAAGACGGCGTTTAACACTCCGGAGGGACATTATGAGAACCTTGTCATGCCTTTCGGTCTGACTACTGCCCCGGCGGTGTTTCAACATTTTGTTAATGACATCTTTCGCCACCTAGTGGGACAGTTTGTTGTCATTTATCTAGATGACATCTTAATTTACTCGCCGGATCTTGTGTCTCATCAGGAGCATGTGAGACAGGTGTTGCAGATCTTGCGAGACAATAAACTGTACGCCAAATGGGAGAAGTGTGTATTCGCCGTACAAGAACTTCAGTTTTTAGGATTCCTGGTGTCAGCTTCCGGTTTTCGTATGGACCCTGGGAAAGTGAAGGCTGTGCTTGAATGGGATCGGCCAGAGGATCTTAAGGCACTGCAGCGTTTCCTGGGGTTTGCTTACTACCGGAAATTTATTCGTAATTTCTCATCCGTTGTCAAACCTCTCACTGACATGACAAAAAAAAGGGACGGATTTTTCTAGGTGGTCTGACAAAGCTTGTCAAGCATTTTCCTCCTTGAAAAAATGTTTTGCTTCAGCACCCATACTCATTCAACCTGATGCATCACAACCGTTCATTGTGGAGGTAGACGCATCTGACGTAGGAGTGGGTGCGGTATTATCTCAAGGTCCGTCCCCTGGTAAATGGCATCCGTGCGCTTTCTTTTCTAAAAAATTGTCGTCCGCCGAGAGGAATTATGATGTCGGCAATAGGGAACTCTTGGCCATTAAGTTGGCTTTTGAAGAGTGGCGTCACTTTTTGGAGGGGGCAGTCCACCCGGTACACCAGTCATTACTGATCCAGAAGCTGCTGTATTTTAGAGTCTGCAAACGTCTAATTCCAGACAAGCTAGATGGTCGTTGTTTTTACCAGGTTTAATTTTGGTCGTCACATATCGTCTGGGTCAAATATGTAAAGGCTGATGCCTATCTCGTATTCCCGGGGCGGGAAGTCGGATGACCCGGTTCCTATTCTTCAGGAGGGAGTTGTGGTGTCGGCTGTATGCTCTGAGCTTGAGGAGGAGGTATTGGAGGCTCAGGGGACGCCCCTGTAGGACCTCCAGGGAAACTGTTTGTTCCAGATCAGTTAAGACAAAAGGTTATCGAGGCACATCATAATTCTGCTTTGGCAGGACACCCAGGGAGTAAAGCAACTGTAGATCTCCTTTCTCGCCGGTTTTGGTGGCCTAACTTAAATAAAGAGGGGTCCTGTGGGGTATGTGCGCGCTCTAAGACCCCACATACCCGTCCGTCTGGGGCCCTTTTACCGTTGAAAATCCCGGAGCGTCCATGGACCCATCTGTCTATGGACTTCATTACGGACCTCCCTCCGTCTTCAGGTAAAACTGTCATACTAGTTGTAGTTGACAGGTTCAGCAAAATGGCACATTTTATTGCTCTTCCTGCTCTTCCTAATGCTAAAACTCTGGCGCAGGTGTTCATTGGGGAGATTGTGAGACTTCACGGGTTGCCTTCCCATGTGGTGTCGGATCGGGGGTCTCAGTTTGTGTCCAAATTCTGGAAGGCATTTTGTTCTCGTCGGGGGATGCAGTTGTCATTTTCTTCGGCTTTTCATCCGCAGACTAATGGTCAGACAGAGCGTCTGAATCAGAGCTTAGAGACATATCTTCGGTGTTTTGTCTCAGAGAACCAAGAGGACTGGTCTTCTTTCTTGTCTCTGGCAGAGTTCGCTCTTAACAATAGGCGGAGCGAGTCCACTGGTAAGTCCCCGTTTTTTGGGGCATATGGTTTTCACCCCCAGTTTGTACTTTCAATGGGGGGGGCTCTTCTGGGGTTCCTGAGGAGGAACGATTTTCGTCGTCACTTGCTTCAGTGTGGAGAGGAGTGCTTAATAATCTGAGCACTATGGGGAACCGATACAAACGTATGGCTGATAGGAGGAGAGTGTCTGGTCCGGACCTAAGTGTGAACGATCTGGTATGGTTGTCTACCAAGAATATAAAACTTAAGGTTCCCTCCTGGAAACTCGGTCCCAGATTCATCGGGCCATACAGGATCAGTTCAATAATTAATCCGGTGGCATTCCGTCTTGACCTCCCTCCTACGTTTAAAATCCACAATGTGTTCCACAAATCATTGCTTAAGAGGTACGTGGCACCAGTTATACCGTCACCTCTACCTCCTCCTCCTGTGGTGGTCAATGGTAATTTGGAGTTTCAGGTATCGAAGATCATTGACTCACGTCTGAATCGCCGGTCCCTTCAGTACCTTGTTCATTGGAGGGGGTATGGTCCTGAGGAGAGGATGTGGGTTTCTGCGTCAGATATTACGCAGACCGATTGGTTCGGGCCTTCCACACTACTCACCCAGATAGACCAGGCCCTGAGGGTCCAGAGGCCCCTCGTAGAAGGGGGGGTACTGTCACGGGTGTGTCGCGGCGAAGATCTTCGCGATTGCACACCCTGACTTCGCACAGTTGAGTTTCTGGTGCTGGGTGTTTTTCGGCACTGAGGGAGTTAATTCTTTCTCTCTCAGTGCTGGACTGACCAGCCTCGCCCAGCTGCGATTGATGTTTTGTTAATTAGCTTCCTTCTTATACCTGCTGGTCTGCTGGGGAAGTTGTCGGTGAAAGCATTCATTCAGACCAGCAGAGCGATCGTTTCTGAGAAGACTTAAGCTAAGAGTGCCTGTTGGGGTTTATCCTCTCCTCGCTTATTGTTTATCTCCTTAACCTTTTGTGTTCCTCTGTAGTGGAAGTTTTGTATGTATGGCAGTGTTTTCTTTACCCCTTGTCTGTCTTGTTTATCTTAGACTGTGTGTAAGCTGTGACCTGCCCATTCCCTGTGGTGGTAATCAGGGTCCTTCTCAGGACTAGATTACAGTGGTCAGGGATCTACAGGAGACAGGGTTACGCTGGCGGCCTGGACCTCTGTACCATTAACAGTACCTCCAGGTAGAGGGACTAGTCAGGACCCCAGTTCAGGGTCAGCATAGACCCCGGTCTACCTCTATCCTGAGACAGCGTGACACGTACACAGTATAGACCCACAATACATAGGATATTATGTCAGGTAAGACATTGCTGGCAGATACTATGTATACATGTTGATATTTTCTATTATAGGAAATATAGAATGATGTCACATTAGATATATGTTACTACCATAGAATATATCTGTTATACGTCTTGACACCTAGACAGAAAAGACATCTCTCTACCCCTGACCCTTACTGTGGCTGTGACAACCGGTGAATCCCTGTTTGCTGAGTCAGCATATTTGGATTCCGGGGCAGCCATGAATTTTATCCTCCAGGCTGTAGTGGATCGGTTCCAAATCCCAGTTCATTCGCTGAAGAACCCCCTGGCAATAACATCTGTCGATGGGAGATCTCTTCGGGAGACAGTTCATCTGGCTACTGAGCCACTTGTAGTCTGTCTTGGGATACTTCATTCTGAGAGGATTGTCTTCTATGTTCTTTCCCACATGTCTCTTAGGCCTACCATGGCTATGGAAGCACAAACCTGTGTTGGACTGGAGAACTGGAGAGGTGCTCCGCTGGGGACATTCATGTCATGAGAAGTGTCTGGCTCCAGTACATCCAGCTAAGGACCCATCTTGTCCAGCATTGCTTCCTAGTTTGCCATCTGCCTATTGGTCCTTTACCAATGTTTTTGACAAGAAGAAAGCAGAGACTTTGCCGCCCACACAGGCCGTATGACTGCCCTATCGACTTGATTCCCAGATCTACACCCCCTAGAGGTCGAATTTACCCTCTCTCCCCAGCTGAGACTCAAGCTATGTTGGACTATATTCATGAGAATTTGGCCAGGGGGTTCATTCAGAAATCCTCCTTTAAGAAGGATGGATCACTCAGACCCTGTATTGACTATCGAGGTCTCAACCAGATCACGGTGAAAAATAAATACCCTATCCCACTGATTCCTGTGTTGTTTGACCGATTAAGAGGTGCCAGGATCTTTAATAAATTAGGTTTAAGAGGCGCCTACAATCTAATCCGCATTCACTGGGGAGACGAATGGAAGACGGCTTTCAACACCAGGGAAGGACATTATAAATACCGAGTGATGCCCTTTGGTCTCAGTAATGCACTAGCAGTTTTCCAAGAATTTGTCAACGACATCTTCCCGGACCTGCTTTATTCTTGTGTGGTCATATATCTGGACGATATTTTGGTATTTTCCCCGGATCTGACCTCCCAGAGTCGAGCAGTTTGGCAAGATCTTCAGCTCTTAGGGAGAATAGCCTTTACGCCAAATATGAGAAATGCATTATTGAACAGTCATATCTTCCCTTCTTGGGTTATATTATCTCAGATACCAGACTAACGATGGATCCTGAGAAAGTCTCTTCCATCCTTAAATGGCCGCTGCCCGTGGGAGTCAAAGCAATACAGCGGTTCCTTGGCTTTGCTAATTATTATCAGCAATTCATTCCCCACTAGGGTTGAGCGATACTTTCCGATATTGCAAAATATTGGATCGGATTGGATCGGCCCGATACTGAAAAAGTATCGGATATCGCCGATTCCGATACCGGAAATCAATGCAAGTCAATGGGACAAAAATATCGGAATTAAAAAAAACCCTTTCTTTCCTTGTAGGTTAATTGTACATGAAGGAAAACAACAAAGAATAATGTAGAATGTATTGGGGAGGTGGAGGAGACATTAAAGGCATAGAGGTATAACCCAATCAAATGGAATAGCAGGAATAAAAATTTTTTTTAAGACGTTCGGAGTTACGAAGAAATTGACTATGTTGTTAACCTTTTTTCTATTTTGGCATATATGTATGTTTCACTACTTCCATGCTCTTCACCTTCTTTTTTACTTCTGCCACACTTTCTCCTTCATGATCCTCAGCAGCAGCATCTTTTTCATCAACTTATTCTTCACCTTATTTATCTTCTTCTTAAACTTCTTCCTATTCATCTTTTTGGTAACATTCTTCATATTCTTCTTATTCAACTATTATTCTTCTTCATATTCTACTTCTTCATCTTCTTCCTATTCATCTTCTTCATCATATTCTTATTTGTGACAGACATTCCTGTAGTTGTAATCTGTTAAAGTTTGAAGATTTCATCCTTCCGTTCTTGCTGTCACAAAAGATTTAAATTACAACAGTATTTGTCCGCGTTCAGTTTTGCCTGCAGCAGCAGGCATTTTCCAGGGGCACCACGAGGAGGAACAGACTCACCCCCATACACTGCTTAGTCTTCTTCTGCTTATAATTTAGAGCATATATTTTGCTCTGAATTTTGGTCTTATACTTAATGTTCTTCTGCTTTTTGTTCTTCTGCTTCTTGTTCTTCTGTCTCTTGTTCTGTATCTTGTCGTTTGTCTTAATCTTCTTTGTCCTGTTGGTGATCTTCTTCTGGGTAATATTTTATTTCTTCTTTGTGATGGTGTTCAGGCTCGTCGTCTTCAGGGTCCTCGTCTTCGGGGTCGTCTTCTTCGAGGTGGTCTTCAGGGTCGTCGTCTTCAGTGTCGGAGTCAGGGAGATCCAGAGTGATTACCCAAAAAATCATTTAAAAAATCTTCAACTTGGAAATGTAGCTGAAGGTACAAGAAGGCTGAGTAACTTCCGAGAACCAGCTGACGGTACTGGAACCCGGACGGGTAGCAGATGGTACAAGAGACAATGGAAGTAACGAGGACCAGCTGACTGTGCTGGAACCCGGAGGGGCAGCAGAAGGAATAGAGCCAACTGCACAACCGAGGACCAGCTGACGGTACTGGGACACGGTTACTAAGCAGGAGGTACCTGTGCTACAAAGCACTACCAAGGACCAGCAGACATTGCTGGAACTCGGATACCGAGATGAAGGCACCTAGGCCAAAGGCACTGCCGAGAACCAGCTGACGGTACTGGAACCCGGACGGGTAGCAGAAGGTACAAGAGCCAATGGAAGTAACGAGGACCAGCTGACTGTGCTGGAACCCGGAGGGGCAGCAGAAGGAACAGAGCCAATGGCACAACCGAGGACCAGATGACGGTACTGGGACACGGTCACTAAGCAGGAGGTACCTGTGCTACAAAGCACTACCAAGGACCAGCAGACGTTGCTGGAACTCGGATACCGAGATGGAGGCACCTAGGCCAAAGGCACTGCCGAGAACCAGCTGATGGTACTGGAACCCGGATGGGTAGCATAAGGTACCCATGAAAATTAAAGTTGAAAGGCCGCGAGCCGGCCGCAGTTACCGAATCCCACTGTCCTACAGGGGGTGCTTGTCCTATTGGCACAACAGAAACAGCCTTTATTTACATATCCCGCAGCCCACATAGGAAGCACCTAAACTGCAGGCACCATAGAGTCGGCTAACCCGACCGCAACACGACAGGACAACTTATTGGAGGCAAAGTGACGTTGACACTGCCAGGAAACAGCTGGCGTGCTGTAACCAGGCTGGGCAGGAGTGAGTACCCGTGCCAAAGACACTTCCGAGCAGCAACTGGCGGTGTTGGAGCCCAGGGATGACAGGAGAACAGGGTGGAGGCAGCAGGACTTTTTGCCGTACACACAGCAGGGGAACAGCTGACATTACTGAACCCCAGTAACACAGGAGCAAGTGTTGACTGTGCAGACAGCACTTCCGAGCAGCAACTGGCGGTGTTGGAACCCAGGGTCAGTCAGGGTGTAGGCTGAGGCCTAGTATGAGCAACTTTGTAACTTTAAATTGGAGGCAGCAGGACTTCTTGCCGTACACACAGCAGGGGAACAGCTGACATTACTGAACCCCAGTAACACAGGAGCAAGTGTTGACTGTGCACACAGCACTTCCGAGCAGCAACTGGCGGTGTTGGAACCCAGGGTCAGTCAGGGTGTAGGCTGAGGCCTAGTATGAGCAACTTTGTAACTTTAAATTGGAGGCAGCAGGACTTTTTGCCATACACACAGCAGGGGAACAGCTGACATTACTGAACCCCAGTAACACAGGAGCAAGTGTTGACTGTGCACACAGCACTTACGAGCAGCAACTGGCAGTGTTGGAGCCCAGGGTCAGTCAGGGTGTATGCTGAGGCCTAGTATGAGCAACTTTGTAACTTTAAATTGGAGGCAGCAGGACTTCTTGCCGTACACACAGCAGGGGAACAGCTGGCGTTACTGAACCCCACAAACACATCAGCGAGTGTTTTGATATGTGCATCCAGCACTTCTGAGCAGCAACTGGCGGTGTTGAAGCCCAGGGTCAAGGAGGGTCTTGAAATACAATATAGAGTTGTTGCCTTGTTACGTGGCACTTGGAAATGTATATACTCCAAACAAGATAAACGTAAGCCTTACTAGGACCATAAAATGATGCATTGCAATCAAAAATATAGAAATAAAGACAGTTAAAATATAAACGCATATAAGCACATGGCAACAAGAAATGTAACACCACACCACCCAAAAATTAAAAAAAAACCTATAGGGGTTTAAATGAATGCATACAAGTACATTTCGGAATAAATGAATGCTGCCTAAGGAACGCTATGTACAACCGTAATATAGTACAGACAATGGATTTAGTAATAGTCATCATCATCATTCCAATTTATATGTGACAGTCACACAGTTAAAAATACTTTCATTTATGAAAATTGTTACTTGAGACTCCATATATTACATGTCCAGCATGGACTCATCAATTTAATGGTGCAATAATCGAAGATGAAGCATAACTGATAAAAAAAGCATCATGCATAGTCCAAATTGCTGTGGGTGCCTGCAAGTGCAGGTGAAACAAAGGCACAGGATAGCAAAGGTACATACTATGTCTGTATCAGACAGTGCATACCCTGTGATGGCGAATGGCGATGTCATACTGTACGTCAATAAAGGCTGCGCCAGCACTCATGCGCTTTTTGCTTGTACACTGTTGAAGAGGGGAAGTGCATGTATGGTTGCGCAATGGTTTATCCGCCCACACTACCTTACTGCTGTCACGCGTCGGGTAGGGGAGCGTCTGGCTATTATATGACGCTCACTTGCAGTGACTTTACGCAGCGTTCTTCAGCCCTAGGGCCGCAACAAAGACGACATCAGTAATGATTTACTGTCTAAACATCCACCTATGAGCAACGAAACAAGCACGTTCCCTCTTGAACAAGCTACAAGACAAACAAGCATGAGGGGTGCCGCCGCCTTTATTGAGGTACAGTATTAGATCGCCATTGTCCATCAGTAGCTATGCACTGTGATACCTAGATACCATTAACACTTTTAATATCAGTTGTCGTTGTTTCACCTGCACTTGCAGGTATAACTAGCTATTGTCAGTATGCACGATGCACTTTTTAGATGTAATGCATGATTATTGCGCCTTATTATCAGGTTTAGATGCTGGCCATTTCATATATGGTGTGTGAACTTACAGTTGGCCTCAATCTGTGTATTTTAATATGTCTGTCACAAATAGAACTCATGATGATGATGATGATTATGAGTCGTACATCCATTATCTGCAGTATCTTACAGGTGGAGATACCGTTCCTTAAGCAGCATTAATGGATTATGATGAAATGTACTTTTATGCATTCATTTCAAACCCTAAACCCTATATTGGGTTTTTTGTTAGCATTTTTACTCGCCATGTGCATATATGCGCTTCGATGACAAATTAATATTTGTCCATATTTGTTATTAAAATTAATCATTTTATTGTTTGAAAACTGTATTTTTTCCTGTTTTGAGCATAACAATCAGGGTGTCGGCTCTTCCCTGGAGCAAGTTAGACATCTGTTGTTGTGTGCATGTGGAGGGAGCAGGAGACTTCTTGCCGGACACACAGCAGGGGAACAGCTGGCGTTACTGAACCCCACTAACACAGGAGCTTATGTATTGGTCTGTGGACACGGCACTTCTGAGCAGCAACTGGCAGTGTTGTAGCCCAGGGAGGGAGTAGAGTTCAGGTGGTAGAAAGATGAACATAACAGGAGACATGGATACCGTTGCCAACCAGTTATTTAATCAGAAACCGGACAGGCAAATTCAGGCGAGATCCATGCCTTGTTCATTTTCAGAAAAGTAAGCCGGTCTACATTATCGGAGGATAGTCGCATACGACGGTCTGTTAGTACACCACCTGCGGCACTAAAGACACGCTCCAATAATACACTGGCAGCAGGGCAAGCCAGCACCTCCAATGCATACTGGCTAAGCTCTGGCCATGTATCCAGCTTAGAGACCCAAAACTTGAATATGGAAGAGCTGTCTGGGAGTACACTGAGAGGGCAAGACATGTAGTCTGTCACCATCTGACGGAAACGTTGCCTCCTGCTGACTGGAGCCGTCTGGGATGGTGTAGACATTTGTGGCGCTGACACAAAACTTCGCCACATTTGGGCCATACTGGTCTTGCCCTGTGCAGAGGCGCTGCTTCTGCTCCCTCTTGGTGCAGAGCTGTCTCCACTGCCTCGACGCACAGAGCTGCTTTGTAAAGCAGTAGCAGCAGCAGTGCTCTCGGCTGGAATGGAGAACATGATGGATTGCACCAGTGTGTCTTGGTACTCCCGCATTTTCCGCTCCCGGTTCAATGGTGTGATGAGGCTTTGTAAGTTGTCCCGGTAGCGAGGGTCTAGGAGGGTGTACACTCAATAATCAGACGTGGTGAGAATGTGGGCGATGCGGCGGTAGTTTCTCAGGCACTGCAGCATGAAATCAACCATGTGCTGTAGACTCCCAACTGGCCAAGAAACGCTGTCCCCTGCAAGAGGCGTCATCTCTGCCTGCTCTGCATCACCCCACCCTCGCTCTACATACTGACTAGAGCATTGTGTACCTCCCTCTGGAGCGATGTTGTCATGGAAATATATATAAGTTCTCACAGATTCCTTCACACATCGGAGGGAGACAATCCCAGTATTCTGGGTGTGAAGGGTGGGGGCTTTGTTTTGGATAAATTCTCACAGATTCTTTCACACATCGGAGGGAGACACTCCCAGTATTCCAGGTGTGAAGGGTGGGAATTTTGTACAGGCTATTACAGATTACTGTGACCGGCGCACCGGCCAGGGCGTACGGTTTTCAGAAGTGGTAGACCTGGAGCATTGCCGTGCTCAGTGCAATTGGTGAGTTATCAGTTACCAGAGCAGCCAGTATGTGTCACAGATCATCAAAAGAGGGATTCGTATTCTCCCGGGTGTCTGTCTCATTGTACGTGTCACTGTCTGTATCAGGTACTGTCTCTTTAAATCTCATTCAGAGCAGCGTTCGCTCTGTCACTATCTCATTCACTGCTGGCTGCAGCAGCAAGAAACCCCTTTGACCCCCTCCTCTGCTAATCACGTTGTCACATCTGTTTCCTGGTTTTGATCTTTTTAAGCTAGTTTTTTTTGGCTACAGGCTGTAGCAGAAAATTCTCAGGCATTCAGACTGAACTGTATTCATTTTTTGCTATTCTATATGGATAATCTTTTTTTTTGATATGTGATTTCAGTGCCTGTAGAGACAGCAAGCAGAGATATAAGGGAGGGGGGAAGTGCTGGCAGCAGCAAGATTTTTATTTTTTTTATTTTTTTATTTTTTCCCCAGAGGGCGGGAGGATACAGCCTACGCTACCAGACAAAAGTTTTAAAGTATTTTTTCTTTTTGTTTTTATCATTTTACAATCAGTTTTTCCACCTCTTTTCTGTTTTTAATTAGCTGTTTCAGTAACAAGGGTTGTTTTTCAGAGTTTTATGATTAATATGTTTTTTTCCCTCCCCTTTTTGGTCAATCTTTTTTTTTTTGCTCTAGAGTTTTTTACTAAATCTAACTCTTGTTTTTAAAGTTTTTCTTTTAAGTACATTTTTAAATGATTTTGGAGAGATTTTTCTAATCAACTTATTTTAGAGTTTTACTCTCCAACCAGCAAGATCTACTAGCTTGCTTTAGACCAAGGTCACTCCACAGATAAGGAAAATGCAGGCTGAGGGAGAACACACACACAAACTGCGCAGCGGCTTCACTCACCCCTCCCATCAGGCATTCAGCGAAGACACACAGAACCAGAATGCAGCAGTTTTCAGATTTTTAATCACCTTTGTTGAATAGGTTTTTGGAATAGACACAGTACGTGAGAATCAAAGGGCTAGGCATGTGAATAGAAGGTCAGAGTACGTGAGAAGCAAATGGACAGGCAGACTTTACGCTGCATAATGAAATGTTTTTTCTTGTTTTTTGTTTGAAAGGCAACAAGAAAGTTTGTTTATAGATTACCGTCTGCTATAAAAGAGCAGTGATGCATCGTGTAGAAGGTACAGCAAGTTAATTTGAACGGACCAGGAAGTGATTTTTTATGTGAATAAGATTGAAAAGGTATTAAATCGTCTGTGAGAAAATGATCACTGACATGTCACAAGAGCAGAATTCAGTCACACACATCACATGTCCATCATGTGGAGACACGGGACAGGTGTAGGCTGCTCTCATTGAATAAGAAGCCTTGTACATGGAAAAACGCTCCCCGCCTCTCTCCACAGGGAGAAGGCATTTTTGTTTCAATGGTCCCCTCTCAAGGGCCACAGGGGGACACCCTCTCCTTTTTCTTCTCTCAGTCCCTTTCTCCTTCTTCTTCAGACTTTTCTCCTCTTTCCTCGCTGCCATCCCTCTCTATCCTTCTTTCCCTATCATTCCTTCTTTCCCCTCCCTCACATCTCTGACACATCCATTTTCTTCCTTTTCCTCTTCTTCTATCTCTTCCTCTCCGACTCTCAAAACTTCTTCTTCATCTTCTTCTACTTCTCCCCCTCCATCTTTCTCCTCTCTCTCTCCTCCATCTTTCTTTCCTTTCCCCCTTTCACTCTTCTCTCCCTCCCCTCCTTCCTTTTCCTCCCTTTCTCCTCCCACACCACACCCACCTGCTCGTGCTCGCTCTCCTCCTTCCTCCTCCTCTCAGGCACATCCCACCTCTTCTCACTCACACCTCCCTTCTCTTCCTTTTTTTTCTACTTCGTTATCAACTGGGTCAACGCCCAATCAAAGCAATGTGGTGTCCCTGTATTCAGTGCCTCCAGCACAGGGCACCCTGTCTATCCCAAGCATAGTACAAACATTGCCAGTCATTATATCAGGAGAAGAAAGTGCAAATCTCCCTACACAAAACGCTGCAGGTAGCCCCAGACACAACAGCTAGCAGAGCCCACAGCCATGGCTTCACAGGGGGAATGTTATGTTTCGGTAGCTGAGGAGTGCAGGTAAAAAAGGCAATACACCAGAGCAGTTGGAATCTATGAGATTGCAGTACCCTGACTAACCACCACAACTAGAGGCAGCCGTGGAGCGTTCCTACGTTGGTCCTAGACGCCTCGTCACAGCCTGAGAAACTAACTACACCTAAAGATAGAAATAGGAAAGCTATCTGCCCCGGAGCAGAACCCCAAAGATAACAGAAAGCCCCCAAACATGTAATGGCGGTTAGACAAGAGGAAATACTGACACAGAAAGAAAATAGTATGAGCAAACGCTGGGGCCCAAACTATCTAAATAGAAAAGGATAGGAAGGGTACTTACTGCAATCCCAGAAAACCCTGAAAAGCACCAACTCTACTAATTTCAAAATCACCTGAGATCACATGACCTCTACCACCTAAATTAGTTCTCTGGTGTAACAAAATAAAACAGCAGTCACTGAAAAAACTGGAAAAAGCAAAAGAACAAAACTCAGTGGCTGAACTAAACTGAGAGGGCAGAAGCCCCCAGAGGGACCCTGAAGGCCCCCAAAGAAGTGCAGGACAAAATGCAAAAATATAGCACAAACACAAAAGAAGCAAAAGTCTTATCTGTAAGCAGGAGATGCAGACACGACACAGCAGGCTACAAGGGAAACTGGAAAGAAGGATTCAGACCAGAACAATTGATCACCGGCAACCCTGATGGGAAAATGACTCCCTCATATAAGACCAGTCAGTAACACCTGATTCCCAGTCCTCACAATCTTCACTAGCACCGCTTGTAACCACCAGAGGGAGCCTCTGCTCAGAACTCATCTCAAACCTATTCACAACAGTACCCCTCCCTTGAGGAGGGGTCACCGAACCCTCATTTGAGCAACCAGGTCGGTCAGGATGAGTTCTATGATACGCACGGATAAGTCTCCTAGCATGGATGTCCGAAGCAAACACCCAAGAATTGTCTTCCTGACCATAACCTCTCCATTTAACCAAATACTGGAGTTTCCGTCTAGAAAAACGAGAATCCAATATTTTCTCAACCACATACTCCAGATTGCCCTCAACCAAAACAGGGTCAGGAGGCACAGCAGCAGGAACCACTGGCTCAACAAACCTCTTCAACAAGGACTTGTGGAACACGTTATGGATCTTAAATGTCCCTGGAAGAAGCAAACGAAAAGAAACAGGATTAATAATCTCCATGATCTTATAAGGTCCAATGAACCTAGGCTTAAATTTAGGAGATGCTACTCTCATAGGAATATTCTTTGAGGACAACCAGACCAAGTCCCCCACTTTAAACCGAGGACCATCAGTCCTATGCCGGTTAGCAAACCGCTGGGCCTTCTCCTGAGAGAGGGACAACCTCTCCACTACCTGGTCCCAAATCTGTTGCATACGCTCCACAACAGAGTCAACACCTGGACAGACAGAAGCCTCCGTCTGTCCTGAAGAAAATCGAGGGTGAAACCCAGAATTACAGAAAAACGGAGACATCAAAGTGGCAGAGCTAGCCCTATTATTAAGAGCAAAATCAGCCAAAGGCAAAAAAGAGACCCAGTCATCCTGATCAGCAGACACAAAGCATCTTAGATAAGTCTCCAATGTCTGGTTTGTTCTCTCAGTTTGACCATTGGTCTGAGGATGAAATGCCGAGGAGAAAGACAATTGAACACCCAGTTTAGAACAAAAAGTCCTCCAAAATCTGGAAACAAACTGGACTCCTCTGTCAGACACAATGTTCTCAGGAATGCCGTGTAAACGAACCACGTGCTGAATGAACAACGGCACCAATTCAGAGGAGGAAGGCAACTTAGGTAATGGCACAAGATGTATCATTTTGGAAAACCTATCACAAATTACCCAGATGGTGGTCATTCTCTGAGAAACAGGAAGATCGGAAATGAAATCCATAGAGATATGGGTCCATGGTCTCTTGGGCACAGGCAATGGCATCAACAAACCACTAGAGCTAGAGCAAGGCTTGGAGCGAGAGCAAGTCCCGCAGGACTGCACAAATTCCCTGACATCACGAGACAAGGTAGGCCACCAAAAGGACCGACTAACCAAGTCTCTGGTACCAAAAATTCCGGGATGCCCAGCCAATGCGGAACAATGAATCTCAGACATCACACTCTTTTTCCATTGGTCCGGGACAAACAATTTTCCAACAGGGCAGCGCTCGGGCCTATCCTCCTGACACCCCTCCAGAGCAAGTCTCAAATTGGGCGAGATGGCGGAAAGAACTACACCCTCTTTCAAAATAACAGAAGGATCAGATAACTCAGGAGAGTCCGCTAGGAAACTCCTCGAGAGGGCATCCGCCTTAACATTCTTAGTGCCAGGAAGAAAGGAAACCACAAAATTAATCGTGTGAAAAACAAGGCCCACCTGGCCTGTCTAGGATTGAGTCGCTTGGCAGATTCCAGATAGACCAGATTCTTAAGATCCTCCCCAGCACCCAGAGATACAGAGGAAAAAAAAAAAAAAAAAAATGCAACAAACAGAAAAATATCTCTGACAACTTTTTCTTCACAATATTTTTTTTCCTTCTGTGAGTACCATACAATTTCAATTTTTAGGCCGGTGATACTGTTATGTTTCGGTAGCTGAGGAGTGCAGGTAAAAAAGGCAATACACCAGAGCAGTTGGAATCTATGAGATTGCAGTACCCTGACTAACCACCACAACTAGAGGCAGCCGTGGAGCGTTCCTACGTTGGTCCTAGACGCCTCGTCACAGCCTGAGAAACTAACTACACCTAAAGATAGAAATAGGAAAGCTATCTGCCCCGGAGCAGAACCCCAAAGATAACAGAAAGCCCCCAAACATGTAATGGCGGTTAGACAAGAGGAAATACTGACACAGAAAGAAAATAGTATGAGCAAACGCTGGGGCCCAAACTATCTAAATAGAAAAGGATAGGAAGGGTACTTACTGCAATCCCAGAAAACCCTGAAAAGCACCAACTCTACTAATTTCAAAATCACCTGAGATCACACGACCTCTACCACCTAAATTAGTTCTCTGGTGTAACAAAATAAAACAGCAGCCACTGAAAAAACTGGAAAAAGCAAAAGAACAAAACTCAGTGGCTAAACTAAACTGAGAGGGCAGAAGCCCCCGGAGGGGACCCTGAAGGCCCCCAAAGAAGTGCAGGACAAAATGCAAAAATATAGCACAAACACAAAAGAAGCAAAAGTCTTATCTGTAAGCAGGAGATGCAGACACGACACAGCAGGCTACAAGGGAAACTGGAAAGAAGGATTCAGACCAGAACAATTGATCACCGGCAACCCTGATGGGAAAATGACTCCCTTATATAAGACCAGTCAGTAACACCTGATTCCCAGTCCTCACAATCTTCACTAGCACCGCTTGTAACCACCAGAGGGAGCCTCTGCTCAGAACTCATCTCAAACCCATTCACAACAGGGGAAGTGTAGTTGCAGACACAAATGAGGAACCTCAGTGCCAAGCAGAGCTGCCAACATGGAACTATGACACTGATCCACCGCAACATCACCCAGTATATGCACCAAGCACACCATGTCACTTCTCATTTGATGAAGATGAAGACACAACGTCATACATGCTGCCCAATACTAGGGAAGAAAACACACAAGCACCAATAGAGCAGGGACAGGTAGAGGCACCATCCTATGAGCCCTTCATCCCAAGCCAGGTGATCAGTATGCTGCCAGACCCAGGGATACACCCCATGCCATTTTGCCAAAAAATGCAGCAGATCCAGCGAACGTATGCAGCAGCCTGGATTGATCTCTGGACCGTAATGGAAATAAAAGCAGGTGATGCATTCTGGCCAATTATGAGAGAACACTTCAAGCTTCCAGCAGAGTTAGATGCGTATGCCTGGGAGACAGGACCAAAGCTAATTGAGCAACTCAGAGAATGGGCCAAAAGCAGACTGACAGAACAAACTCTCAGCCTACATGACATGAGTCAAGACAAGACAGAGTCTGTGGAGAAGTTCCATGACAGAGTGATGCAAGTGTTTCAAGATTTGGGCCTCATTACCCATGATCAGACACACAGACGGATGTTGGCACAGGCTTTTGTGCATGGACTGAGAGAACCAATCAGGAAACCACTGGTAGTAGCCAGGCCTGAGTACACGTCAATAGCAATGGATACCCTGCTCGCAGTAGCAAAAAGGATTGAGTCCCGCCGGGACAGAAGGGATGTCCAGTGTTACAACTGTGGCGAGTTTGGTCATTTCCAGAACCGGTGCAGAACACTGACTTCGCCCAGAAGAAGAAGAAACACAGAAAGCAGTGAAGAACCCCGTTCATATGACAGGAGCACACCAAGTCCACAGGGAACCCCACCAGTGGTACCAATATCCTGAGAGTGGATGGCGTAGTCAGATCTTTTCTTGTGGAACTCCGCAACCTCACCTATCTATCAGAATCTTCTGCGTCCTGCATGGGAATTGATGGTCAAGTCAGACATTTCCAGATTATGAAGCCCCTGAGCGTGTGGACTCGGCCAGAACACTCCATCATGTCCCAGTTTGTTGTGTCAAAGACCTGCACCCTCAACCTATTGGGAGTGGACTTACTGCAGAAGCTGAAAGCAACCAGAGTGTTCCAGGAAGATGGGACCATGACACTTTCTTCACCCCTGACCCAAGAAGAAACAGGAACAACCACACTGCAGACCTATCACAGGAGGTGCTGGACATAGTACCAGAAAAGCCACTCCATCACCCAGAGTCAAGATGTCTCTGACCAACTGAAGGTCTAAGTGAACTCGCCTAAGAAGACGGCAAGAGAACTTTGACATTGGCCAGGATATTCAACTCAAGAAGGACCCTACTCGCTTCATGGAATGGCAACACCTCATCTGGCTCCAACGCCAGAGGTTCATGTTTTGCAAGCACCAGGAGGTGCCCTCTGCAATCAACCAGTTCACCCAGGCCCTAGACCGGCAAAAAGCCACTCAGCTCTTCAAACTTGTGCACAAATACTGACCTGAGACCGAGCTGGAGAAAAAGAAACAACTGATGGCCCGTGCTGAGAAAAAAGCAGCCGGTTAAGGAGACGTCCCAACAAGAAGACCCCCTGTGACCAGAGCAGGTGCTAACACAGTGACTGTCTTGGTGGAGAACAAGAAAGCCAGCTGGTCGTCATCTCTCATGATGTGGATCCTAGTAGACGGCTTGTTTTCCCGCCAGCTCTGCACCGGCAGATGGGAGTCCCCTGCCGCATACTGAAGGACAAGGCCAAACTGGGCTGCCTCGCCCATCGGAATCAATACCAGCTTTCCACAGTAAAGAAAAAGACTGTAAACCCCACTGAGTTCAGAATGGTGCAAGGCCTGGAGGCCGTGAAAGAGGCTACGGTATTTGAAACCCCAACAGTGCTGAACCCGCACACTCTGCTCTCAAAAGTCCCAGTCACCGCAACGGTATTCACGGTGATCAACCTGGCCAGTGCCTTCTTCAGTGTTCCCCTCCACCTGGAGGCCAGCCTTCACGCACCAGTGCAGTGCATATGGACAGTGTTGCCTCAAGGTGCTCAGAACAAGACCTTCAAGTTTCACCAAGACAATGTCCTCCATCCTCGTCAACTGGATTGCAGAATATGCAGGAGTCACTCTTCTACAACACGTGGAAGACCTTCTCTTTTGTGTGGTTGACATCGATACCTGCACAGTCCATTCCTTGTCTCTCCTACTCTACCTGGAAGAACAGCAACGTAAGGCCTGGAAGAACAAAGTCCAGTGATGTCAGAAGCAAGTTACATCCCTGGGACACTGTATTGACCACCAGACGAAACACCTGTCAAATGACTGGAAGACCACTGTGGAGAAGATAGCTCCCCAACAACTCCGAAAATGCTGCAGGCCTTCCCTGGTCTAGTGTCGTATTACAGAACCTGGATCCCTGATACCTCAGTCCTAATGCAGCCTATGTGCGCTTGCATCAACGCAACCCCGCTCCTTCTATCGGACGCAGCCTTCAACTCATTCAGGAGATTGGAAGAACTTCACAGTCTCAGCGCCAATACCAGGCCTACCTGACTATGAGAAGTCTTTCCGTCTACCTGATGGAAGAAAGAAGATCATGCTACTGGAGTCCTGACACGGATTCACGGGGGAAAACAGAGACTTTTAGGCTGCCTCTTAGCCCGCTTGGGTCCAGTTGCAAGAGGAGCACCCTCCTGCCTGATGGCAGTATCTGCAGCACACACCTTCCTGGACAAGGTTGCTGACATCACTCTTGGACAGCCACTGGAAACTCTCACTCCACACGACATCTTGGCAATCTTCAATCAAGCTCAAGCAACAATAATCTCCCCACCGCCAGGCATCTATCGCCTTTGTCTCATAATGTCTCCAGACCTACAGTCCTCATCCCGGCTACTCTACTCCCACTCCCAAGGGGGGATACAATATGGACTTTCCAGAACAAAATTTACAGAATTTATCCTCTACTTGGATGGCTCCAGATTTGCAGATGATGAAGAAGTTTCCACACAGGAAGTGCAGTGACCAGCAATCAAGAAATCCTGTTGTCCAGAAGTCTGTCACCTAGCCTGTCAGCCCTGGAAGCAGAACTGATAGCACTGACGAAGGCCTGCCAGATGGCAGAAGGCAAGACTGCAAACATCTACACCGACTACTGGTACTCGCATGGCATAGCACACGACTTTGGGCCCATCTGGGCTACAAGGGACTTCATCACAGCAAACGGGACAACCGTGAAGCATCATGGAGCCTTCAGGGACCTGCTGGGTGTACTCCAACTTCCAAAATGGTGGCAATTTGAAAAATCAAAGTGCATGGAAAACTGAGAACAGAAGAGGCGTGAGGCAATAATATGGCGGACATGGCAGCCAAAGAAGCGGCCAAAGGAAGACAACATGGAGAAGTGGGAGAGGTCATAGAGCCGGATGGCTACTACATGACGACTGAAGACAAGAAACCTGACAAAAAGACGTCCTGGGATCTGCTCAAGAAGTTGCAAGACCAAGCTCCAAAAGGAGAAGAAGAGCTGAATGCGAAAAAAGCAACACGTGAAGAAGGAAGGCTATCAATAATGGACTTCAAACTCTGCCTACCACAAAGTATGCACCCTATGGTGGTCCAATGGGCACATGGACCCACACCCACATATCAAAGACACAGATGAATGATCTGATTGGTGCTTACTTGTTCGCTTCAGGGATCTCCACCCTAACAGCCAAATTCACCAGCAGCTGTCTGACCTGCGGCAAATGCAAGCCTGGACGTATGGAAGAAAGTCCCCCTCACCTCATCTGGAAAGACCACTCTACCAGCTTCAAAGGATCCAGATAGACCACATCCAAATATCGCCAAGTGAAGGATTCAAATACGCCATTGTGGTCAAAGAAGTATTTTCAAGATGAACAGAAGCGTTCCAAGTCAGCAAAGACTACTGCAAAGCAGCTACTTTCGGAAAATAGTGTGCAGATACGGGTTCCAGAAATGATAGAAAGTGATCAGGGACCCGCATTCACAGCAAATCTGACACACGAGACCCGATTAGCAGTAGGGTCAGACCTAGGCCTACACACTCCTTGCCACCCCCAGAGCAGCGGGAAGATAGAAAGACTGAACGGAACACTTAAGAATAGGATGCTGAAAATTGCCCAAGAGACACGCAAACCATGGCATGACACACTCCCAATTGCACTGTTTAGCGTAAGGCACACTCCAGAGACCCAGAAAATCTGTCACCATACGAAATTTTGTTTGGGTCTAGTCCCAAGTTAGGTGCATTCTTCCCTCAGCAACAGAATATGCAAAATGATATCTTGTTTGCTTATGTAATTGAATTGGTCAAAAACTAATGTCCATTCTCGAGTTTTTCTCTTCACTGCCAGATTTGATGGTCCTGTCCAAAGCCCCAGATGACACCAACCTCTGTGTAACTAGAGGGAAAGCCTGCTTGGATCCACGTATCGCATTGCAAGGAAGCTCCCGTACCAGGAGAGACACCTAAGCCATGAAGGATGTCGTGGATGCTCTGACTGACCAGACAGATGACCTACCTGATGAAGAATACACACGTTTTTTCTGAACATGCAGTTAAATAAAGAGACTATGATTGCAAACACATGAACCCCTGCTAGGGACAGTCCTCCTGACCGCCCATTTGCGAAAAGTCTGTATTCGGTAGGGGAGACATGCGCTAGGCATATCTCAACCCGCCGGCAGCACAAAAGGGTTGCAGCGCTTTGGGACAGGAGCAGGTTTTTTAGGGCAAGTGGTATCTAAGGGGGAACTGTCATGGAAATATATATGTATTCCATATATTCAAAGTATATTCATATATATGCATTCACAATTAGATAGATCTCACTTGCTAAAAATCCTGTGCCCACACATATCTATGCAAAAAGCTGATGCCAGCTATATTCAGTCGTTAAAGACGACCCTGGCCTTCATAAGGAACAAGTACAGAGAGTCTTAGTAGATATCTATTGTTTACTTTACTAGTCATGCAGGAAAGCTAGGGCAAAAGAACAAAAAACAATAAATCTGCAACTTCAGCCCTTTTATCATAATTATCATAATTATCATACTTACACTAGAACAGCCAATAATCTAGCAGCTTTTAATTGTATGTTAATTGACCAACCAGCCCCTTTTTGTAAACGTATAAAACCTTGAATGAATGATAAATGAGTAGTCTTGACGAACTGATATACTGACACTTCCGTTGTGGACAGTCCTCATTTCGTTCTGAGCGCTCAAAAAGACATTTAATAGAAAATTGGGAACAGCACCAACAAACATTTTAGGATAGATTTATCCTAATTAAATTTCCATAACAATGTCTTCCTCCTTCATTGACTCCTCCTCATCCTCCTCACATAGTGACCCCTGCCTAGGCCTTTGTGAGGAACCATGTTGCGCTGACTGTCCAGAAGGTGATGGAATTTGTGACTCCTCATCCTCCACCTCTTCCAAAACCTCATCCCTTAGTGCTTGCAGTGTTTTTTGAAGCAGGCAGATAAGAGGGACAGTCAGGCTGACTAGTGCATCATCTGCACTCGCCATCCGCGTTGAGTCATCAAATGCACGCAAAACGTGGCAGATGTCCTTCATAGAGGCCCACTCAGTAGTGGTGAAGTGTGAACAGCGCAAATTGCGAGTTGATTGCGCCTGATGCAGCTGATACTCCATTACTGCTGGCTGCTGCTCATACAACCGCTCCAACATATGTAACGTGGAATTCCACCTGGTGGGTACGTCACATATGATGCAATGTTCCGGAAGGCGAAATCGGCGTTGCAGAGCTGCAATGCGCGATCTGGCCATGCTGGAATGACGCAAGTGAGCGCACTCTAGGCGGACCTTGTGCAGCAGTGCATCAAGATCCGGATACTCCCTCAAAAAACTCTGCACGACCAAGTTGAGCACATGTGCCAGACATGGTATGTGAGTGAGGTTGCCTAGGCCCAGAGCTGCCACCAGATTTCGGCCATTGTCACACACTACCAAGCCTGGCTGGAGATTCGCTGGCACAAACCACACGTCGCTCTCCTGCTTGATGGCATTTCAGTGATCCTGCGCTGTGTGGCTTCGATTCCCCATTGAAATTAATTTCAGGACGGCCTGTTGACGTTTTGCCATGGCTGTGCTCATATCGGTCGTAACAGGTAAGCGTTCACGGGTCCATGTGGAGGTAGACCGTGACGGCTCCTGCAGCGATGATTCTGAGGAACTGGAGTAGGAGGAGGAGTCAATGTGTACAGATTGGATTCCTGCAATCCTTGGAGTTGTCAGAACATGTACAGCGCCACTCGCAAGTTCTGTACCCGGCTCCACAACATTGACCCAATGGGCAATGAGGGAAAGGTATCGTCCCTTGCCATGGGTACTGGTCCACGCATCGGTGGTCAGGTGGACCTTGCTTCTGACGGCGTTTAGTAGCGCATGTTTAATTTTTCCCTCAACATGCTTTTGCAGGCCAGGGATGGCTTGCCTGCTGAAATAAAAGCGGCTGGGCACATTGTATTGTGGGACTGCCAATGCCATTAAGTTACGGAAACTGTCAGTCTCCACCAGCCTGAATGACAGCATTTCAAGGGACAGGAGTTTTGCATGCCAGCATTCAGAGCCTGTGCTCAGGGATGGTTTGCCGAGTAGGGCCGTCTTTTCTCCCATGCCTGTGCTATAGATGGCTGTACAGTGGCCTGGGAGTGTGAGGATGACAGGGAACTTGGTGCTGTGGGTGGAATTACACTGGGTCTCTGTACAACAGTGACAGAGGTTCTTCCATGGCGATCCTGTGAGGAAGCCAAAACAGCTGTGTGTGAGCTGGAGTAAGAGGCTCCAACACAAGCTGAAGATGTAGGTGCTGCTGTAGGTTGGGCTACGTCTCCAGTGTGTCTTTGTAACGCCACCACGTGCTTGGTCCGCACATGTTTCCACATATTAGTGGTATTGAGGTTACTGGCACTTTTACCTCTTTTGACTTTTTGATTACACAGTTTGCATTTGACATAGCAAATGTCATCTGCAAGTGTCTCAGAAAAGGAATACGCACTGCAAGTCCTGGGAGTGCCCGTGTTTGCTTTTGGAAGAGAACTGCTCCGAACGGGTGCCAAAGTGGAGGCTACAGGCAACTGAGTCTGCAGCCTACCTCTCCCTCCTGTTTGGACCGTTGGGGGAATCTCTTCCTCAGAGCTGCTCCCACCACCTTCCTGTTCCTCACGCCATGTTGGGTCAAGGACCTCATCATCTCCACGACCCTCTTCCAACACCTGCTGCTGTTGGGTGGTCTGGCCAGCACCATGCGCAACAGAAACTGGCACCTGAGTCTCATCATCATCAGATGCGTTCTGCGGTGTGCTGACCATCGGCACTGGCTCACCCGCCTCTTCAGATTCAGAGAGACAAAGCTGTTGCGCATCACTGCATACTCCCTCTTCTTCACATTCTAGAATGCTGCTTGGCTGGCCCCCTCTTTTCAAGCCAACAGATTCAGAGAACAGAAGTAGAGACTGAGCTGGCTCCTGTACAGAGCTCTCTGACTGCCTGGGCAATTTGGCAGGCGGTGAAGAGACAGATGGTTGCTCAACAGTGCTCTAGTCCTGAGAGGAGGTGGAAGCAATTGAAGTCGATGCGTTGGCTGCCATCCAACCGACAACGGCCTCAATTTGTTCTTCCCGCAGCAGGGGGGTACGCCGAGCTTCTACAAAACTCCGCATAAAGGAACGTTCACGGGGAAAACTGGTGGATGCTGTGTCACTGGGTGCCGCAGCAGGCACAGAATCCCCACGTCCTCTCCCTGCTGAAACTCCACGCCCACGACCACGTGCCTTACTCCCTGCCTTCTTCATCTTGGTAGATTGATAAAGATAGGCAGAAAAGTACAAAGGCCTAAGTGTGCTTATTCCTGAACAGCTGATAACAGGTATAAGAAACACTAAGTTTACAAAGTGTGGACTACACTTTAATATCAGCTAACGTGGCCTATCAAGTGTCAAGTGTAGTGTTTGCTGAACTTTATTAACTTTTCCCTCTTTTTCAACCTAAAACCAAAGGTTGTGATTCAGACCAAAAAAAATTGACAATGGATAGTATCACTCACAAATTTTTTGTAGCTATTACAATGCACGAAACTAGAATGCAATAGCTAATGCAAAAAAAAAAATGGGTAATACTAATCTGTCTGTTCCTGCAGGCCGCAAACCAGCCAAAAGTCTCCTTTATGTACTTCTATAGTGTTTGCAACCAAGGTATTGGATACAGATGGAAGCGCGTCACACTAATAGATTGGAGTTTTTTTAAATAGAATGGAGCAGCACCAATTAGCCAAAAATGTAAAGGATGAGGCAGTGACACACGCTCAGCAGACTCCAACCAGCAGTGGTTGAAGAACTAACTTGAGCGTGATCTGCACTCCAAAAAGAGACCTCCCAGACAGCCGTGAACACTGCAGACAACTGTTCACTAGCTCTGAAAGGCTCCTTTATATACTTCTATAGTGTTTGCAACCAATGTATTGGATACGGATGGAAGCGCGTCACACTAATGATTACAGTTTTTTGAAATAGAATGGAGCAGCACCAATTAGCCAAAAATGTAAAGGATGAGGCAATGACACACACTCAGCAGACTCCAACCACAGTGGTTGAAGAACAACTTGAGCGTGATCTGCACTCCAAAAAAGAGACCTCCCAGACAGCCTGAACACTGCAGACAACTGTTCACTAGCTCTGAAAGGCTCCTTTATGTACTTCTATTGTGTTTGCAACCAATGTATTGGATACGGATGGAAGCGGTCACACTAATGATTGGAGTTTTTTTAAATAGAATGGAGCAGCACCAATTAGGTAAAAATGTAAAGGATGAGGCAGTGACACACGCTCAGCAGACTCCAACCAACAGTGGTTGAAGAACTTGAGCGTGATCTGCACTCACAAAAAGAGACCTCCCAGACAGCCATGAACACTGCAGACAAACTGTTCACTAGCTCTGAAAGGCTCCTTTATGTACTTCTATAGTGTTTGCAACCAATGTATTGGATACGGATGGAAGCGGTCACACTAATAGATTTGATTTTTTTGAAATAGAATGGAGCAGCACCAATTAGCCAAAAATTAAAAGGATGAGGCAGTGACACACGCTTAGCAGACTCCAACCAGCAGTGGTTGAAGAACTAACTTGAGGTGATCTGCACTCACAAAAAGAGACCTCCCAGACAGCCGTGAACACTGCACACAACTGTTCACTAGCTCTGAAAGGCTCCTTTTGTACTTCTATTGTGTTTGCAACCAATGTATTGGATACGGATGGAAGCGCGTCACACTAATAGATTGAGTTTTTTAAATGAATGGAGCAGCACCAATTAGCCAAAAAAAAAAGATGAGGTAGTGAGACACACGCTTAGATGACTCCAACCACATGGTTGAAGAACTAACTTGAGTGTGATCTGCGCTCACAAAAAGAGACCTCCCAGACAGTCGTGAACACTGCACACAACTGTTCACTAGCTCTGAAAGGCTCCGCTCTGTACTTCTATTAGTGTTTGCAACCAATGTATTGGATACGGATGGAAGCGCGTCACACTAATAGATGACAGTTAATTTAAATTGAATGGAGCAGCACCAATTCCACAAAAGAAAAAAAAAATGAGGCAGTGAGTGACACGTGCAGATGACTACAAACTGCGGTGATGCAGACCAAACTGTAGCGTCACCTGCACTCACACACAGACCTTGCAGAGAGCTGTGAAAACAGCACTGCAAGGCAAAAGGAAGATTTACACAGCGGTTTGTCAAATAGCCTGCCTACAGAACAATTCACAAAATAGCAATCTCTAACTGTCCCTCAGAGTCAGAAGAGCAGCGTTCTGTCCCTAACTGAATTCAAAGCACTGTGAAGCCAAAATGGTGGTGGCGCCTTTTATAGTGCATTCTGACATCATTTCAGTAGCCAATCACAGCCATGCTATTAGTTAACATGACCGCAGCATTACAGGATGTGCCCACACTTCTTAGGATTCCTCATTGCCTGAATAAATTCACACTGCCTCTCAAAGAATTATGGGAACTTCCGATTCCGGTATACGATATAGCAAAAGTATTGGAACTCAGTATCGGAATTCTGATACCGTGAATATCGGCGCATACCCGATACTTGCGGTATCGGAATGCTCAACACTATTCCCCACTTCTCCACGCTGATTGCTCCCATCTCTGCTATGACACAAAAGGGCGCCGATCCAAAGAACTGGTCTTATGAGGCGCTCTCTTAAACGGTTCTTCTCCATCGCTCCCATCTTGCATTGCCCGGATTTGAACTTGCAGTTCTTTCTCGAGGTGGACGCATCCTCATTAGGAGCTGGAGCTGTGCTCACCCAGAAGTCCTCCTCGGGTCGCCGCGTGTCCTGCGGTTTCTTCTCTAAGGCCTTCTCCGCTCCTGAGCATATCTACCCCATCGGGGACCGAGAGTTACTTGCCATTAAGATGGCTCTGAAGGAGTGGCGATACCTGCTGGAGGGCGCAGTCTATCCAGTGGTCATCTACAAGGACCATAAGAACCTGGTGTATCTCCAGTCCGCCCAGAGACTTAATCCACGCCAAGCTAGGTGGTCTTTGTTTTTTGTTGCTTTAACTTTCTTTTACATTTCAGGGCCGTTGACAAGAATGTCAGGCCGATGCCCTCTCTTGCTCTTTTCTGTCTGAGGACTAAGAGGAGGATCCACAGTTTATCACTGATCCATCCAAGATGGTCACTGTCGCTCCTGTCAGTCTGTCACGAATTCCCCCAGGGAAGACCCTTGTGGCTGAATCCAAGAAAGAGCGAGTTATGTCTTGGGGCCACTTTTTCCAAGGTGGTTGGTCACGCAGGACAAAGGAAGACCCTACAGTTGATTTCTCACCACTACTGGTGGCCGTCCATTAAGAGAGAGATCTACGCTTACACGGCTGCCTGTCCGAATTGTGCCCGCAATAAAGTCTCCAGACGACTTCCTGCTGGTTCTCTTCTGCCGTTACCCTTCCATCTGATCTATGGTGGCACATAGCTATGGAATTCATTACGGATTTGCCAGTATCCGAGGGTTGCACCGTCATCTGGGTAGTCGTGTATCGCTTCTCCAAAATGACGCACTTTACCCCGTTGTCTGCCCGTACATCCGCTCCTGAACTAGCTGACAGCTTCATCAGACATATTTTCCACCTGCACGGATTTCCTCGCCACATTGTGTCCGATCGAGGTTTGCAGTTCACTTCCAGATTCTGGCGAGCTCTCTGTAAACATCTGGATATCAGTTTGGATTTCTCATCGGCCTATCACCCCCAGTCCAATAATGCACACCCATAGGCAGACTCTATAGTATAATAACCCCCCCAATAGGCAGACTCTATGCACTCCCCATAGGCAGACTCTATATTTCATAATGCACTTCCCATAGGCAGAATCTAAAGTCTTTATTATAATGCAACCCCCATATACAGACTCTATAGAAAAATGCACTCCTCATAGTAAGCCTAGCAGACTCTATACTGTATAATGCACCCCCCATATTCAGACTCTATATAGTGTAATGCACTCCCCACAGGCAGACTCAACATAGAATAATGCCCTCCCCATAGGTGAACTCTGTACAGTATAGTGCACACCCATAAGCAGACTCTATATAGTATAATGCACCCCAATAGGTAGACTCTTTATTGTATAATGCACTCCCATAGGCAGACTCTACAGAGCCTTGTGAAAGTATTCAGCCCCCTGGAACTTTTCAACCTTTTCCCACATATGCTTCAAACATAAAGATACCAAATGTAAATTTTTGGTGAAGAATCAACAACAAGTGGGACACAATTGTGAAGTTGAATGAAATGTATTGTTTTTTTTAATTTTTTGTGGAAATACAAAAACTGAAAAGTGGGGCTTGCAAAATTATTCGGCCCCTTTAACTTAATACTTTGTTGCGCCACCTTTTGCTGCGATTACAGCTGCAAGTCGCTTGGGGTATGTCTCTTTCAGTTTTGTACATCGAGAGACTGAAATTCTTGCCCATTCTTCCATGCCAAATAGCTCTAGCTCAGTAAGGTTGGATGGAGATCATTTGTGAAC
>JARQOD010000001.1:589836505-589939081 GCA_033576555.1 Oophaga sylvatica | reverse complement strand
CCTTCCTCTGTGTCATCGTGTAAGGTGTTAGAGTATGCGGGAAGGTACACCTGAGTTTCATCAGGGTCAGATTCTGGCTCAGTAGACTGCGAGGGCAATGTAGTGCTCTGGGTGAATGTACCAGCAGAATCAGATAGCACTGGCTGTGCATCAGTGCACTCCATGTCATATTCATCTTGGACTGGGGAATTCAGGATTTTACTTGATAACCCAGGCATGGTATGTGAAAAGAGCTCCATGGATGAATCTGATGTGTGGACTTCTGGTGGGGGTGAAGGACACAAGGAAAGGTGTCGTTCCTGACCAGTAGCCTGCACTGACGACTCAGTGCTTGCAGTTTTTGAAAGTTCAAATGAGGAGGCGATAGAGCTGGAGGCTATTTTGGCAATGTAAGCCAAAACCTGTTCCTGATGCTCCGGCTTTAAAAATGGTTTACCTACTCCCAGAAAAGGGAGCCTTCCAGGCCTTCTGGAGCCAGACGATGACGCAGGCTCAACACCTCCTGCCTTAGGTGCTATTGGGCTTTTGGCACTACCAGCAGATGCACCACCACCACCACCATCATTCCCAGCTGGCCCCCCCCCGCCCACATCCGCGGCCTCTTCCACCATACTTCCTCATGTTAGGGAAAATGTACCAAAAATACCAGCAGATATATGGTACTGTATGAGGAACGTACAGCTGTATATGGTGTAGGGGAAAATTTAAATCTCCATATATATTTCCGGAGTCACACACAGACGCTCACTCAGTATAGATTTGACCGTAATACAAAGAGCAGATATACGGTACTGTCTCAGAAGTGTACAGCTGTATACAGTGTAGGGGAAAATTGCAATCTCCGTATTTATTTCCAGAGTCAAACACAGATAGCCAGAATGTATTTGTCCATGATACCAGCCTATACACGGTAGTGTGTGAGGAGCGTACAGTTCTATACGGTGTGTGAAAAAATGACTGGTCGGTAAGTGTGCAGAAAAAAAAGAATAAAAGTTTTAGTGCTGTGTAAAAAGCAGTCTGCACAGCAGTGTATACACAGCAATACAGCTATCAGGCAGTAGTGTTGAGCATTCCGATACTGCAAATATCGGGTATCGGCCGATATTCGCTGTATCGGAATTCCAATTCTGAGTACCGATATTTTCGTCATATCGGATACCGGAATCGTAATTGTCCTGTCACTGTCAGTGTCCGTCGGTCGGGTCTGTCAGGAGTCAGCGGCACTTACCTGGCAGAAGATCTCCGGCGGTCAAGTCCTGGACTGCTTGATGGCCGCCACCATCTTCTCCCTGGCGGTCACATGCAGTTTCTCGCGATAACTGCAATGACTGCTGGGTAATCGCGGCCGTAAATCAGTCCGATGACGTCACCGCCGGGGAAGCAGGTAATCAGCTGTGCTGCGTTGGGATGTCAGGCTCTGCCTGGCATTCCGATGTAGCAGAGCTGGATCGTCGTGGGACACTCGTTACTATGGACTGCGTCGGACAGGTGGTATACTGTTGGTTTGTTTTTTTCCTTTTTTTACAGGAGATCGATGGCGTCGCAGGAATGAGAGCGTAATAAAAGAAATGAAAACTGTGTTGTCTCTTTTATTTCATTAAAATACTTTTTTCTTGCTGTGTATTTTTTTAAACCTTTAAAAACTTTGGGATTAATAATGGATCGGTGTCTTATTGACGCCTCTCCATTATTAACCGGGCTTATTGTCACCGTGCAATCAACGGTGACATTAACCCCTTATTACCCCGCTTGCCACCGCTACAGGGCAAGTGGGAAGAGCCGGGTAAAGTGCCACAATTGGCACATCTTTTGATTCGCCAATTGTGGGGCTGCTGTAGCCTGGTATTATCAGGCTGTTGAGGGCCAAAATCCATGGGCCTTGACAGTCTTTTAATACCAGGCCGCAGCAGTCTGCATTTTACTTGGCTGGTTAACAAAAATAGGGGGACCCCTACGCCATTTTTTTTTCGAGGGGATCCCCTATTTTTGTTAACCAGCCAAGCTAAGCAGACTGCTGTGGCCTGATATTATCAGGCTGGCAAGGTCCATGGATATTGGATCCTTACCAGCCTGAAAAACCAGGCCTCAGCAGTCTGCTTCATCTGGCTGGTTAACAAAAATAGGGGGGACCCCACGCCAATTTTTTTCGAGGGGATCCCTACTTTTGTTAACCAGCCAAGATTTGCAGACTGCTGTGGCCTGGTATTATCAGGCTGGCAAGGTCCATGGATCTTGGCTCCTTAACAGCCTGAAAAACCAGGCCTCAGCAGTCTGCTTCATCTGGCTGGTTAACAAAAATAAGGGGGACCCAACGCCAATTTTTTTCGAGGGGATCCCCTACTTTTGTTAACCAGCCAAGATATGCAGACTGCTGTGGCCTGGTATTATCAGGCTGGCAAGGTCCATGGATCTTGGCTCCTTAACAGCCTGAAAAACCAGGCCTCAGCAGTCTGCTTCATCTGGCTGGTTAACAAAAATAGGGGGGACCCCACACCAATTTTTTTCGAGGGGATCCCCTATTTTTGTTAACCAGCCAAGATAAGCAGACTGCTGTAGCCTGGTGTTATCAGGCTGGCAAGCAGGGTCGGACTGAGCCACCGGGACACCGGAGAAAACCTCCGGTGGGCCCCAGCTCCTGCGTGGTGGGCCCTGATTTGAAAGGATAGGTCGCGGGGCAGAGGGGGCGGTGGCCCCGGGCCCCGCGCTCTGAGGGGGCCCACCCGGAGCTACGCTACAGTAACTATCGGCGTGCACAGCACGCCGATACAGTTACATTCTGCGGCAGAGCAGGGAGAATCGCTCTCCCTGCTCTGCCGCCCGGAAGCTATGGGGCCTGAACAGGCAGTGGGGGCGCCCGGTGCCAGTAGTGGGCCCCCCACCCGTCATCAGGAGGGTCAGCTGTATCGGCATCCAGCCGATACAGCTGACCGCATAGAGAGAGAAGGAGCGAGCGCTCCTTCTCTCCCATAATCCCCCTCTCAGCGTCTGACAGCGGGCGCGATGACGTCACCTGCCGGCGCCGGCTGTCAGACGCTGAGAGGGAGAACAGTGAGCAGCACAGGAGCCGGGAGGTGAGTATTGTTTTTTTTTTTTTTTTAATGGGGGTGCATTATACTACAGAGGCTGTATATGGGGGGTGCATTATACTACAGAGGCTGTATATGGGGGCTGCATTATACTACAGAGGCTCCATATTGGGGTGCATTATACTACAGAGACTCCCTATGGGGATGCATTATACTACAGAGGCTGCCTATGGGGGTGAATTATAATATAGCGGCTGCCTATGGTGGTGCATTATATTATAGACTCTGCCTATGGGGGTTTATTATAATATAGAGGCTGCCTATGGGGGTGCATTATACTATATTGAGGACTATCTGGTGTATTATGCTGTATGGATGCTATCTAGGGGCCATCATACAGTGTTGGACCCATTAAATAGTTTGGGGACATTAAGGGGTCAGTATATATCCAGTGAGGGGCATTATTCTGTGTATAGGGGAGATGTACAGGGGGAGACTTGGGACATTATTAAATGTAAAGTGGACACTTATTGTTATAGGGGAACTCGGGTTACTGTGACTGTCAAAGGGGCACACAGGGCATTATTACAGTCTAGGGGACAAAATGTGGGCACTGTTTTCTAAGGCACTTGCACCCGGCATTACTATATTCTAGAGGGGTGCTTTAGAATTTATAGGTCACACAGAACCACACAGCAGGTGCAGTAATAGGGACACATACGGCAGCAGCGGCTCAGTATTGGGGTATCAGGTGCAGTAATAGGGACACATACGGCAGCAGCGGCTCAGTATTGGGATATCAGGTGCAGAAATAGGGACACATATGGCAGCAGCGGCTCAGTATTGGGGTATCAGCAGGATGAGGAGTTTGTGCAGGTTGAGAATAGTCCAATTGGTGACCGTGACAGTGCTAAAAATATGAGAAGTGAAATGTGTCTTTGTTGTAATCTCTGCAGTCGAGTCCTGGCTGGAGAAGTCGTCATGTCGGTCTGGGCCAGATGGAAAAGACATGAAAAGTGAACAATTCCATTAGAAAGAACATCAGCGGTAAGTCATTATCTGTACCTGTGCTGTAATCTATTATATGTTCTGTAGGACTGGTATTATTTACCACAGACCATATGGCGGTAATATCAATATTGGTCTTTTTATATATAGATTATTTTTGGCAACAGCGCGGTCATTTGCTGAGGTTCTCTGATTAGGGGCCCACTCAGAAGTTTCGCCCCCACTAAACCAAAACCCTAGCTACGCCTCTGGCTCTCTCTCTAGTCTTTTTTTCTCTCTCTAGTCTTTCTCGCTCTCTGTTCTTTCTTTCTCGCTCTCTGTTCTTTTTTCTCTCTGTTCTTTCTTTCTCTCTTTTCTTTCTTTCCTCTCTTTCTTTCTCTGTTTGTTCTTTCTCTCTCGCTGCAACTTCTGGGCATGCTCCTGATGAGCGCGACGGATGGTCTCCTGAGGGATCTCCTCCCACACCTGGACTAAAGCATGCACCAACTCCTGGACAGTCTGTGGTGCAACGTGGCATGGCCTAAAATTTGCTGCAGCAGGCACAGCGTGCCACAGCCTTTGTCCCTCTTTCCCTTCTTCAAAGGTTGGGAAGTATGATGGTGGGCCCCAAGAATAATTTTTCTCTGGTGGGCCCAAGGTACTCCAGTCCGATGCTGCTGGCAAGGTCCATGGATATTGGCTCCTTAACAGCCTTAAATACCATGCCTCAGCAGTCTGCTTCATCAGGCTGGTTAACAAAAATAGGGGGGACCCCACGCCATTTTTTTTTCGAAGGGAACCCCTATTTTTGTTAATCAGTTCCCTCTGACGTCACTGTTTGTGTCCCTCCACAGAGATGTAGATTTTAGTCTGAAAAGAGGATTCATGGGTTCCCATGCAGACAGACTTTTCTAAAGCGAGGATAGGCATTAGTTAGGGACCTGATATACGAGAAGAGCCTTGACGTGGCTATCAGGCTCACATAATTTGGCCATCTTATGCGCTAAGACTTCTCAATTTTTCATATTTCTAGGGTAATGATGTAATTCATTTTTCATACTTTTCATATTTCGTGTTTGCAAGCTATAGCGCTACAGTGTGCTACCTTTTCTTCTTGTATGTATATGAGTTGGTGACTCTAGGTTTAGCACCTGTTCACACTGAATCTAAGTTTGGATGTGCCGGTCAGTTTTTTGATATGTATTCATTTACCTTCTGCCTGAGCACTCCACCTGGTGGTCACAGGCCTTTTAATTACAGCAGGTTCATCACCCCTCCACAGAGATGTAGATTTTAGTCTGAAAAGAGGATTCATGGGTTCCCATGCAGACAGACTTTTCTAAAGCGAGGATAGCCATTAGTTAGGGACCTGATATACGAGAAGAGCCTTGACGTGGCTATCAGGCTCACATAATTTGGCCATCTTATGCGCTAAGACTTCTCAATTTTTCATATTTCTAGGGTAATGATGTAATTCATTTTTCATATTTTTCATATTTCGTGTTTGCAAGCTATAGCGCTACAGTGTGCTACCTTTTCTTCTTGTATGTATATGAGTTGGTGACTCTAGGTTTACACCTGTTCACACTGAATCTAAGTTTGGATGTGCCGGTCAGTTTTTTGATATGTATTCATTTACCTTCTGCCTGAGTACTCCACCTGGTGGTCACAGGCCTTTTAATTACAGCAGGTTCATCACCCCTCCACAGAGATGTAGATTTTAGTCTGAAAAGAGGATTCATGGGTTCCCATGCAGACAGACTTTTCTAAAGCGAGGATAGGCATTAGTTAGGGACCTGATATACGAGAAGAGCCTTGACATGGCTATCAGGCTCACATAATTTGGCCATCTTATGCGCTAAGACTTCTCAATTTTTCATATTTCTAAGGTAATGATGTAATTCATTTTTCATATTTTTCATATTTCGTGTTTGCAAGCTATAGCGCTACAGTGTGCTACCTTTTCTTCTTGTATGTATATGAGTTGGTGACTCTAGGTTTAGCACCTATTCACACTGAATCTAAGTTTGGATGTGCCGGTCAGTTTTTTGATATGTATTCATTTACCTTCTGCCTGAGCACTCCACCTGGTGGTCACAGGCCTTTTAATTACAGCAGGTTCATCACCCCTCCACAGAGATGTAGATTTTAGTCTGAAAAGAGGATTCATGGGTTCCCATGCAGACAGACTTTTCTAAAGCGAGGATAGGCATTAGTTAGGGACCTGATATACGAGAAGAGCCTTGACGTGGCTATCAGGCTCACATAATTTGGCCATCTTATGCGCTAAGACTTCTCAATTTTTCATATTTCTAGGGTAATGATGTAATTCATTTTTCATATTTTTCATATTTCGTGTTTGCAAGCTATAGCGCTACAGTGTGCTACCTTTTCTTCTTGTATGTATATGAGTTGGTGACTCTAGGTTTAGCACCTGTTCACACTGAATCTAAGTTTGGATGTGCCGGTCAGTTTTTTGATATGTATTCATTTACCTTCTGCCTGAGCACTCCACCTGGTGGTCACAGGCCTTTTAATTACAGCAGGTTCATCACCCCTTCACAGAGATGTAGATTTTAGTCTGAAAAGAGGATTCATGGGTTCCCATGCAGACAGACTTTTCTAAAGCGAGGATAGGCATTAGTTAGGGACCTGATATACGAGAAGAGCCTTGACGTGGCTATCAGGCTCACATAATTTGGCCATCTTATGCGCTAAGACTTCTCAATTTTTCATATTTCTAGGGTAATGATGTAATTCATTTTTCATATTTTTCATATTTCGTGTTTGCAAACTATAGCGCTACAGTGTGCTACCTTTTCTTCTTGTATGTATATGAGTTGGTGACTCTAGGTTTAGCACCTGTTCACACTGAATCTAAGTTTGGATGTGCCGGTCAGTTTTTTGATATGTACTGATTGTTTCCCTGGCTGACCTGAGGTGAAAGTGGAAAGCAATCAATTAAGCTTTCCACTTCCTCTCCTGTCAGCCAGGAGAGGAGCTCATTCATTTGGGGGTTTACTGTGAGGCTGCAGCAT
Organism: Oophaga sylvatica; assembly: GCA_033576555.1. Classification (NCBI taxonomy): domain Eukaryota; kingdom Metazoa; phylum Chordata; class Amphibia; order Anura; family Dendrobatidae; genus Oophaga; species Oophaga sylvatica. The sequence goes on along the minus strand of JARQOD010000001.1, from coordinate 589,932,030 downwards.
TAGCTGCGGTCCCTGCAGTAAACATTAACCCTTTCTGCAGGATTACACCGTGGGACCTGACTGTGCATGGGATAGGTAAGAATAATTTTGCTTTTTTATTTTATTTTTATTACAGGAAATGGTTTTTGCAGTAAAATAAAAGATGGTCAAAAACATGTGTTTTTATTTCATTAAAATGATTTTTAATTAAAGTGTGTGTGTTTTATTTTTATTTCATGCAATAGGATTAATAATTGATAGTTGTCTAATTGACAGCTCTCAATTATTAACCTGGCTTAAGGTCACCTTTCAATAGCAAGGTGGCTTTAACCCCATATTAACCCATTCGCCACCGCTACAGGGCAATGGGAATAGATGGGCAAAGTGCCAGAAAGGGCGAATCTAATTATAGATTTGTCTTTTCTGGGGTGTCTGGGAGCAGATGTTAGTAGCCAGGGGGGGGGCAAAAATAATGGTCCCTCTCTGGGCTATTATTATCTGCCCCCACTCGCTGGCTTTGTCTGTCTGGTTGAGAAAAAAGGGCGGGAGCCCACGCATTTTTTTTCAACAATTTTAAACCTCATTTATATATATACATGTCATTGAATTTGTGACACATATATATATATATATATATTATATATATATATATTTATAGTTCATACACTTCTACATAGTATAATAGCCGCTAATTCAATTGCCGGCTTTTGTGAAAATGCAGAACCCGACATGAAATGACACATGGTTTACATAGAGTTAACCATGTCATTTCAAGTTGTTTGATCTATTGTTTTCACTAACAATTACATGAGTGTATGTGTGCAAAATTTCACACATGTAGGGGTTAATTAAAGGTGTAAATTCGTAGCAAAAAAGTCTGTTTTTTTTACAACGAATTTACACCTTTAATTAACCCCTACAGGTGTGAAATTTTGCACACATACACTCATGTAATTGTTTGTGCAAATCAGATATCAAACTACATGAAAAGACATGGTTAACTCTATGTAAACCAAGTGTCATTTCATGTCGGGTGCTTCTGTCTTTTCACAAAAGCCGGCTTTACCCGGTGTTAGAACCCTCTTGTTAGATTTTGTTTCTGTTTGCTGGTCACATGACCTTTTTTCCCTATTTAGTCTGGCTCCGCCCTTCTGGCTTTGCTGGACTTCATTGTATTATCTACTCTTAAGCTAGCCGGGTGCTTAGGTGCCTTACTCTGTCAGTTTTGCTTAATCTTAGGATCTCGTAGTAATTTGTTTTCTGTTTAATTTTCCCTGCTACAATTTCTGTTAGGAGGTGTCCACCTTTTCTCCCAGTCCCTAGATCTTGTAGGGATTCCTCCCTCGCAACTATAGGTCTTCGTTCAAGACTAGCTGAGGACTTTAGCGGGTCTGGTCGCAGGATCAGGTTCCCCGTTACATCGTAGGGATCAAGCTCAGTTTTATTGTAGGGACAGAGTTCCCATCTTTCCTTAGTGCTTGTAGCAGTTCACAACAGTAAGTCCAGCCAAGAAATAAAAAAAAAAAAAAAAAAATCTCTAAGGAAAGATTTTCTGTTTTCATCATGGTGTCGGTTTGGGATTTGGCTGAACGCCTGCAGGGTCTCTCTCTGGAGGTGGCTGAAATCCAGCAACACGTGAGTAGTTGTTCTGGAGCACATTTCGTGGAGCCAAAGGTACGTTTGCCTGATTTATTTTTTGGTGAACAACAAGATTTTTTTTCTTTTAAAAATGCTTGCTTGTTGTATTTTCGTTTGAGACCCAGATCCTCTGGTGATGAATCACAGCGCATAGGGTTTATAATGTCACTTTTGCGCAAAGAACCTCAGGACTGGGCCTTTTCTCTGCAGCCTAGTGATCCATGCTTTGGATCAGTGGATGGTTTTTTTTCTGCTTTGGGGTTGTATGACGATCCGGATCGTGTTTCATCAGCTGAGACAGAGTTGAGACATTTGAGACAGGGATCGGGTAATGTGGAAAAATATTGTACTCACTTCCGTAGGTGGTCCACTCAGGTGGGCTGGAACGATTCAGCTTTGAAAAGTTTATTTCTTGCAGGATTAAGTGAAAGGGTTAAAGATTTGCTGATTGCTTATCCTATACCTGGTAACTTGCAAGAGGCTATGCAATTGGCCATACGGGTGGATAGGAGACTGCGTGCAAGGGTTAATGAGAGTAAGTCTGCTTTGTCAGTTCCAGGTTTGGAGAAGGAATGTACTGACATTGCAGAGCCGATGGAAATTGGAGCAATGACACCTCACTCTCGGGAAAAAGAACGCAGATTTGCTCAAGGTTTGTGTTTCTACTGTGGTAAATCTGACATTTTATTAAGAACTGTGCGCTTCGAATGAATAAAGAGAAAAAAAAATGAGGCCAGTGTCGCCCGCATAGCTTGTTTAAACAATAAAGGTGTCTTTCTTTCTGCTACCACTGGTGTTGAGGAGGAATTAATGGAGTTTCGGGTATTTGTGGATTGTGGTTCAACTCTCAATGTGATTGATGGGAAATTTTTGGAAAAACTAAAATTAAAACCCAAACTTCTGTCTTCTCCTATTAATGTGGTGTCTGTGGATGGCTCTCCCTTGAAAAATGTTACTCACCATATCTGTGAATTTCCTCTTACTATTAATGGTGTTCATCAAGAGAATTTGGATTTGGTAGTTTTGAATAATTTGCCCTCACCGGTGATTTTGGGGTTACCCTGGTTAAAATTGCACAATCCGGTACTGGATTGGTCTACCAATGAAATTAAGTCCTGGAGTCCTAAGTGTTATGACAAGTGTTGTAACGGGCGTATTGCTGCTGTAGTTAAGGGGAGTTACCTGTACCTATTCAGGATTTTTGGAAAGTTTTTTCTGATAAGGAATCGCAGGTATTGCCTCCTCATAGAGAATATGATTGTGCGATTGAATTTGTCCCGGGAGCAACTCTTCCTAAAAGTCGTTTATTTAATTTGACTGTTCCTGAGAGAAAGGCTTTGGAGGAATACATACAGACAAGCTTGGCCGCCGGTCACATTAGGCCTTCCAAATCTCCTGTGGCGGTTGGATTTTTTTTTGTTAAAAAAAAGGACGGCGGTTTACGGCCTTGTCTAGACTTTCGTGAGATTAATAAAATTACTGTACGCAATCCTTACCCACTGCCATTGATTCCTGATTTATTTAATCAGTTAGTGGGGGCCAAGTGGTTCTCGAAAATTGATCTTCGAGGGGCATACAATTTGTTGCGCATGAAGGAGGGTGACGAATGGAAGACTGCGTTTAACACTCCACTGGGTCATTTTGAGAATCTGGTCATGCCTTTTGGACTTTCCAGTGCTCCGGCATTTTTTCAGAATCTTATTAATGACATCCTTAGACCTTTGATCGGCAGAAGTGTGGTTGTGTATTTGGATGACATTTTGATTTATTCACCGGATTTGGAGTCTCATTGGAGGAGTGTGCGTGAAGTATTACAGTTACTGAGTGATAATTCACTTTTTGCCAAACTAGAAAAATGTGAGTTCGCTGTACAGAGACTTAGTTTTTTGGGCTACATTGTCTCCAGTGAAGGTTTTGAGATGGACCCTGTGAAAGTGCCAGCTGTGCAGGATTGGCCTAGACCTATTGGTGTGAAATCAATACAGAGGTTTTTGGGGTTCGCCAATTATTATAGAAAATTCATAAAAAAATTTTCTGTGATTGCCAAACCTCTGACCGATCTCACCAGGAAAGGTGCTGATGCGGTTCAGTGGACTACTGAGGCCATTGAGGCTTTTGTGTTGCTAAAGGAGAGGTTCAGCTCTGCTCCCATCCTTACGCAGCCTGATGTGACTAAACTATTTTTGGTTGAGGTTGATGCTTCTTCTGTGGGTGTCGGCGCGGTGTTGTCTCAGGAAAAGACGGATGGAGTACATCCCTGTGCTTTTTTTTCAAAGAAATTTTCTGAGTCTGAACTAAATTATGATATCGGTAATCGGGAATTGTTGGCAATTAAACTCGCATTTGAACACTGGCGTCATTTTTTGGAGGGAGCGGAATTTCCCGTTCAAGTCTTCACCGATCATAAAAACTGATCTACCTTGATGCTGCCAAACGCTTGAATGCCCGTCAGGCTAGTGTGGGCACTGTTTTTCTCACGCTTTAATTTTACCGTTACTTACATCCCAGGTACTAAAAATGTTAAAGCTGATGCTTTGTCTCGCAGCTTTTCTCCTATGGTAGGTACTGAGGAGGAGGAAAACATTTTGCAAGAGGGGGTTGTTATTGCGGTTTTGGACTCCGTGTTGGAAGATGAGATTCTTAAAGCACAGGAGAATGCCCCATCTAACACGCCGCATGGGAGGTTGTTTGTGCCTGGTACCCTGAGGAGAGATTTGTTTGTTGAATGTCATGACTCTCGGTTGGCAGGTCATCCTGGAATCTCTGAGACCAAGAGACTTGTGGGTCGCAGCTTTTGGTGGCCTGGATGGCAGAAGGAAGTCATTAAGTGGGTGCGTCAATGCACTGTGTGTGCTAGATCTAAGTCTTCTCATACTCCTGCTGCAGGGTTGCTTTGCCCTCTGGAGGTCCCTAGTGCACCTTGGACACATTTGGCTATGGACTTTATTACTGACCTTCCCCCCTCTGAGGGTTTCACTGTCATCTGGGTGGTCGTGGACCGCTTTAGCAAGATGTGTCACTTGGTTCCTTTCATCAAATTGCCCTGCGCTAAGACTCTCGCTAAGGCCTTTGTCAAGGAAATAGTCAGACTACATGGTGTTCCTACTGACACTGTTTCTGATAGGGGACCTCAGTTTGTGGCTCGTTTTTGGCGCGCCTTTTGTGACAGGTTGGGAGTTCATTTGTCGTTTTCATCCGGATATCATCCTGAGTCTAATGGCCAGACAGAAAGGAAAAACCAGGATGTTGAGCAGTTCTTGCGTTGTTTTGTGACTGATAATCAAGAGGGGTGGTCTGAGTTTCTGCCACTTGCTGAGTTTGCTCTTAACAACCATACATCCGCTTCTGCTGGTTGTTCGCCTTTTTTTGTTTTACTGGGAGACATCCGTCATTTGGGTCATTTTCCAAGTTGGGATCGGCTGTACCTGAAGAGGAGAATTTTTCTGGTGTGTTGGAGAGAGTTTGGACTGATGTGCGTGGTAATCTTCAGGAGGCTAACAAAAGATCCAAAGTGTATTTTGATAGAAAACGACAAGAGGTTTTGTTTGCTATTGGTGACATGGTCTGGTTGTCCTCTAAGAATATGCGCTTGAGGATTCCGTCTAAGAAATTGGGTCCCAAGTTTATAGGGCCCTTTAAGGTGCTTCAGGTTATTAACCAATCTGCTGTTAAGTTGGAGCTTCCCACCTCCTGGAAGATTAATCCGGTGTTTCATGTTTCTCTCTTGAAAAAAGCTGAGGTCTCAGATGGAGACGTCTCGGCCACTGTTCACCTGGTGGTGGAGGACGGGCAATATGAGATTTCCCGCATCCTAAATTCTAGACGGTATAGAGGGGGTTTGCAGTACCTCGTCGCTTGGAAGGGTTATGGACCCGAGGATAACTCATGGGTGAGGGCGGATGATGTTTCTGCGTCTAGACTTGTCAGAGCGTTTCACAAGAGGTTTCCGGATAAGCCTAAGATCCTAGGGGATCCGGAGGATCCTCTTAGAAGGGAAGGTACTGTTAGAACCCTCTTGTTAGATTTTGTTTCTGTTTGCTGGTCACATGACCTTTTTTCCCTATTTAGTCTGGCTCCGCCCTTCTGGCTTTGCTGGACTTCATTGTATTATCTACTCTTAAGCTAGCCGGGTGCTTAGGTGCCTTACTCTGTCAGTTTTGCTTAATCTTAGGATCTCGTAGTAATTTGTTTTCTGTTTAATTTTCCCTGCTACAATTTCTGTTAGGAGGTGTCCACCTTTTCTCCCAGTCCCTAGATCTTGTAGGGATTCCTCCCTTTCGCAACTATAGGTCTTCGTTCAAGACTAGCTGAGGACTTTAGCGGGTCTGGTCGCAGGATCAGGTTCCCCGTTACATCGTAGGGATCAAGCTCAGTTTTATTGTAGGGACAGAGTTCCCATCTTTCCTTAGTGCTTGTAGCAGTTCACAACAGTAAGTCCAGCCAAGAAATAAAAAAAAAAAAAAAAAATTCTCTAAGGAAAGATTTTCTGTTTTCATCATGATGTCGGTTCGGGATTTGGCTGAACGCCTGCAGGGTCTCTCTCTGGAGGTGGCTGAAATCCAGCAACACGTGAGTAGTTGTTCTGGAGCACATTTCGTGGAGCCAAAGGTACGTTTGCCTGATTTATTTTTTGGTGAACAACAAGATTTTTTTCTTTTAAAAATGCTTGCTTGTTGTATTTTCGTTTGAGACCCAGATCCTCTGGTGATGAATCACAGCGCATAGGGTTTATAATGTCACTTTTGCGCAAAGAACCTCAGGACTGGGCCTTTTCTCTGCAGCCTAGTGATCCATGCTTTGGATCAGTGGATGGTTTTTTTTTCTGCTTTGGGGTTGTATGACGATCCGGATCGTGTTTCATCAGCTGAGACAGAGTTGAGACGTTTGAGACAGGGATCGGGTAATGTGGAAAAATATTGTACTCACTTCCGTAGGTGGTCCACTCAGGTGGGCTGGAACGATTCAGCTTTGAAAAGTTTATTTCTTGCAGGATTAAGTGAAAGGGTTAAAGATTTGCTGATTGCTTATCCTATACCTGGTAACTTGCAAGAGGCTATGCAATTGGCCATACGGGTGGATAGGAGACTGCATGCAAGGGTTAATGAGAGTAAGTCTGCTTTGTCAGCTCCAGATTTGGAGAAGGAATGTACTGACATTGCAGAGCCGATGGAAATTGGAGCAATGACACCTCACTCTCGGGAAAAAGAACGCAGATTTGCTCAAGGTTTGTGTTTCTACTGTGGTAAATCTGAGCATTTTATTAAGAACTGTGCGCTTCGAATGAATAAAGAGAAAAAAAAAAATGAGGCCAGTGTCACCCGCATAGCTTGTTTAAACAATAAAGGTGTCTTTCTTTCTGCTACCACTGGTGTTGAGGAGGAATTAATGGAGTTTCGGGTATTTGTGGATTGTGGTTCAACTCTCAATGTGATTGATGGGAAATTTTTGGAAAAACTAAAATTAAAACCCAAACTTCTGTCTTCTCCTATTAATGTGGTGTCTGTGGATGGCTCTCCCTTGAAAAATGTTACTCACCATATCTGTGAATTTCCTCTTACTATTAATGGTGTTCATCAAGAGAATTTGGATTTGGTAGTTTTGAATAATTTGCCCTCACCGGTGATTTTGGGGTTACCCTGGTTAAAATTGCACAATCCGGTACTGGATTGGTCTACCAATGAAATTAAGTCCTGGAGTCCTAAGTGTTATGACAAGTGTTGTAACGGGCGTATTGCTGCTGTAGTTAAGGGGGAGTTACCTGTACCTATTCAGGATTTTTGGAAAGTTTTTTTCTGATAAGGAATCGCAGGTATTGCCTCCTCATAGAGAATATGATTGTGCGATTGAATTTGTCCCTGGAGCAACTCTTCCTAAAAGTCGTTTATTTAATTTGACTGTTCCTGAGAGAAAGGCTTTGGAGGAATACATACAGACAAGCTTGGCCGCCGGTCACATTAGGCCTTCCAAATCTCCTGTGGCGGTTGGATTTTTTTTTGTTAAAAAAAAGGACGGCGGTTTACGGCCTTGTCTAGACTTTCGTGAGATTAATAAAATTACTGTACGCAATCCTTACCCACTGCCATTGATTCCTGATTTGTTTAATCAGTTAGTGGGGGCCAAGTGGTTCTCGAAAATTGATCTTCGAGGGGCATACAATTTGTTGCGCATGAAGGAGGGTGATGAATGGAAGACTGCGTTTAACACACCACTGGGTCATTTTGAGAATCTGGTCATGCCTTTTGGACTTTCCAGTGCTCCGGCATTTTTTCAGAATCTTATTAATGACATCCTTAGACCTTTGATCGGCAGAAGTGTGGTTGTGTATTTGGATGACATTTTGATTTATTCACTGGATTTGGAGTCTCATTGGAGGAGTGTGGTGAAGTATTACAGTTACTGAGTGATAATTCACTTTTTGCCAAACTAGAAAAATGTGAGTTCGCTGTACAGAGACTTAGTTTTTTGGGCTACATTGTCTCCAGTGAAGGTTTTGAGATGGACCCTGTGAAAGTGCAAGCTGTGCAGGATTGGCCTAGACCTATTGGTGTGAAATCAATACAGAGGTTTTTGGGGTTCGCCAATTATTATAGAAAATTCATTAAAAAATTTTCTGTGATTGCCAAACCTCTGACCGATTTCACCAGGAAAGGTGCTGATGCGGTTCAGTGGACTACTGAGGCCATTGAGGCTTTTGTGTTGCTAAAGTAGAGGTTCAGCTCTGCTCCCATCCTTACGCAGCCTGATGTGACTAAACCATTTTTGGTTGAGGTTGATGCTTCTTCTGTGGGATCGGCGCGGTGTTGTCTCAGGAAAAGACGGATGGAGTACATCCCTGTGCTTTTTTTTCAAAGAAATTTTCTGAGTCTGAACTAAATTATGATATCGGTAATCGGGAATTGTTGGCAATTAAACTCGCATTTGAACACTGGCGTCATTTTTGGAGGGAGCGGAATTTCCCGTTCAAGTCTTCACCGATTATAAAAATCTGATCTACCTTGATGCTGCCAAACGCTTGAATGCCCGTCAGGCTAGGTGGGCACTGTTTTTCTCACGCTTTAATTTTACCATTACTTACATCCCAGGTACTAAAAATGTTAAAGCTGATGCTTTGTCTCGCAGCTTTTCTCCTATGGTGGGTACTGAGGAGGAGGAAAACATTTTGAAAGAGGGGGTTGTTATTGCGGTTTTGGACTCCGTGTTGGAAGATGAGATTCTTAAAGCACAGGAGAATGCCCCATCTAACACGCCGCATGGGAGGTTGTTTGTGCCTGGTACCCTGAGGAGAGATTTGTTTGTTGAATGTCATGACTCTCGGTTGGCAGGTCATCCTGGAATCTCTGAGACCAAGAGACTTGTGGGTCGCAGCTTTTGGTGGCCTGGATGGCAGAAGGAAGTCATTAAGTGGGTGCGTCAATGCACTGTGTGTGCTAGATCTAAGTCTTCTCATACTCCTGCTGCAGGGTTGCTTTGCCCTCTGGAGGTCCCTAGTGCACCTTGGACACATTTGGCTATGGACTTTATTACTGACCTTCCCCCCTCTGAGGGTTTCACTGTCATCTGGGTGGTCGTGGACCGTTTTAGCAAGATGTGTCACTTGTTTCCTTTCATCAAATTGCCCTGCGCTAAGACTCTCGCTAAGGCCTTTGTCAAGGAAATAGTCAGACTACATGGTGTTCCTACTGACATTGTTTCTGATAGGGGACCTCAGTTTGTGGCTCGTTTTTGGCACGCCTTTTGTGACAGGTTGGGAGTTCATTTGTCGTTTTCATCCGGATATCATCCTGAGTCTAATGGCCAGACAGAAAGGAAAAACCAGGATGTTGAGCAGTTCTTGCGTTGTTTTGTGACTGATAATCAAGAGGGGTGGTCTGAGTTTCTGCCACTTGCTGAGTTTGCTCTTAACACCATACATCCGCTTCTGCTGGTTGTTCGCCTTTTTTTTGTTGTACTGGGAGACATCCGTCATTTGGGTCATTTTCCAAGTTGGGATCGGCTGTACCTGAAGAGGAGAATTTTTCTGGTGTGTTGGAGAGAGTTTGGACTGATGTGCGTGGTAATCTTCAGGAGGCTAACAAAAGATCCAAAGTGTATTTTGATAGAAAACGACAAGAGTTTTTGTTTGCTATTGCTGACATGGTCTGGTTGTCCTCTAAGAATATGCGCTTGAGGATTCCGTCTAAGAAATTGGGTCCCAAGTTTGTAGGGCCCTTTAAGGTGCTTCAGGTTATTAACCAATCTGCTGTTAAGTTGGAGCTTCCCACCTCCTGGAAGATTAATCCGGTGTTTCATGTTTCTCTCTTGAAAAAAGCTGAGGTCTCAGATGGAGACGTCTCGGCCACTGTTCCCCTGGTGGTGGAGGACGGGCAATATGAGATTTCCCGCATCCTAAATTCTAGACAGTATAGAGGGGGTTTGCAGTAGCTCGTCGCTTGGAAGGGTTATGGACCCGAGGATAACTCATGGGTGAGGGCGGATGATGTTTCTGCGTCTAGACTTGTCAGAGCGTTTCACAAGAGGTTTCCGGATAAGCCTAAGTCCTAGGGGATCCGGAGGATCCTTTAGAAGGGAGGGTACTGTTAGAACCCTCTTGTTAGATTTTGTTTCTGTTTGCTGGTCACATGACCTTTTTTCCCTATTTAGTCTGGCTCCGCCCTTCTGGCTTTGCTGGACTTCATTGTATTATCTACTCTTAAGCTAGCCGGGTGCTTAGGTGCCTTACTCTGTCAGTTTTGCTTAATCTTAGGATCTCGTAGTAATTTGTTTTCTGTTTAATTTTCCCTGCTACAATTTCTGTTAGGAGGTGTCCACCTTTTCTCCCAGTCCCTAGATCTTGTAGGGATTCCTCCCTCGCAACTATAGGTCTTCGTTCAGACTAGCTGAGGACTTTAGCGGGTCTGGTCGCAGGATCAGGTTCCCCGTTACATCGTAGGGATCAAGCTCAGTTTTATTGTAGGGACAGAGTTCCCATCTTTCCTTAGTGCTTGTAGCAGTTCATAACACCCGGCAATTGAATCAGAGGCTATTTTACTATGTAGAAGTGTATAAACTATAAATATATGTATATATATATAATATATGTCACAATGACATGTATATATATGTATATATATATGTATTCTATGTGTGTATATTTAGTGTTTACAAGGAAAGAAAGAGGTTTTTTTAGTTACGATATTTCTGTCCCATAGACTTGCATTGGATTTCCGGTATCGGAATCGGGTATCGCCGATACTTTTGGGGTATCGGCGATACCCATTCCGATCCGATACTTCTTGATATCGGAAAGTATCGCTCAACCCTATCAGGCAGCCTACTAACCAGCTCTGCTGCACACAAGAAAATCCTCCCCTGTCACTGCACACTAACTGTACAGCACAATTGCTATAAGCATAAGCACAGAAGAACTTCTCTTTCCTGTCTAACTCTCTCCCTACTGATAAACAGCGTCAGCAACCTCTCCCTACTGTTAATATCGGCAGAATTAAAATGGAGGTCGGCGCTCAGGGCTTTTATAGACACTATGACGCCCCCCAAAGCAAGTCAATCACTGCAGTGCCCTTCTCTAAGATGATGGTGGACGCTGCACATGTCATCTCTTGCCCACAGTGTACGTCCTTGCTCATTGGCTGAAAAAAGGCTCCTGCAAGCATTATGGGAAAACCGACTTGGGCGCTGGGGTCGATAACCGCATGGCCGACTGCAGTTTGGCGAAAGTCGGCGACTTTTGAATCTGACCGACCTGTTTTCGCTCAACTCTAGTCGTAATCTATCCTTCCTTGGTGTAACAGAAACATGGCTAAAACCCTCTGACACTGCTTTCCATGCTGTGCTGTGTTATAGTGGCCTCCACTTCTTCCACACTTCTTGCCTTGGAAAAATAACATGGTGAAGGAGTTAGCCTTATGCTGTCTAACAACTGTAACTTCACCTAAATCCCACCTCTACCCCCTTTACTCTAGCTTCATTTGACATTTACTCTGTCTGTACGTACTCTGTCTCCAACCGCCAATCAGCCGACATATGCTGACCCCATGCCCCTATGCCCATTTCAGCACCTTTTTCAACCACTTCAATACCTGGCATTTATACTTTGTCAGCTGACATTCCTACAATCATCATAAGTGATTTCAACATCCTACTGATGTCCAACAGGCAGCAGCCTCCAAAATCTTGTCACTCACTTCATCCTTTGGTCTCACACAATGGTTCTCCACATCCACCCATAAACACTAACATATTTGTGATTTCATCCCCATACTAGACATCCTGCCCTCTCTCTGTTAATGTCCCTCAAGACTCTGTCATGTGACCCCTACTCTTCTCCATTGGTACTTTTAGCCTGGGAAAACTCGTAAGGTCCCATGGCTTTCAGTACCTCATATCTGCTGATGATACTCAAATCTACCTCTCTGTCTCAGATGTCACCTCTTTGCTTTCTACAAACCCATAGTCTCTATCAGTTATATCCGCCATCTTCTCATCATGCTTCTCAATGTGGACAAAACCAAACTCATGATCTTTCCTCAATCTCACTCAACCACCCTACCAAACCTATCCATCACAACAAATTACATCAAGCTTTCCCCTGCATCACAAGTCCAGTGTCTGGTTGTTAACCTAGACTGTGCTCTGCCCTTCAAACCACACATCCAAGCACTTTCCACTTCCTACCCCTACTGCCTGTAGATTTTAAGCTCATGAGGATAGAATCCTCTCATACTCTATGCCAATCTGTCACAGTTAATTTGTTCACTGTACTTTATAAATGTATTTTGTATGTAAATGTGAGAGACAGAGCCAGGGCCATAGTCATGGCTGTAACAAGTGGCTTAGGCATGCCCTGGCTCCCAATCACAGGAAAATACTGTCCCTTCTACAGCATACCTTCTGTATAACCCTCTGCACCGTCAGGGTCCCACCGGGCTTGCTGAAGCTCCGCTGCTTGCACGGTGGCTCATATAGAGACAGAGTCCTTTGAAAACTTCAAACAGTGAACTTTACTCTTTGTCGCAGCACATCCTCGTCAGTAACAACATCAGCATACGGTACCACACAGTTCACATTATTCACTTCTCCTGCACTCCTCTCTGTGTCCTTCAGTACATTATGGGGACGGACCGTGTCGTATAGTTCTACAGAGTCCTCACTGTCCAGACTCACTGCGCTCGGGGGTTGCCTCAGCCATTTTGCCCCGGTTCTGAGAGCATCAGCTCATGCGATGACCTGCCACATGATGAGCAACCTGCGTCCCTGTACTGATCTAGGACCTCTTCTTAAGCTTCTCTTTCCTGCTGTGGTAGCACTGCTGCCTCTGCTGTACCTCTGTCCATCCGGACCCTGAATGCCTAGGTAGCTTGCTTCAATGTTACGGAGCTGACCACTCCACACAGGCACTAGGCCCTAACATACGGTACCACACAGTTCACATTATTCAATTATCCTGCACTCCTCTCTGTGTCCTTCAGTACATTATGGGGACGGACCATGCCATATAGTTCTACAGAGTCCTCACTGTCCAGACTCACTGTGCTCAGGAGTTTCCTCAGCCATTTCGCCACGGTTCTGAGGGCATCAGCTCATGCGATGACCTGCCACATGATGAGCTACCTGCGTCCCTGTACTGATCTATGACCTCTTTTTAAGCTACTCTTTCCTGCTGTGATAGCACTGCTGCCTCTGCTGCACCTCTGTCCATCCGGACTCTGAATGCATGGGTAGCTTGCTTCAACGTTACGGAGCTGACCACCCCACACAGGCACTAGGCCCTAGCTAACTAACAGGAAGACTTCTATACTTATCTATGGTCAGACCCTCCTAAGTTAACTATTTACAGTACTGTCTCCATCTAACTAATGTGCCCCCATCTAGTGGCTAAACATGAGCACTACACTTTCCTTTAACAAACATTGCTCAGATAAATATACACTCTATGCCTAACAGACACAATATGAAATATATACATAACTATGCACATGAGAGAATCAGATACACGTATGTACAAAGCAAAAGGACAATAATACTCTTAAAGGGGAATAAACATATAAATATGTATACATTAACAATAAAACACTTTACTCTACTTTAAGGGGATTGGGGTGTGTACCAATCTTTGTAACCCCTTACATATACACTCTTGAAATGTATAGCTCCCTGGAATAAAGGTGTTCTAAATAAATAATAATCATAATAATAATAATAATAATAATAATAATAACTGGCACTGTGCTAAAGCAGGGGTAGGTATTTAATTTTCCCGAAGGGCCACATGAGAAACTGACTGTTGTGGGGGACCGAACAAATCGACTGAAATTAATTCTCCTTTTTTATTACTGTTTTAGATTATATTCATTTGTATAAATTAATATTTGTCAGAATTAAATATAGTGACTAGCTGCTAATTCACTTTATGATAGAGCTTATTATAATATAAATGCTTACCAGTAATGGCTATTCAAAAGCATATCATTTACTTATTTTCATAAAGTTTTTAAAAAGCAGTAAATCATTCTGCTCCTATTATGCAGCCATTGTGCCTTGATCACCTGTTCCTCCCACAATAAGATGCACTCTCACACAATATGGGGCCCCCAATCACCCCACACAGTATGATGTACCTCAAGTGTCTTTAACAGGAAGCTAGATCCTACAGCCCAACTCACATGGTAAGATACTCACATACAGAATATAATGGTCCTCATAGTCGTACACATACAACATAATGGACCCACAGCCCCACACACACAGAATAATGGACCTCACAGAAACTCCCCATAGCATGATGGAGCCCACAGCTCCCCACACAGTGTAAAGGATCCTGAAGCCCTCCCACACACACAGCATGATGGACTCCACAGCCGCCATACACATCATAATGGATTCCACAGCTCCCAGTCCCTACAAGTATGAAGGACCCCACACATCCCAACACAAAGTATGATGGAACCCACAGATCCCTACACACAGCATAATGGACCTGACATTTCATATTGGTGAAATTTTGGTGCACTGAGTTGCTTGTTAGAACATGCCCCTTTTTCCACTGAGACCCTCTTCATCTAGGCCACATTTAGCGATGTACATAAATAGTCTACAACACAAATATGGTGTGAGTCATGAAAGACTTTTTGGTCACTGATAGAGGACCTACCTCACATGTCTACAGACAAGGCCAGAATGAGGGGTAGGCAGGGTATGCACCTGCCTAGGGTGTGACCTCCTGCCACTCTGAGGGGGGTGCTCTTTGGGGCAAAAATAAAGATACCATATTCTGCAGACTATAAGATATTCCAGGTGTGGCTGTGGGGGGTGAAGTGGTAGTGATGGAGGAGGAGCAGGGTCACAAGAGGCACATGTCGGCGGCTGTGCTAACAGTGTGCCTGCTGTTAAAGCAATGAATATTCATTGCTCCCCATGCATATAATCCCTCACATCTCTCTGCACTAAAGTCGGAGCCAAGAGGTGGCGGGGCAATGGGAGTGGAGAGCAGTGAATATTAATTTCCCTTAATAGCGGCCACACGTATTAGTTGCAGCCCCCAACTCCTGCAGCAGCTGGGCGATTACATGTGTCCACTATTAAAGAAAATGAACATTCATTGCTCTCCACTCCCATAGTCCCATCCACCTCTCAGAGCTGGCTTCAGTGCATAGAGGTTGTTACACTCGGTCCCAGCGCTGGCTCTGCACTCCGTTCTGCTCACTCACCTGCCCCAGCTGCTCTTCGGCGTCCTGTGTCCTCCTCCACTTCCTGGCACGCTGCTGGCAGGCCTCCAGATAGTCTGTTTAGGATGCGAGGCTGCGCCCACCGTCTCTCTTAAAGGGGCAGCGTGCATTTTTTGAAATAGCTAATTAACCAATGGCTGCGCACTCAGTACTATATCTGGTCACTCCACCATTAGGGGAGTGCCGGAGCAACGTGTTCTATCATTGCTATTTCCGGTTCTGTTCCTGATCTGTATGCGCTGCGTCTGCAGTCTCTGTGCTTCGCTGATACTGTTTGTCTCCTCAGATCATTGCTAACCTGTATCTGGCTATCTTGGACAATCTCGGCTATTACTGGCGCAAGTGTCATCCCGTTCCGCCATCAGCCATCCGTACCCGTGGACCGTGACAAGGTCACAGAAGCCAGCCTTCTACCATCCGTTCTGGACCAGGACCTTACCCTTCTCCGTCAAGAACTTTCCACGGACTCTGTAAATACCTGTTACCCTTTTGGTCCCTCTGGGACAGCTGCCACGTGTCCGGGGTCTAACTGGAGGTAGCACCTGTGTCCTCCGGGTATTCCATTCTGGTCCTGTTCGAGGGGCCTTACTACGGGTACCCGGGGCTCACTAGTTACGCACCCTTCGGAGCCCCCCGGACCGCGGTCTCGAGGTTCCACATTAAAAAATAAAAATGAATGTGAACTTCACCACCTCTGCCTCCGCTTCCATTCGTTACAGATTGCTCCGGCCATGGAACCCGCTGGATCCCAGAGATCTCCGACCACGGATCTGTGCCAGGAGGTGACCCGTTTGGGAGTTCAACAGGACAAGATCACGACTTATCTACGCAGCTTGTCTACCCGCATGGATTCCTTAGGGTCCTCGTCTGCACCTGACTCTTCTATCAATAATCAGGTACCAGTTCCCATGGCAAGTCAAGGTCCCCTTCTGGCGGCTCCTACCCGTTTCCAGGGTGACCCTACTCTGTGTCGGGGTTTCCTCAATCAGTGCACTCTACACTTCGAAATCTTGGGGCATATGTTTGCTTCTGACCGAGCCAAGGTGGGCTTCATCATGTCACACCTGGGAGGAGAGGCCCTTGCCTGGCTAAACCCGCTATGGGAGAGAGGGGATCCGCTGGTTAACGATCTTCAATCTTTCTTAGAGGCTTTTCGCAGGACCTTCGATGAACCTGGTCGCACCACTTCGACTGCCTCAGCTCTGCTCCGCCTGCGCCAATGTACTCTCACGGTAGCTCAGTATGCTGTTAAATTCCGCACCCTCTCGTCTGAATTATCGTGGAACAATGAGGCCCTGGTTGCTAACTTCTGGGAAGGCCTATTCGGAAGAATCAAGGATGAGCTGGCGGGACGGGACAGACCTAACCTCTTGGAAGAGCTAATATCCTTGGCAACCCGAATTGACCTGCGTTTTCAAGAGCGCTCCATGGAGATCAAGCGGGACAAAAGGTCCTATCACCTGGACTCTAGTTTGTACAAAACAGGTACTTCGCCCTCTGCCTCCGAGGCCATGGAGGTGGACCATGTAAGTTTGGTCACCCGCCGCCGGGAGGCACGTCGCAAGGAGGGAAGTTGTTACTACTGCGGTAGTTCTGAACATTTGATCCATTTCTGTCCTAAAAAGTCGGGAAACTCCAGTGCCTAGGTCCGGTAGGAGGGGCCAACCTAGGTAGAGAACAGTCCTCTCCCTCTTTACACATCTCAGTCTCCGTGTCCTATGGAGCAATAAAATTCTCCGAACATTGTCTACTGGATTCTGGAGCTGCAGGGAACTTCATCCAGCAGGCGGTTGTGGATCATTACCGCTTACCAGTCCAGCGTCTTCCTGATCCGTTACAGGTGTCCGCCGAGGATGGCAAACCGCTGACCGAGCCCGTCCAGTTTCAAACCGAGTTGGTGGAACTCCGGGTAGGTCTAATGCATACTGAACGAATGCGATTTTATGTGTTTCCCGGTTTATCCCATCCCATGCTTTTAGGTTTACCTTGGCTCCAGATGCATGAACCAGTCCTTAATTGGAAAACTGGAGAAGTTCTGCGTTGGGGAGATACCTGCATGAATCGTTGCTTAACCCGGATTCAACCTGTTTCGCCTCCAGCCCAGCCTGATACCCTGCCAGGGTTGCCTTCCGTCTATTGGTCCTTCTCTGACGTCTTTGGGAAAAAGGAGGCTGAGAGACTACCTCCACACAGGTCGTATGACTGTCAGATAGAGCTTCTTCCAGGAGCATCTCCTCCTCGCGGGAGAGTTTATCCCCTTTCACAGGCAGAGACTCAGGCCATGTCGGACTACATCCAAGAGAATCTGGCTAGAGGATTTATCCGGAAGTCATCGTCACCGGCAGGAGCTGGATTCTTCTTTGTGAAGAAAAAGGATGGATCCTTGCGGCCCTGCTTGCTACGGGTCAATCAATCACGGTAAAACGTATCCATTACCTCTTATTTCAGAGCTGTTTGATCGTCTCCGAGGGGCCAAGATCTTCACCAAATTGGACCTCAGAGGGGCCTACAACCTGATCCGAGTCAGAGAGGGGGACGAATGGAAAACAGCCTTCAACACCCGTGACGGCCACTATGAATACCTGGTAATGCCATTCGGCCTAAGCAATGCACCTGCGGTTTTTCAGGAATTTGTTAATGACATTTTCAGGACTTGCTCTATACTTGTGTCGTGGTTTACCTGGACGACATTTTGATTTTTTCTGCTGACTTGACGTCACACCGGAGGCAAGTACGCCTGGTCTTACAAAGACTGAGAGAGAACAGGCTATATGCCAAATATGAGAAATGCCTCTTTGAGCAGTCTTCTTTGCCTTTCCTTGGGTACATTGTATCTTCCACAGGATTAAAGATGGATCCGGAGAAGTTGTCTGCAGTTCTCAACTGGCCTCGTCCGTCTGGGCTAAAAGCCATACAAAGGTTCCTCGGGTTCGCCAATTACTACCGGCAATTTATTCCACACTTTTCCACCCGAGTGGCTCCAATCACAGCCTTAACCCGGAAAGGTGTAAACTCTAAGGAATGGTCCTCCGAGGCAGAAGAGGCCTTTGTTTCTCTCAAAAAAGCCTTCGCTTCCGCACCCGTTCTTCATCGTCCTAATTCAAGTGAGCAATTTTTTCTTGAAGTTGACGCTTCTTCCATAGGTGCAGGAGCAGTTCTGACCCAGAAGTCGTCTACCGGGCAGATGGTCTCGTGTGGTTTTTTTTCCAAGGTTTTTTCTCCTGCAGAAAGGAACTACTCTGTCGGTGATCGCGAACTGTTGGCCATCAAATTGGCTCTGCAAGAATGGAGACATCTTCTTGAAGGAGCTCATCACCAGGTAATCATATTCACCGACCATAAAAACCTTGCCTATCTCCAATCTGCTTTAAGACTGAATCCCCGTCAGGCCCGTTGGGCATTATTTTTTGCCCGTTTCAATTTTGTACTTCATTTCCGTCCAGCTGACAAGAACATCAAGGCAGACTCACTCTCTAGAGCCTTCTTGCCTCCTGAACTGGAGGAGGAACCTCAGCACATTATTGAACCTTCTAAGTTAGTCTCTGTTGCCTCCACTGATCTGGCCCGGCTTCCTCCTGGGAAGACTTTCGTGTCTGCCTCTGATCGTAGTCGTGTTCTGCGCTGGGGTCATTCTTCTAAGTTGGCTGGCCATGCTGGTCAGAGAAAGACGCAGCAACTCATCTCCCGTTATTACTGGTGGCCTACCATGGGCAAGGATATCCAGGACTTCGTCGCAGCCTGTCCTTCATGTGCCCGTAACAAAACTGTTAAACATCTACCAGCCGGCAGGCTTCTGCCTCTGCCGATACCGTCCGCTCCCTGGCAGCACATCGCAATGGATTTCATCACGGATCTTCCCATTTCTTCTGGCTGCTCAGTGGTATGGGTTGTGGTGGACCGCTTCAATAAAATGGCCCACTTCGTTCCGCTATCTGGCCTCCCGTCTGCTCCAGAACTGGCCACTCACTTCATTCAGCACATCTTCCGTCTTCATGGATTTCCTCTCCACATCGTGTCCGACAGGGGCGTCCAGTTCACCTCTAAGTTCTGGAGAGGACTCTGTAAAATGGTAAAAATTGAACTAGATTTTTCTTCTGCATATCATCCCCAGTCTAATGGGCAAGTGGAGAGGATCAATCAAATCCTGGCTGGATACCTGCGTCACTTCGTCAACGCTCATCATAATGACTGGGTAGAATTACTGCCCTGGGCGGAATTCTCCTACAACAACCAAGTAAGTGAATCTTCTGGAAAGTCTCCCTTTCAGATTGTGTTTGGACTGCAACCCGGAATTCCTCTTCCTGTCTCGGGATTGTCTGATGTTCCGGCAGTCGATACCTTGTCTAAGAATTTCTCGGACATTTGGAGAGAGACCAGGTCGGCTTTGGAGAAAGCTTCTCAACGTATGAAAACGCATGCGGACAAAAGACGTTTGGAGGCTCCCATCTTTCGTCCAGGAGACAAGGTATGGCTCTCCTCCAAGTACATCCGTCTGAAGTTACCATCGTACAAATTGGGTCCCCGTTTCATTGGTTCCTTTGAAGTCTTGAGACAAATCAACCCGGTCTCTTATAAACTGAAATTGCCTAATTCTCTACGAGTACCTAACTCCTTTCATGTTTCCCTCCTCAAACCAGTAGTGTTGAGCTCCTTCTTTAAGGACCCGGGTACCACTCCTGATCCAGTCTCTGAGGATGATGTTTTTGAGGTAAAACATATCTTGGCCTCTAAGAGAGTAAGAGGTAGGATCTATTACCTGGTGGACTGGAAAGGTTTTGGTCCTGAGGAGAGATCTTGGGAGCCTAAAGAGAACATCCAGGCCCCTCTTCTTCTTAAAAGATTTCACGCAGGCTTGAAAAAGAGGGGGAGTAAAGAGGGGGATACTGTTACACTCGGTCCCAGCGCTGGCTCTGCACTCCGTTCTGCTCACTCACCTGCCCCAGCTGCTCTTCGGCGTCCTGTGTCCTCCTCCACTTCCTGGCACGCTGCTGGCAGGCCTCCAGATAGTCTGCTTAGGATGCGAGGCCGCGCCCACCGTCTCTCTTAAAGGGGCAGCGTGCATTTTTGAAATAGCTAATTAACCAATGGCTGCGCACTCAGTACTATATCTGGTCACTCCACCATTAGGGGAGTGCCGGAGCAACGTGTTCTATCATTGCTATTTCCGGTTCTGTTCCTGATCTGTATGCGCTGCGTCTGCAGTCTCTGTGCTTCGCTGATACTGTTTGTCTCCTCAGATCATTGCTAACCTGTATCTGGCTATCTTGGACAATCTCGGCTATTACTGGCGCAAGTGTCATCCCGTTCCGCCATCAGCCATCCGTACCCGTGGACCGTGACAAGGTCACAGAAGCCAGCCTTCTACCATCCGTTCTGGACCAGGACCTTACCCTTCTCCGTCAAGAACTTTCCACGGACTCTGTAAATACCTGTTACCCTTTTGGTCCTCTGGGACAGCTGCCACGTGTCCGGGGTCTAACTGGAGGTAGCACCTGTGTCCTCCGGGTATTCCATTCTGGTCCTGTTCGAGGGGCCTTACTACGGGTATCCGGGGCTCACTAGTTACGCCCCCTTCGGAGCCCCCCGGACCGCGGTCTCGAGGTTCCACATTAAAAAATAAAAACGAATGTGAACTTCACCACCTCTGCCTCTGCTTCCATTCGTTACAGAGGTGAGCGAGACTATGGGAGTGGAGAGCCGTGAATATTCAGTCTCTCTAATAGCAGATAGCCGCAGCCCCTGTTACTGCAGTGACTGGGCGATTACATTTCTGCTTTTAAGAAAAGTGAATATTCACCACTTTCCATGCCCATAATCCCGGGCATGGGAAGCAGTGAATATTCCGGCAGTAGACATCAGCATGTGGGGGCACATGGCAGTGACGTCACACCTTGCGTCAGAAAAGGACACTGAGTTGCAAGGAAGCGGAAAGAAGGTGAGTAGCATCTTTTTTATGTGTGCAGCATGAAAGGGGACATATATACCATGATGAGGGGGGCATATATACCAGAATGGGGGGCCATATATAGCAGGATTCTTGGCCATTTATACCAGGATGGTGGGATTGTACAGTATGGTCCACAGTCTGATAAAGACTGATTACAAAAATTCAAAGCATATCCTTACCATTTCTAAGGACATACAGAGATGTTATGATTTGGTAGCTGAGGAGAGCAGGCAAAAACGGCAATACACCAGAGAGGTTGGAATCTACTGGATTGCAGTACCTTGACTAACCACCACAACTAAAGGCAGCCGTGGAGCGTACCTACGTTGGTCCTAGACGCCTCGTCACAGCCTGAGAAGCTAACTACACCTAAAGATAGAAAGAGGAAAACTATCTGCCCCGGAGCAGATCCCCAAAGAACAATAGGAAGCCCCCAAACATGTAATGGCGGTTAGACAAGAGGAAATACAGACACAGACAGAAAATAGTATGAGCAAACGTTGGGGCCCAATCTTCCTAGAAAGAAAAGGATAGGAAGGAAACTTACTGCAATCCAAAAAACCCTAAAAAAATACCAACTCACTAATTGCAAAAACACCTGAGATCACACGACCTCTACACCTAAATTAGTTCTCTGGTGTAACAAAACTAAGCAGCAGCCACTGAAAAAACTGGAAAAGGCAAATGAACAAATAACAGTGGCTAAGATAAACTGAGAGGAGCACAAGCCCCCGGAGAGGACCTGGCTGACCTCCACAGAAGTGCAGGACAAAACGCAAAAAGCAAGCACAAAAATAAAAGCAGAAAATATCTTATCTGTTAGCAGAAGATGCAGGCAAGACACAGCAAGCTTCCAAGTGAACCAGGAACCAAAGTTGAGACAAGAACAATTGATGACCGGTAACCCAGTTGGGAGGGAACCTCCCTTATATAAGACCAGTCTGTAACACCTGATTGCCAATCTTCACAATCTTCATTGAATAGTTCAGTACTGTTTGTAACCACCAGAGGGAGCTTCTGCTCAGAATTCATTTCTAACACATTCACAACAGTACCCCCCTTGAGGAGGGGTCACCGAACCCTCATTTTGGCAACCAGGTCGGTCAGGATGAGCTCTGTGATACGCACGGATGAGTCTCCTAGCATGGATGTCCGAAGCAAACACCCAAGAATTGTCCTCCTGACCATAACCTCTCCACTTAACCAAATACTGGAGTTTCCGTCTAGAAAAACGAGAATCCAATATTTTCTCAACCACATACTCCAGATTGCCCTCAACCAAAACAGGGTCAGGAGGCGCAGCAATAGGAAACACTGGCTCGACAAACCTCTTCAATAAGGACTTGTGGAACACATTATGGATCTTTAATGTCCCTGGAAGAAGTAAACGAAAGGAAACAGGATTAAGAATCTCCATGATCTTATAAGGTCCAATGAACCTAGGTTTAAACTTAGGAGATGCAACTCTCATAGGGATATTTCTTGAGGACAACCAGACCAAGTCCCCACTTCAAACCGAGGACCATCAGTCCTATGCCGGTTGGCAAACCGCTGGGCCCTCTCCTGAGAGAGGGACAACCTCTCCACTACCTGGTCCAAATCTGCTGCATAAGCTCCACAACAGAGTCAACACCTGGACAGACAGAAGCCTCCATCTGTCCCGAAGAAAATCGAGGGTGAAACCCAAAATTGCAGAAAAATGGAGACATCAAAGTGGCAGAGCTAGACCTATTATTAAGAGCAAACTCAGCCAAAGGCAAAAAAGAGACCCAGTCATCCTGATCAGCAGACACAAAGCATCTCTGATAAGTCTCCAATGTCTGGTTTGTTCTCTCAGTTTGTCCATTGGTCTGAGAACACCAAGTTTACAACAAAAAGTCCTCCAAAATCTGGAAACAAACTGGACTCCTCTGTCAGACACAATGTTCTCAGGAATGCCGTATAACCGAACCACGTGCTGAAGGAACAAAGGCACCAATTCGGAGGAGGAAGGCAACTTAGGTAATGGCACAAGATGTATCATTTTGGAAAACCTATCACAAATCACCCAGATAACGGTCATTCTCTGAGAAACAGGGAGGTCGGAAGTGAAATCCATAGAGATATGGGTCCATGGTCTCTTGGGCACAGGCAATGGCATCAACAAACCACTAGAGCGAGAGCAAGGCTTGGAGCGAGAGCAAGTCCCGCAGGACTGCATAAATTAACTGACGTCACGAGACAAAGTAGGCCACCAAAAGGACAGACTAACCAAGTCTCTGGTACCAAAAATTCCGGGATGACCGGCCAACGCGGAACAATGAATCTCAGACATCACATTCTTTTTCCACCGGTCTGGGACAAACAATTTCCCAATAGGGCAGCGCTCAGGTTTATCCTCCTGACACCCTTCCAGAACCAGTCTCAAATTGGGCGAGATGGCGGAAAGAACTACACCCTCTTTCAAAATAACAGCAGGATCAGATAACTCAGGAGAGTCCGCAAGGAAACTCCTCGAGAGGGCATCTGCTTTAACATTCTTAGTGCCAGGAAGAAAGGAAACCACAAAATTAAAACGTGTGAAAAACAAGGCCCACCTGGCCTGTCTGGGATTAAGTCGCTTGGCTGATTCCAGATAAACCAGATTCTTATGGTCCGTGAGGACCACCACCTGATGTTTGGCTCCCTCCAGCCAATGTCTCCACTCTTCAAAAGCCCACTTCATGGCCAATAACTCCCGATTACCCACGTCATAATTACATTCAGTTGGAGAAAATTTTCGAGAGAAAAAGGCACAAGGGTTACTTTTAGAGGTCTCTGGATCTCTTTGGGACAAAACGGCACCTGACCCAATTTCAGAGGCATCAACCTCCACCTGAAATGGCAGAGAAACATCAGGCTGCCGTAGAACAGGAGCAGAAGTGAATCTCTGCTTAAGTTCCTGAAACGCAGAGACTGCCTCAGGAGTCCAATTCACCACATCAGAACCCTTCTTGGTCAAATCAGTCAATGGTTTAACAATAACAGAGAAATTACCAATAAATTTACGATAAAAATTGGCAACACCCAAGAATCTCTGGAGAGCCTTTAATGAAGTAGGTTGGACCCAATCACAGATGGCCTGAACCTTGACCGGGTCCATTTCAATAACAGATGGGGACAAAATGAATCCCAGAAATGAGATCCTCTGTATGCCAAAAAGACACTTTGATCCCTTCACATACAGAGCATTCTCTCTCAAAATCTGGAACACAGTCCGAACATGTTTCACATGAGAGTCCCAGTCATTGGAAAAAAATCAAGATATCATCCAAATAAACAATCAGAAATTTATCCACAAAATCCCTGAAAATGTCATTCATGAAGGACTGGAAGACGGAAGGAGCATTAGTGAGCCCAAAGGGCATCACTAGGTACTCAAAATGCCCCTCTGGGGTATTAAATGCCGTCTTCCATTCATCCCCGTGCTTAATGCGAATAAGGTTATACGCCCCCTGAGGTCAAGCTTGGTAAACCAAGTAGCACTTTTCACCCTGGAAAACAGGTCAGAAATCAAGGGTAACGGATACTGATATTTCACAGTGATATTGTTCAAGAGACGATAATCAATACATGGCCTTAATGAACCATCCTTTTTGGCCACAAAGAAAAAACCGGCACCCAAGGGTGAAGAGGATGGTCTGATATGACCCTTCTCCAATGACTCCTTGATATAAGACCGCATAGCGTCATGTTCAGGTACAGACAAGTTAAAAAGGCGACCTTTAGGAATTTACTACCAGGCACTAATTCAATAGCGCAGTCATAGCTCCTATGGGGGGGCAAGGATGCAGATTTACTTTCGCTAAACACATCAAAAAAATCAGTCAAAATGTCAGGAACATCCTGAGCCTGGGGAGAGGCAGAAAAAACAGGAGTGTTGGCATTAACACATTGGCAGCCCCAACTGGTTACAGACACAGATTTCCAATCCAAAACAGGATTATGAGACAGTAACCAAGGAAACCTAGTACAATAATGTCATGCAGATTATACAGCACCAAAAATTTGCAACTCTCCTGATGATCAGGTTCAACCCTCATTATCACCTGAGTAGAGAACTGGGGTTTATTCTCAGCCAAAGGGGTAGAATCAATCCCCAGTAGGGGAATAGACTTCCGTAGGGTATCAAGGGAAACCCACAACGTTTAGCAAAATCAAAATCCATCAGGTTAATAGCTGCTCCCGAATCAACAAAAGCCTGAGCAGAAAATGTGGACAGGGAGCAAATCAGGGTAACAGTCAACAGAAATTTAGTCTGAACACTACCCAAGACAACTGAGCATGCAAAACGTCTTCCCCGCTTATGGCAGACTGAAATAGCATGAGAGGCGTCACCACAGTAGAAACATAACCCATTGCGTTTTCGAAACTCATGACGCTGTGCCCCAGAAGCCACTCTATCACACTGCATGGGTTTCCCTCTCAGTGGGCGGCACCATAATAACACCCCGGCAGCAGGCTCGCTGTCTGGGTGTTATGTTTGATACCAATCTCTCCTTCACCTCCCATATACAATCTCTTGCCCGCTCTTGCCGCCTACACCTAAAGAACATCTCTAGAATCCGCCCTTTTCTCACCATGGAAACAACAAAACCCTCACTGTAGCATTGATCCACTCCCGCCTGGACTACTGTAACGCTCTATTACTTGGCCTCCCCATTACTCGACTATCCCCTCTCCAGTCCATCCTTAATGCAGCAGCCAGGGTTATCCATCTGGCTAATCGGTACTCGGACGCGTCCGCTCTTCGCCAGTCCTTACACTGGCTGCCCATTCATTATAGGATCCAATTCAAAGTACTTGTTCTCACCCACAAAGCTCTCCACACTGCAGCACCCCCCTACATCTCCTCCCTCATTTCTATCTATCGGCCTAACCGACTGCTGCGCTCTGCAAACGACTTTCGACTAACCTCTGCACTAATCCGTACCTCCCACTCCCGACTCCAAGACTTCTCCCGCGCTGCGCCAATCCTCTGGAATGCTCTACCCCAAGAAATTAGGACTATCCACAATTTGCATGGTTTCAGGCGCTCCCTCAAAACACATCTGTTCAGAGCGGCCTATCACATTCACTAATCAAAGTCATTCTATGTGTAAGTGTGTGTGTGTGTGTAGCCCATTCACTATCTCCATCCATCCCTCACTCCCTTAAGATGGCTGGACCATCATTGTAAATGCACCATTGTATATACACACCTGTATTTTGTATCTCCCCCACCTCATTGTAGATTGTAAGCTCTCACGAGCAGGGCCGTCTTATTTTGCTTTAATTACTGTATTGTTAACGTTGTTACTTATGACTTGTGTTTTGAAACTGTTAAACTGTAAAGCGCTGCGGAATATGATGGCGCTATATAAATAAAGATTATTATTATTATTATTATTATGGGTTCAGAAGCTGGTTCACAAGGCAACACTATTCCACGCATACCTCTACGCTCACGCAAACGTCTGTCAATTTGAATCGCTAATGACATAGAATCATTGAGACCAGAGGGAGCAGGGAAACCCACCATAACATATTTTACATTCTCTGACAGACCCTTCCGAAAAAGGGCTGCCAAAGCATCATCATTCCATTTGGTCAGGACTGCCCACCTTCGGAATCTCTGACAGTATAACTCAGGGTCCTCAAGCCCCTGATTTCATGCCAACAAGGCTTTTTCAGCTTGATCAGTGACATTAGGTTCATCGTACAATAACCCCAGAGCCAGAAAAAATGCATCAACATTACTCAAAACAGGATCCCCAGGTGTCAGGGAAAAAGCCCAATCCTGAGGATCGCCGTGCAGGAGAGAGATGACAATTTGAACCTGCTGTGCTGCGTTCCCTGAAGACTTTGGTTTTAAGGCAAAAAACAACTTACAGTTATTTTTGAAATTCAGAAATTTAGCTCGATCCCCTAAAAACAAATCTGGCATGGGGATCCTAGGTTCCACAACCGGCATCCCTGCAAGATAGGTAGCAATACTCCGAACTTCAGTGGCAAGCTGATCCACACGGCCAGACAACTGTGCAAACTCCATTGAGAGAAAAAAAAATCCTCAGCACCCAGAGAAAAAGAGGGAAAGAAAAAAAAAATATCTCTGACAACTTTTTTTTTTTACACTATCTTTCCCTTCTGTGAGTACCATATCATTTTCAGTTTGGCCGGTGATACTGTTATGATTTGGTAGCTGAGGAGAGCAGGCAAAAAAAAAGGCAATACACCAGAGAGGTTGGAATCTACTGGATTGCAGTACCCTGACTAACCACAACTAAAGGCAGCCGTGGAGCGTACCTACGTTGGTCCTAGACGCCTCGTCACAGCCTGAGAAGCTAACTACACCTAAAGATAGAAAGAGGAAAACTATCTGCCCCGGAGCAGATCCCCAAAGAACATAGGAAGCCCCCAAACATGTAATGGCAGTTAGACAAGAGGTAATACAGACACAGACAGAAAATAGTATGAGCAAACGTTGGGGCCCAATCTTCCTAGAAAGAAAAGGATAGGAAGGAAACTTACTGCAATCCAAAAAACCCTAAAAAAATACCACTCACTAATTGCAAAAACACCTGAGATCACACGACCTCTACCACCTAAATTAGTTCTCTGGTGTAACAAAACTAAGCAGCAGCCACTGAAAAAACTGGAAAAGGCAAATGAACAAATAACAGTGGCTAAGATAAACTAAGAGGAGCACAAGCCCCGGAGGGGACCTGGCTGACCTCCACAGAAGTGCAGGACAAAACGCAAAAAGAAGCACAAAAATAAAGGCAGAAAATATCTTATCTGTTAGCAGAAGATGCAGGCAAGACACAGCAAGCTTCCAAGTGAACCAGGAACCAAAGTTGAGACAAGAACAATTGATCACCGGCAACCCTGATGGGAGGGAACCTCCCTTATATAAGACCAGTCTGTAACACCTGATTGCCAATCTTCACAATCTTCATTGAATAGTTCAGTACTGTTTGTAACCACCAGAGGGAGCTTCTGCTCAGAATTCATTTCTAACACATTCACAACACAGGGAGTTGTAGTTTCATGAGATATAAATGTATGTGGGCCTGACTTAGAAGTATTCAGCTCATCCGTTGTTAATCATGTGATGTCATAGACCTAATGGAAAAGGGAAGAATTAACTTGGTAGAAAAGCAAAATGAGCAATTGTAAGTACACAGTGCTATATAATATGATCATAGAATCATAGAATATTAGAGTTTCAAGGGACCTCAAGGGTCATCGTGTCCAACCCCTGCTCAATGCAGGATTCACTAAACCATCTCAGACAGAAGTCTGTCCAGCCTCTGAAGACTTCCAGTGAAGGACAACTCGGCACCTCTCATGGCAGCCTATCTCACTCATTGATCATCCACACTGTTAAAAAGTTTTTTCTAATATCTAATCTGTATCTTCTCCCTTTCAGTTTCATTCCATTGCTTCTTGTGTTTCCATGTGCAAATGAAAATAATGATGATCCCACTACACTGTGACATCCCTTCAGATATTTGTAGACAGCTATTAAGTCTCCTCTTAGCCTACTTTTTACAAGCTAAACATTCCCAGACCCTTTAACTGTTCCTCATAGTACATATTTTGAAGTTCGCTTACCATCCTGGTAGCTTTTCTCTGAACTTGCTCCCATTGTTCAATGTCTTTTTTAAAATGTGTGCCCAGAACTGGACATAGTAATTCAGATGAGGCCTGAACAAGGAGGAGTAGAGGGGGATAATTACTTCATGTCAATCTAAACTCTATGCTTGTCTTAATAAATCCTAGAACTGTTTGCTTTTTTTGCAGCCGAATCACTCCTTTGACTCATGTGCAGTCTGTGATCTATTAATATACCCAAGTCTTTTTCAGATGAGTTATTGCTTAGTTTCATACCTCCTATTCTATAGGTGTAAATTGTGTTCTTCTTGCCCAGATGTAGAATCTTGTACTTCTCCCTGTTAAATACCTATTCTATTAGTCTCTGCCCATTGTTCAAGCTTATCTAGATCCTTCTGAATCCTTTTTCTGTGTTCTCTAGTTTTAGGGCCCCTTCACACATAGCGACACACCAGCGATCCCGACAACGATATGCACTTGTCAGGATCGCTGGTGTGTCGCTACATGATCGCTGGTGAGCTGCCAAACAGGCAGCTCAGGCAGCGATCAGGACAGCGACACTGCGGGTAACGTCACTTAGTTACCCACAGTGTACGTTGGATACCAGCCCACTGGTGCAGCGAGCTGGAAACCAAGGTACACATCGGGTTTCCAGGCGCTGCGCGGCACCTGGAAACCCGATGTGTACCTTGGTTACCAGCTCCCCTGCAGCAGCGCCCTGGTATCCAACGTACACATCGGGTTTCCAGGCGCCGCCCGGCGCCTGGAAACCCGATGTGTACCTTGGTTACCAGCTGATCGCTGGTCTCCTGCCTGCCACACGCAGCGATGCGTGCTGGCCAGCAGGAGACCAACAATCAAAAAAATGTCCAGGACATTCAGCGACGATCAGTGATACCCAGCAGGGGTGCTGATCGTCGCTGAATGTCACACACAGCGATATCGCTGGGAAGATCGCTGTTGCGTCACAAAACTAGTGACTCAGTGTGTGACGGGGGCTTAAGCTATCCCTGCTAGCTTTGCATTGTCTGCAAATTTGATTACTTTACCTTCAGCTCCCTTATCTAGATCATTTATAAAAATGCTGAACAACACTGGGGCCAGGACAGAACCTTGTGGTGTCCCACAATGATTGTAATATATTAAAGGATACATCCTGGACTTTCTGATAACCAAAAAATGTGCCTAAGCATTAATAGGCACGTTAGTTAATGGGTGGGACTTCCAACGTCATTCTGATTGACAGCCAGATTGCCACTGCCTAACTGTCCCACCCCGTTAACAAAGGAAAGCAGAAAAGAATCCACTGCTTTCTTGATGTGACATCAGCAGAGGCAGCTGACAGGAGCGGTCCTTGACCACTCTGTGCTGGGGAAGAATGGTGTCATGCACAACAGGCAAGTAAGTAGCAACTACCTGCCTGTTAATGCTTAGGCACATTTCTTGTTTTTTAAAAGTCCCGGATATACCTTTAGGCAGCATTCACAGATTCAGTATTTGTTCAGTATTTTACATCAGTATTTGTAAGATAAAATCAGGAGAGGAACAATCAGAGAACAAGAATAGGGCTCATACTCACTTGCGAGAAAAACATACGAGTGCAATCTGATAAAAAAAATCGGATTGCGTTCTGACCAATATTAATCTATGAGTCCCCTCCATTTTAACAACCAGTGAAGGCTAAGTATATTTCCCATGACATTTTTACAGATAGTAAATTATTTATTATACCATTTTCCAAATTATTATGCAAATTGGTTTTAAGTGTCATTGCGGTTTTTTTTTTTTTGTAAATGAAACCCATTGATGGTATTGTGTCTCAGGGTTCTTTGGATCACTGAAATCAATCTCAGATACCTGAGATAATTAGTTTGCCATGTGAGCCCAATAAAAGGAAAACTGGATGTTCCACACTATTAAGCAGGCCAGAGTTTTCAAGTAACATGGGAAAGAAAAAGGATCTCTCTGCTGGTGAAAAGCATCAAATAGTGCAATGCCTTGTTCAAGGGATGAAAACATTAGATATTTCCCAAAAACTTAAGCGTGATCATCGTACTGTTAAGAGATTTGTGGCTGATTCTGAGCACAGACGTGTTCGTGCTGATAAAGGCCTAATGAGGAAGGTTTTTGCCAGGCAAGTTCAGCGGATTAAGAGAGCAGCTGCTAAAAAGCCATTACAAACCAGCAAACAGATATTTGAAGCTGCTGGTGCCTCTGGAGTCCCTCGAACCTCAAGGTGTAGGATCCTTCAAAGGCTTGCTGTTGTGCATAAACATACTATTCGGCCACCCCTAAACAGTGCTCACAAGCAGAAACAGTTGCAGTGGGACCAGACATACATGAAGACTAATTTTCTAACAGTCTTTTTACTGGTGATGAGTGTCGAGCAACCCTGGATGGTCCAGATGGATGGAGTAGTGGATGGTTGGTGGATGGCCACCATGTCCCAACAAGGCTGCAACGTCAGCAAGGAGATGGAGGAGTCACGTCTTGGGGAAACAGCTGGCAGGGCCCTTTAAGGTTCCTGAAGGTGTGAAAATGACCTCTGCAAAGTATATAGAGTTTCTGACTGACAACTTTCTTCCATGGTATAAAAAGCAGAAACGTGCCTTCAGGAGCAAAATCATCTTCATGCATGACAATGACAATCTCATGCTGCAAAGAATACCTCTGAGTCACTGGCTGCTATGGGCATAAAAGGAGATAAACTCATGGTGTGGCCACCATTTTCCCCTGACCCCCAACCCTATAGAGAACCTTTGGAGTATCATCAAGCAAAATATCTATGAGGGTGGGAGGCAGTTCACATCAAAACAGCAGCTCTGGGAGGCTTCATGCAAAGAAATACAAGAAGAAACTCTCCAAAAACTCACAAGTTCAATGGATGCAAGAATTGTGAAGGTGATATCAAAGAAGGGTTCCTATGTTAACATGTAACTTGGCCTGTTAGGATGTTTTAGAGTTAAGCAGCTTTTTGTTCAGTGAATGTGACCTACTAATGCTGCAAATTCCACAAATGAGCATTTTCAGTTCTTTAAAACATATCAAATGTTCAGAAATTCTACTGTGCCTAATAATTTGGAACAGTGCATTTTGAGTTTTTATTCATTTTGGAGATTATACTGTTATCATTGGGAGGTTTCTTCAATAAAATTCGATGTATACTCTAACGAGTGATGAATTTTATTAGACTGACTGTCATTTGCACCGACCACTTAGGAAAATCAGAGAAAAATATTTGCATAATAATTTGGAACATGGTGTAGTATAATACATGTACAGAAAGCTACACACGTAAAGCACTCATTATATATCTCACTCACATATTTATATCTAACCATCTTTCTGTATCTATCTATCTATCTATCTATCTATCTATCTTATCTATCTATCTATCTGTCTATCTATTTAATATATATATATATATGAATAACAAAAAACTGACTGAAACACCAAGAACTAGTCTGAACAAGTGCATACCAAAAAACAGCTTACATATCAAAAATAGGAAAATGGTTGCACTCAATAGGGTTAATTCACATCAATGTGAAATACGTAAAATATGAATAGCAAAATGGCTTTAGAAATTTAGGAAAAATAGGAAAAATACACATGGAGACGCTTCGCACAAAATTTGGCAAAAAAATGTGAGCCCATCCACCAATGTCAAGGTAAGTGTTCACACTGACCTACCTGTTCAGTGTGAACACTTACCTAAGGCTAATATCTGTATACATACAGTATATTTAGGATTTACTGAGAAAGGTGTCTACACTTACCCATGCATGCAGATATTAGCCTTAGGTAAGTGTTCACACTGGACAGGGAGGTCAGGGACCCATTCGTTCATGAGAATACCTTGAAGTTGGTGGAAAGGCTCACATTTTTTGGCCAAATTTTGTGTGAAGCGTCTCGTGTATTTTTCCTATTTTTCCTAAATTTCTAAAGCCATTTTGCTATTCACTAGTGTTGAGACTGCCCAATATCCCTAAATATCGGATTGGATCGGCCCGATAATCAAAAAGTATCGGGTATCGCCGATCCGATACCGGAAACACAATGCAAGTCAATGGGACAGAAATATCGGAACTAAAAAAACCTCTTTCTTTCCTTGTAAACACTAGATATACACAAATAGAATATATATATATATATATATATATATATATATATATACATGTCATTGTGACATATATATACATATATTTATAGTTAATACATTTCTACATAGTAAAATAGCCTCTGATTCAATTGCCGGCTTTTGTGAAAATACAGTACCCGACATGAAATGACACATGGTTTACATAGATATAACCATGTCTTTTCATGTAGTTTGATATATGGTTTTCACTAACAATTACATGAGTGTATGTGTGCAAAATTTGACACATGTAGGGGTTAATTAAAGGTGTAAATTCGTAGCAAAAAAATGCGTTTTTTTTACAACGAATTTACACCTTTAATTAACCCCTACATGTGGCAAATTTTGCACACATAAACTCATGTAATTGTTAGTGAAAACCATATATCAAACTACATGAAAAGACATGGTTAACTCTATGTAAACCATGTGTCATTTCATGTCGGGTTCTGTATTTTCACAAAAGCCGGCAATTGAATTAGCGGCTATTATACTATGTAGAAGTGTATGTACTATAAATATAAATATATATATATATATATATGTGTCACAAATTCAATGACATGTATATATTGTGAGACAGTGAAGGGGTGCGTACAGGACGGGGTGTATATCTCGCCCAGGTTTCTTAGCTGGGTCGCATAAGGAAAATAGGAGTGAAGGCAGGATGGCAGTACAATGTTCACTCCACTCCCCATCCAGTATAGGCTTGCAGCTCAACCCTGAGTACACACAGCTGCCTAATTAAGCAGGCAGAAATAGGTGGTAGAGTTACACAGACAGAGCTCTCAGTCTGAATCTAGCTTCAGACGCTGCTGGAGTCTCCTGGAAGCCGAGCTCTGGTAATTATAACTCTGTGTTGTTGTGGCCAGGCTGTTAGAGTCTAGACCACGGTAGTGAGGGAACTAACCGTGTCTAGTTAGCAGCCTGCCAGGCTTAGGATTTTGTTTTATGGTTTTGTTTTATGTTTTGTTGCTGTGGACTTTAATAAGCTGGAAGACGCCAGTTTGCATCAGTGCTGCTGTGTCACGGGTGTGTCGCCATGAAGATCGTCACGATTACACAGCCTGTCTTCTCGCAGCTGAGTTTTTGGTGCTTTGTATTTTTCGGCAGTGAGGGAGTTAATCTCTCTCTCTGTGCTAGATGAGGCCCAGCCTCGCCCAGAAGTGGGATTCCTTCAAATACCTGCCAGTCTGTTAGGGAAGTTGTCGGTGAAAGTATTCCTTGCAGACAAAGTGAAGTGTACTTTGTGTGGTTTTTTCCCTTCCTCGCTTTATTATTTATCTCCTTACCCGTTGGTGTTCCCTCTGTTGTTGTGGTGCGAGTTTTTGTATGCAAGGTGG
The DNA here is from genome assembly GCA_033576555.1 of Oophaga sylvatica. Classification (NCBI taxonomy): domain Eukaryota; kingdom Metazoa; phylum Chordata; class Amphibia; order Anura; family Dendrobatidae; genus Oophaga; species Oophaga sylvatica. The sequence goes on along the minus strand of JARQOD010000001.1, from coordinate 589,897,647 downwards.
TTTTTTGGTTTTCCCCTTGTACTGTCTCGTTCGTCTAGTACTGTGTGTTGGTTTATATTATCCTGTCCCCTGTTGTTGTGATCGGGGTCCTTCTCAGGACTAGATTACTGAGGTTCAGGGATCCTCAGGAGATAGGGGTTACACTGGCGGCCTGGACCTCTGTACCTTTAACAGTACCTCCAGGTAAAGGGATTAGATAGGGCCCCAGCTTAGGGTCAGCTTAGGCTCCTGACCTCCTGTACGCAGAGACTGCGTGACATTTTCACCGACCGACAAAAGATTCTCTCCAGCTACCATGGATCCAGTAGCCAGTCTTGCTCGGCAGTTGCAGAGTTTGCCCATGGAGCTGGCGGACGTTAAGTCCAAGGTTTTGTATCCCCCGGAGCAAGCCGGACCAGAACCTAAAGTAGCTCTCCCTGACAGGTTCACTGGGGGGCTGGACAAGTTTTTTGTTTTCCGGGAGGCATGTAAATTGTACTTTCGGCTGCGGCCTCGGTCATCGGGGAGTGAAGAACAAAGGGTGGGAATTATCATCTCGCTCCTACAAGGGGACCCACAATCATGGGCATTCTCTCTTCCCCAGGCTCCCCGGCTCTCCAGTCAGTGGATAGGTTTTTTGTTGCTCTGGGTCTCGTATATGATGACCCGGATCGGATCTCCCTTGCTGAATCTAAGTTACGTAGGATCCAGCAGGGAGATCGTCCGGCGGAGGAATTCTGTTCGGAGTTCCGTAGGTGGGCCACGGACACCCAGTGGAATGACCCGGCTCTTAGGAGCCAGTTTTGTCAAGGTTTATCTGACAAATTAAAGGATGTGTTGGTACAGTATGACCCTCCCGCGTCACTGGAAGCCGCTATGGCCCTTGCTATTCGCATTGACAGACGGCTTCGGGAGAGGTGCGGGGTAACTCCACCCCTGTGATGACTCCACCTTCTTCAAGGGTCCCTTATATGGAGGTTCCCCTGGTCAGTCCAGAGGAGCCTATGCAATTAGGAGGGACATCATTTCGAGGGAGGGGACCGGCGGTGCGCCACAAGACAGGAAGGTGTTTCTTCTGCTGGAGAAAGGGACATTTTATTGGGGGGTGTCCATCCCGTCCTTTGCAGAATAAAGGGTCGTCGGAAAACTATTGATCCCAGGTTGTGTGGTGGACGGCAATCTGGGAGTAGGTATTTCGTCCCTAGGTTCGTCTCAGTTTCTCGTACCGGCGGAGGTGGTGGTGGGTACAAGAACTGAGAGGATATCTGTTCTTCTGGATAGTGGGGCCGGGACTAATCTGGTGGACGCTCGGTTTGCCCGGGTTCAAGGTATGCGATTGAGTGTGTTGGCTAAACCCATCCCCATATTCTCGATCGACGCCAGGCCTCTCGGTCAGGGAAGTTTTTTGCAAGCTGTGCATAACGTAAAACTTCAAGTGGGAGTGATACATAAAGAACTGTTGTCTTGTTACGTGTTGGAGGGTCTTCCCACTCCTATAGTGTTGGGCCTTCCTTGGTTAACTAAGCATAACCCTGTAATTAATTGGCAATCCAGAGAGATAAGCCAATGGAGTGAATTCTGTAATAAAAACTGCATGAATACGGTCATCGGTGCGGTCACTCCTAGGGTCTTACCTCCATTTCTGGCGGACTTTGAGGATGTATTCTCGGAGAAAGGGTGTCAGGAACTACCTCCTCATCGCGTGTATGACTGTTCTGTAAAACTGCTCCCTGAGGCCAAGTTACCTAAATCTAGGTTGTATAACCTATTGGTCCAGAGAGGCAGGACATGAAGGATTATACTTTTGAAAGTCTGGCTAAGGGGCATATTAGACCTTCATCTTCCCGGTGGCCGCGGGGTTCTTCTTTGTGAAGAAGAAAGATGGAGGCCTACGACCTTGCCTGGATTTCCGTGAACTTAATCGTATTACGGTCCGAGATCCATATCCGCTCCCACTTATTCCCGATCTCTTCAATCAGATCGTGGGCGCCAAATGGTTCTCTAAGTTGGATCTCAGGGGGGCATACAATCTGATTAGGATGAAGGAGGGGGATGAGTGGAAGACGGCGTTTAACACTCCGGAGGGGCATTATGAGAACCTTGTCATGCCATTCGGTCTGACTAATGCCCCGGCGGTGTTCCAACACTTTTAAATTACATTTTTCGCCACCTGGTGGGACAGTTTGTTGTCATATATCTGGATGATATCTTAATTTACTCGCCGGATCTTGTGTCTCATCAGGAGCATGTTAGGCAGGTGTTACAGATCTTGTGGGATAATAAACTGTACGCCAAATGGGAAAAGTGTATGTTCGCCATACAGGAACTCCAGTTTTTAGGCTTCCTGGTGTCAGCATCGGGTTTTCGTATGGACCCTGGGAAAGTGCGGGCAGTTCTTGAGTGGGATCTGCCAGAGAATCTTAAGGCACTACAACGTTTCCTGGGGTTTGCTAATTATTACCGGAAATTTATTCGTAATTTCTCATCCATGGTTAAACCTCTCATGACAAAAAAAGGGACGGATTTTTCTAGGTGGTCTGACAAGGCTTGTCTAGCATTCTCCTCCTTGAAAAAATGTTTTGCCTCGGCACCCATACTCATTCAACCTGATGCGTCACAGTCGTTCATTGTAGAGGTAGACGCTTCCGAGGTAGGGGTGGGAGCAGTATTGTCACAGGGTCGTCCCTGGTAAGTGGCATCCGTGCGCCTTTTTCTCTAAAAAATTGTCGTCCGCTGAGAGGAATTACGATGTCGGCAATAGGGAACTCTTGGCCATTAAGTTAGCTTTTGAGGAGTGGCGCCATTTTTTGGAGGGGGCAGTCCATCCGGTCACCGTCATCACCGATCACAAGAATCTGCTATATCTGGAGTCCGCAAAACGTCTGAATCCCAGACAAGCTAGGAGGTCGTTGTTTTTTACCAGGTTTAATTTTGTCGTCACATATCGTCCTGGGTCAAAAAATGTAAAGGCGGATGCCTTATCTCGTAGTTTCCCTGGGGCCAGGAATACAGATGACCCGGTTCCTATCCTTCAGGAGGGGGTGGTGGGGTCGGCAGTATGCTCTGAGCTTGAGGAGGAGGTATTGGAGGCTCAGGGGGATGCCCCTGTTGGACCTCCAGGGAGACTGTTTGTTCCAGATCAGTTGCGACAAAAGGTGATCGAGGCACACCATAACTCAGCTTTGGCAGGACACCCAGGGAGTAAAGCAACTGTGGATCTCCTCTCGCGTCGGTTTTGGTGGCCTAACTTACATAGGGAGGTGGTAACTTTTGTCGCGTCCTGTGGGGTTTGTGCGGGCTCTAAGACCCCACATACCCGTCCGTCTGGGGCCCTCTTACCTTTGAAGATCCCGGAGCGTCCTTGGACTCATCTGTCCATGGACTTTATTACTGACCTCCCGCCGTCTTCGGGTAAAACGGTCATACTTGTTGTAGTGGACAGGTTCAGCAAGATGGCACATTTCATCGCTCTTCCTGCTCTTCCTAATGCTAAAACTCTTGCGCAGGTGTTCATTGGGGAGATTGTGAGGCTTCACGGGGTACCCTCTGATGTGGTGTCTGATCGGGGGTCTCAGTTTGTGTCCAAATTCTGGAAGGCATTTTGTACACGGCGGGGGATGCATTTGTCGTTTTCATCGGCTTTTCATCCTCAGACTAATGGTCAGATGGAACGTCTGAACCAGAGCTTGGAGACATATCTCCGGTGTTTTGTGTCAGAGAACCAGGAGGACTGGGCTTCTTTCTTGCCTCTGGCAGAGTTTGCTCTTAATAATAGGCGGAGCGAGTCCACTGGTAAGTCCCCGTTTTTTGGGGCATATGGTTTTCACCCCCAGTTTTGTACTTTCAGTAGGGGGGCTCTTCGGGGTGTGGTGTAATGACCCTGATGCAGCTAGGGGGCACTGTGTATGGCCCTCGGGAAATGCATGGAAGCATGTGATGGATGGATGGTATGTATCACAGAGGTGGGTGGCCCTATGATGGAAGCCTGGATATGTTTTGGTTCAGCAGATCTACTGCTGAGTTGTGCTATACATTGGGAGGCTTCCAGGTGACTTGGAGAGCTGGGCGGGTCCAGTCACCTACAAACCCACCCAAGGGGTATGTGTCTGAATACCCAAGATAAAACCTGTATGTGGTTGTGTGTATCTGAAGGACCTGTAATGAGGTCATGATCAGGTGACCTAACCATGTGATCCTGACCTCACCTGTGGGCGGGGTTACACCCATGAAATGGAGTGTGCTTCACCTGGAAGAGAGTGTTGTGGGAGTCTGCCAGTGTGGACAGACTTCCCTGTGTCCCGGCGGGACATCACAGAGAGGACTCTGTGTCTGAAGAGTGAGGTTCCAGGCTGGAGCTGAAGTACTGGAGAACTGTACTATATGTTACTATGAGGTTTATGATGTAATAAACCTAAGGACTTTTTGCATAAGAAAGTGTCTCCTGATTTGCCTCTGAAGCAGCCGAGTGAGTAAAACCTTACAATTGGTGGATGGAATGCTGGCAGCGACCCAAGGAGCACATGTTGCAGGACTGGGAATCAGGAACGGACGGTCTGTGAAAACCGTGAGTGTGACCAGTGGTCACGAATAATCTGTGGTTATGTTTATGTGGTGCCTCTGATATAAGGTATCTAAAGAAGCTGTTAAGCAGTGGTGACAGACAGGAGTCTGTGTTATGTTGACCGGGGTCATTGAAAATTGAGGAAAAAGCATGCTGGTAGGATACCTCAGAGGAGGTGTCCGGAAAATCTCTCTGGCCGAGAGTGTAACAGACAGGAGTCTGTGTTGTACTGACGGGTCAGTGAAAGACTGTTTTTTTTTTCCTCTGTGGGATGCCTCTGAGAGAGGAGGTGTCTGGAAAATCTCTCTGGCTGAGAGTGTAACAGACAGGAGTCTGTGGTGTGCTGACGGGTCAGTGAAAGCTGTTTTTCCTTTGTCGGATGCCTCTGAGAGGAGGTGTCCGGAAATCTCTGTGGCCGAGAGTGTGACAGACAGGAGTCTGTGTTGTGCTGACGGGTCAGTGAGAAACTGTTTTTTTTTTTTTGGTGTTTTTTTTCTCTGGAACACGTGTAAGGTGTGTGCTGTGGCTCGGAGGAGTCATGAAGGTGACAAGCGGCTGGCTGTGACTCATGGGGTCACGAAGGTGACAAGCGGCAAGACAGCGCAGAGTGCAGAGACTTGTGGTAGCAGGAGCTACAGTGACTGTTGCAGCAAGAGGTTCTGCAGCAGCCGGAGCTGCAGTAACAGCCACAGCAGCTTAGGAGTAGCATCGGGAGGTGCTGGTTGTTGGTGGCTGCTACCGAAGCGGTGGCAGTACCAGCAGGAGCTGGTGAGGTACCATAAGGACATCAGAGGTCCAGAGTGGGTGACCTCTTAAAGGAACAGTACCAGCCCAAAGAGACATAAGGGTCTGTGCGAACTGGGGCCTGGTAGAGCCGTGGCAGAGTCCACGGTGTATAACCCAAGGAGGGGTGATGGCCCAAAAGGGGGCGGAGTCACAAAAGGGGGTGGCAACCCAAAAGGGGATAGTTGGCAAAAATGGGGTGGAGGATCCCAACGTTAAAGGGGAGGTGCAGACCAACTGTTGCCCGGGGCAAATATGTTATCTGTGTCCAGTCTGCCTTATGAACTATCCACCCGGCACACTACTACGGGGGTGTACCCTGCAGATACACGATGAAGAGGTGGTGGGTCTGGTCGACTCGGGGAGTCAGGTGACTCTAGTGAGGGTTGCACCTGAGGGTTTCAAATACCTGGAAGAAAGGTCGGGGTCACCTGTATCCATGGGGACACAAAGGATTATTCAGTGGCCAGGGTAATCTTTGAGACAGGCTGGGACATTGCAGGACAGGATGTCGCTATAATCCCTAATTTGTCATGTCCAGTGGTCATAGGTCGGGACTCTAAACTGTTCTCTGGCTTGTGGGACAGGGGAGTTCCTTTACAGCAGGAGGGAGGCCTCTCTACTGTTGGGGTGGCAGACATTGGTACAGTGACACCTCCCAAAACTGATGAGTCAGACGGTGACACAGGAGGAAAGGATACGTCTGCCCGACTGACTGACATGATGTCCTCTGAAATGTATGACAACAGAACCCATGACAATGTGGTAGTTAAGACCTCTAGAACGGACACCCGGTTAGAGGGTAACGGGAGGGGCCCGAGAGTGACTCCTGTCCAGACTGTGACTCGACCGCAAGGGAAAGCGAGTGCAGTAACGTGGAGCCGAGTAAAAATGGCCGATCTTCCTCTCACCGCAGGGGCCGCGGAAAGGCGGGACAGGCTACATCCTCTAAGAAGAGAAATGATGAGGAAGAGTCAGGGTCAGCTACCGGTCAGGTGACTGTCCTTGATAAGGAGGCAGAGCTGGAGCTCTCTGAAGTTACCGGGAGTCGTGAGACAGTGGAAACTGCGGATGCAGGAACGGGCGGAACTCTGGAGAGGCAGAGTGTGTGTGGGCAAGAGTGCCCATCTGAAAATGTAATTAAAGAAGTAATGGTGCGACAGGTGCTGGCTAAAAGAGAGCAGGACCAGGAGATAGAGCTGTGTAAAGAGGCAGTCGAGCAGGAAAGGGTCCTGAGACGAATAATTGAGCACAGAATGGAGGAGCTGGAGAAGGAGGTCTCTAAGCTCAGAGATCATCTGTCAGCGTGTCATAGTATGAACAAGGCCCTATGGAAAGATATGGAGGTGCTCAGAGAGGCCCAAGAGAAGCATCAGCAGGAGCTTCTCCGGAGGGATGATGAGTGTCGTGGCTTGGCAGAAGAGCGAGATAGAGTTCTCAGAGAGCTCAAGATAAAGGAGGAGACTAGTGCTCAGCTCCAGAAATCCACGGGAGAAGAAATCCAGCAGAAGTGCCATGCAGATGGATACACAAGGGAGAGCGATGTCTTGGAAAACTGTACTAACACTCAGGACGAGGAGGTCCAACAGTCTGTCCAAGAATGTGACGGGTCGGTTTTCAAGTGTGTAATAGAGATACCCGAAGACATGCAAGAAGTGTGTGCCATTGAGGAGGTGCATGAGGCCTTTAGAAAGGCAGTAGAAGCATGCAGTGTGAACTGGGTGCCAGAATTGAAACAGTTGGTCTTACTGTCGACTAGGGAAGTCACGATGAAGCGGGTGGCTATCCTGAGGGACATGCACCTACATTGTCTCCGCACGAAACAGGTGATCCTGTTGAGAAATAAAGAAGCCGCTCGACGTCTGGAGCAAGCAAGAAAGACTCAAAATCAGCTTGGTTTGATGGAAGACATCATTCAAGTGCGCAGAGGTCTGGTGAAGAAGGTCATCGGAAGACTCGGGAAAGTGATGCAGAAGATGGTGAATAAGTCCGGTGTGACGAGAGTCAGGATTCCGGCTGATTACGAAGTCCAGGTAGTGGCTAAAGATGGGATGGTTCCGTTCCTCATTATCGGTCCAGGGAGAGCCTTGGAAATATCCGGATGCTCCTGGAGTATCGTACCTGAGAGAAGTAGAGCAGCTACAACTTGAGAGGGAGCAGGTCAACAGAGAGCTGCAGGAAATGGAAAGAAGATGGCCGCCACCTTCAACCCGAGGTATTGAGAGGCGAAGAGGTTCGCTTAAGACTACAAGTACTCAAGCTGGAGCTAATACAGGAAATAGGTCGCCTGATGGAAGAGGTAGAAGTAGTAATGCCTCAGTTAGCTCAGTGATGAGTGACATAAGCAGGAGAACCTGTAGTGGACGAAATAACAAGGACTCAGACCAGACAGGACGTATGGGTGCAAGGGAATTGCGACGCCGTACTGACTGCTGGGGATGCGGGTGGTCTGACAGGGGGGAGTCAGCAACAGATGTGACAGAGTCGGAGGACAGACGCCTACAAAAGAGATCAGTAGCAGGGCCCGACTTAGAGAGACGGTGTGACTGGCAGAGACGACCGAGAAGGATCTCTGGTCGGGTAACAAGTGTTCAACCCCACAAGTTTGAACAGAGGGGGGAGGTATGTGGTGTATTGACCCCTGATGCAGCTAGGGGGCACTGTGTATGGCCCTCGGGATATGCATGGAAGCATGTGATGGATGGACGGTATGTATCACAGAGGTGGGTGGCCCTGTGATGGAAGCCTGGATATGTTTTGGTTCAGCAGATCTACTGCTGAGTTGTGCTATACATTGGGAGGCTTCCAGGTGACTTGGAGAGCTGGGCGGGTCCAGTCACCTACAAACCCACCCAAGGAGTATGTGTCTGAATACCCAAGATAAAACCTGTATTTGGTTGTGTGTATCTGAAGGACCTGTGATGAGGTCATGATCAGGTGACCTAACCATGTGATCCTGACCTCACCTGTGGGCGGGGTTACACCTATGAAATGGTGTGCTTCACCTGGAAGAGAGTGTTGTGGGAGTCTGCCAGTGTGGACAGACTTCCATGTGTCCCGGCGAGACATCACAGAGAGGACTCTGTGTCTGAAGAGTGAGGTTCCAGGCTGGAGCTGAAGTACTGGAGAACTGTACTATATGTTACTATGTGGTTTATGATGTAATAAACCTAAGGACTTTTTGCATAAGAAAGTGTCTACTGATTTGCCTCTGAAGCAGCCGAGTGAGTAAAACCTTACAGGGGGTTCCTGAGGAAGAACGATTTTCGTCATCACTCGCTTCAGTGTGGAGAGGGGTGCTGAATAATCTGAATTCTATGGGGAACCGATACAAACGTATGGCTGATAGGAGGAGAGTGTCTGGTCCGGACCTGAGTGTGAACGATCGGGTATGGTTGTCTACCAGGAATATTAAACTTAAGGTTCCCTCCTGGAAACTGGGTCCCAGGTTCATTGGGCCGTACAGGATCAGTTCTATAATTAATCCGGTGGCATTTCGTCTTGACCTCCCCCCTACGTTTAAAATTCACAACGTATTCCACAGATCGTTGCTTAAGAGGTATGTGGCGCCGGTGATACCGTCACCTTTACCTCCTCCTCCAGTGGTGGTCAATGGTAACTTGGAGTTTCAGGTATCAAAAGTCATCGATTCACGCTTTAATCACCGGTCCCTTCAGTACCTGGTTCATTGGAAGGGGTATGGTCCTGAGGAGAGGATGTGGGTTCCTGCGTCGGATATTAAAGCAGACCGATTAATTCGGGCCTTCCACATGACTCACCCGGATAAACCTGGCCCTGAGGGTCCGGAGGTCCCTCGTAGAAGGGGGGGTACTGTCACGGGTGTGTCACCACGAAGATCGTCACGATTACACAGCCTGACTTCTCGCAGCTGAGTTTTTGGTGCTTTGTATTTTTTGGCAGTGAGGGAGTTAATTCTCTCTCTCTGTGCTAGATGAGGCCCAGCCTCGCCCAGCTGCAGTCAATGCTGCAGAAGTGGGACTCCTTCAAATACCTGCCAGTCTGTTAGGGAAGTTGTCGGTGAAAGCATTCCTTGCAGACAAACAGAGCGGCTTGTGGTATTTTGGAGTTTGGAGTGAAGTGTACTTTGTGTGATTTTTTCCCTTCCTCGCTTTATTATTTATCTCCTTACCCGTTGGTGTTCCCTCTGTTGTTGTGGTGCGAGTTTTTGTATGCAAGGTGGTTTTTTGGTTTTCCCCTTGTACTGTCTCGTTCGTCTAGTACTGTGTGTTGGTTTATATTATCCTGTCCCCTGTTGTTGTGATCGGGGTCCTTCTCAGGACTAGATTACTGAGGTTCAGGGATCCTCAGGAGATAGGGGTTACGCTGGCGGCCTGGACCTCTGTACCTTTAACAGTACCTCCAGATTAAGGGATTAGTTAGGGCCCCAGCTTAGGGTCAGCTTAGGCCCCTGACCTCCTGTACGCAGAGACTGCGTGACATGCTGTCGGTGATTGGACTCTTTATGCCACTCCGTCTACCCGAGACGGCGATCCCAGAGCTATATACCCCCTGAACTGGTTACAATATATATATATGAGGTGTAAATTGTTGAAAAAAAAATGCATGGGCTCCCGCCCTATTTTCTCAACCAGACAGACAAAGCCAGCGAGTGGGGGCAGATAATAATAGCCCCCCCCGGCTACTAACATCTGCCCCCAGACTCCACAGAAAAGGCAAATCTATAATTAGATTCACCCTTTCTGGCACTTTGCCCGTCTATTCCCATTGCCCTGTAGCGGTGGCGAATGGGTTAATAAGGGGTTAAAGCCACCTTGCTATTGAAAGGTGAGTTTAAGCCAGGTTAATAATTGAGAGCTGTCAATTAGACAACTATCAATTATTAATCCTATTGTATGAAATAAAAATAAAACACACACACTTTAATTAAAAATCATTTTAATGAAATAAACACACAGTTTTTGACAAGATTTTATTTTACTGCCATTCCTTGCAAAGCCCTTGTTCACCTGTAATAAAAATAAAATAATAAAGCAACATTATTCTTACCTATCCGATGTTCAGTCAGGTCCCCCGATGTAATCCTTCTGAAAGGGTTAATGTTTAGAGCAGAGACCGCAGCTAATGCTGACAGTCTCACAGTAAACCCCTGAATGAATCATCTCCTCTCCAGGCTGACAGGAGAGGAAGTGGTTAGCATAATTGATTGCTTCCCTCTTTCACTTCAGGTCAGCCAGAGACACCGCACTGCATCAGTGACGTCAGAGGGAATCCCGGCTGACCTGAAGTGAACTGATTAACAAAAATAAGGGATCCCCTTGAAAAAAAAAATGGAGTGGGGTCCCCCCTATTTTTGTTAACCAGCCTGATAAAGCAGACTACTGAGGCCTAGTTTTTCAGGCTGTTAAGGAGCCAATATCCATGGACCTTGCAAGCCTGATAATACCAGGCCACAGCAGTCTGCTTATCTTGGCTGGTTAACAAAAATAGGGGATCCCCTCGAAAAAAAATGGCGTGGGGTCCCCCCTATTTTTGTTAACCAGCCAGATGAAACAGACTGCTGAGGCCTGGTTTTTCAGGCTGGTAAGGATCCAATATCCATGAACCTTGCAAGCCTGATAATACCAGGCCACAGCAGTCTGCTTAGCTTGGCTGGTTAACAAAAATAGGGGATCCCCTCGAAAAAAAAATGGCGTGGGGGTCCCCCTATTTTTGTTAACCAGCCAAGTAAAAAGCAGACTGCAGCGGCCTGGTATTAAAAGACTGTGAAGGCCCATGGATTTTGGCCCTCAACAGCCTAAAAATACCAGGCTGCAGCAGCCCCACAATTGGCGCATCCAAAGATGCGCCAATTGTGGCACTTTACCTGGCTCTTCCCACTTGCCCTGTAGCGGTGGCAAGTGGGGTAATAAGGGGTTAATGTCACCTTTGATTGATCGGTGACAATAAGCCCGGTTAATAATGGAGAGGCGTCAATAAGACACCGATCCATTATTAATCATAGTTTGTAAATTTTTTAAAAAATACACAGCCAGAAAAAAGTATTTTAATGAAATAAAACAACACACAGTTTTCATTATTTTTATTTCACGCTCATCCTGCGACGCCATCGTTCTCCTGTAAAAAAAAAAAAATAACAAACCAACACAAATACTCCCTGTCCGACGCAGTCCAAAATCACGAGTGTCCCACGACGAGACCAGCTCTGCTACATCTGGATGACAGGCTGAGCCTGACATCCACATAGAGCAGAGCTGCTTACCATTGCGGCTTCCCAGGAGGTGACGTCATCCGGACTGGTTTGCGGCCAGCTGTCGCGAGAGTACAGCTGGCCGAGATTACCCAGTACCCGGCAGTTATCGCGAGATGCTGCACGTGACCGCCAGGGAGAGGGTAATCGCCGGCCTGGATGAATGGATGGACGTGACCGCCGGGGATCTTCTGCCAGGTAAGTGTTGCTGAACCCTGACAGACCCGACCGAAACTGACAGTGACAGTTTCGGGAAGTTCCTGTGTCACGTACTTAGTTCTGTGACACAGGAATTCCCCATAGACTTTGTCGGAAAACTCCGATTCCGGTATCCGATATGACAAAAATATCGGAACTCAGAATTGGAATTCAGATACAGCAAATATCGGCCGATACCCGATATTTGCAGTATCGGAATGCTCAACACTACTATTCACATTTCATGTATTTCACATTGACATGCTTTAACACTATTGAGAGCAGCCATTTTCCTATTTTTGATATATATATATATATATATATATATATATCACGCTGTATAACAGTTATAGATAATGTCAGTAATCTATATCAAGTGGGACAACATTCTATATACCATATAAATAGGTTATATCAACATGAACATATAGTATTTGATAACATAGTATTACCTGACATAATATCCGAAGTACTGAGGATCTATACTGGATCTGTTTCACGCTGTCTCAGGCTAGAGGTAGACCGGGGTCTATACTGACCCTAAACTGGGGTCCTGACTAGTCCCTCTACCTGGAGGTACTGTTAATGGTACAGAGGTCCAGGCCGCCAGCGTAACCCTATCTCCTATAAGTCCCTGACCACTGTAATCTAGTCCTTAGAAGGACCCTGATTACCACAACAGGGATATGGGCAGGTCACCGCTTAATAAACAGTAAAGACAAACGAGACAGACAGGGGATAAAGTAAATACTGTCTTGCATACAACACTTAAACACAGAGGGAACACAAAAGGTCTAGGAGATAAACTATAAGCGAGGAGAGGAGAAACCACAAAGGAGCTCTTAGCTTAAGTCTTCTCAGAAACGATCCTATCTGCTGGTCTGTATGAATGCTTTCACCGGCATCTCCCAAGCAGACTGGCAGGTATATAAAGGAAGCTAATTAGTGCATAATCAAACTGCAGCCGGGCGAGGCTGGACCTAGTCTTAGCACAGAGCTAGGTAGAATTAACTCCCTCACTGCCAAACACAAAGAAACAGCAACTCAGCTGCGAGAAGTCAGAATGTGTAATCGCGATGATCTTTGTGGCGATACACCCATGACAGTACCCCCCCTTCTACGAGGGGCCTCCGGACCCTCAGGGCCAGGTTTGCCCGGGTGAGTTGTGTGGAAGGTCCGAACCAATCGATCTGCGTTAATATCAGACGCAGGAACCCACGTCCTCTCCTCAGGACCATACCCCTTCCAATGAACCAAGTACTGAAGGGACCGGCGATTCAGACGTGAGTCAATGATCTTCGACACCTGAAATTCCAAGTTACCATTGACCACCACTGGAGGAGGAGGTAGAGGTGACGGTATAACTGGCGCCACGTACCTCTTAAGCAACGATTTGTGGAACACATTGTGGATTTTAAACGTAGGAGGGAGGTCCAGACGAAATGCCACAGGATTAATTATAGAACTAATCCTGTACGGCCCGATGAACCTGGGACCCAGTTTCCAGGAGGGAACCTTGAGTTTAATATTCTTGGTAGACAACCATACCAGATCGTTCACACTAAGGTCCGGACCAGACACTCTCCTCCTATCAGCCATACGTTTGTATCGGTTCCCCATAGTGCTCAGATTATTAAGCACTCCTCTCCACACTGAAGCAAGTGACGACGAGAATCGCTCCTCCTCAGGAACCCCAGAAGGGCCCCCCCATTGAAAGTACAAAACTGGGGATGAAAACCATATGCCCCAAAAAACGGGGACTTACCAGTGGACTCGCTCCGCCTATTGTTAAGAGCGAACTCTGCCAGCAGCAAGAAAGAAGACCAGTCCTCCTGGTTCTCTGAGACAAAACACCGAAGATATGTCTCTAGGCTCTGATTCAGACGCTCTGTCTGACCATTGGTCTGCGGATGAAAAGCCGAGGAAAATGACAATTGCATCCCCCGACGTGAACAAAATGCCCTCCAGAATTTGGACACAAACTGAGACCCCCTATCTGACACCACATCAGAAGGCAACCCGTGAAGTCTCACAATCTCCCCAATGAACACCTGCGACAGAGTTTTAGCATTAGGAAGAGCAGGAAGAGCAATGAAATGTGCCATCTTACTGAACCTGTCAACTACAACTAGTATGACAGTTTTCCCTGACGACGGAAGGAGGTCCGTAATGAAGTCCATAGACAGATGAGTCCATGGACGCTCCGGAATTTTCAAAGGTAAGAGGGTCCCAGACGGACGGGTATGTGGGGTCTTAGAGCGAGCACAAACCCCACAGGACGCGACAAAAGTTACTACCTCTTTATTTAAGTTAGGCCACCAAAACCGGCGAGAAAGGAGATCCACAGTTGCTTTACTCCCTGGGTGTCCTGCCAAAGCAGAATTATGATGTGCCTCGATAACTTTTTGTCTTAACTGATCTGGAACAAACAGTTTCCCTGGAGGTCCTACAGGGGCGTCCCCCTGAGCCTCCAATACCTCCTCCTCAAGCTCAGAGCATACAGCCGACACCACAACTCCCTCCTGAAGGATAGGAACCGGGTCATCCGTCTTCCCGGCCCCTGGGAAACTACGAGATAAGGCATCAGCCTTAACATTTTTTGACCCAGGACGATATGTGACGACAAAATTAAACCTGGTAAAAAACAACGACCATCTAGCTTGTCTGGAATTCAGACGCTTTGCAGATTCTAAATACAGGAGGTTCTTGTGATCAGTAATGACGGTGACCGGGTGGACTGCCCCCTCCAAAAAGTGATGCCATTCCTCAAAAGCCAACTTAATGGCCAAGAGTTCCCTATTGCCGACATCATAATTCCTCTCGGCGGACGACAATTTTTTAGAGAAGAAAGCGCACGGATGCCATTTACCAGGGGACGGACCTTGGGATAATACCGCACCCACCCCTACGTCAGACGCGTCTACCTCCACAATGAACGGTTGTGATGCATCAGGTTGAATAAGTATGGGTGCCGAAGCAAAACATTTTTTCAAGGAGGAAAATGCTTGACAAGCTTTGTCAGACCACCTAGAAAAATCCATCCCTTTTTTTGTCATGTCAGTGAGAGGTTTGACAACAGATGAGAAATTACGAATAAATTTCCGGTAGTAGTTAGCAAACCCCAGGAAACGCTGCAGTGCCTTAAGATCCTCTGGCCGATCCCATTCAAGCACTGCTCTCACTTTCCCAGGGTCCATACGGAAACCGGAAGCTGACACCAGGAAACCCAAAAACTGAAGTTCCTGTACGGCGAATACACACTTTTCCCATTTGGCGTACAGTTTATTGTCTCGCAAGATCTGCAACACCTGTCTCACATGCTCCTGATGAGACACAAGATCTGGCGAGTAAATTAAGATGTCATCTAAATAAACGACCACAAACTGCCCCACAAGGTGGCGAAAGATGTCATTAACAAAATGTTGAAACACCGCCGGGGCAGTAGTCAGACCAAAAGGCATGACAAGGTTCTCATAATGTCCTTCCGGAGTGTTAAACGCCGTCTTCCACTCATCCCCCTCCTTTATCCTAATCAGATTATACGCCCCCCTGAGATCCAACTTAGAGAACCATTTGGCGCCCACAATCTGATTGAAGAGATCAGGAATAAGTGGGAGCGGATACGGATCTCGGACAGTAATCCGATTAAGCTCACGGAAATCCAAGCAAGGGCGTAGGCCTCCATCTTTTTTCTTCACAAAGAAGAACCCCGCGGCCACTGGGGAAGATGAAGGTCTAATATGCCCCTTGGCCAGACTTTCCGAAATATAATCCTTCATAGCCTGCCTCTCAGGACCAGAAAGGTTATATAACCTAGATTTAGGTAACTTAGCATCAGGAAGCAATTTTATTGAACAGTCATACGCGCGATGAGGAGGTAATTCTTGACACCCTCCTCAGAGAACACATCCTCAAAGTCCTCCAGAAAAGGAGGCAAAGTTCTAGGCACGAACGCACTGTTGACCGTGTTCATGCAGTTACTCTTGTAAAATTCACTCCACTGGCTTATCTCTCTGGATTGCCAATTAATCACTGGGTTATGTTTAGCCAACCAAGGAAGTCCCAACACAATAGGAGTAGGAAGACCTTCCAACACATAACAAGACAATCGTTCTTTATGTAATGCCCCTACTCGAAGGTCTATGTTATGAACAGCTTGTACAAAGCTACCTTGACCGAGAGGCCTGGCGTCAATAGAGAAAATAGGGATCGGTTTGGCCAATACACTCAGTTGCATACCTTGCACCTGGGCAAACCGAGCGTCCACCAGATTAGCCCCGGACCCACTATCAAGAAGAACAGAAATCCTCTCAGCTCTCGTACCTACCACCACCTCCGCTGGTACGAGAAACTGAGACGGACCTGGGGACGAAATACATACTCCCAGGTTGTCGTCCACCACACAACCTGGGATTAACAGTTTTCCGGCGACTTCTTGCTCAGCGAGGCATGGGATGGACACCCCTCAACAAAATGCCACTCTCTCCCGCAGAAGAAACACTTTCTTGTCTTGCGGCGCACCGCCGATCCCCTCCCTCGAAAAGATGTCCCTCCCAACTGCATAGGTTCCTCAGAACAGACCAGGGGAACCTCAATATAAGGGACTTTAGTAGTGGGTGGAGTCATAACAGGGGGCGGAGTTACCTCGCACCTCTCCCGAAGCCGTCTATCAATGCGAATAGCAAGGGCCATAGCGGCCTCCAGAGACGGGGGAGAATCATACTGAGCCAACACGTCTTTTAATTTGTCAGATAACCCTTGACAAAACTGGCTCCTAAGAGCTGGGTCATTCCACTGAGTATCTGTGGCCCATCTACGGAACTCAGAAGAAAACTCCTCTGCCGGACGATCTCCCTGCTGTATCTTACGTAACTTCGTTTCAGCAAGGGAGACCCGATCCGGGTCATCATATACCAGACCCAGGGCAGTAAAAAATCGATCTACTGACTGAAGAGCCGGGGAGCCCGGAGGAAGAGAGAACGCCCAGGATTGAGGGTCCCCTTGTAAGAGCGAGATGACAATTCCCACCCTCTGCTCTTCACTCCCCGATGACCGAGGCCGTAGCCGAAAATATAACTTACATGCCTCCCGGAAGGTAAAAAATTTGTCCCGCCCACCAGTGAACCTGTCTGGGAGAGCAACTTTAGGTTCAGATCTGGATTGCTCCGGGGGGAACAAAACCTTGGACTTAATGTCCGTCAGCTCCATGGACAAACTCTGCAACTGCAGGGCAAGCTGGGCTACTGGATCCATGGTAGCTGGGGAGAATCTTTTTAGTATGGCCGGTGAAAATATCACGCTGTATAACAGTTATAGATAATGTCAGTAATCTATATCAAGTGGGACAACATTCTATATACCATATAAATAGGTTATATCAACATGAACATATAGTATTTGATAACATAGTATTACCTGACATAATATCCGAAGTACTGAGGATCTATACTGGATCTGTTTCACGCTGTCTCAGGCTAGAGGTGGACCGGGGTCTATACTGACCCTAAACTGGGGTCCTGACTAGTCCCTCTACCTGGAGGTACTGTTAATGGTACAGAGGTCCAGGCCGCCAGCGTAACCCTATCTCCTATACGTCCCTGACCACTGTAATCTAGTCCTTAGAAGGACCCTGATTACCACAACAGGGATATGGGCAGGTCACCGCTTAATAAACAGTAAAGACAAACGAGACAGACAGGGGATAAAGTAAATACTGTCTTGCATACAACACTTAAACACAGAGGGAACACAAAAGGTCTAGGAGATAAACTATAAGCGAGGAGAGGAGAAACCACAAAGGAGCTCTTAGCTTAAGTCTTTTCAGAACCGATCCTATCTGCTGGTCTGTATGAATGCTTTCACCGGCATCTCCCAAGCAGACTGGCAGGTATATAAAGGAAGCTAATTAGTGCATAATCAAACTGCAGCCGGGCGAGGCTGGACCTAGTCTTAGCACAGAGCTAGGTAGAATTAACTCCCTCACTGCCAAACACAAAGAAACAGCAACTCAGCTGCGAGAAGTCAGAATGTGTAATCGCGACGAACTTCGTGGCGATACACCCATGACAATATATATATATATATATATATGTACAGGTGCATCTCACAAAATTAGAATATCATCAAAAAGTTCATACTTCATACTAGACCTTGGAAAACAAGGTCCCAGAGTCAGGAGAGACAGACTGTTAGGGTTCGAGTTACCATGCCTGCACAAGGGGAATCTCGACCTGTTCCCGCTGCGGTCCCCATCCGTCTCCGGCCGCAGTGGTTCCTGCTCAGCAGAGACGTCGGTCCCAGCATCTTGCCCGGCCCAGTCCTGTGCAGAGACTTGCTGCTGCAACCAGTGTTGGAGCAGGCAGATTTGGGACTAAGTCCTTTCTTGCTTCATCTGAGCATGCCCAGGGCAAGATCTCCCATTGGAGATCAGGGGTCACATGCTCAGATACAGCTGCCACTCCTATTGGTCCTTCAGGAAGGTCCTGTGGCTGTTGATGTTCTGAAGCAGCTTCCCATTGGTCCTTCCTGGAAGGTCTTTTTCTCATGGCTGCTATAAAAGGCCGTCCTTACCGCACGGCCGTGCGCTAGTATCAACCGTTATATGCTTTGCGCCAGTATGGTCATGCGTGTGTGTGGTTAGGGCGGCTGAAATATGCCATTACAATACCGACCTAATCGGTGAGGAGCTCTGTATGCTAGCTGGTCAGGGTCGGTGTCTTAGATGCCTTAGATTACCGCCATACCCGGTGAGGAGTTTGATTGCCGTATTCAGGGCCTGGCGTTCAGACTCCATAGATTGCGGGTGACTCCCGCAAGGACATTAGCGCATGATCACTTTCTATGTTCGCTTAGCAGTCAACTGTGTACCTGGGTGCCTAACAGGACACAGAAGTTTGTCTCAGCGGCTCTGTGACGCAACAGGGTTCGCTTTCAACGCTAGACAGTGCCCTAGCATGTTTACTTTGCGACTCAGTGGTGTTAACTGAATTTGAACACATCGCCATATAGCGCTACGGCACTCCTTCTAGCGGCTCTGTGGAATAACAGAGTTTGCACATATTGCCACAGCGCGTTACGGCGTTTATTTTGGCGACTCTGCGGGATAACAGAGTTCGCTTCTTGCGCCATCTTACTAGCAGCATTGAACAGAGAAAAAAAGGCACATACTATAAACCAAGGAACACCTAAATGTCATAAATGATTCAATTTTTATTGAGAAACTGCGTGAACAACCAAAAATTAAAAACACTTAAAATACAAACAATTACCCGACAAATAAGGGTTCATGGCCCCCACGGCCCCTCAAACAATATAATAGAGAAAAAAATATATATAATAAATATTAATAACTGATATATAATACAGTATACAAAATATACAAATCAGAAATGCATAATAATGTGTCTCCCCCAAAGGTCCAAACCAGGAAAATGAATGTGCATAAACTAATACAGAAAAAACTTATACCCACTGGACTATGTCCCAATGAGCTGAAAGGAAAATGCACATAGAAGAATGCAACAAAAACCCACATGAGTAAATGGCACAAACACCCATAGAAACGATATTACCAGGCCATAAAGGGGAGAGGAAAAAAGAGAGGCAGGGGGGCCAGAGCCCAACGCGTGTCGCCACCTAAGTGGCTTCGTCAGGGGCAGGTATGAAAAGACACACAGCATGATCGCTATTTATAAAGAGAAATACAATCAAAAACTTACAGCAGCTGAGCATTATTGAACGGCGCCATGGAACACGCCGATTCCCGGAAGTTGGAGAGACAGGAAGCGACTGGTGGGTATACCAATATGGCCGAGATTGATGCAACTGCGCATGCGCTAAAGAACAGTGCACAGATGTAAGCAATGAATTGCACAGGGGACCGCGCATGCTCAGAGAGGGAGACATAAATTTAAACAGGGCGTACATAGTGAGATTGCCGACGCAAAGCAGTTATGTGGCAGAAAATGCAATAAGTGATTATAATAATACACAAACTAATTACACAATCCCAGAACAAGATAATTTATTAGGCTCACAGTGACCCAAATGATAATGCAAAACCCAATAGGGTACACATTTATATGGCCAGTGAACTGATAAGATAGAACAGTGTCACATCTCAGAGACACTCTTGTCCACATATTAACACATATAATGAAACCCGGGCACATTATAAAATAAATGGTTGAAAACCCCACAGAATTTATATGGTCCACATGGGTAAGTATAGCCGGCACCAAATACGAAAATGTTGCAAGAAAAGGGTTTATATAAATAGACCAATTTAGCCTAGCCGGTCCACAAAAGGCAGCAGAATGTGCGCGGTGGGACAATGATGGCAAATCACCAGCACAGAGTGTCAGTAGGTGCAGAATACAATACATAATTATGATGATAATAATAAATGCACAGTCTCAAAATGCGGCAATATATTAATTAATAATCTTCATAGTCTCAATATCATAAACAATGATAAGCCCAATAAAATAATTTTTTTCTTTTTATGGCATAATGTAGTAGGTGAACCTTTAAGGCAGAATGTTATCGCAACTCAAGCTTAAAAAATGACAGAATTGGCCACATATTCATATATGCGTCAGCACTGAATAAGCATGGATCAATTTAACAAAGCCGGCACGTACCAGATATGTTGCGAATAAATTCGCACAACCTGGTAGGTGTATCAGTGTGGCCAAGGGCTAGTGCGCTGAAGAGCAGTGCACGAATATATGATTTCCAGACACAGACACTTTAATATTCTCAGGGGTAAGTATGGTCGGCACCAAAAGCAAAATATAAAGATATCAATACCTATTTTCATGATGTCAAAATACAGCAGGTAAACCTTTAGGGCAGGATGTTATCACATTTCAAACTTCCACAATGACACAATTGGCCACATATTTATATGTATAGTAGCACAGAAAATATATACATAGACCCATTTAGCTAAGCCTGCATATATCAGGTACATTGCATATAAAACCACACGACAGGGCACAGAACATAAAACAATTGATATGCACCCTTCAATGGATGTATAGCAGATGAAAAATAACCATCAACAATTTGCATATATACGCGTGGGGATAACAGTATCTAGTATCGTGGTCTCAAGTCAAAGGCCAAAAAGGCACAACCAAAACATAAATATATACATTAACCCCACAACGGATATTGCATGTTGGTATAAAAAGAAGAGGAAGCCTAGCTAGTATACCAAATCGGGATGGAGCCAAGTCGTGCAGTAGATATGAACTGGAATATGAGGACAGAATTATACTTATAGCTACGATTGATCAAAATAACCAAATAATTTGTCCAATGCTCAGTAACACTGAACATAGTAACCCAGTATATGCATCAATTTTGTGGTGACATGGTCCCACTAGTGGTTTCAAGAGATAGCAAGTTGGGTATAGAGGAACCAGCCAAATGGCTAGATTCTCACTCTACCCACGCCTAAAGAGGTCTAGAAAGTATTTCAGCAAAAACAGGCTGTATGCGATTGAAAGCCATACTAACTCAAACAACCAAAGGAGTATAGGACAGCAATGTGCCAAGATACCTAAATTACATTGGACCTTTAGAGGAGAGACGCCAAGAATATATGCAAAATAGGGACTTAGATAGCCAAAAGAGAACACAAGAAAAAAGGAAACAGGACTTATAATAAACCTATAACTGTTTATAATATCCAGAAAACAACAATTCCTCGTTTAGACCTTTAGGGGAGAGACTCTGAAGGTTGAATATCCATTTACTTTCACAACGGAGCAGAAGATTAACAATATCACCTCCTCTAATATTAACATGAACACTCTCAAGTCCCATAATTTTGAAGCCAGAGGTCTTGCCACGATGATAATCAAGAAAATGTCTCGCTATTGAAGACAGAGGCTTGTTCTTCTCCCGATCCTTCTGGGCAGTTGTGATATTTGATAGATGTTGTTGTGTCCTTCTCCTGAGTTCTTGTGTAGTCTGTCCCACATAGATCTTGGGGCAATTGCAAAAAATGGCATAAACAACATTGCGAGACCTACAATTAAAGAACTCCTTGGGTTTGATCTGATATGAAAGAGTGGAGATAGAATAACCACTTTGGCCGATCATATATTGGCATACGTTGCAGCTACCACAGGGAAAAGAACCAAATATCTTGCTTCCACGGTTAAGTTTAAAAGTGGGGCGTTGGTAGTGGCTATGGCATAAATTGTCCTTTAGGTTCCTAGCCCGTCTTGCTACCATACATGGAGAGTCAGAAACGTAAGGAGCAATCCTCCTATCGCTCATCAAAATATCCCAATTGTCAGATAACAGGTGATGGATGTCAGACCATTGATTATTAAAGGTAGTGATTAAGGCCAATGGTCGAGATGATTCACGTACCTTTTTAGTTAGAAGATCTTTTCTGTTCTGTCGAGATGCAAATTGAAAGGCTCCTGATATTGTTTTCTTAGGGTAACCCCTATTTTTAAACCGGTAGGACAAATCTTTTGCTTGTGTACCAAAATCCAACTCTGAGCTGCAGTTCCTTCTTAGACGGAGAAACTGTCCTTTGGGGATGCCCGTCTTAAGGTGGTGGGGGTGGAAACTGGAAAAGTGGAGGAGACTATTAGTGGCTGTGGCCTTCCGGAAGAGATTGCATGAAATCCCAGACCTAATAATTGACAACTTGAGATCCAAGAATTCAATCGAGGAATCTGAGAGATTGGAAATAAGTTTGATATTAAAGTTGTTACAAATTAGATCATCAATGAATGAGTAACAATCCTCAACTGACCCCGTCCAAACAAGTAGAATGTCGTCAATATATCGTTGCCAACATAATACATTTTGCGCAAAGGCGCGATGTTCATAAACCACCAGTTCCTCCCACCAACCCAAAAAAAGGTTTGCGTAAGATGGTGCACATCGTGCCCCCATTGCAGTCCCTGACAATTGTCTGTAGAATTTCCTATCAAAAACAAAATAGTTTTTATCCAGGATGAAGTAAAGGAGTTTAAGAATCAAATTCTTATGTTCCACAGAGCGTTCTGGATCTTTTGTCAGAAAATATGAGACAGCTTGTATTCCCAACTGGTGAGGTATACTCGTGTACAAGGATTCCACATCCATACTCACCAGAAGGGCACCGTCTGGAATGATCAGATCTTCAACCGTTTGCATCAGATGGGTGGAGTCCCTAATAAAAGATGCAAGAGACATGACTAAAGGTTGGAGGAAATGGTCCACATAAATACAGGGACGCTCAAAAAGGCAGGTCCTCTCCAAGGGACTCTCTTTTTCCCCTATGAACCCACTTAATAAATTCATTTTGGTTAAGGACCTGTATCTTTTCTGTCGTCAAATTACGTTTAAACTGTTATATCATCAACCTTCCCTCTTAGATGACCTTCCTGATAATGAAAGACAAGTCTTCAATGACCTCCTTGACCTCTTACAAGAAAATGATTCTTCAGGGACTGACAAGAGATTTGCCAGACGTCTCCCCTCCCAAGCCACCCCATCTTTCTCTTTATTCCCAGCCGTCCAAATCTTCTTTGAGAAGATGTGTAAAGACATTGACAGACTACAATTGGATCCACATAAGCAGAATAATCTAGGTAAGAAGAGAGGACAAGCTTTGTCACACCTAAGGAATAATACTGATTTTGTGATATGTGAGGCAGATAAAGGGGGAAATGTGGTCCTATGGCCACATGACCTCTATCTCAAAGAGGTTTTATGACAACTTCATGAAGAACAATGCTATATGGTCTTACCATCTGACCCGACGAAGTTCTTCAAAGAACAAATTGACCACCTCATATATAGTGCCTTAGATGATAATATCATCACTAAGAAAGAGGCAGAATTTTTGGCCACACCATTTCCAGTTGTTCCTACTTTTTATGCACTTCCAAAGGTGCATAAGTCCCTTTCTGAACCACCGGGTAGACCAATTGTGTCCGGTATTGGCAGCCTTTTCCCTATTCCCTATTTTGCATATATTCTTGGCATCTCTCCTCTAAAGGTCCAATGTAATTTAGGTATTCGGCACATTGCTGTCCTATACTCCTTTGGTTGTTTGAGTTAGTATGGCTTTCATTCGCATACAGCCTGTTTTTGCTGAAATACTTTCTAGACCTCTTTAGGCGTGGGTAGAGTGAGAATCTAGCCATTTGGCTGGTTCCTCTATACCCAACTTGCTATCTCTTGAAACCACTAGTGGGACCATGTCACCACAAAATTGATGCATATACTGGGTTACTATGTTCAGTGTTACTGAGCATTGGACAAATGATTTGGTTGTTTTGATCAATCGTAGCTATAAGTATAATTCTGTCCTCATATTCCAGTTCATATCTACTGCACGACTTGGCTCCATCCCGAATTGGTATACTAGCTAGGCTTCCTCTTCTTTTTATACCAACATGCAATATCCGTTGTGGGGTTATGTATATATTTATGTTTTGGTTGTGCCTTTTTGGCCTTTGACTTGAGACCACGATACTAGATACTGTTATCCCCACGCGTATATATGCAAATTGTTGATGGTTATTTTTCATCTGCTATACATCCATTGAAGGGTGCATATCAATTGTTTTATGTTCTGTGCCCTGTCGTGTGGTTTTATATGCAATGTACCTGATATATGCAGGCTTAGCTAAATGGGTCTATGTATATATTTTCTGTGCTACTATACATATAAATATGTGGCCAATTGTGTCATTGTGGAAGTTTGAAATGTGATAACATCCTGCCCTAAAGGTTTACCTGCTGTATTTTGACATCATGAAAATAGGAAATTGATATCTTTATATTTTGCTTTTGGTGCCGACCATACTTACTCCTGAGAATATTAAAGTGTCTGTGTCTGGAAATCATACATTCGTGCACTGCTCTTCAGCGCACTAGCCCTTGGCCACACTGATACACCTACCAGGTTGTGCGAATTTATTCGCAACATACCTGGTACGTGCCGGCTTTGTTAAATTGATCCATGCTTATTCAGTGCTGACGCATATATGAATATGTGGCCAATTCTGTCATTTTTTAAGCTTGAGTTGCGATAACATTCTGCCTTAAAGGTTCACCTACTACATTATGCCATAAAAAGAAAAAATTTATTTTATTGGGCTTATCATTGTTTATGATATTGAGACTATGAAGATTATTAATTAATATATTGCCGCATTTTGAGACTGTGCATTTATTATTATCATCATAATTATGTATTGTATTCTGCACCTACTGACACTCTGTGCTGGTGATTTGCCATCATCGTCCCACCGCGCACATTCAGCTGCCTTTTGTGGACCGGCTAGGCTAAATTGGTCTATTTATATAAACCCCTTTTCTTGCAACATTTTCGTATTTGGTGCCGGATACACTTACCCATGTGGACCATATAAATTCTGTGGGGTTTTCAACCATTTATTTTTTAATGTGCCCGGGTTTCATTATATGTGTTAATATGTGGACAAGAGTGTCTCTGAGATGTGACACTGTTCTATCTTATCAGTTCACTGGCCATATAAATGTGTACCCTATTGGGTTTTGCATTATCATTTGGGTCACTGTGAGCCTAATAAATTATCTTGTTCTGGGATTGTGTAATTAGTTTGTGTATTATTATAATCACTTATTGCATTTTCTGCCACATAACTGCTTTGCGTCGGCAATCTCACTATGTACGCCCTGTTTAAATTTATGTCTCCCTCTCTGAGCATGCGCGGTCCCCTGTGCAATTCATTGCTTACATCTGTGCACCGTTCTTTAGCGCATGCGCAGTTGCATCAATCTCGGCCATATTGGTATACCCACCAGTCGCTTCCTGTCTCTCCAACTTCCGGGAGTCGGCGTGTTCCATGGTGCCGTTCAATAATGCTCAGCTGCTGTAAGTTTTTGATTGTATTTCTCTTTATAAATAGCAATCATGCTGTGTGTCTTTTCATACCTGCCCCTGACGAAGCCACTTAGGTGGCGACACGCGTTGGGCTCTGGTCCCCCTGCCTCTCTTTTTTCCTCTCCCCTTTATGGCCTGGTAATATCGTTTCTATGGGTGTTTGTGCCATTTACTCATGTGGGTTTTTGTTGCATTCTTCTATGTGCATTTTCCTTTCAGCTCATTGGGACATAGTCCAGTTGGTATAAGTTTTTTCTGTATTAGTTTATGCACATTCATTTTCCTGTTTTGGACCTTTGGGGGAGACACATTATTATGCATTTCTGATTTGTATATTTTGTATACTGTATTATATATCAGTTATTAATATTTATTATATATATTTTCTCTATTATATTGTTTGAGGGGCCGTGGGGGCCATGAACCCTTATTTGTCGGGTAATTGTTTGTATTTTAAGTGTTTTTAATTTTTGGTTGTTCACGCAGTTTCTCAATAAAAATTGAATCATTTATGACATTTAGGTGTTCCTTGGTTTATAGTATGTGCCTTTTTTTCTCTGTTCAATCATGCTTTTTTACATACTCCAGGTTGATACCCTTTGTATTATAATTTGTTTGGTGGTGCCCTCCACATACTGTTTATATCTTACTAGCAGCAGGCTCCGCCTGCACGGTGGACCCCCGGCTGCGAACGCACCTCTATACATCTTATATTTGGTGCATTCCGCAGACCCTAACATAATACTAGCGCCAGGGTCTGGCTAGTAAAATGGCGGATGAACAGCGTTTACAGCTGTACATCCAACAGCTGGAGGGTAGGTTGGCGGCTCTTGAGCGCACAACCTCAGCTGTGGATGTTACCACAGTCGCTGTTCAGGCTGCTAGCGTAGTTGCAGCCAGTTTGTCCTCTGACACCTCTGTCCCACCTCCCGCTTCCAGTCAAGTTTGCTGGTGACAGCAAGCAATGTCGGGGATTCGTGAGTCAGTGCTCCATACACCTCGAGGTTCTGGCTGCACGTTTCCTCACGGATCGGGCACAAGTGGGCTTTGTGATAGCTCTTCTGTCGGGCAGAGCGTTGGAGTGGGCAACGCCGCTGTGGGAGCGCAACGACAGTGTGGTGCAGAGAGCTTCTCGTTTTCTGGAGGCTCTGAAAAAGGTTTTTCTAGGACCTCAGGTCACCCACGATACAGCGCTCCAACTGCTGGCAAGTACCCAGGGTTCGGCTTTGGTCCGCCATTTTGCTGTCCAATTTCGGACTCTGGCCTCGGAATGAGAGTGGCCAGATAAAGTCCTCATTCCCGTGTTCTGGAGAGTACTGGCGGGTCATGTGGAAGACGCCTTGGCTACCAGGGAGATTCCTGCCACACTGGAGAAGCTTATCGCTATTTCCACCCGCGTCGACCTCCGTTTCCACGAGCGGAGGCTGGAACGTGCCCATTGTAGGCAGAGGGTTCGGTTGGCTCCTACCTTCGTCACCCCTCTGGAGTCGCCCGTTCAGGTGCTCGACCTTCAGGAGGTTGCTCCTGCGGGATCTAAATCTCTGGTCACTTGTCCATCCCCGATTTGTTATATTTGCCAGCAGCAGGGACATTTTGCCAACCGATGTCCACAGCAGCTGAATAAACGGTCGCGCCCAGTAACCGTAGGAACTGGGTCACTGGACGCCATGAATTTTGCCCCTAAAGTGCTCCTCAAGGGGATAATTACCCACGGTTCTACCACCCTACCCGTCAAGCTGTGTGTGGATTCTGGGGCAGAGGGGAATTTTATATCGTCCTCCTTTGCTTCTCGCCACACCATGCCTTTGGTGTTGCTGGCTGAACCAGTGTCGGTACGGGTGTTGAACGGAGCAATTCTGCCCACACAAATCACCCATCAGTCTGTCCCACTCACCTTGTCTATGTCTCCTTCCCATCAGGAGAATATATCATTTTATATCCTCCCTGAGGGTATAGATGAGGTTTTGTTGGGATTACCCTGGCTCCGCCACCTCTCTCCCCATATTGAGTGGTCTTCAGGGAGAATTCTTGGTTGGGGTAATTTATGTAAAGGCAGATGTATTAGGGACAGCGTGCAGGTCACCACCACTGAGATACCCATAGACCTCTCTCCTCTTTCCAAGGTCTATTGGTCCTATGCCGACATTTTCTCAAAGAAGGCTGCGGAGACTCTTCCACCTCATCACCCCTATGACTGTCCTATCGACCTCTTGCCTGGAGCTGAGCCTCCTAGAGGAAGGGTTTATCCCCTCTCTCTTCCTGAGACAGAGGCCATGTCCCAATATATTCAGGAGAACTTGTCAAGGGGATTCATTAGGAATTCAGTGTCACCAGCGGGAGCAGGGTTCTTCTTTGTGCAGAAGAAGAACAGAGAATTACGTCCGTGCATTGATTATAGGGGTCTCAACGCTATCACCGTGAAAAATAAGTATCCTTTGCCGCTAATCTCTGAGCTCTTTGACAGGCTTCGGGGATCAAGGGTATTTACTAAGCTAGACCTGCGAGGTGCGTATAACCTGATTCGCATCCATGAGGGGGACGAATGGAAGACAGCATTTAACACCAGGGATGGGCATTACGAATATCTGGTAATTCCCTTTGGGCTCTGTAATGCCCCAGCTGTCTTCCAAGACTTTGTGAACGACATCTTCCGGGATATGTTGACCACCTCGGTGGTAGTCTATCTGGATGACATTCTCATCTTTTCTCCAGATATGGCCTCCCACCGGAGAGATGTCTGCAAAGTCTTCGACCTCTTGCGAGCAAATTCCCTATATGCGAAGTTGGAGAAGTGCATGTTTGAGCAGGAGTCTCTACCCTTCCTGGGCTATATCATCTCCGCCCAGGGATTGGCTATGGATCCTTCCAAACTACAGGCTGTAATGGATTGGCAAGAACCCCACTCCCTTAAAGCGGTGCAGCGCTTTATAGGGTTCATTAACTACTATCGCCAATTCATTCCCCACTTCTCTACTTTGTTAGCTCCCTTGGTAGCCCTCACCAAGAAGGGAGCTAATCCCAAGTTGTGGTCAGAGGAGGTCACCAAGGCGTTCTCCTCCATCAAGTCGCATTTCGCCAGTGCTCCCATCTTACATCGCCCCGATGTTGATAAACCGTTTATTTTAGAGGTGGATGTCTCTTCTGTTGGTGCTGGAGCAGTCCTTTTTCAAAAGGATGCCCAGGGTCGGAAGCATCCCTGCTTCTTCTTTTCCAAGACCTTTACACCAGCAGAGAGGAATTATTCCATCGGGTACAGGGAGTTACTGGCTATGAAGTTGGCCTTCTCCGAGTGGAGACATCTTCTGGAGGGGGGTCGCTTCCCCTTCCAAGTATTCACGGACCACAAGAACTTGGTGTATTTGCAGACAGCCCAGCGGCTAAATTCCCATCAGGCCAGATGGTCCTTGTTCTTCTCCCAGTTCCATTTCACCCTCCATTTCCTCTCTGGTGAGAAGAACATTCGCGCCAATGCTCTATCTCGCTCCGTGGTGTCCTCTGAGGAGGTGGAGGAGGAGCCTCGGCTTATTGTCCCCACAGAGAGCCTAAGAATGGTGGCTCCGGTTTCGCTTGAGTCTGTGCCTCCGGGCAAGACTTTTGTGCCCACCAATTTGCGACCGGAAGTACTCTCTTGGGCACATTCGTCATGGGTGGGTGGACATTTTGGGACAAAAAGGACTTCCGAGTTGCTGGCGAGGACATACTGGTGGCCGCAGATGGCCCGTGACGTCAGGGAGTATGTTCAGGCGTGCGTGTCCTGCGCCAAGAATAAATCCCCTCGACAACGGCCGGCTGGGCAACTTTTCCCTTTGCCAGTGGCAGACAGGCCCTGGGAGATGGTCGGGATGGATTTTGTGGTGGGCTTACCCAAGTCTCGGGGCTCCACCATTATCTGGTTGATAACCGACCACTTCTCTAAAATGGTGCACTTGGTGCTGTTACCACGGTTACCGTCTGCATGGGCCTTGGCAGCATTATTCATTAGGCATATTTTCGGCCTACACAGTATGCCAGACAAAATTGTCAGTGATCGAGGTCCCCAGTTTGTGTCTCGGTTATGGAGAGAGCTGTGTCGTTTACTCAGCATTGAGTTGAATCTATCCTCTGCATACCATTCCGAGACGAATGGGTTGGTAGAGAGGGCCAACCAGACCTTGATCACTGTGACGGGGTATGCGGCAGAGCAAGAAGAGACCACCGGGCTAAGAACAATCCAACGGGATTTATTGAGGCAGGCAACATATCAAATCAAATATCCATGTTATTCCTGATGTCCATAATAAGTCCAAAATCACAGACTGACGTGAGGTCTTGCCGCAGCTAAGAGCCCTCACCCTCTTTCTCTAGAGATCTCTCAACACACACTGGTCACGCATAAGTCCCTTGTCTTGGGCTACTGGGAACAGCCCAAGGGTAGGGGAGAAAAGGTTCCACCTCCTAGTCAATGGTTTGGTCCATTGCATGGCTCCGAAATGTCTATCTGAATGTGAATTGTGAGTTCTCCCCCGGCTTAGGAGAACAATGGGGAGTCCTTTAGCTGTGTTGACATAAGCCTAAGTTAAATGATGATGAAGGAACAAAGTTATACAGAAATACAGGACAGGGCAAACTATGTATCATGACAATTCCTTCCCCTCCAATTTTGTGTACGTACGAGGGACCTCTACAGGTCGCTTGTTAAGTACACACAGGCAGGGCTGACCGGTCTCAGGGCTCCTCCTGCCTGGACAGTCCATCTGCATTTTGGTGTTGGCTGTTCTGGTGGCCTCATTTCCATGGATGAGTTGTAGGCGTCCCCATTTGCTGCTCTCTTGGCTTGACTTCTGGTTACCGCACCGACAAAGTGGCAATGCAGATGTCCCACATCATTTCCTAAAAGAACGTCTGCAGGGAGGCCGCTCATCACACCGACCACGCATTGTTTGGCCCCAAAGCCATAATCCAGGGTCACCCTCGCTCTTGGAATATATCTCTTGGTGCCTCCAGCCAATACAATGGCAATTCCTGGTCCCTTTTGAATTGCTTCTGGCTGAAGTACTCGGGGATCGACTATGGTGAGAAAAGCCCCAGTGTCACAGAAGCCAACAACTTTTTGACCATCCAGCACGACCTCCTATAGATGTTGGTGCTGAAGGTCAGAAGAACAGGTGGCTGGGGCTTACACAACATAGACTCCTGGTATGGGAGCCAGGGTATCGGAGTCACTTGGCAAGTCATCAGGGACTGAATCCAGCTCTTCTCCTGGTGAGAGTATCTGTGGATAACCAACCGGCAAAGGCGGTCTGTAGCCGTCCTGTCTCCGAACACCTGGACATTGAAATTGCAGATGTCCAGGCTGCCCACATCTATAACATCTGTGCTCTGGGACTCTTCCCCCACGTCGTAGTCCCGAAGGTGGAGAAGGAGTAATGTGAGGCCCAGTCACACGAAGGTCACCATGAGTTGATGTTCTATTGGGATGGTGAATATGGGAGGCCGAAGGAGCAGGGGCCGCCATCGTCGGGGGGCTGGTAGTTCTTTTCTCACTGAGTAGTAGTTTTTTCCATTGAGGCTTGATGGTGAGAGCCTCATCCGCTAGAGCTGCAGCTTCCTCTACAGTGGCTGGTCTCCTTTCACGCACCCATTCTCGGATCTCAGCGGGACACTTGAAGTAAAACTGCTCTTTCAAGATGACCTGGAGGAAGGCCCCCCAAGTTAAGGCCTCCTCTCCCTCCAGCCTGTGATGACATATTTGTTTGAGTCTGTGGGCATACATCTTGAAGGACACCTCCTCATCACAGGCCAAAGTATGAAACTGGGTCCTATACGTGTCTGGGGTCACAGCATAGTGTTCTAGAACAGTCCGTTTAATGTCTGCATACTCACAGTCCCCCCGATGGTCCATAGCTCTATAGACTGCGGCAGCTCCACCCTATAAGAGCCCCAACAAATGTTGTACTCGCTCTCTTTCTGGGACTTCCATTAATCGACACTGATGCTCAAAGTCCTGGAAGAAGCCCTCAATGTCACCTGCAACCTACTGGAACGGCTTGAAATCTTTGCGGGACACTCTGGGAAGTTCCCTCATGGTGGGTGCTGGGGTTACAGTCTATCTGGAGCTTCTAGCTGCTTCCAAAGCTATCTGCCTCTCCAGCAATGCCATCTCTTTAGCTCCTCACATGACCTCCATCTTATAGTCTATGGAGACCTCCTCTCCCATCATTGCCATCTCCTCCTCGTACCACACAGCCCACTGACTTTTTTGGGTATTTACCTCTGCCTGTTGCCTTTCCTCCATTTGCCGTGGAGGTGTTTCCTCAGTGTCCTCTTGCAGGCGAACTCCTTCCAAAGCCTCAGTTAGCTGCTCCTTGGAGAGTCTCTTGTAGCTGACCCCCAGTTCACGGGCCTTTGTTTGTAAGCTCCCCACAATCCAGTTCTTGTACTCTGAGGCTCTGGTTCCAGAAGTTGATGGGCCGTTGTCCTCCATTCGTTCTGCTCTGATCCTACCGCTGCCAACCAGTTTGTGACGGGGTATGCGGCAGAGCCAGAAGAAACCACCGGGCTAAGAACTATCCAACGGGATTTATTGAGGCAGGCAACATATCAAATCAAATATCCATGTTATTCCTGATGTCCATAATAAGTCCAAAATCACAGACTGACGTGAGGTCTTGCCGCAGCTAAGAGCCCTCACCCTCTTTCTCTAGAGATCTCTCAACACACACTGGTCAAGCATAAGTCCCTTGTCTTGGGCTACTGGGAACAGCCCAAGGGTAGGGGAGAAAAGGTTCCCACCTCCTAGTCAATGGTTTGGTCCATTGCATGGCTCCGAGATGTCTATCTGAATGTGTATTGTGAGTTCTTCCCCGGCTTAGGAGAACAATGGGGAGTCCTTTAGCTGTGTTGACATAAGCCAAAGTTAAATGATGATGAAGGAACAAAGTTATACAGAAATACAGGACAGGGCAAACTATGTATCATGACAGTCACATACTTGCGACATTTTGTCTCTGCCAGGCAGGATGACTGGGCATCCTTGCTACCGTGGGCTGAGTTCGCTCTAAATAATGCTGTGGCTGACTCCACCAGACAGACCCCATTCCTCCTGAACTACGGTCAGCATCCGCGGGTACCAGTGCCCATGCCCGTGTCTTCCGCCGATTCCAGGGTGGCAGACTGGGCTGTGGAGGCACGGGACATTTGGGACCACACCCTGGATGCCATTCAGGCCTCCAAAGAGAGGATGAGGTCTTCGGCTGATGCCCATCGGCGCCACGCTCCTACATTTGCTCCAGGTGACCTAGTGTGGCTCTCTGCCTGAAACATCAGGCTACGTGTAGAGTCCACCAAGTTGGCACCTCGCTTTTTGGGTCCCTTTAAAGTTCTTGAGCAGGTGAACCTGGTGGTTTACTGCCTAGCCCTTCCGCCTCACCTTGGTATCACCGACACCTTTCACGTGTCCCTCCTGAAACCTATGGCCATTTCCCGGTTTTCCGAGTCATCTGCCGGGACGTCGGGTTCATCTACCGATGATCATGAGGTGAATGCCATTGTTGGGTGCAAGGTGGTACGAGGCAAAAAATTTTATTTGGTGGATTGGAGGAGTTATGGGCCTGAGGATAGGTCCTGGGAGCCTGCCGAGCATGTTCTTGCTCCGCAGCTCATCACTGCCTTTGAGCGCAGCAAGGCCCAAAGAAGGTGGGGCCCTAGGAGGGGGGTAATGTTAGGGTTCGAGTTCCCACTCCTGCACAAGGGGAATCTCAACCTGTTCCCGCTGCGGTCCCCTATACATCTCCGGCCACAGTTGTTCCTGCTTAGCAGAGACGTCGGTCCCAGCGTCTTGCCCGGCCCAGTACTGTGCAGAGACTTGCTGCTGCAACCAGTGTTGGAGCTGGCAGATTTGGGACTAAGTCCTTTGTTGCCTTCATCTGAGCATGCCCAGGGCAAGATCTCCCATTGGAGATCAGGGGTCACATGCTCAGATACAGCTGCCACCCCTATTGGTCCTTCAGGAAGGTCCTGTGGCTGTTGGTGTTCTGAAGCAGCTTCCCATTGGTCCTTCCTGGAAGGTCTTTTTCTTGTGGCTGCTATAAAAGGCTGTCCTTACCGCACGGCCGTGCGCTAGTATCAACCGTTATATGCTTTGCACCAGTATGGTCATGCGTGTGTGTGGTTAGGGCGGCTGAAATATGCCATTACAATACCGACCTAATCGGTGAGGAGCTTAGTATGCTAGCTGGTCAGGGTCAGCGTCTTAGATGCCTTCGATTACTGGCATAATCGGTGAGGAGTTTGATTGCTGTATTCAGGGCCTGGCGTTCAGATGCCATAGATTGCGGGTGACTCCCGCAAGGACATTAGCGCATGATCACTTTCTATGTTCGCTTAGCAGTCAACTGTGTACCTGGGTGCCTAACAGGTCATAGAAGTTTGTCTCAGCGGCTCTGTGACGCAACAGGGTTCGCTTTCAACGCTAGACAGCACCCTAGCGTGTTTACTTTGCGACTCAGTGGTGTTAACTGAGTTCGCACACATCGCCATATAGCGCTACGGCACTCCTTCTAGCGGCTCTGTGGAATAACAGAGTTCGCACATATTGCCACAGCGCGTTACGGCGTTTATTTTGGCGACTCTGCAGGATAACAGAGTTCGCTTCTTGCGCCATCTTACTAGCAGCAGGCTCCGCCTGCACGGTGGACCCTGGGCTGCGAACGCACCTCTCTTCATCTTATATTTGGTGTGTTCCGCAGACCCTAACACAGACAATCCAAGTTGCTTAAGGTCTAGTGTGAAGTTTCCACAATCAGTGATGGTTTGGGGAGCCATGTCATCTTCTGGTGTAGGTCCACTGTGTTTTATCAAGACCAAAGTCAGCGCAGCTGTCCATCAGGAAATTTTTGGGCACTTCATGCTTCCCTCTGCCGACAAGCTTTTTGGAGATGGAAATTTCATTCTCCAGCAGGACTGGGCACCTGTCAACACTGCCGAAAGTACCAATACCTGGTTTAAAAACAACAGTATCACTGTGCTTGATTGGCCAGCAACCTCGCCTGACCTTAACACCATAGAGAATCTATGGGGTACTGTCAAGAGGAAGATGAGAGACACCAGACTCAACAATGCAGACAAGCTGAAGGCTGCTGTCAAAGTAATCTGGGCTTCCATATCATCTCAACAGTGCCACAGGCTGATTGTCTCCATGCTACACCGCATTGATGCAGTAATTGATGCCAACGGAGCCCCGACCAAGTATTGAGTGCATTTACTGAACATATATTTCAGTAGAAAAGCAAAAAAACTGAACTGAAGTAGATTTGAATGACATGCAAGATGTAGAAGAATGTTCACACTGGCCATAAAAGCAAACAAAATCAAAAGGAAAAAACAATGTGTGCATATACCCTAATTAAAATAAATAAGTAAACAAGCAAGTGCATTAAATAATTAACATAGGGTACTTAGTAAACACTGTTTTGATCAAAAAAGTATAAAGCTGTTCCACCACGGCAAGGTGTACCCATTTGAGACAGTAACTACACTCTCTAAGGTTAAAACCTACCTAGTGTGAATAGTGGCAGAGAGTCTGGGTCCCAAATGGACATCCAGCTTAAGAGGGACTATATATGAACTACACAGCTCACTAGAAAGGAGGCCACACCCTATTTGAACTGAATACAAAATACTAAAGAAAAGCAAAAAAACTGAACTGAAGTAGACTTGAATGACATGCAAGTTGTAGAAGCATGTTCACACTGGCCATAAAAACAAACAAAACCAAAAGAAAAAATCAATGTGTGCATATACCCTAATGAAAATAAATAATATTTATTTTCATTAGGGTATATGCACACATTGTTTTTTCCTTTTGGTTTTGTATACATTTCAGTAGGCCAGCATTTCGGAATTTAAAATCATTTTTTCCATCTAGTATTATAAAGTATTCTAATTTACTGAGATAAAGACTTTTGAGTTTTCATTGGCTGTAAACCATAATCATCAACATTAACAGAAATAAACACTAGAAATAGCTCACTCTGTTTGTAATCACTCTATATAATATATGAGTTTCACTTTTTGAATGGAAGAACTGAAATAAATTAACTTTTTGATGATATTCTAATTTTGTGAGATGCACCTATATATGAATGTATGTCAAAGCTCATGTTAAATCATGTTGCAATCGGATCGATTTTACATGTAAATCGTATGTCATGCGAATGTTAGATGATATAAATTGCTTTGTACTTGAAAGAAAATCACATGCCACTTGTCTCTCACTTTTATGGACCAATATCTGACCGTTTTTTTATGGTACTGGGTATGAGCTCTAGTAGAAACACGTGCACCAATTCTGCATTGTCACCAACTCCTGGTTTTGGTTTTCAAATATTGATGTTAAATACTGAACGTGTAAACATGGCCTTAAGAGGATAAAAATTTTGATGGGAGGAGTATCCAGATTCCTTTATCTATAATGGGGTCTGTATAGTTTCCATTACGGTGTCTGCCAAATGCTGGACACTTAATCGAAACCAAACAGTCCCCATGATAGTTAAGTTATATTAGTTTTCATGACTGTCCTTGGGTCTGACATTTAAAATACAGGATGTCAGGGATGAATATCAATATTTATCCCTTGTATTGTGTAAATGGTCCACAAACCAAAAAATGAACTAACTATAACTCTAACTTTGAAAAAAAACTCCCTGTTGAGCCTCCCCATAAAGTGCATCATTTTTTTACTTTTGCCGGTATTTTTTGATGAAAATGAGGGGGTTCTTCATTTACCTTAGTCTCTAACTCATTCCTTTACTTCGGTGCTGAGGGTTAATCAGGGAGGGGGTGGGGGAGGCGTCAGCTTCATCTGCATAGGGCTCAAAAATAACTTGTCCAGCTCCTATCTACAGATATTATAGGAATTCTCCAGATTACATTGCCAGCTCTCTTACATTGAGCTTTTTCTACTGTCACTGCCCCTTCAAAGCTTTCAATTTAATCCTATTTAGTTACCCTGGAAACAATATTTCTTTAACCCAACCTTTCCTTCTCAGCTTTTGTTACTGACCAATACAGTACAACACTTCAATGCTGTAACTAAGTTCCCCAGTGATACAGGGAACAGCTGCTTTTAATTCACAGCAGAAATGTCTGATTAAAAAGAATATTCCTGCAGCTTTTCCAGACTGTAGGCATTCATGCTTTGTGTGATCATCACAGAACAAAGCACAGATTCCCTTCAACAAGAATGCAATTACATTGCTAATGATCTGCTTTAATCACAGGCCATATCCTGTAAAAAGAGTAATAGGTATGATCTTAAAACAATTGTGTCAGCATTTCTGTTAGACATTTTCATAACTTTTCAGTATGCATTGCTTTATGTTATTATGACCATTGAACCAATCCAGTATTTTCAGCTTCACTGTATCTGAAATGTTGCAAATGTATATTACAGGGTCATTCTCATTTTATAAAGTGATGCCATATTATATATAACAATGCTATCGCTAAATGATGAGTTGGGGTCTAACTTCTAGGAACTTACCACATTGACAATGAAAAAAACCCTATGTAGAGTTGAGCGAAACAGGTTGGTCAGATTCATAAGTCGCAGACTTTTGCCAAAGTCGGATTTCCCAGAATGCTTGCAGGTGCCTTTTTTCAGCCAGTGAGCAAGGACGTACACTGTGGGCAACGAGAAGACATGTACAGCGTCCACCACCATCGTAGAGAAGGGCATTGCAGTGATTGGCATGCTTTGGGGGGCATCATAGTGTCTATAAAAGCCCTGACCGCTGACCTCCATTTTACTTCTGCCGATCTTAACAGTAGGGAGAGGTTGCTGTTTATCAGTAGGGAGAGAGTTAGGGCTGTAAAAATATAAGAAGTTCTTATGTGCTTGTGCTGATAGCAATTGTGCTGTACAGTTAGTGTGCAGTGACAGGGGAGGATTTTCTTGTGTGCAGCAGTGCTGGTTCTTAGGCTGCCAGATAGCTGTATTGCTGTGTGTACACTGCTGTGCAGACTGCTTTTTACACAGCACTAATACTTTTATTCTTTTTTTCTGCACAGTTACCGACCGTTCATTTTTTCCCACACCGTATAGAGCTGTATGCTCCACACACACTACCGTGTACCGGCTGGTATCACGGACAAATACATGCTGACTATCTGTGTCTGACTCCAGAAATAAATACAGAGATTTAAATTTTCCCCTACACCGTATACAGCTGCACGCTCCTCATACAGCACCGTATATCTGCTGGTATTATGGTCAAATACATACTGAGTGCGTGTCTGTGTGTGACTCCGGAAATATATACGGAGATTTAAATTTTTCTCTACACCATATACAGCTGTACGCTTCTGATACAGTACCGTATATCTGCTGTTTGTATTACGGTGAAATCCAAACTGAGGGAGCGTCTGTGTGTGACTCAGGAAATAAATACAGAGATTTAAATTTTCCCCTACACAATATACAGCTGTACGCTCCTCATACAGTACCGTAAATCTGCTGGTATTACGGTCAAATACATACTGAGTGAGCGTCTGTGTGTGACTCCAGAAATACATACGGAGATTTAAAATTTTCCCTACACCGAATACAGCTGTAATCTCCTCATACAATACTGTATATCTGCTGTTTGTATTACGGTCAAATACATACTGAGTGAGTGTCTGTGTGTTACTCCGGAAATATATACGGAGATTTAAATTTTTCCCTACACCGTATACAGCTGTACGCTTCTGATACAGTACCGTATATCTGCTGTTTGTATTACGGTGAAATCCATACTAAGAGAGCGTCTGTGTGTGACTCCGGAAATAAATACGGAGATTTAAATTTTCCCCTACACCGTATACAACTGTACGCTCCTCATACAGTACCGTATATCTGCTGGTATTACTGTCAAATACATACTGAGTGAGAGTCTGTGTGTGACTCCGGAAATAAATACGGAGATTTAAATTTTTCCCTACACCGTATACAGCTGTACGCTCCTCATACAATACCGTATATCTGCTGTTTGTATTACGGTCAAATACATACTGAGTGAGCGTCTGTGTGTGACTCCGGAAATATATATGGAGATTTAAATTTTCCCTTACACCGTATACAGCTGTACGCTCCTCATACAGTACCGTATATCTGCTGTTTGTATTACGGTCAAATACATACTGAGTGAGCGTCTGTGTGTGACTCCGGAAATATATATGGAGATTGAAATTTTCCCTACACCGTATACAGGTGAACACTCCTCATACAGTACCATATATCTGCTGGTATTTTTGGTACATTTTCCCAAATATGAGGAAGTATGGTGGAAGAGCCGCGGACGTGGGCGGGGGGCCAGCTGGTACAGATGGTGGTGGTGAGCATCTGCTGGTAGTGCCAAAAGCACAATAGAACCTAAGGCAGGAGGTGTTGAGCCTGCATCATCATCTGGCTCCAGAAGGCCTGGAAGGCTCCCTTTTCTGGGAGTAGGTAAACCGCTTTTAAAGCCGGAGCATCAGGAACAGGTTTTGGCTTACATTGCCAAAACAGCCTCCAGCTCTATCACCTCCTCTTCTGAAGTTTCAAAAACTGCAAGCACTGAGTCGTCAGTGCAGGCTCCTGGTCAGGAACAACACCTTTCTTTGTGTTCTTCACCCCCACCAAAAGTGAAGGATGCGGCAGGCCGCACTTCAGATTACTGTTATGGTCTGCGGAATGCACCTAATAGATAATGTAGAAAGGTGCGTTCGCAGCCCGGGGACCACCGTGCAGGCAGAGCCTGCTGCTAGTAAGATGGTGTGAGTAGCGAACTCTGTTATCCCCCAGAGTCGCTAAAATAAACGCCGTAGCGCTTTGGCAGTTAGTGCAAACTCTTTTAATCCACAGAGCCACTAGCGGGAATGCCACAGCACTATATGGCAATAAGTGCGAACTCACTTAGCTTCAGTGAGCCGCAAAGTAAAACACTAGGGCACTGACTAGCATTTTAAAGCCCTGTTGCGTCACAGAGTCGCTGAATAACCATACTGGGTCCAGGTACACGGTTAACTGCTGTGCAGATAGCAGTCCGTGATCATGCAGCCAGAACACAAGCAATAAACTCCTCACCGGAGTAGCCGGTACTCTAATGGCGTTTTCAGCCGAGCCCTGAACACGTGCATACATTCTCCTCACTGGAGGTGCCAGTATTCTAGGGGCTTATTTCAGCCAGACCTAACCACATGCATACATGACCACTCTGGTGCAAGCACGTAACGGATTTGATACTAGCGCATGGCGGCCCAGCCATGCCACCCTTTTATGGTAGCAACTGCAGTACCTACCAGAAAAGGACCAATGTGAAACCATTCCAGAAAACATGTAGTTTCAGGACCTTCCTGGCGGACCAATGGGAGTCGCTGCTGTAACCGAGCATGTGACCCCTGATCTCCAATGGGAGATCTTGCCCTGGGCATGCTCAGATGGAGAAAGCAGGGACTTAGTTCCCAAACTGCCTGCTCCAGCACTGGTTATACTAGAGGAACCAGGAAAGACCGCAACAAGCTTCTGCACAGTTTTAAACTGGGCGAGAAGCTGGGACAGACGTCTCTGCTGAGCAGGCTCCACTGCGGCTGGAGATGGATGGGGGACCGCAGTGGGACTGGCTCGAGATTCCCCTTGTGCAGCATCGGGAACTCGATCCCTAAGGCTGTGGTTCCACGGTCCGGAACCACAGCGCTTTGGACGGAGCGGAAATTCCGCTCCGTCTAAGCCCCGCCCCCTTTATGACGCGCGCTATTTCCGGAGGTGTTCAGGACACCTCCGGAACACCTCCGGAAATAACACAGGGCTACAGAGCGTATTGTTACGCATAGTGGAGACGGGATTTCTTGAAATCCCCTCCACTATGCTGTAACATCTGGACGCTGCGTGTTTGGCGCTGCGCCAGCGCACAGCGCCAAACACACAGCGTTTCCTGACCGTGGAAACTCACCCTAACAATTACTCCCTGGAGCTCTTTTTACATACTATGCCTAAGTTATCAAGTGAAATCCTAAATTCCCCAGTCCAAGATGAATATGACATGGAGTGCACTGATGCACAGCCAGTGCTATATGATTCTGCTGGTATATTAACCCAGAGTACTGAGCCAGATTCTGACCCTGATGAAGCTCAGGTGCCCCTTCCCGCATACTATACCACCTTACACAGTGACACAGAGGAAGGTGCAGATGAAATTGAAGAGGAGGTGATGGATGACCCAGTTGTTGACCCGGATTGGCATCCATTTGGGGAAGATGGTGCCACTGGCAATAGCTCAGAAGAGGAGGAGGATCCGCAGCAGGTATCGACATCGCAGCTAAGGTTATCTGGCAGACCCATAGCAGTCCAAAAACGTGTTAAAAGAACAAAGAGTTGCAGAACAGCTTGGCCAGATGGTCAAATTAGCACAGCGTGCAAGCCCTGAAAATTTTTCCCATAGTAGGAAGAGTGCATTGTGGCACTTTTTTGACCAAAATCCTATTGATGAGGCAAAGGTTATCTGTAAGAAGTGCGGAAGGACCTTTAGCCGAGGGAAAAATCTCTGAAATTTGAATACCAGTTGCATGCTTAAACATGTAAACACCATGCACTTGCAAACGTGGGTGGACTACAAAACCTCAGGTAGCACACGTGCACCTGCTCCGACTCAAGGTAGCCAGCAACGCCACATCGCTTCCCCCACTCTAAGCCCACCGATTAGCACACCACCAGCAAGAAATGTTGAGGTGTCATTGCAAGGCCAAAGCAGTCAGGGAATCACAATGTTTTTCCAACGAAAGACTTCATCTAGGCCATCATCACCACCACCACTACCATCACCATCACCAACCCCCTCACAGTCCACCATGTCCACCGCTAGTTCCACCATATGCAGCTCTCAAGTCCAGCTCATCCTAGCAGAGACTCTGAGTAGGACAAGAAAGTACTCATCCTCTCATCCGCGTACACTGGTTTTGAACGCCAAAATTGCCAAACTGATCTCATTAGAGATGATACTCTTCCGTTTGGTTGAAAGCGCAGCATTCCGAGAGCTCATGGCCTACGCTGTCCTACGCTATGACCTACCCAGTCAGCACTTCTTTTCTAGAAAAGCCATCCCTGCCCTCCACCTGCATGTGAAAGACCGCATTGTCCATGCACTCAAACAATCAGTGAGCGGAAAGGTGCACCTCACAACAGATGCATGGGCCAGTAGGCATGGCGAGGGCCATTACGTGTCCATCACTGCGCACTGGGTGAATGTGGTGGATGCAGGGTCCACAGGGGACAGGGGCGGTGGGACAGTGCTGCCTAGCCCACGGTATAGGCAAAAGTTGGCTGTAGGCATTCAACCCTCCTCCAGAAGCGAAAGCTCGTCGA
Organism: Oophaga sylvatica; assembly: GCA_033576555.1. Lineage (NCBI taxonomy): Eukaryota > Metazoa > Chordata > Amphibia > Anura > Dendrobatidae > Oophaga > Oophaga sylvatica. Next base: position 589,855,649 of record JARQOD010000001.1, on the reverse strand, counting down.
CAGAGGGCAGTCGCACGAGCACTCCATCCGCAGCTGCCAGTGTTGCACACGAGGTGTCCCACTATTGAACAGCTAATGGTAAGCGTCAGCAAGCTGTTTTAAAGATGATGTCTTTGAGCGACAACAGACACACCACGGAGGTACTGGCCGACTACTTGCAGCGAGAAACTGAGTCATGGCTGGGCAGTCTACATCTTGCGCCAGGCAAGGTAGTCAGTGATAACGGACGTAATTTTGTGGCGGCCATAGCCCTGGCAAAACTCAGACACATACCTTGTCTTGCTCACACCTTGAACCTGGTGGTGCAGTGCTTCATAAATAATTACCAGAGTTACCAGCCCTGCTCCATGAGGTGCGAAGACTGTGCTCGCACATCCGTCGCTCGCCCATAGACTCCATTTGTATGCAGAGGCTGCAGTGATCGCTCCACCTCCCCAAGCACCGCCTAATCATAGACGTTGCAACAAGGTGGAACTCCACCATGCACATAGTTGAGAGGCTGTGCGAACAGAGGCAGGCTGTAATGCATTTGTGGGAGGATACACGGGCAGACAGTTTGACGGCAGACATCGAGTTGTAGGGTGTACACTGGTCAAAGCTGAAAGACCTCTGTAAAGTCCTTCAGTGTTTTGAGGAATGCACACGGCTGGTAAGCGCAGACGACACCATCATAAGTATGAGTATCACACTTATGCGTCTGCTCATGCAAACTTTGACGCACATTAAGGATCAGGCGTCTGCAGCGGAGGAGGAAGAGGAGGAGGAGGGAAGCCTTGATGACAGTCAGGCATTATCTGCTCAGGGAACTGTCCTGAACGAGGTGGAGGAAGAAGAGGAGGAGGATGAGGGGGATGATTATTTTGGGGAGGAGGATGCTTCTCAGGGGCAAGAGTAAATGTTGGCTTGCCAAGGTTAGGTACAGGGTTTGTGCGTGACTGGAGGGATGTGGATTTGGCAGAAAGTGCTCCTCCACCCACCACTGGTAGTGCATAATTGACACCTGGAACCTTTGCCCACATGTGTGATTATCTCTTGCGGATCCTAAAAAGGGACCCCCGCATTGCCAAAATGATGAACGATGATGACTACAGGTTGGCCAGCATCCTCGATTCACGCTATAAAGGCAAATTACAGAACATCATGCCACAGGAGAACCTAGAGCTAATATTGGCGAACAAACAAGCAACTCTGGTAAACCGTTTGTTAGAGGCATTCCCAGCACACAGCAGCGGTGCAGGTTCTACCAGGAGCCGTACTGGGCAACATGGAAGAGGTGTTTGTGGTGCATTCAGCCGAAGTGGCGTTGGAGACAGGGGTTTCATAACCATGTTGTGGACTGATTTCTCGAGTACCGCTCACACGACTGGTAATACTAAATCGATTGCAACAGACAGGAGACAGCAGTTGTCAACTATGGTTCAAAATTACCTCTCCTCCCCTATCGATGTTCTCCCTCACAGTTCATTCCCCTTTGACTACTGGGCCTGTAAACTGGACACCTGGCCTGAATTGGCACAATATGCCTTACAGGAGCTCGCTTCCCCTGCTGGTAGTGTGCTATCAGAAAGAGTCTTCAGTGCTGCTGGATCAATCCTGACCGAAAGAAGGACCCGGCTGTCGACCCAAAATGTAGGTGATCTAACCTTCATTAAAATGAACTATGCCTGGGTTTCAAAGGATTTTGTACCACCTTCCCCTGATGACATATAGGTAGCCAGCAAAATGGCTCGCTTTGTCCTCCTTTTCCTCCGACTTCTCCAATTCCTCCATTTGCAGCTGCTGAACGTCCAGCCTACACCTCAACATATGCCAGTTTTTCCACCTACCTAACTGGGCTGTACCCCCCACAACTTTAGCCAAATAACCCCTAGTTTTCAATGCATTACTATTATAATAAAGTAAATTAAGGTTGACAAGCTTAAGTAATAAGAATTGATGTTGTTGGCATTGAAATGGGCACTGTAGGTGTGTTTACTGTCCTCCAATGGCGACTTTTATTCCCCTTTGACTTGCATTGGGGTCGGGTTTCAGTCAGAACTCTGACTTTTGCCGTTAGTCAGCCTATTTCGCTCGACTCGACTTTTGGTAAATTTGGGTGGTCCGAAACCCGACTCGACCCTCCCTGAGGCAAAGTCGCTCATCTCTAACCCTGAGGTCTCTTTCACACATCCATGTCTCCGGTACGTGTGGTGACAGTTTTCACTTGTACCAGAGACACTGACACACGTATTCCCATTCAAGTGAATGGGTCTGTGCACATGTCAGTATGTTTCCATGTACCATGTGTCCATTGGCAAAACACATCGATATGTCCGTTTTTTACTGTCAGCCGCAAAGCATCCCGCACATGTGCACTCGGATGATACACATAGATGTCATCCGAGTGACACGTACCGGCACCAGGGAAGAAGTGCTACAGTAAGTGATGTTCACCGGCTCCACTACCTGAAGATGACTCTCATCATTCTCCCCTGCTCTGCCAGCGATCAGCGTGAGTACAGGAGAATGACGAGAGTTTTATTCAAGCGATAACAATGACAGCAGGTGGCGGCTGATGGGACTATTACTCCCATCAGCCTACACCTGCTGCCGCTATTAACAGTAACAGCAGGAGCCGCTGATGGGTGTATTCATCACAGCTGCGGGCTGCAATCCTCAGCTGTCAGCTTCAGCGAGGCTGGTTGTCAAGAATAGAGGGTCCCCACCCTGTTTTTTTAATTATTTAAATAATTAATTTAAAAAAATGGTGTGGGGTCGCCCCCAACTTTGACAACAAGCCTTGCTAAAGCTGACAGCTGGGGGCTGGTATTCTCAGGCTGGTAGGGAGCCATTGATATAGGTCCCCCTGCCTAAAAATAGCAGTTCACAGCTGCTCAGAAATAGCGCATCTATTATATGCACCTATTCTGGCACTTTGCCCAGCTCTTCCCACTTGCCCTGTAGTGGTGGCAAGTGAGGTTCATATTTGTGGGGTTGATGTCACCTTTGTATTGTCAGATGACATCAAGCCTTCATGAGAATTTCTCATCGTGATCTGCGGTGAAGTCACTGAGCTTGAACTGCAGTGACCTCATCACTGACTTTCCCATGCTGCTGAGGTAACCACAGTCCAGCCCTGCTGAGAACACAGCCTCACTGACCGGTGGGAACTACGATGATGTCACCACTGATCACTGATGCTGCGCTCGCTGCAGCTCATTCACCTGTGGTTCTCAGCCTGAATGGTCGCATCTTGCCACCGTACAGATTGAAAACTATATATCCCACAGACATGGATTACAGCATGGGATAGAATAATGTATAGGTGAGGGATATTGTTGTTTCTTTATTTTGTTTTATTACAGGAGACGAGGGATTCGGTGGAATAAGGCATTAGGTGAGTATAACTTTGTTTGTTATTTTTAAATAAAAATGGAAAACTGTTTTGTTTTATTTCTAATAAAAGACTTTATACTTGCTTTGTCTTTATTTACAATATAACTATAGGATTAGGAATGGATGGGTGTTTTATAGATGCATCTCCATTACTAAGCCGTGGCTTGATGTCACCTCACAATACAAAGTTGACATCAACCCCACAAATATAAACCCCACTTGCCACCACTACAGTGAAAGTGGGAAAAGCCAAGAAACAAAATTGGTATTGTTGTCATTGTTATCACTTGAATATAACTCTCAACATTCTCCCCTTCTCGCGCTGATCGCAGGCAGAGCAGGTTAGAATGATGAGAGCCATCTTCAGCACCCGGCAAAGGGGAACAGTGCTTACTGTAGTGCTTCTATCCTGGCTCCTGTCTATGTGGTACTCATGCGGCACACGGTTGCCACAAGTATGCAGCAAGTATTACACACGTGGACACTGTCATCTCCAGTACTATTCTTTTCTGGTATCTGTAAAAATGGACGTGTTAAACCAGCCTAAAACAGATTTAATTCCACATCCCCTTTTTCTTTCAGCACAGCGATACCACTACTGCGAACTGCAGCATGGTGATATGCAACAAACTCATAACAAGATGGAAATAGTAATAATAACTTTATTTCTATAGCGCCAACATATTCCCCAGCACTTTACATTTTAGAGGGGACTTGTCCAGACAATAGACATTACAGCATAACAATAAACACATAGATCAAAAACAAGTACCAAGAGGAATGATGACCCTGCTCGCAAGCTTACAATCTATGATAAAAAGGGGAGACACGAAAGAACGAAAGGTAGATGGTAACAATTGCTTTTGTTGTTCGGACCAGCCATAGTGTAAGAATCCGGTGATCATGTAATGCTGCATAAACCAGTTATCAGCCTAAGTATGTAACAGAACAGACACAGAGGACTATTAATTTCCTAAAGCATGTGAGAACATGATATGAGGAACCTGGTTGTGGTAAAAATTTTGAATGAGCAACACAGGGATAGTTAGGTTAATGCGTTGAGGCGGTAGGCTAGTCTGAACAAATGCTTTTTTAGGGCACGCTTAAAACTGTGGGGATTGTAATGTAACTGAAAATTGAAATGTAATTATTGTGAAAATGACTATTGTATAGTAGAAAAGATATAGTTAAGGGCAAAGCCACCATAATACCCCCTCATACATATGCCCTAATTCATTAAGACTTACAGTCATGGCCAAAAGTTTTGAGAATGACACAAATATTATATTTTCACATGATCTGCTGCCCTCTGGTTTTTATGTGTGTTTGACAGATGTTTTTATCACAGACAGAAATATAATTGCAAACATATGAGTAACAAAAGCTTATATTGACAGTTAGAATGAGTTAATGCAGCAAGTCAATATTTGCAGTGTTGACCCTTCTTCTTCAGGACCTCTTCAATTCTCCCTGGCATGCTCTCAATCAACTTCTGGACCAAATCCTGACTGATAGCAGTCCATTCTTGCACAATCAATGCTTTCATTTTGTCAGAATTTTAAGGTTTTTGTTTGTCCACCCGTCTCTTGATGATTGACCACAAATTCTCAATGGTATTAAGATCTGGGAAGTTTCCAGGCCATGGATCCAAAATCTCTATGTTTTGTTCCCTGAGCCATTTAGTTATCACCTTTGCTTTATGGCAAGGTGCTCCATCATGCTGGAAAAGGCATTGTTGATCGCCAAACTGCTCTTGGAGGGTTGGGAGAAGTTGCTCTTGGAGGACATTCTGGTACCATTCTTTATTCATGGCTGTGTTTTTAGGCAAGACTGTGAGAGATCCGATTCCCTTGGCTGAGAAGCAACCCCACACATGAATGGTTTCAGGATGCTTAACAGTTGGCATGAGACAAGACTGGTGGTAGCGCTCACCTTGTCTTCTCCAAATGAGGCGTTTTCCTGATGTCCCAAACAATCAAAAAGGGGATTCATCAGAGAAAATAACTTTACCCCAGTCCTCAGCATTCCACTGCCTGTACCTTTTGCAGAATATCAGTCTGTCCATGATGTTTTTTCTGGAGAGAAGTGGCTTCTTTGCTGCCCTCCTTGAGACCAGTCCTTGCTCCAAGAGTCTCCGCCTCACAGTGCGTGCAGATGCACTCACACCTGCCTGCTGCCATTCCTGAGCAAGCTCTGCACTGCTGGTAGCCCGATCCCACAGCTGAAACACTTTTAAGAGACGGTCCTGGCGCTTGCTGGTCTTTCTTGGGCACCCTGGAGTGTTATGTTATGGTAGCTGAGGAGAGTAGGCAAAAACGGCAATACATCAGAGAGGCTGGAATCCATTGGATTGCAGCACCCCGACCAACCACCACAACTAAAGGCAGCCGTGGAGTGTTCCCACGTTGGTCCTAGACGCCTCGTCACAGCCTGAGAGATTAACTACACCTAAAGATAGAAAGAGGAAAGCTATCTGCCCAGAGCAGATCCCCAAAGAACAAATAAAACTCCCAAACATGTAATGGCGGTTAGACAAGAGGAAATACAGACACAGACAGAAAATAGTATGAGCAAACGCTGGGGCCCAATCTGCCTAGACAGAAAAGGATAGAAAGGATACTCACTGCAATCCAAAAAAACCCTAAAAATGCCAACACTACTGATTGCAAAAACACCTGAGATCACATGACCTCTACCACCTAAATCAGTTCTCTGGTGTAACAAAACTAAGCCACAGCCACTGAAAAAAACGCAAAAGGCAAATGAACAAATAACAATGGCTCCAGCGGAACTGAGAGGAGCCCAAGCCCCCCGGGGGGAACCTGGCTAACCTCACAGAAATGCAGAGAAATATGAAAATGGTAAGCACAAAAGCAAAAACAGAAAATATCTTATCTGAAAGCAGAAGAAGAGGCAAGACTCGGCAAGCTTCCAAGTGAACCAGGAACCACAGTTGAGACAAGAACAATTGATCACCGGCAACCATGATGGGAGGGAACCTCCCTTATATCAGACCAGTCTGTAACTCCTGATTGCCAATCCTCATTGAATGGTTCAGTACTGTTTGTAACCACCAGAGGGAGCTTCTGCTCAGAATTCATTTCCAAAACATTCACAACACTGGAGCCTTTTTGGCAACAATGGAACCTCTTTCCTTGAAGTTCTTGATGATGCGAGATTGTTGACTGAGGTGCAATCTTTCTAGCTGCGATACTCTTCCCTGTTAGGCCATTTTTGTGCGTTACAATGATGACTGCATGTGTTTCTTTAGAGATAACCATGGTTAACAGAAGACAAACAATGATGCCAAGCACCAGCCTCCTTTTAAAGTGTCCAGTGGTGTCATTCTTACTTAATCATGACAGATTGATATCCAGCCATGTCCTCATCAACACCCACACCTGTGTTAATGGAGAAATCACTGAAAAGAGGTTAGCTGGTCCTTTTAAGGCAGGGCTGCAATGATGTTGAAATGTGTTTTGGGGGATAAAGTTCATTTTCTAGCCAAATATTGACTTTGCAAGTAATTGCTGTTAAGCTGATCACTCTTTAGAACATTCTGGAGTATATGCAAATTGCCATTAGAAAAAGTGAAGCTGTAGACTTTGTAAAAATTTATATTTGTGTCATTCTCAAAACTTTTGTCCATGACTGTACAAATTATGGTTTTTCATCATATAGCTGGAAAAAAGTGGAATAAAATGCAATAAAAATAAATGTTTTCAAATAACTTTATTAAATTTTAAGAATTTAAAAGGAAGGGAGGAAAGGGGAATTGGAGAGGAAGTAAGGATAGATAATTCCATTCTTACATATACATATACATAAACATGTAATATTTACAATAGTAATAAAACAAAGCGTATACAATTCCAATTGTACCTGAGGTTTCAAACATGAATAACTTCAAGAAGTCACAACTTCATCACATTTATATTTGGAATTCCACAGATAAAACTTTAGATGGTATAAAAAGAGTCACCCTAAATTGGCGGGATATTTAAATGATGGCAGTCAGGTCAGATTTAAATATCCCGCCAATTTAGGGTGACAGATTCCCTTTAAGGAATGTCCAGTTTAACCTATCGAAAGCCTTCTCGGCATCTAGGGAAACAAAGAGTGATGGGACATTAGTCGACTTTATTAGTGAAAGGATGTTGAGAATTCTACGGGTACCGTCTGGTGCCTGGCAACCAGATATAAAGCCCAATTGATCCTTTTTTATTAATTTAGGAAGGATAAATTGAAGACGATTGGTCAGTATCTTGGAAAATAATTTAATGTCTCCATTAATGAGGGAGATTGGACTGAAATTTTGGACTCTATCAAGTCCTTCTTTCCCCTTAGGGATCATCACAATTGTGGCCTCCAGCATGCTTTTTGGAAAAGAACCTAATGTGGAAGCATGTGCAAAAAGTAAGGATAAATACGGGGATAAAATTTTCTAGAATGACTGGTAATATTCATTGACAAAACCATCTGGCCCAGGTGACTTAAGAGTCTTAAGTTTGTAAATTGCGGATTAAATTTATTCAATACTGAAAGGCTTATTAATAATATATAAGTCTAGTTTACTTATCTGTGGCAGATTTAAATCAACTAGAAACGATTCGATGTCTGACAAATTAGGAGTGTGAGTATCCGAATCCTTGTCTAGATTGTATAAATTTTCAAAGTATTCTGAAAAAACGTCCGCAATATCCTGGGGATGGGATTTGATAATCCCCGATGAAGAATGAATTTTATGTATTCTTTTTTTAGTCGCTCTGATTTCAATTTCTGCATCAAAAATCGCGAGAGTTTATTTTTTGATTAGTAATTGTTAAATTTTGAGGCTCTTAAGACTGAATCATATTCAGTTAAAAGGTGATCGCTATGTTGTTGTCTCAACTTCAGTAGCTCTTTGTGTGAGGTGAGAGACTGGGATTTCAATTGAGACTGTTTTTCCTCAACCTTTCTTATGCTTTCTTGTAAAGTGGTAATAGCCCCCATCATTTCCCTTTTTTGTCTAGCCGATAATTGAATTATCTTTCCCCTCAAAACCGCCTTATGGGCTTGCCAAAGTGTGAAAGGATCGATTCCTTCCAGATCGTTTTCATTAAAGTAATTGCAAATTGTTTCCTCTAGGATTTTCTTAAATTTGGGATTCTTGAGTATGGACTGATTGATCTTCCATAAAAAGGTATTGGTTACAGGTGGGCCTACTGCAAATTGGGCCAACAAAGGGGAATGATCTGAAAAGGACTTTTTTAATATCGTTACTTTTTTAAATTTGGATAAGGAAAAGATGTCTCGTAAGAAATAGGTCGATTCTAGAGGAGGAATTGTGGGTGCTAGAGAAATGCGTGTATTCCTTAGAGGATGAATTTAAGCATCTAAAAACATCATATAACTCATTCTGGGCTATCCATTTGCCCAAAGAGGATGATAAACGGTGGAAGAGGAGGAATCCAACTTGGTATCAGGAACCATGTTAAAATCACCAATCATTAGGAGATCTCCCTGTTTGATTTTGTCCACTTTCCTAATTAGCCTATTAAAAAGTGAAAGCTGATTTTAAAGAGGAGCGTAAATATTAACAATCGTAAAGGTTTATTGTTGAACCTGCCAATTAAGATATGAAAATGACCCCTAGAATCCACCTCCTCTCTGATGAATTGAAAATCTATTTTGCTACTAATAATTGTCATAACCCCCGCTTTACTTTTATTGTTATAAGCCGCAAAAATGTATGGAAAATTTTTGTGTTGGAAGACAGGATGGCCACTCCTCGCAAATTTAGTTTCCTGCAAACAAATAACATCTGCCTTATACAATTTGATTGCTTTCCATGTACTAAATCTCTTGAAAGGGCTATTCAAACCCCTCACATTGTAAGACAGAAAATTGAATTCCATTTATAATATTTAATCCTGAAGCAAGAATTCGAAACCTGTAAAAACTAGAACTAGTTCTAATTAACAAACAATAACAGAATATACACTACACACTTTACCAGGGAGAAACCAGACAAGACAACCTAAATTTGGGGAAATAAAAAAATGTGGCAAGGAGCCTGTGAGACCAAATCAATTACTTAGAATTTTACAAAAAGGGAATATAGGAATATTCATCCCTTATCTTATTTTTATGATCCTTTTGTAGGTATTCAAGAAAGTCTTTCCCTTCCTCTGGATTCAATAGTATGATATTTTTACCTCCAAACCATACAATCAGTTTAGTAGGGAACCCCCACCTGTATGAGATTTCCTTTTCTCTCAATTTAAATGTAATTTCCCTAAAGTTTTTTCTGGCGTCCATGGTAGCCTGGGAGAAATCAGTGTATACTTTGATGTGTTCATATGGAGGAGGGAAAGCACCCCTATCTCTAATGAATTTTAAAATTTTCTCTCTGGTCTCAAAAAAAAAGGAGTCTCAGGATAGTATCCCTGGGTTTATCCAAAGGGATGCCTTTTGGGCGGGAAGTCTATGGATTCTATCAATGGTTAGGTGTATATCAGATAGATTAGGGATCGCTTTTTTAAACATAGTTTTGGCATAGTTTGACAAGTCGGTTTGAGTAATTGTTTCTGGTATCCCTCTCAACTTAATGTTGTTTCTACGACTTCTATCCTCTAAGTCGGCTAATTTAGTTTTAATGAAACAAATTTCCTCTTTTAAATTTAAATGTTGTTGTGTAAGAAGCTCATTTTTCTCTTCTATATGCGAAATCCGAGTTTCGTTAATTTCAAATCTCCTTGAGAATTTATCACTGACCTCCTGAATCAAATTTTTTTGTTACTCGAAACCAGAGAGAATGGAGTCTTTGAAGGACTTACAAAAATTTGCAAGAACCCCTTCTGATAATGGCTTATCTGATTGTGTAAAGGACTCATAATTAACTATGTCGAGTTTCGAAGAAATAGTACTTGAGGCCTCAGCACAACCTCTTTAGCGAGGGGCTTAACAGGACTCCCATTCAAAGAGAATGAGGTATTATCAGAATCTGGTGTCGCATCTCCTTTATTCTGGTTCCCCCCAGCCGAATTTTTCCATTTTGGGAATGGGATAAATCCATGCTATTTTCATCTAACCCAGTCTGATCATGGGGTCTAACAGAGCTAGGAAATGAATGCGAGGAATTTTGAAAATCAGGGAGTAAATCCCTCTGCGGTAACGTACTCTTTGCTGCTTTACCGTGGCAAGAGTTCAGGTCAGTAGTTGAGGTATCCCGTTTCCCCTCTGTCCTTTTTAACCCCTCTCTGCCATTAGACGTACTATTCCGTCCATGTGACCCTGGACCTAATTCCCATGGACGGAATAGTACGTCATGGGCGATCAGCTGTGCTCCCGGGGGAGCGTAGCTGATCGCGGCCGGGTGTCAGCTGTATATCACAGCTGACACCCAGCACTATGTGTCAGGAGCGGTCACGGACCGCTCCCGACACATTAACCCCTGGCACACCGCGATCAAACATGATCGCGGTGTACCCGGGGCACAGGGGAGGATCGCGCAGGGTGGGGGCTCCCTGCGCGCTCCCCTGTGACCCTCAGAGCAGCGCGATGTGTCCCTGGATCCAGTATGGCGCCGGGGTCTTGCAGGGAGGTGGCTTCCTCAGTGCCTGCTGAGAGCAGGCGCTGAGGAAGCCTGCAGCGATCCCAGAGCGATCGCTGGTGTGACAGAGTGCTGTGCACACTGTCACACCAGCGATCTGATAAAATACTGTGATGTCCCACCCTGGGACAAAGTAAAAAAGTAAAAAAAATAAAAATAAAAGTGGTAAAAAAAATCATAAAAAAAAAAAAAATATTCCCCAATAAATTCATTTCTTCCTGTAAATAAAAAAAAAAAAACAATAAAAGTACACATATTTGGTATCGCCGCGTCCGTAACGACCCCCCCTATTAAACTGTCCCACTAGTTAACCCCTTTAGTGAACCCCTTAAAAAAAAAAAAAAACTAAGCAAAAAATCAATGCTTTATCATCATACCGCCGAACAAAAAGTGGAATAACACGCGATCAAAAAGACCGATATAAATAAACATGGTACCGCTGAAAACGTCATCTTGTCCCACAAAAAACGAGCCATCATACAGCATCATCAGCGAAAAAATAAAAAAGTTATAGCTCGCAGTATAAAGCGATGCAAAAATAATTATTTTTTATATAAAATTGTTTTTATTCTATAAAAGCGCCAAAACATAAAAAAATGATATAAATGAGGTATCGCCATAATGGTACTGACCCGAAGAATAAAACTGCTTTATCAATTTTACCACACGCGGAACGATATAAACACCTCCCCCAAAAGAAATTCATGAATTGCTGATTTTTGTTCATTCTAACCTCCCAAAAATCGAAATAAATAGCAATCAAAAAATGTCACGTGCTCAAAAATGGTAACCTCGTCCCGCAAAAAATAAGACCTCACGTGACTCTGTGGGCCAAAATATGCAAAAATTATAGCTCTCAAAATGTGGTGATGCAAAAAACTACTTTTTGCAATAAAAAGCATCTTTTAGCGTGACAGCTGCCAATCACAAAAACCCGCTATAAATAGTAAATCAAACCCCCCCTTTATCAACCCCTTAGTTAGGGAAAAATAATAAAATTAAAAAAATGTATTTATTTCCATTTTCCCATTAGGGTTAGGGTTGCGGCTAAAGTTAGTATTAGGGTTATGGTTGGGACTAGGGTTAGGGGTGTGTTGGGGTTAGGGTTGGGGGTTTCTGCTGTTTAGGCACATCAGGGGCTCTCCAAATGTAACATGGCGTCTGATCTCAATTCCAGCCAATTCTGCGTTGAAAAAGTCAAACGGTGCTCCTTCACTTCTGAGCTCTGCCATGTGCCCAAACAGTAGTTTACCCCCGCAAATGGGGTATCAGCGTACTCTGGACCACAAGAGTTATTGTGCAATTTGTCCTATTTCTTCTGTTACCCTTGGGAAAATAAAAAACTGGGGGCGACAAAATCATTTTTGTAAAAAAAAAAAAATGATTTTTTTGTTTTATACGGCTGTATGTTATAAATTTTCTGTGAAGCACTTGGGCTTCATAGCGCTCACCACACTTCTAGATAAGTTCCTTGTGGGGTCTATTTTCCAAAATGGGGTCACTTGTGGGGGGTTTCCACTGTTTAGGCACATCAGGGGCTCTTCCAAATGCGACATGACGCCCCTAGACCATTCCATCAAAGTCTGCAATCCAAAACGTCACTACTTCCCTTCCGAGCCCAGACGTGCACCCATACATTAGTTTTCTCACACATATTGGGTATCAGTGTACTCAGGACAAATTGGACAACAATTTTGGGGTCCAATTTCTCCTGTTACCCTTGTGAAAATAAAATATTGGGGGCGAAAATGTCATTTTTGTAAAAAAAAAAGGATTTTTTATTTTTACGGCTGTACGTTATAAACTTCTGGAAGCACTTCGGGGTTCAAAGTGCTCACCACACATCTAGATAAGTTCCTTGTGGGGTCTATTTTCCAAAATGGGGTCACTTGTGGGGGGTTTCCACTGTTTAGGCACATCAGGGGCTTTCCAAATGCGACATGACGCCCCCAGACCATTCCATCAAAGTCTACAATCCAAAACGTCACTACTTCCCTTCCGAGCCCCGACGTGCGCCCATACAGTAGTTTACTCCCACATATTGGGTATCAGCGCACTCAGGACAAATTGGACAACAACTTTTGGGTCCAATTTCTCCTGTTACCCTTGTGAAAATAAAATATTGGGGCAAAAATATCATTTTTGTAAAAAAAACAAAAGATTTTTTATTTTATGGCTGTACGTTATAAACTTCTGTGAAGCACTTTGGGGTTCAAAGTGCTCACCACACATCTAGATAAGTTCCTTGAGGGTCTAGTTTTCAAAATGGTGTCATTTGTGGGGGTTTCCACTATTTAGGCAGAACAGGAGCTCTCAAAACACGACATGGCATCCAGCCAATTCTGCGTTGAAAAAGTCAAACGGCGCTCCTTCCCTTCCAAACTCTGCCATGCACCCAAACAGTGGTTTACCCCCACATATGGGGTATCAGTGTACTCAGGACAAATTGCACAATAACTTTTGGAGTCTTGTTACCCTTGGGAAAATAAAAATTGGGTGAAAAGATCAATTTTTGGAAAAAATATGATTTTTTTAATTTTACGGCTCTACGTTATAAACTTGTGTGAAGCACTTGGGGGTTCAAATTGCTCACCAAAGATCTAGATAAGTTCCTTAGGGGGTCTAGTTTCCCAAATGGGTCACTTGTGGGGGTTTCCACTGTTTAGGCACATCAGGGACTCTCCAAATGCAACATGGCGTCCAATCTCAATTCCAGCCAATTTTGGTTGGAAAAAGTCAAACGGTGCTCCTTCCATTCCGAGCTCTGCCATGCGCCCAAACAGTGGTTCACCCCCACATATGGGATATCAGCGTACTCAGGACAAATTGGACAACAACATTTGAGGTCCAATTTCTCCTGTTACCTATGGGAAAATAAAAAATTAGTGACTAAGAGATAATTTTTGTGGGAAAAAAATAGGATTTTTTATTTTCATGCCCGGGCATTATAAACTTATGTGAAGCACTTGGGGGTTCAAAGTGCTCACCAAAGATCTAGATAAGTTCTTTAGGGGGTCTAGCTTCCAGAATGGGGTCACTTGTGGGGGTTTCCACTGTTTAGGCTCATCTGGGGCACTACAAACGGAACATGACCCCCATCAATGTTTGCATTCCAAAACGTTACTGCTTCCTTTCCAAGCCCTGCCGTGCGCCCAAACAGTTTTCCCCACCCCACATATGGGTATCAGCGTACTCAGGACAAATTGGACAACAACTTTTGGGGTCCAATTTCCTTGGGAAAAATCAAAAATTTGGGACTAAAAAATCATTTTTGTGGAAAATTGTTTTTTTTTTTTTCACACCCAGGCATTATAAACTTTTGTGAAACACTTTGGGGTTCAAAGTGCTCACAACAGATCTAGATAAAGTTCCTTAGGGGGTCTAGTTTCCAAAATGGTGTCACTTGTGGGGCTTTCCACTGTTTAGGCGCATCAGGGGCTCTCCAAACACGACATGGCGTCCAATCTCAACTCCAGCCAATTTTAGTTTGAAAAAGTCAAATGGCGCTCCTTCCCTTACAAGCTCTGCCGTGTGCCCAAACAGTGGTTTTCCCCCACATATAGGGTGTTGGCGTACTCAGGAGAAATTGCACAACAACTTTATCTGCCCATTTTCTCCTTTTACCCTTGTCAAAATAAAAAAAAGTTTGTAAAAGATCATTTTTGTGGCTAAAAAGTTAAATATTAATTTTTTCCTTCCACGTTGCTTCAGCTCCTGTGAAGCACCTGAAGGGTTATTAAACTTCTTGAATGTGGTTTTGAGTACCTTGAGGGTGCAGTTTTTAGAATGGTGTCACTTTTTGGTATTTTCTGCTATATAGACCCGTCAAAGTGACTTCAAATGTGAGGTGGTCCCTAAAAAAATGGCTTAGTAAATTTTGTTGTAAAAATGAGAAATCACTAGTCAACTTTTAACCCTTATAATTTCCTAACAAAAAAAAATTTTGGTTCCAAAATTGTGCTGATGTAAAGTAGACATGTGGGAAATGTTATTTCTTAACTATCTTGTGTTATATATTTCTCTGTTTTAAGGGAAAAAAAATTCAAAGTTTGAAAATTGCAAAATTTTCAAAATTTTCGCCATATTTGTGTTTTTTTTCAAAAATAAACGCAAGTTATATCGAAGAAATTATACTTCTAACGTGATGTACAATATGTCACGAGAAAACAGTCTCAGAATCGCGAAGATCCGTTGAAGCGTTCCAGAGTTATAACCTCATAAAGAGACAGTGGTCAGAATTGTAAAAATTGGCCCGGTCATTAACGTGCAAACCACCCTTGGGGGTGAAGGGGTTAAAGGGGATCTGGATTTGGTTGGACTTGACAGATTGGATATATATCAGTAGAAGGACTAGACTTAGAGGATCTCCAATTTTTAGAGCTTTTTTGAGATAGAGCTCTGTATTTAGAGGTTCCTGACGCCATACTAAACACTTGTATTCTAACAGATGGAGAGAAATGCGTCTATCAAGTTAACGATCAGTTGTGTTATAAATTATAATCTGAGGAATACCCAGCAAAATTATTCAAGATAAAGTTTGTTCAGTTTGAAATGAATTGCTTAAGATATGAGACTACTACCAATAGGAGTTAGCTAAGTAATTATTCCACTTCTACCAACGGGTGCAGACTAAGTATCTATTTCACTTCTGGCAATAGGAGTTAGCTGATTATCTATTCCACTTCTGCCAATAGGTGCTAGTTAGGAATCTATTCCACTTCTGCCAATAGGAGTTAACTGAGTATCTATTTCCCTTCTATCAATAGATGTTAGCTGCGTATCTATTCTGCTCCTGCCAATAAGTGTTAACTGAGTAACTATTCAACTTCTGCCAATGGGTGCTAGCTAAGTATTTACTTCACTTATGCCAGTAGGTGTTAGCTAAGTGTTTATTCCACTCCTGCCAATAGGTGTTAGCTGAGTGACTATTCCATTTTTGCCAATGGGCTTTAGCTAAGTATCTATTCCACTTCTGCCAATAGGTACTAGCTGAGTATCTATTCAACCTCTGCCAAAAGGTATTAACCGAACTTCTGTCAATAGGTGTTGGCTAAGTTGGCTGAGTATCTATTCCACTTCTGCCAATAGGTGTTAGCTGAGTAACTATTCCACTTCTGCCAATAAGTGCTAGCTGAGTAACTATTCCACTTCTACCAATAAGTGTTAGCTGAGTACCTATTCCACTTCTGCTACTGGGTACCAGCGAAGTATCTATTCCACTTCTGCCAATAGGTAAAAGCTTAGTGTCCGTTCCACTTCTGCCAATAGGTGTTAGCTGAGTAACTATTCCACTTCTGCCAATAGGTGCTAGCTAAGTATCTATTCTACTTCTGTGAATAGGATTTAGCTGAGCAGCTATTCCACTTTCTGCCAATAGATACTAGCTTAGTATTTATTCCTCTCCTGCCAGTAGGTGTTAACTGAGTATCAACTGTACTTCTGCCAATATGTGCTAGCAGAGTATCTTTTTACTTCTGAGTAAAGTCTTATAAATAATGACCGTCAGCAGAAGGTATATTAAACAGATACAGAAATTAAAGGATAGCTAAATAACAAAGAAGAATAATAAAACTGCAATGTTATGTCTGTATCAACAGTTTGTATAATATAAAAACCCGCCGGCGGCAATTAAAAAATTGAAAATATTACGCAATCTATAAATGCAAATGTAAATAATCTATATGATCTTCTACCAGGAGAATAATTTGCGCCAACTCAATAATACTAGAAAACAATATAATAATGTATAAGTCAGATCCTCAAACTTAGGCAGATAATATCGTCCAAAAGATGATCTGCCCCTTAAGTCTTAATAAGCAAAATACTGGCCAGGTATGCAGACTTATCAATCTACTAAATAACAGAAGAAAAAAGGAAAAAAAAAAACATATACTTAACAAGTAGCTCCTGAAGTAGGTTCAGCTTTTTGCATATACGAACCAGCGATGGGCCGTTCTGCAGGGAGTATAGCAGCTTTTGCTGTCCAGTCTTTAAATAAATATCTTGCTGCAACTTCAGTATCCTTCTTTTCTTCTTTTCTTCTTTTTCTTCTTCCTTATCTCCTTGAATCCTCTTCTATCTTCTTTCTTCTTCTCTATCCCCTGGATGGTCTTGCAGCTGTGCTCTTGGTCCGGCTCGATTGCTTCTTCTTTCCCCGCTCTTTTCTCCTTCTTCTTCTGGCGTTGTTGTTCAGTCCTGTAATGGCGTCGGCTCCACTTCCGGTTTCAGGGATTAGCCACGCCGACCTCCGATACACCGCTCCGACGTCACAGATGAGCAGGGACTCTCAGGTATGAGTCAGCATCAGTCGCCTCCTCTTCCGACACCTCAATATACTGCCTCACTGACTGGAAAGGGGATTTCCCAGGCACAGAACAATGGTGTCACCTCACAGATTTAATTACCTGACAGGAGAGAGGCGCAATCAAGATGGCAGACGTGATGGAGGCAAGTCACTAGTTTCCAAAATGATGTCATTTGTCGGGAGTTTCCACTGTTTAGGCAGATCAGGAGCTCTCCAAACATGACATGGCATCCAGCCAATTCTGCGTTGAAAAAGTCAAACAGCGCTCCTTCCCTTCTAAGCTCTGCCATGCACCCAAACAGTGGTTTACCCCCACATATGGGGTATCAGCGTACTCAGGACAAATTGCACAAAAACTTTTGGAGTCTTGTTACCCTTGGGAAAATAAAAATTGGGGTGAAAAGATTATTTTTGTGAAAAAATATGATTTTTTAATTTTACGGCTCTACGTTATAAACTTGTGTGAAGCACTTGGGGTTCAAATTGCTCACCACAGATCTAGATAAGTTCCTTAGGGTGTCTAGTTTCCAAAATGGGGTCACTTGTGGGGGTTTCCACTGTTTAGGCTCATCTGGGGCACTGCAAACTGAGCATGACCCCTATCAACATCTGCATTCCAAAACGTTATTACTTCCTTTCCAAGCCCTGCCGTGCGCCCAAACAGTTTCCCCCCCCACATATGGGGTATCAGCGTACTCAGGACAAATTGGACAACTTTTGTGGTCCAATTTCCTTGGGAAAAATCAAAAATTTGGGACTAAAAAATCATTTTTGTTGAATTTTTTTTTTCACACCCAGGCATTATATACTTTTGTGAAACACTTGGGGGTTCAACGTGCTCACATCAGATCAAGATAAGTTCCATAGGGGTCTAGTTTCCAAAATGTTGTTACTTTTGGGGGGTTTCCACTGTTTACGTGCATCAGAGGCTCTCCAAACGCAACATGGCGTCCAATCTCAATTCCAGCCAATTTTGTTTTGAAAAAGTCAAACGGCGCTCCTTCCCTTACAAGCTCTGCCGTGTGCCCAAACAGTGGTTTTCCCCCACATATGGGGTATTGGCGTACTCAGGAGAAATTGCACAACAACTTTATCTGTCCATTTTCTCCTTTTATCCTTGTGAAAATAAAAAAAGTTTGTATAAGATAATTTTTGTGACTAAAAAGTTAAATATTCATTTTTCCCTTCCACGTTGCTTCAGCTCCTGTGAAGCACCTGAAGGGTTAATAAATTCTTGAATGTGGTTTTAAGTACCTTGAGGGGTGCAGTTTTTGGAATGGTGTCACTTTTGGGTATTTTCTGCCATATAGACCCCTCAAAGTGACTTCAAATGTGAGGTGGTCCCTAAAAAAAATGGCTTTGTAAATTTTGCTGTAAAAATGAGAAATCGCTGGTCAACTTTTAACCCTTATAATTTCCTAACAAAAAAAATTTTGGTTCCAAAATTGTGCTGATATAAAGTAGACATGTGGGAAATGTTATTTATTAACTATTTTGTGTGATATATTTCTCTGTTTTAAGGGAATAAAAATTCAAAGTTTGAAAATTGCAAAATGTTCCAAATTTTTGCCATATTTGCGTTTTTTAAAAAATAAACGCAAGTTAAATCGAAGAACTTTTACCACTATCATGAAGTACAATATGTCACGAGAAAGCAATCTCAGAATCGCAAAGATCCATTGAAGCCTTCCAGAGTTATAACCTCATAAAGAGACAGTGGTCAGAATTGTAAAAATGGGCCAGGTCATTAACGTGCAAACCACCCTTGTGGGTGAAGGGGTTAATGTACACTCTGCACCCCATCTTGACTGAAAAAAACAGAAATGTAGATATTTTTGCAAATTTATATTTTTTATACCAGCCCATGCAAC
>JARQOD010000001.1:589795664-589836405 GCA_033576555.1 Oophaga sylvatica | reverse complement strand
TTTGGCGCAAAGGCACGATGTTCATAAACCACCAGTTCCTCCCACCAACCCAAAAAAAGGTTTGCATAAGATGGTGCACATCGTGCCCCCATTGCAGTCCCTGACAATTGTCTGTAGAATTTCCTATCGAAGACAAAATAATTTTTGTCCAGGATAAAATAAAGAAGTTTAAGGATCAAATTCATATGTTCCACAGGACGTTCTGGATCTTTTGTCAGAAAGTGAGACAGCTTGTATTCCCAACTGGTGAGGTATACTCGTGTACAAGGATTCCACATCCATACTCACCAGAAGGGCGATGTCTGGGATGACCAGATCTTCAACCGTTTGCATCAGATGGGTAGAATCCCTAATGAAAGATGCAAGAGACATGACTAGGGTTTGGAGGAAATGGTCCACATAAATACAGGGACGCTCAAAAAGGCTGCCAATGCCAGACACAATTGGTCTACCCGGTGGTTCAGAAAGGGACTTATGCACCTTTGGAAGTGCATAAAAAGTAGGAACAACTGGAAATGGTGTGACCAAAAATTCTGCCTCTTTTTTAGTGATGAGGTTATCATCTAGGGCACTATATATGAGGTGGTCAATTTGTTCTTTGAAGAACTTCGTCGGGTCAGATGGTAAAGCCATATAACATTGTTCTTCATGAAGTTGTCGTAAAACCTCTTTGAGGTAGAGGTCATGTGGCCATAAGACCACATTTCCCCCTTTGTCTGCCTCACGTATCACAAAATCAGTATTGTTCCTTAAGTGTGACAAAGCTTGTCTCTCCCTCTTACCTAAATTATTCTGCTTGTGTGGGTCCAATTGTAGTCTGTCAATGTCTTTACACATCTTCTCAAAGAAAATTTGGACGGCTGGGAATAAGGAGAAAGATGGAGTAGCTTGAGAGGGGAGACGTCTGGTAAATCTCTTGTCAGTCCCTGAAGAATCATTTTCTTGTAAAAGGTCAAGGAGGTCATTGAAGACTTGTTTTTCATTATCAGGAAGGTCATCTAAGAGGGAAGGTTGGTGATACAACAATTTAAACGTAATTTGACGACAAAAAAGATACAGGTCCTTAACCAAAACAAATTTGTTAAGTGGGTTCATAGGGGAAAAAGAAAGTCCCTTAGAGAGGACCTGTTTTTCTGTGTCTGATAGAATATACGAAGACAAATTAATAATCTGCAAATTACCTTCCTTGTTAGAGTCATCTGGGCTGGCCGTCAGCGCCTCCTGTTGTACCGTGTCTCTCTCCTGTACGTAGGTGACCATTTCTTGTAGTTTCTTCCTTTCTTTTTGTTGGGGTCTAGACCTTCTCCTCCGACCCTCCGGCGGCGCCCTCTATATCGCTGGGGTCCGAGGACAAAAAATCACTAGAAGACACCTCCTGCCTAGAAGATGCTTCTCCCATATTTTTTGAGGACTCTGAAAATTGGCGTTTATTACCCCGATGGGTCCATCTATAGGCTCTTCCATTATTGAAGTCCGATTTATCTCTATTAAATTTGTTTCTTTTACGGGAGACAATCTCCTTTTCAAATTTATCAATTAGGTCCTTCAATTTCTGTTGAAAAGGGTTCACTAGGGAAACTTTGTCAAAATCCAATAGTTTGGTCTCACAGGCCTTGATATCCTCCTTGATTTTAATTAATAACATTTGGTCATGTTCTATGAGCATATCAATTAAGATAGTGGAACATTTAGCTAACCCATTTTCCCAAGTGGTCTGAAAATCTGCAGAAACTTCCAAGCAGGAAAGATTTGGATACGCAGTCCACGTGGAATAAACCCGGCCTTTTTGTATTCTTCTAAACTTCTAATATTCCACCATATTTTGGTGAGAGATTTATGTAAATTAATCACTTTGGAAGAAAGTGTCTGAAAATCAGATTCATTCGAGTCTCCCAACCCAGTGGTAGTAGTGTTATCAAACAGCCCCAAAGCTCTATTGCTCCAGGCTGTCTCTCTGGAAGAGAGATCCATGCTCAGCTGCTAACAAAAAAATCTCAAAACAAATACACAATAAAAAGTATAAATCATATAATACTAATATTACTACTGGTGTGCCACACTCCTGAAGCGGGAGAGAGAACTACCCAAAAAGAGGAACCAAACAATAACAATATGTGGAGGGCACCACCAAAAACATTATAATACAAAGGGTATCAACCTGGAGTATGTATAACAGCATAATTTAAACAGAGAAAAGGCACATACTATAAACCAAGGAACACCTGAATGTTATAAATAATTCAAATTTTATTGAAAAACTGCGTGAACAACCAAAAATTTAAAAACACTTAAAATGCAAACAATTACTCGACAAATAAGGGTTCATGCACATTTATTTTTCTGTTTTGGACCTTTGGGGGAGACACATTATTATACATCTTTGATTTGTATATTGTATTATATATTAATATTTCTTTCCATTATATTGTTTGAGGGGCCGAGGGGGCCATGAACCCTTATTTGTTGGGTAATTGTTTGCATTTTAAGTGTTTTTAAATTTTTGGTTGTTCACGCAGTTTTTCAATAAAATTTGAATTATTTATAACATTCAGGTGTTCCTTGGTTTATAGTATGTGCCTTTTCTCTGTTTAAATTTTGATTTACTATTTATAGCGGGTTTCTATGTTTGGCAGCTGTCACACGCTAAAAGATGCTTTTTATTGCAAAAAATAGTTTTTGCATTACCATATTTTGAGAGCTATAATTTTCCATATTTTGGCCCACAGAGTCATGTGAGGTCTTATTTTTTGCGGAACGAATTGACGTTTTTATTGGTGCCATTTTTTTGGACACATGACATTTTTTGATCGCTTTTTATTAGGATTTTTGGGAGGCAGAATGAACAAAAACCAGCAATTTATGAATTTCTTTTGGGGGGGTGTTTATACCGTTCTGCATGTGGTAAAATTGATAAAGCAGTTTTATTCTTCGGGTTAATACGATTACAGCAATACCTCACTTGTATCTTCTTTTATGTTTTGGCGCTTTTATATAATAAAATCAATTATATATAAAAATAATTATTTTTGCATCGCTTTATTCTGCAAGCTATAACTTGTTCATTCTTTCACTGATGATGCTGTATTGTAGCTCATTTTTTGCGGGACAAGATGACGTTTTCAGCGGTACCATGTTTATTTATATCCGTCTTTTTGATCGCGTGTTAAATACACTTTTTGTTCCGTGGTATGATGATAAAGCATTGTTTTTTTGGCTTTTTTTTCAAGGGGATCACTAAAGGGGTTAACTAGTGGGACAGTTTTATAGGGCGTGTCTTTATGGATGCGGCGACACTAAATATGTGCACTTTTATTGTTTTTTCTTTTTTTATTTACATAAAAATGAATTTATTTGTGGAATTTATTTTTTTCTTTATTTGGGAATTTTTTTTTACACGTTAATTTTTTTTTTTTTTACTTTTTAACTTTGTCCTATGGTGGGACATCACTATAAAGTGTCAGATCGCTGCTCTGACAGTTTGCACAGCACTCTGTCAGACCAGCGATCTGACAGGCACTGCTGGAGGCTTTCTCAGCTCC
This sequence comes from Oophaga sylvatica, assembly GCA_033576555.1. Lineage (NCBI taxonomy): Eukaryota > Metazoa > Chordata > Amphibia > Anura > Dendrobatidae > Oophaga > Oophaga sylvatica. Next base: position 589,832,866 of record JARQOD010000001.1, on the reverse strand, counting down.
TTCTCTCAGCAGGCACTGAGGAAGCTGCCTCCTTGCAGGACCCGGAAGGACCCCGCGGCCATCTTGGATCCGGGGTTCTGCAGGGTGGAGGCCCTTGGAACAAAGCGATCACATCGCGCTGCTCTGAGGGTCTCAGGGAGGCATGCAGGGAGCATGCTCCCTGCACGATGCTTCCCTATACCGCCAGTACACTGCGATCATGTTTGATCGAAGTGTGTCGGGGTTAATGTGCCGGGAGCGGTCCGTGACTGCTCCTGGCACATAGTGCCGGGTGTCAGCTGTGATAATCAGCTGACACCCGGCCGAGATCAGCTGTGCTTCCCCCGTGAGAGCAGCTGATAGCGTATGACGTACTATCCCGTCCTTGGGAATTAAGTCCCAGGGCACATGGACGGGATAGTACGTCAGATGGCAGAAAGGGGTTAATATTGGTATGATGTTCCTTTTCTGAAATGTTGTGTTACTTCTACGCCCTATGTATTGGGACATACACCTACCAAAGAATTCAAATTTTGTCTCGTCAGTCCACAGAGTATCCTTCCAAAAGCCTTGGTGATTAACAAGATATTTTCTGGCAAAACTGAGACTAGCCTTTATATTCTTATTGCTCAGCAGTGGTTTTCGTCTTGGAACTCTGCCATGCAGGCCATTTATGTTGGAGTCATGAACACTGACTTAAACTGAGGCGAGTGGGGTCTGCAGTTCTTTGGATGTTGTTGTGGGGTCTTTTGTGATTTTCTTAAATTTGAATTTCAAAATATTGAATCATCTCTACTCATTCTTTGCTGAATATTACATTTTAATAAAAATTACCTTCATGTGCTTTTTTATTCCTTTGTTTAATGGAGCTTTTGCTTAAGGAACAAATCTTATAATTCATTATATACCTACTATTATGACATCTTAGAAAGGCATTAACCATGATTTTTCTTTTTCAGTAAACATAGTGAAATCTGCACTTTTGTAGAATACAATGAATTACTTGTTACAGAAAGGGAAGTCAAACTACTAATATAAAGCCTAAGGAAACATTCACCATGTCCCTTGCATATTTTCGGTTATATTAAAAGCAGATTCTTCTAAATATGTGACAAGCACCATTTCCATAGCACAGTGGTCCCATTGTTTTATGAGCCCTACAGAGCACTTGCTCATTGAGTACTACTGAATTCACATGCACAGTGCTGGTCATTGTCTGCACTAGTTAAAGGCGTTCATAATAAGAACTCCTGCATGCCATTATTTAGAGCTTTTTCATTTAATCAGCTCAGCAGTTCCTTGTCAAAATAAAAAACTATACCCTTGCAAACAGCAATTATAAGATGGTTGTAAATGTGACACGGAGGCAATTGTTAACTGTTTCCAGTATTTTAATCTGACCTGATCATACAGTATCATATATAATGTAATGTACTGTACAAAATTTATAGGCAGTGTTGAAAAAATCTGCAAAGTAAGAATAGGGATGTACTAGGGATGAAAAATTTCCCTATAAAATATAGTTATTAAAGGTGGAATTTCTACACCTCTATTGGGGTCCGATAATAATTATTAATGTCAGTTTTGGCTAATAACAATATGCAACTTAGTGATGCCATAACGTTATCTTTTCAATACACCATATACTAACTGAGACAAAACCGTGTTATAATAAAGAATATTTATTATACACAAGTCTACAGTCAATTATGTGAGAGCAGGATTTATATGTATCTATCCTGACTCTATTGTGGATATTCTACATACAGCTCTGGCAAAAATAAAGAGACCACCACATCAAAACCCTGTCATGGGCAGCCCATTCTGCAGACCTGAACCCCATTGAAAACCTCTGGAATGTAATCAAGAGGATGATGGATAGTCACAAGCCATCAAAGAACTGCTTAAATTTTTACACCAGGAGCAGTGTGAAAGACTGGTGGAAAACATGTAAAGATGCATGAAAGTCATGATTAAAAATCATGGTTATTCCACAAAATATTGATTTCTGAACTCTTCCTGAGTTAAAACATTAGTACTGTTGTTTCTAAATGATTATGAACTTGTTTTCTTTGTATTATTTGAGGTCTGAACTCACTGGTTCTTTTATTTAATTTTGACCATTTCTCATTTTTAGAAAAAATATATAAGATTTATTTGTTGGAAATTCGGAGACATGTTGTCAGTAGTTTATAGAATAAAACTACATTTTACATTTTACTCAAAAATATACCTATAAAGAGAAAAATCAGACAAACTGATATTTTTTGCAATGGTCTCTTAATTTTTGTCAGAGCTGTATATTCTCTCCTGCTTTCCAAGATGGAGTTTGAGCCATTATGTGTGTGTGAGATAACTGAAGTCCTTTAGGAATGTTTTTGTCTAATGGACTTAGAGAAGCCATATCGAAGAAATGAAACCTAAGGGTATGTTCCCACGGTCAGTAAATGCTGTGGGTTGGACGCTCCATACCTCCGCAGCGTCCAACCCGCAGCGTCCAGATGTTACAGCATAGTGGATGAGGTTTCATGAAATCCCATCTCCACTATGCGTCCTGAGACGCCTCCAGCTTCCCTGTGGAGACGCACATGCGGCACAATTTTCCAGACCGCAGCATGTCAATTTGTAGTCAAGATACTCCGTTTCCGCTGCGTAAATTACCCATTCACTATCATTAGATGCGGTAAAACCGAATTATCTTAATCACATGCGTATTAAATGCACGAACGCAGCTTACTATGCATGTGGACTAATTTAAATAATGTCTTACCTTGTTTCAGCTGGAAGTTTGTGTACATTGCAGTTCTCGTGATGAGCTGAGCTGTTCTCGAGAACTGCCGTGCACGTGATCGCCGGGGATGGGGTTTTCTCCGGTCACTAGCCAAGATGTGTCTGGATGTCAGGCTGAGTGGTGGCATAATGCCACATTTCAGCCAAAGGCATCCAGATGTAGCAGAGCTGGACTCGTCGTGGGACAGTAGGTACCATATTTTTCGGACCATAAGACGCACTTTTTTTTCTCCAAATTTGGGAGGAAAGTGTGGGTGCGTCTTATGGTCGGAATGTAACGTGGTGGGGGGGCAGAGGGCAGGGGTGGAGTGAGATCGCAGGAGGCAGGAAAATATCCCCTCTGCTGCAGGAATCCAGCGCTGGGGAAACTACTGGTCCCGATACTTAAGTGCAGTGCATATTCATTAGCCGCTTCCCGCCCACCTATCAGCTGAGCAGTGAGCGGGGAGAAGCAAATGACAGAGCCACATGGTTCCCCAGCGCCTGATTCCTGCAGCAGCCGGGAGATGTGTGTTGGAAGGAGAAGGAGGCAGCAGGAGCAGAGTGCAGCAGGAAGCATCGCATACCTGACAGCACAGGGGCTGTGCTGATGCCATACTGAATGCTCCTGTGGAGGACCTGTGATGAGGTCATGAGGAGGGCGGGCTGGAGCATCACATGACCACACAAAGCACTGCCTCTTCATGATGTCATCACAGGTCCTGCAGACACACTGTACAACAGAGAATTAATTAAAAGGTTAGTAATACAGCACATAAAAAAATCACTCTGCCATCATGTGGTGGACTATAACTCCCAGCATGCCATAGGATCTTCAGGACATGCTGAGAGTTATAGTTCTCCCATGGGATATTAAAGCAGCACTCCAGTGTTATTTTTCAGTGCTGGAGTGTGGCTTTAAATATAAGCCCTATGCCCCCATTCGCAGACCGGGGTCACACATGCGAGAAATTTGCACAATTTCGTGTGAGTCTCTCACATGAACACCCAGCACTGCAGCCATCAATCTATGCAGCTGCACGCTCCAGTCTGAGTGCCGGCGGCAGTGCCGGGTGTTCATGCGAGAGACTCACACGAAATCATGCGAGTTTCTCGCATGTGTGACCCGGCCTTATACTCACCCTCAAGCGTCTTCACATAGTACTTTACAGACACCACACTGGTCCCGCAGCACCATCTCCTACCCGTGCCTTCCAACATAATAACATACTATTATATATAATAACACCACATATAATAGTATGTTATTTATGTTATTAAATATTTTACCAAATTTTTTGCTTCAAATATATTTTTCCCTATTGTTCACCTCTAAAACTTGGGTGCGTCTTATAGTCCGGTGCGTCTTATAGTCTGAAAAATACCGTATATCTTCACGGCGGTCAGGAATGGTATACTGTTGCTTTTTTATTTTATTTCTCTTACAGGAAAACGAGGGCATCGGTGGAATAGGCGATGCAGTAAGTATGGTTTAATTAAGATCTATTAAAGGCGTCTGTGTCAATTATTTCAATTAAAATACTTTATTTTGCCTGTCTCTTTATTTACCATACAACTTTAGGATTAGTAATGGATAGGTGTCTTATAGACGATTCTCCATTACTAAGCTGTGGGCATGATGTCAAAGGTGACATCAACCCCACAAATATTACCCCACTTGCCACCACTACAAGGCAAGTGGGAAGAGCTGAGTAAAGTGCCACAATTTGTGCATCTTTGGATGTGCCAATTGCGAGGTGGCTGCAGGCTGCTATTTTTAGGCTGGTAAGGGTCAAAATCCATGGGCCTTGCCAGCCTGAGAATACCAGGCCACAGCTGTCTGCTTTTTCCTTGGCTGTTTAACAAAAATAGGAGGGATCCCACTATTTTTGCTAACCATCCAAGGTAAGCAGACTGCTGTGGCATGGTATTATCAGGCTGGTAAGGTTCATGGATATTGGATCCTTACCAGCCTGAAATACCAGGCCTAGTAGTCTGCTTTTTTCTGGCTGGTTAACAAATATAGGAGAACCCCATGCTATTTTTTTATTTATTTATTTATTAAAAAGGAGGGGACCTCTCTCTGTGCTTTCCTCCACTTCCTGTGTCGTGTACTTCTGGCTGTGTCACAAGATTCACCATTATTTAAATTAGTACACATGCGTAGTAAGCTGTGTTCCTACACTTAATATGCTTGTGACTAGGAATATAATGCGGTTTTACAGCATCAAATGATAGTGAATGGGTAATTTACACAGCTACATAAATTGACATGCTGCGGTCTGGAAAGACGTACCGCATGTCTGTCTCTGCGGGTGAGCCACGGGCATCGGTGCACGCATAGTGGTCATGGGATTTCTTGAAATCCCATCCACTATGCTGTAACAGCTGAATGCTGCAGGTTGGACATTGCGGATGTACGCAGCATTCAACCCGCAGCGTTTACTGACCGTGGGAACATACCCCAATATACAGTCAGGGCCAGAAATATTTGGACAGTGACACAATTTTCGCGAGTTGGGCTCTGCATGCCACCACATTGGATTTGAAATGAAACCTCTACAACAGAATTCAAGTGCAGATTGTAACGTTTAATTTGAAGGGTTGAACAAAAATATGTGTTAGAAAATGTAGGAATTGTACACATTTCTTTACAAACACTCCACATTTTAGGAGGTCAAAAGTAATTGGACAAATAAACATAACCCAAACAAAATATTTTTATTTTCAATATTTTGTGGCGAATCCTTTGGAGGCAATCACTGCCTTAAGTCTGGAACCCATGGACATCACCAAACGCTGGGTTTCCTCCTTCTTAATGCTTTGCCAGGCCTTTACAGTCGCAGCCTTCAGGTCTTGCTTGTTTGTGGGTCTTTCCCTCTTAAGTCTGGATTTGAGCAAGTGAAATGCATGCTCAATTGGGTTAAGATCTGGTGATTGACTTGGCCATTGAAGAATGTTCCACTTTTTTGCACTCAAGAACTCCTGTGTAGCTTTGGCTGTATGCTTGGGGTCATTATCCATCTGTACTATGAAGCGCCGTCCAATCAAGTTTGCAGCATTTGGCTGAATCTGGGCTGAAAGTATATCCCGGTACACTTCAGAATTCATCCGGCTACTCTTGTCTGCTGTTATGTCATCAATAAACACAAGTGACCCAGTGCCATTGAAAGCCATGCATGCCCATGCCATCACGTTGCCTCCACCATGTTTTACAGAGGATGTGGTGTGCCTTGGATCATGTGCCGTTCCCTTTCTTCTCCAAACTTTTGGCTTCCCATCATTCTGGTACAGGTTGATCTTTGTCTCATCTGTCCATAGAATACTTTTCCAGAACTGAGCTGGCTTCTGGAGTGTTTTTCAGCAAAAATAAAACTCTGGCCTGTCTATTTTTGGAATTGATGAATGGTTTGCATCTAGATGTGAACCCTTTGTATTTACTTTCATGGAGTCTTCTCTTTACTGTTGACTTAGAGACAGATACACCTACTTCACTGAGAGTGTTCTGGACTTCAGTTGATGTTGTGAACGGGTTCTTCTTCACCAAAGACAGTATGCGGCGATCATCCACCACTGTTGTCTTCCGTGGGCTCCCAGGTCTTTTTGGATTGATGAGTTCACCAGTGCTTTCTTTCTTTCTCAGGATGTACCAAATTGTAGATTTTGCCACTTCTAATGTTGTAGCAATTTCTTGGATGGGTTTTTTCTGTTTTTGCAGCTTAACCCCTTCAAGACCCAGCCTATTTTGTCCTCAAAGACCTTGCCATTTTTTGCAATTCTGACCAGTGTCCCTTTATGAGGTAATAACTCAGGAACGCTTCAATGGATCCTAGCGATTCTGAAATTGTTTTTTCGTGACATATTGGGCTTCATGTTAGTGGTAAATTTAGGTCGATAATTTTTGCGTTTATTTGTGAAAAAAATGGAAATTTGGCGAAAATTCTGAAAATTTTGTAATTTTCAAATTTTTAATTTTTATTCTGTTAAACCAGAGAGTTATGTGGCACAAAATAGTTAATAAATAACATTTCCCACATGTCTACTTTACATCAGCACAATTTTGGGAACAACATTTTTTTTTGTTAGGAAGTTATAAGGGTTAAAAGTTGACCAGCGATTTCTCATTTTTACAGCAAAATTTACAAAACCATTTTTTTTAGGGACCACCTCACATTTGAAGTCACTTTGAGGGGTCTATATGGCAGAAAATACCCAAAAGTGACACCTTTATAAAAACTGCACCCCTCAAGCTACTCAAAACTACATTCAAGAAGATTATTAACCCTTCAGGTGCGACACAGGAACTAAAGCAACGTGGAAGGAAAAAATGGACATTTTAATTTTTCCAACAAAAATTTTTTTTTAGCATCAATTTTTTCATTTTTACATGGGCATCAGGATAAAATGGATCCTAAAATTTGTTGGGCAATTTCTCCTGAGTACACAGATACCTCATATGTGGTCATAAACCACTGTATGGGCGCACGGCAGGGCTCAGAAGGGAAGGAGCGCCATTTGACTTTTTGAATGGAAAATATGCTGGAATATTTAGCGGTTGCCATGTCGCATTTGGAGAGTTCCTGTGTGCCTAAACATTGGAGCTCCCCCACAAGTGACCCCATTTTGGAAACTAGACCCCCTAAGGAACTTATCTAGATGCATAGTGATCACTTTGAACTCCCAGGTGCTTCACAAATTGATTTGTAAAAAAAAGAAAGTACTTTTTTTTCACAAAAATTTTCTTTTAGCCTCAGTTTTTTCATTTTCACATGGGCAACAGTATAAATTGGATCCTAAAATTTGTTGGGCAATTTCTCCTGAGTACACAGATACCTCATATGTGGTCATAAACCACTGTTTGGGCGCACGGCAGGGCTCAGAAGGGAAGGAGCGCCATTTGACTTTTTGAATGGAAAATATGCTGGAATATTTAGCGGTTGCCATGTCGCATTTGGAGAGTCCCTGTGTGCCTAAACATTGGAGCTCCCCCACAAGTGACCCCATTTTGGAAACTAGACCCCCTAAGGAACTTATCTAGATGCATAGTGAGCACTTTGAACCCCAGGTGCTTCACAAATTGATCCGTAAAAAAAAGAAAGAACTTTTTTTTCACAAAAATTTTCTTTTAGCCTCAGTTTTTTTCATTTTCACATGGGCAACAGTATAAATTGGATCCTAAAATTTGTTGGGCAATTTCTCCTGAGTACACAGATACCTCATATGTGGTCATAAACCACTGCTTGGGCGCACGGCAGGGCTCAGAAGGGAAGGAGCGCCATTTGACTTTTTGAATAGAAAATATGCTGGAATATTTAGCGGTTGCCATGTCGCATTTGGAGAGTCCCTGTGTGCCTAAACATTGGAGCTCCCCACAAGTGACCCCATTTTGGAAACTAGACCCCCTAAGGAACTTATCTAGATGCATAGTGAGCACTTTGAACTCCCAGGTGCTTAACAAATTGATCCGTAAATAAAAGAAAGTACTTTTTTTTCACAAAAATTTTCTTTTAGCCTCAGTTATTTTCATTTTCACATGGGCAACAGTATAAATTGGATCCTAAAATTTGTTGGGCAATTTCTCCTGAGTACACAGATACCTCATATGTGGTCATAAACCACTGTTTGGGCGCACGGCAGGGCTCAGAAGGGAAGGAGCGCCATTTGACTTTTTGAATGGAAAATATGCTGGAATATTTAGCGGTTGCTATGTCGCATTTGGAGAGTCCCTGTGTGCCTAAACATTGGAGCTCCCCCACAAGTGACTCCATTTTGGAAACTAGACCCCCTAAGGAACTTATCTAGATGCATAGTGAGCACTTTGAACCCCAGGTGCTTCACAAATTGATCCGTAAATAAAAGAAAGTACTTTTTTTTCACAAAATTTTCTTTTAGCCTCAGTTTTTTTCATTTTCACATGGGCAACAGTATATATTGGATCCTAAAATTTGTTGGGCAATTTCTCCTGAGTACACAGATACCTCATATGTGGTCATAAACCACTGTATGGGCGCACGGCAGGGCTCAGAAGGGAAGGAGCGCCATTTGACTTTTTGAATGGAAAATATGCTGGAATATTTAGCGGTTGCCTATGTCGCATTTGGAGAGTTCCTGTGTGCCTAAACATTGGAGCTCCCCCACAAGTGACCCCATTTTGGAAACTAGACCCCCTAAGGAACTTATCTAGATGCACAGTGATCACTTTGAACTCCCAGGTGCTTCACAAATTGATTTGTAAAAAAAAGAAAGTACTTTTTTTTCACAAAAATTTTCTTTTAGCCTCAGTTTTTTCATTTTCACATGGGCAACAGTATAAATTGGATCCTAAAATTTGTTGGGCAATTTCTCCTGAGTACACAGATACCTCATATGTGGTCATAAACCACTGTTTGGGCGCACGGCAGGGCTCAGAAGGGAAGGAGCGCCATTTGACTTTTTGAATGGAAAATATGCTGGAATATTTAGCGGTTGCCATGTCGCATTTGGAGAGTCCTGTGTGCCTAAACATTGGAGCTCCCCCACAAGTGACCCCATTTTGGAAACTAGACCCCCTAAGGAACTTATCTAGATGCATAGTGAGCACTTTGAACCCCAGGTGCTTCACAAATTGATCCGTAAAAAAAAGAAAACTTTTTTTTTCACAAAAATTTTCTTTTAGCCTCAGTTTTTTCATTTTCACATGGGCAACAGTATAATTGGATCCTAAAATTTGTTGGCAATTTCTCCTGAGTACACAGATACCTCATATGTGGTCAGTAAACCACTGCTTGGGCGCACGGCAGGGCTCAGAAGGGAAGGAGCGCCATTTGACTTTTTGAATAGAAAATTGCTGGAATATTTGCGGTTGCCATTGTCGCTTTGGAGAGTCCCTGTGTGCCTAAACATTGGAGCTCCCCACAAGTGACCCCATTTTGGAAACTAGACCCCTAAGGAACTTATCTAGATGCATAGTGAGCACTTTGAACCCCCAGGTGCTTAACAAATTGATCCATAAATAAAAGAAAGTACTTTTTTTCACAAAATTTTCTTTTAGCCTCAGTTATTTTCATTTTCACATGGGCAACAGTATAAATTGGATCCTAAAATTTGTTGGGCAATTTCTCCTGAGTACCAGATACCTCATATGTGGTCATAAACCACTGTTTGGGCGCACGGCAGGGCTCAGAAAGGAAGGAGCGCATTTGACTTTTTGAATGGAAAATATGCTGGAATGTTTAGCGGTTGCTATGTCGCATTTGGAGAGTCCCTGTGTGCCTAAACATTGGAGCTCCCCACAAGTGACCCCATTTTGGAAACTAGACCCCCTAAGGAACTTTCTAGATGCATAGTGAGCACTTTGAACCCCAGGTGCTTCACAAATGATCCGTAAATAAAGAAAGTACTTTTTTTTCACAAAAATTTCTTTTAGCCTCAGTTTTTTTCATTTTCACATGGGCACAGTATAAATTGGATCCTCAAAATTTGTTGGCAATTTCTCCTGAGTACACAGATACCTCATATGTGGTCATAAACCACTGTTTGGGCCACGCAGGGCTCAGAAGGAAGGAGCGCATTTGACTTTTGAATAGAAAATATGCTGGAATATTTAGCGGTTGCCATGTCGCATTTGGAGAGTCCCTGTGTGCCTAAACATTGGAGCTCCCCCACAAGTGACCCCATTTTGGAAACTAGACCCCCTAAGGAACTTATCTAGATGCATAGTGAGCACTTTGAACTCCCAGGTGCTTCACAAATTGATCCGTAAATAAAAGAAAGTACTTTTTTTTCACAAAACTTTCTTTTAGCCTCAGTTATTTTCATTTTCACATGGGCAACAGTATAAATTGGATCCTAAAATTTGTTGGGCAATTTCTCCTGAGTACACAGATATCCTCATATGTGGTCATAAACCACTGTTTGGGCGCACGGCAGGGCTCAGAAGGGAAGGAGCGCCATTTGACTTTTTGAATGGAAAATATGCTGGAATATTTAGCGGTTGCTATGTCGCATTTGGAGAGTCCCTGTGTGCCTAAACATTGGAGCTCCCCCACAAGTGACCCCATTTTGGAAACTAGACCCCCTAAGGAACTTATCTAGATGCATAGTGAGCACTTTGAACCCCCAGGTGCTTCACAAATTGATCCGTAAAAAAAAGAAAGTACTTTTTTTTCACAAAAATTTTCTTTTAGCCTCAGTTTTTTTCATTTTTACATGGGCAACAGTATAAATTGGATCCTAAAATTTGTTGGGCAATTTCTCCTGAGTACACAGATACCTCATATGTGGTCATAAACCACTGTTTGGGCGCACTGCAGGGCTCAGAAGGGAAGGAGCGCCATTTGACTTTTTGAATGGAAAATATGCTGGAATATTTAGCGGTTGCCATGTCGCATTTGGAGAGTTCCTGTGTGCCTAAACATTGGAGCTCCCCCACAAGTGACCCCATTTTGGAAACTAGACGCCCTAAGGAACTTATCTAGATGCATAGTGAGCACTTTGAACCCCCAGGTGCTTCACAGAAGTTTATAACGCAGAGCCGCGAAAATAAAAAATCATTTTTTTTTCTCAAAAAATGATTTTTTAGCCCACTGTTTTTTATTTTCATAATGGTTACAGGAGAAATTGGACCCCAAAAGTTGTTGTCCAGTTTCTCCTGAGTACGCTAGTACCCCATATGTGGGGGGGAACCACTGTTTGGGCACACGTCAGGGCTCGGAAGGGATGTAGTGAGGCTTTGAAATGCCGACTTGATGGAATGGTCTGCGGGCATCTTGTTACGTTTGCAGAGCCCCTGATGTGCCTAAACAGTAGAAACTCCCCACAAGTGACCCCATTTTGGAAACTAGACCCGGCAAAGAACTTATCTAGATGTGTGGTGAGCACTTTGAACCCCCAAGGGCTACACAGAAGTTTATAACGCCCGGGCATGAAAATAAAAAAATCATATTTTTTCCACAATCAGGATCTTTTAGTCCCCAATTTTTTTATTTTCCCAAGGGTAACATGAGAAATTAGACCCAAAAGTTGTTGTCCAATTTGTCCTGAGTATGCTGATGTCCCATATGTGGGAGAAAACTACTGTATGGGCACACGTCGGGGCTCGGATGGGAAGTAGCGACGTTTTGAAATGCCCACTTGATGGAATGGTCTTCGGGCGTCATGTTACGTTTGCAGAGTCCCTGATGTGCCTAAACAGTAGAAACTCCCCACAAGTGACCCATTTTGGAAACTAGATCCCCCAAGGAACTCCTATAGATGTGTGATAAGCACTTTGAATCTCCAAGTCCTTCACAGAAGTTTATAACGCAGAGCCGTGAAAATATAAAATCATTTTTTTTCCACAAAAATAATTTTTAGTCCCCAATTTTTTTTCCCAATGTTAACAGGAGAAATTAGAACCCCCAAAGTTGTTGTGCAATTTTTCCCGAGTACGCTGATACCCCATATGTGGGGATAAACCACTGTTTGGGCATACGTCGGGGCTTGGAATAAAGGGAGCACTGTTTGACTTTTTGAACGCAAAATTTGCAGGAATCAATGGTGGCTCCATGTCGCGTATGGAGACCCCCTGATGTGCCTAAATAGTGGAAACCCCTCAATTCTAACTCCAACCCTAACCCCAACACACCCTAACCCCAACCCTAACCCCTACACACACCTAACCCTAATACAAACCCTAATCATAACCCTAACGCCAACACACCCCTAACCCTAATCCCAACTCTAACCATAAACCTAACTACAAGCCTAACCCTAATTCCAACCCTAACCCTAATTCCAACCCTAACCCTAATTCCAACCCTAACCCAAATTCCAACCCTAACCGTAATTCTAACCTTAACCCTAATGCTAACCCTAACCCTAGTTCTAACCCTAAGGCTGGGTTCATATTGCGTTTTACCAGCCCGTTCAACACGTAGCGGTGACCGGCTGGTAACGGTATAGCATAACGCGATCGCGTTATGCTATACCCGCTAGCGCAGATGAATCAGTAGATAATCAGCCGCGGATCCGCAGCAAAATCCGCCGCGGATCTGCAGCGAATCAGCAGCGAAATCCGCCGCGGATCAGCAGCGAAATCAGCCACGGATCAGCAGCGAAATCAGCCGCGGATCAACAGCGAAATCAGCCGCGGATCAGCAGCGAAATCCGCTGCGGATCCGCAGCGAATCAGCAGCAAAATCAGTCACGGATCAGCAGCGAAATCCGCGTGGATCAGCAGCAAAATCAGCCGCGGATCCGCAGCGAATCAGCAGCGAAATCCGCCGCGGATCAGCAGCGAATCCGCCGCGGATCAGCAGCGAAATCAGCCGCGGATCAGCAGCGAAATCAGCGCGGATCAGCAGCGAAATCAACCGCGGATCAGCAGCGAAATCCGCTGCGGATTCGCAGCGAATCAGCAGCAAAATCAGTCGGGATCAGCAGCGAAATCCGCCGCGAATCAGCAGCAAAATCCGCCGCGGATCAGCAGCGAAATCAGCAGCGGATCAGCAGCGAAATCAGCCACGGATCAGCAGCGAAATCCGCTGCGGATTCGCAGCGAATCAGCAGCAAAATCAATCGGGGATCAGCAGCGAAATCCGCCGCGAATCAGCAGCGAAATCCGCCGCGAATCAGCAGCAAAATCAGCCGCGGATCAGCAGCGAAATCAACCGCGGATCAGCAGCGAAATCCGCTGCGGATTCGCAGCGAATCAGCAGCAAAATCAGTCGGGGATCAGCAGCGAAATCCGCCGCGAATCAGCAGCAAAATCCGCCGCGGATCAGCAGCGAAATCAGCAGCGGATCAGCAGCGAAATCAGCCACGGATCAGCAGCGAAATCCGCTGCGGATTCGCAGCGAATCAGCAGCAAAATCAATCGGGGATCAGCAGCGACATCCGCCGTGGATCAGCAGCGAAATCCGCCACGGATCAGCAGCGAAATCCGCCGCGGATCAGCAGCGAAATCCGCCGCGAATCCGCAGCGAAATCCGCCGCGGATCAGCAGCGAAATCCACCGCGGATCAGCAGCGAAATCCGCCTCGGATCAGCAGCGAAATCAGCCGCGGATCAGCAGCGAAATCAGCCGCGGATCAGCAGCGAAATCAGCCGCGGATCAGTAGCGAAATCAGCCGCGGATCAGCAGCGAAATCAGCCGCGGATCAGCAGCGAAATCCGCCGCGGATCTGCAGCGAATCAGCAGCAAAATCAGCCGCGGATCCGCAGCGAATCAGCAGCAAAATCAGCCGCGGATCAGCAGCGAAATCCGCTGCGGATCCGCAGCGAATCAGCAGCAAAATCAGTCGTGGATCAGCAGCGAAATCCGCCGCGGATCCGCAGCGAAATCCGCAGCGGATCAGCAGCGAAATCCGCAGCGGATCAGCAGCGAAATCCGCCGCGAATCAGCAGCGAAATCCGCCGCGAATCAGCAGCGAAATCAGCCGCGGATCAGCAGCAAAATCCGCTGCGGATTCGCAGCAAAATCAGTCGCGGATCTGCAGCGAAATCAGTCGCGGATCCGCAGCGAAATCAGTTGTGGATCCGCAGCAAAATCCGCCGTGGATCAGCAGCGAAATCCGCCGTGGATCCGCAGCGAAATCCGCTGCGGATAGCAGCGAAATCAGCCGCGGATCAGCAGCGAAATCAGCCGCGGATCAGCAGCGAAATCCGCCGCGGATCTGCAGCGAAATCCGCCGCGGATCCGCAGCGAAATCTGCCACACGTTGCGGATTTTGCTGCGGATCCGCGGCGTATTTTGCTGCGGATCCGCGGCGGATTTCGCTGCTGATCTGCGGCGGATATCGCTGCGCATCCACAGCTGATTTCGCTGCTGATCCGCCGCGGATCAGCAGCGAAATCCGCCGCGGATCCGCAACAAAATACGCCGCGGATCTGCAGCAAAATCCGCAACGTGTGCACAGGGCCTAATAGGAAAAAAAAAAAAAAAAAATCTTTATTTTTTTTATTTGTCCCTACCTATGATAAAGGGGGGGTTCATTTACTTTTTTTTATTTTGATCACTGTGACAGTTTATCACAGTGATCAAAATAAATTTTTGGACACTGGGGGGCGCACTGCGCATGCGCCGGCCGGCGGGCGCACTGCGCATGCGCCCGCCATTTTCCAAGATGGCGGCACCCATGAAGAGGCCCGGGCGGACGCCGGGACCGATCCAGGGACATCGGTGGATCGGGAGAGGTGAGTAGGGGGGTCGGATGGTTAGGGGGGGGATCGGAAGGTGGGGGCACCGGAGCAAAGGAGGAGGGGAGCTGTTAGTGACGGCGGTGACCGATCGCTGCCATCTTTCGGTGGCGGCGGCCGATCGCCGCCGTGACTCGGTGTGGGGGGGTCAGGTCTCGGTGTCCAGCCATGGCAGATGCTATTGCAGCATCGGCCATGGCTGGATTGTAATATTTCACCAATTAAATTGGTGAAATATTACAGATTGCTCTGATTGGCTGTTTCACTTTTAACAGCCAATCAGAGCGATCGTGGCCACGGGGGGGTTAAGCCAACCCCCCTGTGGTGAAGCACAAAGGGTCCTGTAACTGCGGGTCGGGTGACCTTTGAGTGACCCCGGTCTCCCGGCCCGCAGGAACGCGATCCTTTCATGACGCAGGGTATGCGTCATAGGTCGGAATGGCACCGACTTTCATGACGCATACGCTGTGTCAAAGGTCGGGAAGGGGTTAAGGATGGCTTGTTTCACCTGCATGGAGAGCTCCTGTGACCGCATGTTTCCTTCACAGCAAAACCTTCCAAATGCAAACACCACACCTCAAATCAACTCCGGCCCTTTCATCTGCTTAATTGAGAATGACATAACAAAGGGATTGCCCACACCTGTCCATGAAATAGCCTTGGAGTCATTTGTCCAATTACTTTTGGTCCCTTTAAAAACAGGGTGGCACATGTTAAGGAGCTGAAACTCCTAAACCCTTCATCCAATTTTAATGTGGATACCCTCAAATGAAAGCTGAAAGTCTGAACTTCAACTGCATCTGATTTGTTTTGTTTCAAATTCATTGTGGTAATGTCTAGAACCAAAATTAGATAAATGTTGTCTCTGTCCAAATATTTATGGACCTAACTGTATCTGCAAACATGAATCACTTTTTTTTCCTTCCCTGAAGCCAACTTTCAATTAGCTTTATTTCAAATGACAAAAAAATGCATGCAATGAAAAAACGCATCAAAAACACATGCGGAAAAAACGCATCAAAAACACAGGTGACCTGCCAGTAACCTCAGATGCAGATTTGGTACAGATTTCACCTGCATCAAATCCTGAGCAAATACTGAGCCATTCCTGATTCTGGTTTCTGATGTATAAGAAAGACATAGCTGAACTGGAGCGGGTGCAGAGAAGAGCGACCAAGGTTATTAGAGAACTGGGGGGTCTGCAATACCAAGACAGGTTATTACACTTGGGGTTATTTAGTTTGGAGAAACGAAGGCTTAGGGGTGATCTTATTACAATGTATAAATATATGAGGGGACAGTACAAAGACCTTTCTAATGATCTTTTTACTCTTAGACCTGTGACGGGGACAAGGGGGTATCCTCTACGTCTGGAGGAAAGAAGGTTTAGCCATAATCACAGACGCAGATTCTTTACTGTAAGAGCAGTGAGACTATGGAACTCTCTGCCATCTAATGTTGTAATGAGTGATTCCCTACTAAAATTTAAGAGGGGACTGGATGCCTTTCTTGAAAAGTATAATATTACAGGCTATATTCACTAGTTTCCTAGATATTGTGTTGATCCAGGGAGCTAGTCTGATTGCCGTATGTGGAGTCGAGAAGGAATTTTTTTTCCCCAATGTGAAGCTTACTGTTTGCCACTTGGGTTTTTTTTGCCTTCCTCTGGATCAACATGTTAGGGCAGGTTAGGATAGGATATGGGTTGAACTAGATGGACTTAAAGTCTTCCTTCAACCTTAATAACTATGTTACTATGTTACTATGTGTGCACATACCCTAAGGAGTAGAAACATACCTAAAGTATTCAGCTGGATGTAGACAGAATTACGTTTAGCCAATGAGATGTATGCTAATGCCAGCACATATTTAGAGATAAGCTGAGCCAATTAGTTACCATGTATGACTATTAAATGCTTATATAAGATGATGTTATTATGAGGTAATAAAGACAGATCTGCTTTGATGCTCAATGTATTAGAGTGGCTATTCAAATGACGTATTGGAATTTTACAATTTAATTTGGAGCAGTCAAAATGTCTCAGAACGTTCCACATTATGTGGTGACGACAAAATCTGGCACATCGAACAGGGAATCACTAGTTCAAAGAAATGCTTAATCCAAATGTTTTGTTCTTGCCTGTAAAGACAGACAACTCAGGAAAAGCTGCAGCAATAGGAAAGAAGTTTAATTCTTACACTACCTAAATTTGTCTTTCTGTCTTGGTTCCAATGTGTTTTAGGTAAGTGGGTCAGCAGATCACTTGATCTGTTCATAGTAAATGGGTCCATTATTGTTAGACAAAGAACCCTGAGACCTTGTGTACTGTGTTGAGTTGCTGTGTTTGTTGTATGGCGAGTGTGGATTTTGTGTTTCACTAGTCATCTGTATGTGGGGTTGAATTGTAACGAATAGTTGATTGTACCCAGTGGAGCCGACATTGGTGATTGTCAGCAGTAGCCTCTTGTATTGCTAAAGAAACCCATATAGCTCCAGCTCCTAGATGTAGGAGCTGATGGTTTTCGTCTGATTATTTATAAGTCAGGCATGGAGTGACAGAAATAAACCATAGTGAGTGTGGTAAGAGACCCCAGTGATTTGCCTTTCTAGTCCTGTATTCCTGTTTTTAAAGAAACAGAAGATTGGTTAATCGGTTCATTAAAGGGAAGGTTGAGCATGGTAGAGGTGCTGTTAAAAATTGGTGAAACAGAAAGAAAATAAATTTGTGCAGAAAATGCATAGGTGCTGTTCAGTGTCTGGTTGTCCACCAGATAGAAGGCTTAATGAGAGTTTCTGGAAATGTATTGAAGAAACACAGAGAATGTTTAAATGATGCTGCTTTGTTAGATCAAACTGAGATATGGTGGATAAACCTCTAAATGGGAAACTAGAGGCTAAGGAAGAAAACATGAAAATAAGTTTGTTATGTTAGAGTATGAAACAAAGATGGCGCTGATCCCCGTGCCAATCCCAGGTTGACTCCACCCCCTTACATTGTCCCTGAAGAATGGACATGTTGTGCATGTAGTGAGCAGAATTTAGTTTTCGGAGAAGACCTTCTGTAGAGCCCCAGGAATGTGTGTGGCATGCCTGGAATCCTAGTGAAATGCTGGCCATGATGAGTAGAATGCCAGACCCTGAAATGTTTCCCATGTCATTTGTTACAGAGGTAGAGAAAAATTACAAAGGCTTTCTCCTGTTGGTGAGAATTAGAGGACCTGGTGTCAGCAGAGGCAGGGGATACCTTCTACACCCTTGTGGCAGGGGCAATAGGAGCCCCACTCACAGATGATATTTCACTAGATTGGGGGAAGCAGTATGTGAGAAAACTCACCGAGTGGGGTCAGGACAGGTTAGCCTTCCAGTCAGCCACCCTTCGTAATATCCAACAGGATAGCACATAATCAGTAGAAAACTATTATACCTGGCTTTGGTAAAATTGACAGGACTTATGAATACATGCCCGAGATCCACACCCGTTTAATTTCTGGTTCCTTTGTTTAAGGTTTAAAGCCCATGATTAGAGAGCCACTAATAGTGTCCTTCTTGGAGTACCGAGTAGTTTGTCTCCTAGATTCAGAGTAGAGCATGGGAACCGCCCTTCTTCCTCCTTCTCCAGCTGGGGAGTCAGAGTCTCAACAATCCATGAATTATATGCAGCTCCTCTAGGACAATTCTGCTGGATAAGTGTGTTCTAACTTTGCCCTTCACTGTTTATGTCTCTCATGATGTTACAGCCATTCTTTCTCAAGTACTGCTTCACATCTCAGAATTTAATGTGCCTTTCTTAAGCCTGACAGCATCACCTTTCACCATTGCACTACACTGGATCCAGCCATCTTATTGCCTCTGGAGGGGATGGTAGTGATAATGCAGGTCACCTGCTAGCTGAGCCACCACAGAAACATGACTGTATACAAGTAATGTCCCACAGGGGTTTTTGGTCATGTTACCCATGTTCCGCTAGATAACCCAGACAATGAGCTCTTTGTGGATGGATTGCGGTTTGGTGTGGATGGACAGTTCTATACTGGATATGCTGTTGTTTCCCTCCATTAAACCATAAAAGGACAACCACACACATGTCCGTCCAGGAAGCCGAACTCTGTGCCCTAGAACATGTTGGCATATGCAACAGATTAGGACTTATTATAAGTAAAAGGAGGACTTTATGCTGACCTGACAGTAGATGGCGATGTTGTGTAACGTTTCCTTCTGTTTAATGTATTGTATAAGAAATAGTCTCACTTGTAGTTTCACTTTCGTTTTGTTCCTGTTTTCCTGATGCAATGCTGAAATGACTGTGCATTTTTCCTTTACCTCATGTTGATAGAAGTAAAAGCTTGTTATCCCATGCAGCCTGCTCTGTGAAGTTTTCTACTGCAAAGGTGTGGATTCAGAAGCTGTGCAACAGGTTATGGGCCCAGAAGACTACAGACACAGACACCCCAGACCCAGTAACCCCAGATACAGTGTACCCAGATACAGCGTACCACAGATCCCAAGCACCAAGAATACCAGATACCCAGGACACTGGAATGCTCAGCAAGACACTGGTGAATGCAGAATAATTCTTCAGTACAACTCTCTAAACAAGTAAGATAAGTTAAAAATGACAAGTAGCACAGAGCTAAAACTCACAGTAGCTAAACTGAATGATGAGAACTATCAGCTATGGAAGTTCAAAGTAGAGATGTTATTGTCTAAAGATGATTTATGGGAAGTAATCACTACAGATAGACCTGATCAAGATAATCAGACATGGGATAAGAGAAATAGACAAGTGAGAGCCACCATTAGCTTATTAGTGGATGATGCTCAATTAATACATATAAGAAATGAAGAAACAGCGAAAGGAATGTGGGAAGAATTAAGAAAGCTATATGAGAGACCCAGCTTAAATCACAAATTATTTTTATTAAGAAAGCTTTACAGTATGAGACTAAGCGCAGACAGTGACATGCAGAAGCATATATTCTCTATTATGGAAGCGATATCACAGCTAAGATCTATTGGTGAAGACATTAAAGAAAGTCATATAGCAGCAATTTTGTTGTGCAGTTTACCAGATTCATATACTGCTTTAATAAATGCACTAGAGAAGAGACCAGAAACTGACATTACATTAGAGTTTGTGAAAACAAGACTCATAGATGAGATGAATATCAGAGAAGAAAAGAACAAAGCAATGATTCTTCTTCTGAAAAAGAGAATGAAAACGCTCTTAAAGCTACAGAATTTAAAAAACCCTATAATAAAGAGACAAGAGAATGCTTCAG
This sequence comes from Oophaga sylvatica, assembly GCA_033576555.1. Lineage (NCBI taxonomy): Eukaryota > Metazoa > Chordata > Amphibia > Anura > Dendrobatidae > Oophaga > Oophaga sylvatica. The sequence continues at coordinate 589,812,682 of JARQOD010000001.1, read as the reverse complement.
ATGTAAGAAAAAGGGACATTTAAAGAAAGACTGTACCATATGGAAAGCAGAACAACATAAATTACACCATAAAGATAATACACAGAAGGTGGAAAACACACTTTCTGATTCATGTGAAAATAATTGGAATGGCACAATCAAAATAACAGACAAGAAATCATCACTTGGTTGGTTTATTGATTCAGGAGCAACGAGTCATATGACAAGTGACAAGAATTTCTTTACAGATCTTGATTTAAATAAGAAAGAAGCCATTTATCTTGCAAATGGAAGCAAAATAACAGCAGAAGGTATCGGACAAGGTATGCTAAATTGTTCAAAACAAGTTCGGACAAGAGTCAAAGATACTTGTACAGAATGTGTTGTATGTTCCAAAAATTGGAAGGCGGATTATTATCTGTGAAACGTTTAACAGCTAAAGGACTTATAGTAAAATTCAAAGACAATGAGTCTGCAATTATTGCAGGAAGCAAGTTGATAACCAAAGTCAATGCAGATGAACAATTATATCATTTTGACAAACCAAAGGAACAGATGAAGGTATGTACACATGATCACAAAAACTGTATTCACATGTGGCATAGACGTCTAGGACATAAACACCCGGACAGTATAAGGGAACTACAGAGAAAAGAATTGACAAAAGATTTAAAGATATCAGATTGCTCAATTACCATAAGATGTGAATGTTGTATAAAATCCAAAGCCACAAGGATATCTATTCCAAAAGAAAGTGAGATGAAAAGCGAAAAACCACTTGATTTGGTGCATACTGACGTATGTGGACCCATGAAAGTGACTACATCAGGAGGCAATAGATACAGGTCCTTCTCAAAAAATTAGCATATAGTGCAAAATTTCATTATTTTCCATAATGTAATGATTACAATTAAACTTTCATATATTTTAGATTCATTACACACCAACTGAAATTTGTCAGGTCTTTTATTGTTTTAATACTGATGATTTTGGCATACAACTCCTGATAACCCAAAAAACCTGTCTCAAAAAATTAGCATATCAAGAAAAGGTTCTCTAAACGACCTATTACCCTAATCTTCTGAATCAACTAATTAACTCTAAACACATGCAAAAGATTCCTGAGGCTTTTAAAAACTCCCTGCCTGGTTCATTACTCAAAACCCCCATCATGGGTAAGACTAGCGACCTTACTGATGTCAAGAAGGCCATCATTGACACCCTCAAGCAAGAGGGTAAGACCCAGAAAGAAATTTCTCAACAAATAGGCTGTTCCCAGAGTGCTGTATCAAGGCACCTCAATGGGAAGTCTGTTGGAAGGAAACAATGTGGCAGAAAACGCTGTACAACGAGAAGAGGTGACCGGACCCTGAGGTAGATTGTGGAGAAGGACCGATTCCAGACCTTGGGGGACCTGAGGAAGCAGTGGACTGAGTCTGGTGTAGAAACATCCAGAGCCACCGTGCACAGGCGTGTGCAGGAAATGGGCTACAGGTGCCGCATTCCCAGGTAAAGCCACTTTTGAACCATAAACAGCGGCAGAAGCGCCTGACCTGGGCTACAGAGAAGCAGCACTGGACTGTTGCTAAGTGGTCCCAAGTACTTTTTTCTGATGAAAGCAAATTTTGCATGTCATTCGGAAATCAAGGTGCCAGAGTCTGGAGGAAGACTGGGGAGAAGGAAATGCCAAAATGCCTGAAGTCCAGTGTCAAGTACCCACAGTCAGTGATGGTGTGGGGTGCCATGTCAGCTGCTGGTGTTGGTCCACTGTGTTTCATCAAGGGCAGGGTCAATGCAGCTAGCTATCAGGAGATTTTGGAGCACTTCATGCTTCCATCGGCTGAAATGCTTTATGGAGATGAAGATTTCATTTTTCAGCACGACCTGGCACCTGCTCACAGTGCCAAAACCACTGGTAAATGGTTTACTGACCATGGTATTACTGTGCTCAATTGGCCTGCCAACTCTCCTGACCTGAACCCCATAGAGAATCTGTGGGATATTGTGAAGAGAACGTTGAGAGATGCAAGACCCAACACTCTGGATGAGCTTAAGGCCGCTATCGAAGCATCCTGGGCCTCCATAACACCTCAGCAGTGTCACAGGCTGATTGCCTCCATGCCACGCCGCATTGAAGCAGTCATTTCTGCAAAAGGATTCCCGACCAAGTATTGAGTGCATAACTGAACTTTATTATTTGATGTTTTTTTTGTTTGTTTTTAAAAAACACTTTTATTTTATTGGACGGTTGAAATATGTTAATTTTTTGAGACAGGTTTTTTGGGTTATCAGGAGTTGTATGCCAAAATCATCAGTATTAAAACAATAAAAGACCTGACAAATTTCAGTTGGTGTGTAATGATTCTAAAATATATGAAAGTTTAATTGTAATCATTACATTATGGAAAATAATGAAATTTTGCACTATATGCTAATTTTTTGAGAAGGACCTGTACATGTTGACTTTTATAGACGACTACTCAAGATACACAGTCACATACTTAATTAAGAACAAAAGTGAAGTTTTTGATAAACTTGTAGACTATGTAACAAGATCAAGTAACAAATTTCAAAGGAAGCCAATTGTCATCAGAAGTGATAATGGAGGTGAATTTACAGGTCACAGAACAGAAGACTACTTAAGACAAAATGGAATAGAACATCAGAAAACTGTTCCATACACACCTGAACAAAATGGAGTAGCAGAAAGGAAAAACAGAACTGAAATGATGGGATGTATGCTGACAGATTCTAAACTACCAGAGAAATATTGGGGTGAGGCAGCAATGACAGCTACATATCTACAGATCCGACTTTTTTCCAGAAAACTGAAGAAAACTCCATATGAACTGTGGCAAGATATGAAACCAAGTGTCAATCATTTAAAAGTTTTTGGATGTAAAGTTTTTATATTCATTCCAACAGAAAAAAGTTCCAAACTTCAAAACAGATCCATGGAAGGAATATTCGTTGGATATAGTGAAAACTGCAAAGGATATAGAATCTTAAATCCCAAAACAGACAGAGTTACGGTGAGTAAAAGTGTGACATTCATTGAAGATTTAGATGAAGACATTATGATTTCAGTTGAAACAAAAAATGAGAAAAACAATAGTGACATAACTGAAGAAATATCTGATGAGAAAGAAGTAGAAATTAATGAAGAACAAAATACTGAAAGTGAAGAATCACAACTACAAACAGACACAGAACCAAGACGTTCAATAAGAGAGAACAAAGGAAAACTACATCTCATACAAGGCAAGTACAAATAAATTGTATGAATCTATCTCTTGGGAAGACATAGCTCGACTTCCAGAAGAAGAAGAATATGATGAAACATTTGCTCCAGTTGTCAAACACACTACAATAAGAACTTTACTTACAGTTACAGCAATGGAAAAGATGGCACTAAGACATCTGGATGTAAAGACAGCTTTTTTGAATGGAGATTTAACAGAAGACATTTGCATGGAACAACCTCCAGTGTTGTGAATATGCTGGAGGTGGCTTCTGAGCTGGGACTCCCTCCGGTGGTTGCTGAGGGTGGTGAACTGATTACCGAATGGCCTTCAGCTGGCGCTGAATGGTAGGACATAAGTGGCCTGAGTTCCCAGCAGCCTTGCCGGTTATCAGTTGTTCCTGCTGGTCTTGCTTGAAGCACTGCTAGTTTCCTGCTCTCCTTCAGATAAGTGTTTGCTGTTTTTTTTTCCTCTGTTTGATTTTCTCTGTTGGTTTGCTGCTTGCAGTGGACTGCAGCCTGTCCCCTTTTGGGGGTCTGGCGCTGCAATTGTGCTCCGTTTGTGTCTGCACTTTTGCTTTGCTCCTTTGTTATTTTTTATTTGCTGAATAGCGTTTTGTTACACCAGAGATCTGATTTAGGTGGATGAGATCGTGTGATCTCAGGTTTTTTGGCAATCAGAAGGGTTGGTATTTTTGTTAGGGTTTTTTTTGGATTGCAGTCAGAATTCTTTCCTGTACTTTTCTGTCTAGACAGATTGGGCCCCAGCGTTTGCTCATTCTATTTTTTGTCTGTGTCCGTGCTTTCTTCTTGTCTAACCGCCATTACATGTTTGGGGGCTTCCTATTTTCTTTGGGGATCTGCTCCGGGGCAGATAGCTTTCATCTTTCTGCCTTTAGGTGTAGTTATCGCTCAGGCTGTGACGAGGCGTCTAGGATCACCGTAGGAACGCTCCACGGCTACATCTAGTTGTGTGGTTAGTTCAGGTTACTGCAATCCAATAGGTTCCAGCCTCTCTGGTGTATTACCGCTTTTGCTATTTTTTGCTATTTCTCCTCAATTACCGAAACATAACACTCCAGGATTCAAAGATGAAAGAAATCCAAACAATTTTTGTAAACTACAGAAAAGCAGATATGGTTTAAAACAAGCAGCTAAAGCGTGGAATGACAAAATCACGGAAGTACTAACAAATGAAAAATTTCAAAGAAGCAAAGCTGATCCATGCGTGTACACAAAAAGGCTGAGTAATAGATGGATTTATGTACTCATATATGTAGACGACATTTTGATTTGTTTTAAACAAGAAAGGGATAAAGAAAACATTCTAAAAACCCTGAAACAACATTTTGAAATCAAAGACTTGGGAAATGTGAAACAGTACCTAGGAATACAGATAGAAAGACAAGAAGTACTGTGGTTAAGACAATTGTTGACAGAATTAGGACAATCACACTTGGAACCGACAAAACTAAAAGAGGATCAAGGAGTCTTGAAGTTGGAGTATTGCCCTACTGAAGAAATGACAGCAGACTTTTTCACGAAGGCGTTGAATGCTGATAAACATCAGAGACTAATAAAAAAGTTGGGTTTGATTGAATAAGTCCTTATTGTTGAGAAAGGGTCTTGGCATATGCAACAGATTAGGACTTATTATAAGTAAAAGGAGGACTTTATGCTGACCTGACAGTAGATGGCGATGTTGTGTAACGTTTCCTTCTGTTTAATGTATTGTATAAGAAATAGTCTAACTTGTAGTTTCGCTTTCGTTTTGTTCCTGTTTTCCTGATGCAATGCTGAAATGACTGCATTTTTCCTTTACCTCATGTTGATAGAAGTAAAAGCTTGTTATCCCACGCAGCCTGCTCTGTGAAGTTTTCTACTGCAAAGGTGTGGATTCAGAAGCTGTGCAACAGAGCAAGCCTGCAGACATGCTTAAGAATAAACTGCCACCATCTATACAGACAGCCACTATGCTTTCATGACTATAGACCTATATGAAGAGCTTGATCTTTTCTCACAGGCAAGCCTATCAAGAATGATAAATCTGTACAATGCCTGATGGAGGCCCTGCTTTTACCCGAGAAAGTTGCCATTGTGAAAGTCAAAGGCCATGCAAAGGTCGACTCAACTACAGCTAAAGGCATTCACCTGGCTGACCAGACTGCAAAATCTGCTGCTTAACAACCAAGAGACAAGCCTGCCAGGGTAGCAGCTGCACAAGTGACATCTGCAAAGGATCCACCTGTGACCTATGACCTTCTCCAGAAGCTACAACAACAGGCTGGTGTTGAAGAATTCATCAGATGGCAAGAGAAGGGAGCTGTGCAGTCACCAGAAGGACTGTGGCACATGAAGATAAAGTTTGATTTTCTCGAGTTCTGTATCCCATGATGGCTCAAGTCACCAAGAGCAATACCGACCAATCAAAGACTGCCATGACAGACCTCATCCACTCTCATTGGTATACTCCTGGGTGCAGTACTGTATCTTTTCAGCCAAACACATTCAAGCCTTTCTGATCTGTGCACTCAACAATGTGGGACGCACCACCAAGAAGCAAAAGAGACACACACACCGGGGCCCAAGTACCCATTTCAGCACTTTCATAAAGACTACATTTAACTTCCCAATCATGTACTTGAGTGTGTCGACCTCTTGTCAAGATGGACAGAAGCATACCCCGTTTTTATAAAGCCACCTCCAAGGCAACAGTGAAGAAATTGATCTCAGAAGTCGTCTCCAGATACGGGGTGCCTGAGACCATAGAGAGCAACAGAGGCACCCACTTTACCGGAGAGGTGATGCAGGAAATATTGTCAGCCCTGGGAGTGGAACAGGCCTTCATACTGTGTACCATCCACAAAGTAGCGGTAGAGTAGAGCGATTGAATGGGACCCTGAAACTGAAAAACCATGGCTGAAACGGGCAGACCATGGACAGAATGCTTGCCACTTGCACTCTTTTCAATCAGGTATACTCCCAACAATAAGACATGCCTCAGCCCACATGAAGTGTTATTTGGGTCAGCCCCTAGGCTAGGGTTGTATTTTCCATAACAGCTCCAGATGCAACATGATAGATTGTCTTCTTATGTTATTGTACTTACAAAACGCTTGTCTAACATATGCTCTCGAGTTTACTATTCTCTTCCAGATCCAGATTCTATGGAAGGGAGCCACCCCCTGCAGCCCGGAGACTGGGTGGTGGTAAAAGGCACATCAAAAGAGCCCTTGAGTCTCAATTTGATGGGCCCTTCCAATTTCTGATGACAACTAAAATGACCATAAAGCTGGAAGGAAAACCCAACTGGACACATGCTTCACACTGCAAGAAGTCTGCTGAGCAAAGAAAGCCACTGAATGATGTGGATGCACACCCTGTTCCTTATCCTTTCTGGTTTGAAGAATGGGGAGACGATTACCACTTTCTAGTATAATACCTCAGACACTGTAGTCAGTTATAAATTTGGCCTATGTACAGCGTAGCCGGCTGGCAGTCGGCCGCCACTGGGGCCCCCCCCACTTGCGCTCAAGGGCCCCAGCAGCCGCCGGCGCAATACTCACCTCTCCCCGTGCCTCCGCTACTGCAGCTACGGGCTCCAGGGGGCGCCTGCAGGGCGCCGGCGCTTCCTCTCTCACAGCAGCGCCGCTGAATGACGTCATCATTCAGCGGCCGGCTGTGGCAGAGAGGGCACGGAAGCCGGACAGGTGAGGTGTGTGTGTGCGCGCTGCGATGCTGTATGTGTGATGGTGGTGATGATGATGGGGAGGCAATGATGATGGGGAGGCAATGATGATGATGATGGGGATGCAATGATGATGGGGAGATGATGATGATGATATTAATGGGGAGGCAATGATGATGATGATGATGATGATGATGGGGAGGCAATGATAATGGGGAGGCAATGATGATGATGATATTAATGGGGAGGCAATGATGATGATGATGATGGGGAGGCAATGATGATGAGGAGGCTATGATGATGGGGAGACAATGATAATGATGATGGGGAGGCAATGATGATGATGATGGGGAGGCAATGATGATGGGGAGGCAATGATAATGATGATGATGGGTAGGCAATGATGATGTTATTGGGCAGGCAATGATGATGATAATGGGGAGTTTTTCCACAGCGCCCTTTCCTGAGCCGTAACAGTGCAGAACGCAGCACAGTGTACAGTAGAGGAGAGCTCCATATTTTGTATGGAGCATTATATGGGGTCCAGTATTCTGTATGGAGCATTATATGGGGGATGGGGGTGACATCCTGCATGGGGTATTATATGGGTGATGAGGGGGAGACTATGTGGTGCCCATAATATTGTATGGAGGACTGTACTGTCCAGTCTGTACTGTGCGCTGTGAGGATTTGGCGGTTTTTGAGCTATTGCACATTTTACAATAGATATCACTCATGTAATGGAAGAAGAGAAGTGTTTGGCATTGTACTATAACCATATTTCTCTGCCGTATCTGTGCATCATGAATCGTGGTCTGTGTTAAAGGGGCCCACTGAGACTCTTTCCCCCGGGGCCCATAAAAACCTGGAGCCGGCCCTGACTATGTAACATGGTCTCCTGCACTAGGGTGGAGTGGTAGCGTGAAGACACCTATAGACTCACCCAAAAGTATATATGTTTCACCGCAGCCAACACTGGCACTGGATCTGTTTGAGTGTCCTGGAGTATGGTGGGTGGTACACTGGGGAAGACTGGGTCTACAAACCTGCTCATAGCATGATAAAAGACAGACAGCAAGGGTAGCTATGAGAGATAGGTGGGTATGGCTACCCACATATCTCACCTCTGGGTGTGGTTACAGGCTATTTAATGGAAGCTGTTTGGCACATGGTCTGTGTGTTGAGAGGGAGAAGGCCTCCTGTATGCATGGCTCCAGACCGAGCCTGCGTGCTGGATATTACCCCAGCCTGTGTCCCCGGTGTCCCCTGCCAGGTGGCAGAGCAGAGCCCCGATATGGACACAGATGTGTTGTTTTGCCTGCTCTAAAGGCTGTTTACTTTTTATTGGTGTGTAATAAACCCACATGAAGTTTTGAAAGGAACATGCCTCCTGTTTTCTTCCTGCAGCACCTGAGTGAGTACGATCCCTACAATTGGTGGAGAATGTCGGCATCAGTCCAGGAGGTACTAGGGAGGATGACAGCAGGTGTTTGCTCTGGATCGGCGGGACCACAAACTCCAGACGGTATGTTGTGGATCGGCGGGTAAACGAAATCTGCAGAGCGGAGCCTTGCGGAGCCGTGCAGGGATGTGCGGAGCCGTGCAGAGAGGAGCGGAGCCATGTGGAGTAGTGCAAAGCCAGCAGAGATGTGAGACTGCATGTCCTGGGTTGAGTTTGCTGCAAGCCAGCAAGCATTGCCAGACAAAATGGAGGACCTGCTGAAACAACTGGTCCAGTCGCAGCAGCAAAATCAATAGACCAACAGGCTGTTGCTACAGCAGATCCAGCAGGAGCAACGGCAGCAGATGCAGCTTCTGGCAAATTCCATCCAGGGCAGGACGAGCAGTCCAACACCAGGTCTGGCTGATGACACCCACGTCAAGAAGGCGGTAAGACGGGATTTGCCGAAAATGACTCCTATGGATGATGTTGAGACCTTCCTGACGGTGTTTGAATGGGTCGCCGAGAGGGAGAAACTCCCGCCAGAGCAGTGGACAGGGACAGAGGTACTGACGCCATACTTGACAGGAGAACCCCAGAAGGCATACTATGACATAGCTTTTCAGGACGCCAAAGAGTATGGCAAGCTAAAAACTGAAATTCTTGCACATTTGGGGGTGACAATGACTCTCAGGGCACAGCGGGTTCACCGTTGGGTGTATCACCAGGATAATCCACCGCACTCCCAAATATTTGACCTGTTGCACCTGGTCCAGAAGTTGCTGCAGCCAGAGTACTCTACGCCTGCGCAGATGGTAGAATGGGTGGTGATGGACCGGTTTGTGCACTCCCTGCCAAGGCCTGTACAGACTTGGGTTGCCCAGGGTGAATCCCGGAATGATGATGAACTGGTCGTACTCGTCGAGAGATGCCAGGGGATGGAAGGTTCTATGGGAAAGCAGCACACTCCATACTGGGGGTCCCAACAGGGGGCGGAGGCCCAAAAGGGGGTCGGGCGCCCAAGGTCAAAACGGGTGGGGAAGGTGTTGCCCAAGATTCCTACAGGTGATATTGTTTGCTGGAGGCCACGGCCCAGGCCATATAGCCGCTAGTTGTCCCCTGACCCCTGAGCAGATGGTCTGCAGCATGGGAAGCTGATGTTCAAATTACGCTTATCCGGCCTGCAGTGTGAACTGTCCACCCAGCGAGGGGCTCAAGTGTGTTCCATGAAGGTGAACAGGCAGGAGGTAACGGCACTGCTAGACTCTGGGAGTCTAGTGACCCTTGAGAGGGCTCCACTTCAACTGATCCCGGGAAAAAAGGTCTGTGTGCGGTGCATTCATGGTGATGCTAATGACTACTCTATGGCCAGAGTGGACATTGAAATGGCCCAAGATACTGAGTCCCATGAGGTCAGCGCTGTTTGGGACTTGTTGCACCCTATAATTATAGGCCAGGACTTTTTTTATTCTGGGATCTGTGGGGGAAGGGTTCTGAGTTTGCCGCCATGAATAGTGAACCAGCGAACCCTAATAATGTATCACCACACCCAGAGGCAGATGGGTTTCCCTTTTCTGTCCTTGTGGGGATGAGGAGGAAGTGTCCCCTGTATCTGACATTCCGGAGTTAGGGGTGACCAGTGAGAATTTTTGGACTGCTCAACATAGGGACCCAACTCTGAAAGAAGCCTTCAACAATGTCACTCTCATTAATGGGGCTGACACAAGGTTTCACTATTTTATGATGAATGAGGAGTTGTTGTACCGGGTCACAAAAACAAGGGAGGAGTTGGTGGAGCAGCTAATAGTGCCGGGCCTTATAGAGGGAAGGTGTTGGACATAGCCCATTCCCACATTTTGGGAGGACATCTGGGAGTGGGAAAAATGCAGGAACAGATTGTGCAGAGGTTCTATTGGCCTGGGTGTCACTGGGAAACATTAAACTATTGCAGGTCCTGCCCCACATGTCAGTTAATTGCCCCACCTCTCACTTTCGGTGTCCCCTCGTGCCATTTCCCATTATTGAAGTGCCATTCGAAAGAATTGCTATGGACTTGGTTGGTCCTCTGACTAAATCAGTTTGAGGGCATCAATATATATTGGTCATCCTGGACAATACCACATGCTATCCTGAGGCAATTCCCCTGAGAACCTCCACCGCGAAGAGTATAGCCCCCGAATTGGTCCATGTGTTTTCCTGGACAGGTTTACCGAAGGAATCCTGACCAACCAGGGAACACCTTTTATGAATAAGGAGATGAGGGAGTTATAGAAGGTCCTGCAAATCTCCCAGTTGAGGACTTCAGTTTACCATCCTCAGACAGATGGCTTTGTCGAGAGATTTAATAAAACACTGAAGAGCATGCTGCGGAAAGCCATAGAGAAAGATGGTAGAAACTGGGACTGTCTTTTACCATATCTGCTGTTCTCCATCCAAGAGGTTACACAGGCCTCTACGGGGTTCTCACCCTTTGAACTTTTGTATGACTGACATCCGCGAGGTCTCCTGGATATAGCCAAGGAGACCTGGGAAGCCAAAGTTACGCCCTGCAGAAGCATCATTGAGCACGTGGCACTGTTGCAGCAGAGGATTGCGAAGGTGATGCCCATTGTGAAAGGACACCTCCTCCAGGCACAGGCAGCTCAGGCCAGGGTCTACAGCCGATCAGCCAGAGTGAGGCAATTCCTTCCGGGAGACCGAGTTCTTGTGCTAATTCCTAAGGTGGAGAGCAAGTTCTTGGCCAACCAGAAACAGCAGTGCTGGGAGTTACTCCAGAAGAACAGGGACCTGTTCTCGGAATTGCCGGGGTGCACGAAGGTTGTAGAACACGAAGTTCTGAAGGAGCCACATGTGCGCGTAAACGTCAAACCTTATCGGATTCCGGAGGCCCATCGAGAAGTGATCTCCAAGGAGTTGGGCGCATGTTAAAACTCAGGGTCATTGAAGAGTCCAAGAGCGGTTGGTTGAGCCCGTTAGTCCTGGTCCCAAAGCCCAATGGGGAATGGAGGCTCTGCAATGACTATCGGAAGTTGAATGAGGTCTCCAAGTTTGACGTATATCCTATGCCATGCGTCGATGAGCTAATCAAGAGACTTGGGCCCGCAAGGTACATAACCACCTTGGATTTGACAAAGGGATATTGGCAGATCACCATGGTACAGGAAGCCAAGGAGAAGACTGCATTTTCTACTCCGGACGGATGCTTCCTGTATGTCCGGATGCCGTTTGGATTGCATGGGGATCCAGTGACCTACCAGAGACAATGGACAGAATCCTTGCACCCCATAAGCAATACGCCGCTGCATACCTGGACGATATTGTTATCTTTAGCTTGGACTGTGAGAGTCATCTAGAAAAGGTCCAAGCAGTGTTTGGTGCTCTAAGGAAGGTGGGGTTTTCAATAAACCTGAAGAAGTGTGCCTTGAGGCAAGAAGACGCCAAGTACCTTGGTTATGTAGTGGGTCGAGGCAAGATCAAACCCCAAATCAGTAAAGTGGAGGCAATTAAAACATGGCTGAGGCCGCTGTCCAAGAAGCAAGTTAGAGCCTTCCTGGGAATCGTGGGATACTACAGGAGTTTCATCCTGAACTTCACCATGATGGCCGTGCCCCTGACTGACCTCCTTAAGGGGACGAAATCCGTAATGGTTAAATGGTCTGAAGAGGCAGAGGTGGCCTTTCACCAAATGAAAGGGTCTCTATTAGTGTTGAGCGATATTGCTCAATATCTAAAAATATCGTATCGAAATTGTATCGCCGATAGCACTAAATATCGTCGATATCCGATTTCGATAGCGGAAGTCCCATGTAAGTCTATGGGAACAAAATATCGAAATTAAAAAAAAACATTCTTGCCTTGTTGGTTAATTGTACATGAAGGAAAACAACAAAGACTAATGTAGAATGTATTGGGGGAGGTTGAGGAGACAATAAAGGCATACATGTTTAACCCAATGCATTGGAATAGCATTAATATATTTTTTTTTGGAAATACGTTTGGATTGACTAACAAATTGACAATGTTGTTAACCTTTTTTCTATTTTGGCAAATATGTATGTTTCACAACTTCCATGCTCTTCACCTTTTTAACTTTTGCCAGTGCCACACTTTCTCCTTCATAATCTTCAGCAGCAGCATCATCTTTCTCATCAAATTATTCTTCATCTTCACCTTCTTAATCTTCTTCTTAAACTTCTTGCTATTCATGTTTTTGTTTACATTACTCATATTGTTATTATTAAACTAATTAATCTTCTTCATATTCAAATTCTTCATCTTCTTCCTCTTCATCTTCTTCATCATATTCTTATTTGTGACAGAGATTCCTGTACTTGTAATCTGTAAAAGTATGAATTGTTCATCCTTCCGTTCTTGCTGTCACAAAAGATTTAAATTACAACAGTATTTGTCCGTGTTCAGTTTAGCCTGCAGCAGCAGGCATTTTCCAGGGGCACCACGAGGAGGAACGGACTCACCCCCATACACTGCTTAGTCTTCTTCTGCTTAGAATTTAGAGCATATATTTTGCTCTTCATTTTGGTCTTATACTTCATGTTCTTCTGTTTTTTGATCTTTTGCTTATTGTTCTTCTGTCTCTTGTTCTGTATCTTGTAGTTTTTCTTAACCTTCTTTGTCCTGTTGGTGATCTTCTTCTGGGTAATCTTTTATTTTTTCTTTGTGATGGTGTTCAGGCTGGTTGGCTTCATGCTCGTCGTCCTTGTTGTCGTCATCTTCTTCTGGGTGGTCTTTAATGTCGTCTAATTTCCGAGAAACAGCTGACGTTACTGGAACCCTGACGGGTATCAGATGGAGCAAGAGACAATGGAAGTAACGAGGACCAGCTGACTGTGCTGGACCCCGGACGGGTAGCAGAAGGAAAAGAGGCAATGTCACAACCGAGTACCAGCTGACGTTACTGTGACACGGTTACTAAGCAGGAGGTACCTGTGCTCCAAAGCACTACCAAGGACCAGCAGACGTTGCTGGAACTCGGATACGGAGATGGAGGCACCTAGGCCAAAGGCACTGGGGAGAACCACTTGACGGTACTGGACCCCGGACGGGTAGCAGAAGGAAAAGAGGCAATGTCACAACCGAGTACCAGCTGACGTTACTGTGACACGGTTACTAAGCAGGAGGTACCTGTGCTCCAAAGCACTACCAAGGACCAGCAGACGTTGCTGGAACTCGGATACGGAGATGGAGGCACCTAGGCCAAAGGCACTGGGGAGAACCACTTGACGGTACTGGACCCCGGACGGGTAGCAGAAGGAAAAGAGGCAATGTCACAACCGAGTACCAGCTGACGTTACTGTGACACGGTTACTAAGCAGGAGGTACCTGTGCTCCAAAGCACTACCAAGGACCAGCAGACGTTGCTGGAACTCGGATACGGAGATGGAGGCACCTAGGCCAAAGGCACTGGGGAGAACCACTTGACGGTACTGGACCCCGGACGGGTAGCAGAAGGAAAAGAGGCAATGTCACAACCGAGTACCAGCTGACGTTACTGTGACACGGTTACTAAGCAGGAGGTACCTGTGCTCCAAAGCACTACCAAGGACCAGCAGACGTTGCTGGAACTCGGATACGGAGATGGAGGCACCTAGGCCAAAGGCACTGGGGAGAACCACTTGACGGTACTGGACCCCGGACGGGTAGCAGAAGGAAAAGAGGCAATGTCACAACCGAGTACCAGCTGACGTTACTGTGACACGGTTACTAAGCAGGAGGTACCTGTGCTCCAAAGCACTACCAAGGACCAGCAGACGTTGCTGGAACTCGGATACGGAGATGGAGGCACCTAGGCCAAAGGCACTGGGGAGAGCCACTTGACGGTACTGGACCCCGGACGGGTAGAAGAACGCACCCATGAAAATGTAAGTTGACAGGACGCAAGCCGTCCGCAGTTACCGAATCACACAGTCCTACAGTGGGTGCTTATCCTATTGTCACAATGGAAACCGCCTTTATTTACATATCCCACAGCACACATAGGAATCACCTAAACTGCAGGCACCATAGAGTCGGCTAACCCGAATGCAACACGACAGCACAACTTATTGGAGGATAATTGACGTTCACACTGCCAGGAAACAGCTGTCGTGCTGTAATCAGGCTGGCCAGGAGTCAGTACCCCTGCCAATTACTTACGAGCAACAAATGGCGGTGTTGTAGCCCAGGGAGTAGAGTTCAGGTGGTAGAAAGATGAACATAACAGGAGACATGGAAAACGTTGCCAAACAGTTATTTAATCTGAAAACGGACAGGCAAATTCAGGTGAGATTCATGCCTTGTTCATTTTCAGAAAAGTAAGCAGGTCTACATTCTCTGAGGATAGTCGCATGCGACGGTCTGTTACTACACCACCTGCAGCACTAAAGACACGCTCAGATAATACACTGGCAGCAGGGCAAGCCAGCACCTCTAATGCATACTGGCTAAGCTCTGGCCATGTATCCAACTTAGAGACCCAAAATTTGAAAGGGGAAGAGGCATCTGGGAGTACACTTAGAGGGAAAGCCAAGTAGTCTGTCACCATCTTACGGAAACGTTTCTTCCTGGTGACTGGAGCCGTCTCGGATGGTGTAGACCTTGCTGGCGCTGTCACAAAACTTTGCCACATTTGTAACATACAGTTCTTGCCCTGTGCAGAGGCGCTGCTTCTGCTCCCTCTTGTTGTAGAGGTGTCTACACTGCCTCGACGCACAGAGCTGCTTTGTAAAGCAGCAGCAGTAGCAGCAGCAGCTCTCTCGGCTGGAATGTACAACAGTATGGATTGCACCAGTGTGTCTTGGTACTCCTGCATTTTACGGTCCCGGTTCACCGGTGTGATGAGGGTTTGTAAGTTGTCCCGGTAGCGAGGGTCTAGGAGGGTGTACACCCAATAATCTGACGTGCTGAGAATGTGGGCGATGCGGCGGTCGTTTCTCAGGCACTGAAGCATGAAATCAACCATGTGCTGCAGACTCCCAACTGGCCAACAAAGGCTGTCCTCTGGAAGAGGCGTTATCTCTGTCTCCTCTGCATCACCCCACCCTCGCTCTACATACTGAGTAGAGCGTTGTGTACCTCCCTCTGTAGGGATTTCTTCCTCCTCCATTGACTCCTCCTCCTCATCCTCCTCACAAAGTGAGCCCTGCCCAGCCCTTTGTGAGGAACGACGTTGCGCTGACTGTCCTGAAGGTAATTGAATTTGTGACTCCTCATCCTCCACCTCTTTCAAAACCTCTTCCTTTAGTGCTTTCAGTGATTTCTGAAGCAGGCAGATAAGGGGTACAGTCATGCTGACTAGTGCATCATCTGCACTCGCCATCCGCGTTGAGACATCAAACGCACGCAAAACGTCGCAGATGTCGTTCATAGAGGCCCACTCAGTAGTGGTGAAGTGTGAACGGCGCAAATTGCGAGTTGATTGCGCCTGTTGCAGCTGATACTCCATTACTGCTGGCTGCTGCTCACACAACCGCTCCAACATATGTAACGTGGAATTCCACCTGGTGGGTACGTCACATATGATGCGATGTTCAGGAAGGCGAAATCTGCTTGCAGAGCTGCAATGCGCGATCTGGCCATGCTGGAACGTCGCAAGTGAGCGCACTCTAGGCGGACCTTGTGCAGCAGTGCATCAAGATCCGGATAGTCCCTCAAAAAACTCTGCACGACCAAGTTGAGCACATGTGCCAGACATGGTATGTGAGTGAGGTTGCCAAGGCCCAGAGCTGCCACCAGATTTCGGCCATTGTCACACACTACCAAGCCTGGCTGGAGATTAGCTGACAAAAACCACACATCGCTCACCTGCTTGATGGCATCCCAGAGCTCCTGCGCTGTGTGGCTTCGATTCCCCATGGGAATTAATTTCAGTACGGCCTGTTGACGTTTGGCCACGGCTGTGCTCATATCGGTCGCAACAGGTAAGCGTTCACGGGTCCATGTGGAGGTATACCGTGACGGCTCGTGCAGCGTTGATTCTGAGGAACTGGAGTAGGAGGAGGAATCAATGTGCACAGACTGGATTCCTGCAATCCTTGGAGTTGGCAGAACACGTACAGCGCCACTGGCAAGATCTGTACCCGGCTCCACAACATTGACCCAATGGGCAGTGAGGGAAAGGTATCGTCCCTGGCCATGGGTACTGGTCCACGCATCGGTGGTCAGGTGGACCCTGCTACTGACGGCGTTTAGTAGCGCATGTTTAATGTTTCCCTCGACATGTTTTTGCAGAGCAGGGACAGCTTGCCTGCTGAAATAAAATCGGCTTGGCACATTATATTGTGGGACTGCCAATGCCATAAAGTTCCTGAAACTGTCAGTCTCCACCAGCCTGAATGACAGCATTTCAAGGGACAGGAGTTTTGCAAGGCCAGCATTCAGAGCCTGTGCTCGTGGATGGTTTGCAGAGTATGGCCGTCTTTTATCCCATGCCTGTGTTACCGATGGCTGTTTTTTGTTCTGGGAGTGTGACGATGACTGTGAACTTGCTGCAGTGGGTGGAATAACAGTTTCTCTATGGACAACAGTGACCGAGGTTCTTCCATGGAGATCCTGTGAGGAAGCCGAAACAGGTGTGTGAGAGCTGGAGGTAGAGGCTCGAACATGACCTAAAGATGTAGGTGCTGCTGTAGGTTGGCCTACATCTCCAGTGTGTCTTTGGAACTCAGCTACGT
>JARQOD010000001.1:589730048-589795564 GCA_033576555.1 Oophaga sylvatica | reverse complement strand
TTTTTGGGTTTCCACTGTTTAGGCACATCAGGGGCTCTCCAAACGCGACATAACACCTGCAGACCTTTCCATCAAAGTCTGCATTACAAAACATCACTACTTCTATTCCGAGCCCCGACATGTGCCCACACAGTAGTTTTCTCCCACATATGGGGTATCAGCCTTCTCAGGACAAATTGGACAACAACTTTTGGGATCCAATTTCTCCTGTTACCCTTGGGAAAATAAAAAATTGGTGACTAAAAGATCATTTTTGTGGGAAAAAAATAGGATTTTTTGTTTTCATGCCCAGGCATTATAAACTTGTGTGAAGCACTTGGGGTTCAAAGTGCTCACCACAGATTTAGATAAGTTCCTTAAGGAGTCTAGTTTCCAAAATAGGGTCACTTGTGGGGGAATTACACTGTTTAGGCACATCAGGGGCTCTGTAAACTGAACATGACACCCATCAAAGTCTGCATTCTAAAGCGTCATTACTTCCTTTCCGAGCCCTGCTGTGCGCCCAAACAGTTTTTCCCTCCACATATGGGGTATCAGCGCACTCAAGACAAATTGGACAACTTTTGGGGTCCAATTTCCTTGGGAAAAATCAAAAATTGGGGACAAAAAAATCATTTTTGTGGAATTTTTTTTTTCACACCCAGGCATTATAAACTTTAGTGAAACACTTGGGGGTTCAAAGTGCTTACAACAGATCTAGATAAGTTCCTTAGGGGGTCTATTTTCCAAAAAGGTGTCATTTGTAGGGGTTTCCACTGTTTAGGCACATCAGGAGCTCTCCAAACGTGACATGGCATCTAGCCAATTCTGCGTTGAAAAAGTCAAACGGCGCTCCTTCCCTTCCGAGCTCTGCCATGTACCCAAACAGTGGTTTACCCCCAGATATTGGTCATTAGCGTACAGCATACTTAAAACAAATTGCACAATAACTTTTGAGGTCTTGTTACCCCTGGGAAATTAAAAATTGGGGTGAATGATCATTTTGTGGAAAAAATATGATTTTTAATTTTATGGCTCTATGTTATAAAACTTGTATGAAGCACTTGGGGTTCAAAGTGCTCACCACAGATCTAGATAAGTTCCTTAGGGGGTCTAGTTTCTAAAATGGGGTCACTTGTGGGGGTTTCTACTTGTTATGCATATCAGGGGCTATCCAAACGTGACATAGCGTCTAATCTCGATTCCAGCCAATTCTGGTTTGAAAAAGTCAAATGGCGCTCCTTTCCTTCCAAGCTCTGCTGTGCACCCAAACAGTGGTTCCCCCCCACATATGGGGTATCGGTGTATTCAGGGCAAATTGGACAATTCTTGTGGTCCAATTTCTCCTGTTACTCTTGGGAAAATAAAATATTGGTGACTAGAAGATCATTTTTGTGGGAAAAAAATAGGATTTTTTATTTTCCTGCCCGGGCATTATAAACTTGTGTGAAGCACTTGGGGGTTCAAAGTGCTCACAACAGATCTAGATACAGTATGTTCCTTTGGGGTTCTAGTTTCCAAATGGTGTCACTTGTGGGGGGTTTTCACTGTTTAGGCATATCAAGGGCTCTGCAAACTGAACTTGACACCTATCAAAGTCTGCATTCCAAAACGTCATTACTTTCTTTCCGAGCCCTGCCGTGCGCCCAAACAGTTTTTACCCCCCACATGTGGGGTATCAGCGTACTCAGGACAAAGTGGACAACAACTTTTGGGGTCCAATTTCTTTGGGAAAAATCAAAAATTGGGGACTAAAAAAACATTTTTTTGGATTTTTTTTTTTCACACCCAGCATTAAAAACTTTAGTGATTAAGTAGAAAAACACGTCACTCCTTATAAGTAGCGGTGCTCAGATAAGGGATGCCAAGCCCAATCAAATGATGAATTAAATAAATCCGGCACTCGGATAAGATGAAACTAGTGAGAATTTTATTGTACAATTCAATATTGTGACTTTTCGGTCATATATCCTGACCTTCTTCAGACTTAAGAACACAAAAAGTATACAAAAAAATAAAGCTCAGTGATTGCGTCCAAATTATGTTCATTCGTAGTAATAATAATAACATAAATGACGTATTTGCTTTAGTATTTACATAATGCATATAACAACAGTCACAAAATGATAATCACAAAATGAGGCGATTATTTAACGCGCTCAGGTATAAATAACAGAGTAACCCAAGAGACACACAAGCGTCTAAATGACGTTCCATAGGTATAATCAGATCCACTGATCGGTTGTAAGATCATATCGCAAGCTACCATTCATTAGTACCCACAGTGTGAAAGAGAAAGTGAAAACCTTACTGGATTGTGGTGGTACAAAGAAAGTAGTTCTGTGGAAAAACCGCATATATCAGAAAACGGTTCCATAAAATAATAAAGAGGAAATCCACCGTTACAAAGTACAGCCAGGTGCTTATACTCACACAGCCTTGCAGCGCTAACAGGAAATGCAATGTGCAGAAATCTTCAGGAAATGGCGCTGTGTGAGCTGTGCACATGTGGCATAGATATACTCTGGCGTTCAAGAGGAACCGGAAGTGACATAAAATACCTGTGCCCGAATGGTGGAACGCAAGTGGAACACATATTTCAGCGTCAGCAGGAAGTGAGTCATACTAGGTTGTCACAGGGCGGTGCTTGCTAGGTGGAACGCTCTTGGAACACAAACAGGAAGTGCACAGTGCTCCATTGTAAGGAATAGAGGGATTTGCAGCGCTGGAACTGTGCAAAGGTAAGTATCAGTGCGGGCAGTGTCAGTTATTTGCCTGGGACCTGGTGAATGCCCCTAGGCGACTGGAGTCTGTGGCACTGGCCCCCCCACCTCGTCCTCTTCGTTGTTGGAGTCTTCTGTTCTGGCCTAAAAAAGAAGTAGAAGCAGACATAGACAAACGATTGCGGTCTGTACGATCGCTGTCCGAGCCCGAAGACGTGCCATCTGTGTTTCTGTAGTAACATTGATACATGCGGGAGGAGGAGCCTTGCCATTTATAGACTTTTTTGTTAAGATAGTCCTGGGTATCACGAATGAATTTCTGACGTTTTCTTTTTTCCGTTTCTTTCCTGAAGGAGTCTAAGTTCCCCTTAGTACGGTTTTGAATGGTCTCAATTTCCTCTTTAGACAGAGAGTCTTTCAACTGTGTTTCTATGTTGGAGACTTTCTCCTGACAGGTTTTAATTTCAGTATTTAGACTATCAAGGGTCAAAGTCATAAGGTCCAGTGAGCACTTGTTCAAAATTTGCTCAAATTTCTGACAAAAGTCTGTGTTATCCTGAAAGAGAGTGGGTCTCAGTGACACTCGTCGGCCCCTCGGGATCCTCTGTGTCTTAATATATTCGGCAATGGTGATACTATGTAGTTCCAAACCTATCAGATGTCTGGATTCACGTTCTAAGTCACGCGATTTGAACTCGTTACCTGAGATCTGTAGAAATTCGCCAGGTGTTGTGACTTGAGCAACAATTGCTGCTATTTGGGTATCGCTATAGGAAAAACCCGTACTGGTCATCTCTTCATGTATAATATAGATGATATAGACAGAATTAGTAGAGTGGGACTAATAAGGGTGCCCATGAAAAGGCTGTACAAATTAAGTAGAAAAACACGTCACTCCTTATAAGTAGCGGTGCTCAGATAAGGGATGCCAAGCCCAATCAAATGATGAAATAAATAAATCCGGCACTCGGATAAGATGAAACTAGTGAGAATTTTATTGTACAATCCAATATTGTGACGTTTCGGTCATATATCCTGACCTTCTTCAGACTAAGGAACACAAAAAGTATACAAGTATACATTTTTTTCATAAATAAACGCAAGTTATATTGAAGAAATTTTACCACTATCATGAAGTACGATATATCATGAGATAACTTTCTCAGAATCGTGAAGATTCGTTGTAGTGTTCCAGAGTTATAACCTCATAAATAGACAGTGGTCAGAATTGTAAAAATTGGCCCGGTCATTAACGTGCAAACCACCCTTGGGGGTTAAGGGGTTAAAATGTGGTGGTGGTAGAGTGCTGTTCTGGGGCTGTTTTGCTGCTTCAGGACCTTTAGTACTTGCTATGATAAATAGAATCATGAATTCTGCTGTCTAGCACAAAATCCTGAAAGACAATGTCCGGCTGTCACGTTGCCTATGGACTCAGGGGCTGGTGTTCTGGCCTCGGCCGCTAGGAGACTCTTTCGGCTGGTTATGCCGGGGATAGGAGGGCTATATCCTCATTTGGTTCCCCTCCTTTGATGCCGGTCTCTGTCGCTGAGCACCGCTGTGATTCTCCTGTGGGTGATGTTGGTGACAGAGAAGGGGTCCCTGTGCAGGCATCTGGTGGACGCAGGCTTCGCTCGTCTGTCAAAGGTGAAGTGGTTGGTGCCAGTCATGCATCACCATCTGGCCTGGTTCTGGGGGCGGTCCGGATGAGGTCATCAGCCCTTCAAATACTTTGGAGCCTGTCCTGCAGGCCGCCAGATATAGTCTCGGTTTCCCTGATGTGCTAGTTTGTTTTTGCTATTGTATATCTGACCTTTGAATGGATTTCTGACTCTTCTACTGCCTGTCGATTTTGTACCTTTGCTGCCCGCCTGGTTTTGACTTGAACTTTAGCCTGGATTTCTAACCCTTCTACTGCCTGCCGATTTTGTACCTTTACTGCTCTCCCGGTTTTGACCTTGACTCCTGACTATTCTTTCTGTCCAGTTTTTTATTCCCTTTCTGCCCCTGTCCACTGCTCTTATAGGCAGCTACCCCCTGGGCTTCGCTGTAATTCCAGATCTCTGTATAGGGGTAAAGGGTCTCGGGGTTTTCTCGGGTGCTGTCTTATCTGCAGTTCAGACCTTCAGCGGGTGGACGCCACACCGGCCATCTGCTCGTGACCGCAAGCTGAAAAGCACTTGGGTTATACAGCAGGACAATGATTTAAAACACAACATCAAGTCTATCTCTCAATGGCTTGAGGGAAGCAAAATTAAGACTTTGGAGTGGCCTAGTCAAAAGTCCTGACCTTAATCTAATTGAGATGCTGTGGCATGACCTTAAAATGGTGGTTAATGCTCGGAAACCCTTCAATGCGACTGAATTACAACAATTCTGCAAAGATGACTGGGCCTAAATTCTTCCAGCGCATTGTAAAAGACTCAGTGCCAGTTATTTTAAATGCTAGATTGCAGTTGTTGCTGCTAAGGTTGGCCTAACCAGTTGTTAGGTTTAGGGGGAAAACACTTTTCCACACAACTGTATAACATTCTTAGGTCTCCTAGGACAGTATAAAACCCATTATAATCTCCTTAATGCAAGCAGTTATACACTGCTCAAAAAAATAAAGTGAAAACGAAAATACCACATCTTAGATATCATTAAATGAAATATTCCAGTTGAAAATCTTTATTCATTACATAGTTACATTATTCAATACCTAGTGGAATGCGTTGAGAGCAATAAAACTTGAAAATGATCAATGTAAATCAAAATATTCCATGAACGTCTGGATTTGGAATGATACTCAAAATCAAAGTAAAAAACTAAACAACAGGCTGATCCAACTTCAGTGGAAATCCCTCAAGACAAGGAAATGATGCTCAGTAGTTTGTGTGACCTCCACGTGCCTGTGTGACATCTCTACAATGCTTGGGCATGCTGCTGATGAGGCGGCGTATGTTTTTCTGAGTGATCTCCTCCCAGTCCTGGATTAAAGCATCAGTCAGCTCCTGTTCAGTTTGTGGTGTAACGTGGCATTGGTGGATAGAACGAAGCATGATGTCCCAGATGTGATCGATTGGATTCAGGTCTGGCAAATGGGCAGGCCAGTCCATAGCTTCAATGCCTCATTCATGCAGGAATTACTAACACACTTCAGCCACAGGAGACCTAGCATTGTCCTGCCTCAGAAGGATCCCAGGGCCCACTGCACCTGCATATGGTCTTACAAAGGGTCTTACGTTCTCATCCAGGCACCTAATGGCAGTCAGGGTACCCCTGTATAGCACATGGAGGACTGTGTGGCCCTCCAAAGAAATGCCTCCCCATACCATTACCGACCCACTGCCAAACCGGTCATGCTGGAGGATGTTGCAGGAAGCAGAATGTTTTCCACAGCATCTCCAGACACTGTTACATCTGTCACACGTGCTCAGTGTGAACCTGCTCTCATACATAAAGAGCAGCGGTCCTGCTGCTGGGTTGTTGTCCTCCTACGGCTCCCTCCACATCTCCTGATGTACTGGCCTGCCTCCTGGTATCTGCTCCATGCTCTGGACACTATGTTGAAAGACACAGCTACCTGCTACCCTTCTTGCCACAACTCGCATATATGTGCCATCCTGGATGAGCTGCACTACCTGAGCATCTTATGTGGTTTGTTTACACTGCCTCATGCTACTGTACAATACCTCTAGTGGTGAGAGCAATGACAAAATGCAAAAGTGACCAAAACAACAGCCAATAAGAATGAGAACATAGAAATGCTCTGTGGTCTCCCCCTGCAGAGCCACTCCTTTATAGGGGTTGTCTTGCTAGTTGCCTATCATTCCTACCTGTTGTCTGTTCCATTTGCACAACAGCAGAATAAATTGATTCACAATCCGTGGTGCTTCGTAACTGGACAGGCTGATTTCACAGAATTGTGATTCACTTGGAGTTATGTTGTGTTGTTCTCTTTATTTTTTTGAGCAGTGTAGTACTATCAAAGTGACCTCACTCACCAAAGAAACACATGGTAACCTGATAGTAACCAAAAGCCCAATTGATGACAGACTATTCATGTTTTTTTTATTAAAACAACTGTCCAAAACTGTTCCCTACTAGTCATTTGTGATCAGGAAAACGATTCTATGCAGAATTATTACTCAAACTAATACCAGCATGTGCAACATAACACTACTGTATATTGTCAAGTAAATGCGATTTGTTATGACTGAAAATGTCATCCCACAAGAAACAAGCCCTAATTCAGCTATCAGCAAAAAAGGAAAAAGTTATATCTCTCAGAATATGGTGATGCATAAACAAATTTTCTTTACAAAATTGTTAGTGCACAAATGTAGAAAAAACAAAAAATAAAAGACCTCTACAAGTGTGATATTGCTGTAATTTTACTTACTCAAAAAAGAAAGATATTTTAGTGTACAAAGAACATTGTTTTGATGAAACAATAAACAGTTTATAAATTGCTACTTTTTGTTCCTTCTGACTCCCAAAAAAAAAGTGATCAATGATATATACCTCAAAATGATAGAAAGAAAAACTTTAACTCGCCCTGTAAAAAAGTATCACTCAAATTAATTTGTCAACAGAAACTGACGTCAGCGGTAGTCACTGAGGATGCGCAGACTCCTCGCCTGACCCGCGGTGAACTGACAGCGTGGGAAAAAGTTCAGAAACTTTCCCACGCTAATCAGTTCATCCCCGGTCAGGCGTGGAGCCTGTGCAGACATGATTTCATTCATTCTGCAGTGGTATAGAGCCGGGCCGGTAGCATTAGCACCGGTCCCTGTTGTAAACTAGTTAACCCCTTGTAATGGATTGCAGCGGGGGACCTGACTGAATGTTGGAGAGGTTTGGATATTTTTGCTTTTTCATTTTTTTTGTTACAGGAGAACAAGGGATTCAGTTGGATTGGCAGCATAACACATTTTGTCAAAAACTTTGTGTAATTATTTCATTAAAAGAATTTTTAATTAATGTGTGTGTGTCTTTTTAACCCTTTAATACTATAGGATTAATAATGGATAGGTGTCTTATTGACACCTTTCCATTATTAACACGGATTGATGTCACCTTTCAATAGCAAGGTGACATTAACCCCTTATTAACCCATAAGCCACCCTAAAGGCAATGAGAATAGAGAGGCTAAGTGTCAGAAAAGGCACATCTTATAGATGCGCCTTTTCTAGGGTGGCTGGGGCCACATGTTTGTAGTCGGGGGGGGCAAAAACCATGGACCCTTTCTAGGCTATTAATATTTGTCCTCAGCCACTGGCTTTCCCTCTCTGGCGGAGGAAATACCGTGTGAGCCCACACATTTTTTTTCAATGAATTTACCCATTAATTTAACACCTACATGTCCCAAATTTTTCACACATACACTAACCTAATTATTAGTCAGAAACATATATATAACTAAATTAAATGAAAATTGGTTTACTGTATGTAAACCATGTGTCATTTCATGTCGGGTTCTGTACTGATTTTACAGAAGCCGGCAATTGATTTAGCGGCTATTATGCTATGTAGAACTCTATGAACTATAAATATATATTATATATATATATAATATATGTATGATTATATACATATATATATATATATGTGTGTCTCAATTACATGTATATATATACAGTACAGACCAAAAGTTTGGACACACCTTCTCATTCAAAGATTTTTCTGTATTTTCATGACTATGAAAATTGTAGAATCACACTGAAGGCATCAAAACTATGAAGTAACACATGTAGAATTATACATTACACTTTACAAAAAAGTGTGAAACAACTGAAAATATGTCTTATATTCTAGGTTCTTCAAAGAAGCCACCTTTTGCTTTGATTACTGCTTTGCATGCAGAAAAGGTGAACGGATGGACTCTACATGCCTAATTCCCACCGTGAAGCATGGAGGAGGTGTGATGGTGCGAGGGTGCTTTGCTGGTGACACTGTTGGGGATTTATTCAAAATTGAAGCGGTGAGCGGTCCAGCTCACCCCAAACCATCTCGATTGGGTTTAGGTCTGGTGACTGTGGAGGCCAGGTCATCTGGTGTAGCACCCCAACACTCTCCTTCTTGGTCAAATAGCCTTTACACAGCCTGGAGGTGTGTTTGGGGTCATTGTCCTGTTGAAAAATAAATGATGGTCCAACTAAACGCAAACCGGATGGAATAGCATGCCGCTGCAAGATGCTGTGGTAGCCATGCTGGTTCAGTATGCCTTCAATTTTGAATAAATCCCCAACAGTGTCACCAGCAAAGCACGCCCACACCATCACACCTCCTCCTCCATGCTTCACGGTGGGAACCTGGCATGTAGAGTCCATCCGTTCACCTTTTCTGCGTGCAAAGCAGTAATCAAAGCAAAAGGTAGCTACTTTGAAATCCTAGAATATAAGACATATTTTCAGTTGTTTCACACTTTTTTGTAAAGTGTAATGTATAATTCCACATGTGTTAATTCATAGTTTGATGCCTTCAGTGTGATTCTACAATTTTCATACGAAAAAATAGGAACAGCATCCAATCCAGGTGAAGTATAACAAGTCTTTATTCAGCCACCATAAAATACGACGTTTCGGCCATTTTAGGCCTTTATCAAGATACTTGATAAAGGCCTAAAATGGCCGAAACGTCGTATTTTATGGTGGCTGAATAAAGACTTGTTATACTTCACCTGGATTGGATGCTGTTCCTATTTTTTCGTTGGACTGTTGTTCATTTGGATCCTTGAACGCCTGAACGTGCATCCGTGCTAACTCCCGAGTGCTGTCAGCTGCTTGAATACTTGTCTACAATTTTCATAGTCCTGAAAATACAGAAAAATCGTTGAATGAGAAGGTGTGTCCAAACTTTTGGTCTGTACTGTATATATATGTATTCTATGTGTATATATCTATTCTTTCGTTTGTGTTTTAAAACCTGTCACTGGGATCCATTATATGTCCATTTTGCAAGCCGACGAGAAAATCTCGCCATACAGATGCAAAACGGATGTCACTCAGATGCTTAGATGCGAGAAAATCGCTTCCCCGCATTACAATTGAATGACATACGGATCACTGTTAATGAAACATTTGTGCAATTCTGGTCCCTGTAAAACGGACCGTATTTTTAAATGTTGTGTGTGACTACAGCCTAAAGCATAGTCATTAACTGAAATAGAAAAAGCTGGATAGTATTAAAACTGGGTGAGGAACAGCCAAACTCGGGTGGCTGTGAAAGACTTGTCATATTACAGGTCATGCACCATGACAATACTGAGCACAGCAATAACATACAAGATATTACCATGCAAGGATTTAAAAACAGGATGTGTTCAGGATGTGCTGTTCAAGCTCTTTTGAGAGAAGCACCAAAAATTGGTCAATGTTGTGGAGCTTAGATTAAGTAATCGGCCAAGGAAACAGTGCAGCAGAGTAAAGACAAATCATGCTCACATCCCTTCAAAATCAGATGTCTAGCAATGTCATCAGCTCAGAACTGCCAGCAACCAGGGCAACATTTTGCAGAAATGGTCTTCATGGAAGAATTCGGCCAAAAAGCCAATATTACAATCGTCTCAACTAGCCACAAAAACATAGGAACTGGGGTGCAGTTAATGGCTGAAGGTGCATTCTGCAACAGCACAACAATCCTAAACATACAGCCAATGTAATTAAGAACTATATTCAGTGTAAATAATGAGTCCTGAAAGTGATAATATGGCCCCCACAGAGCCCTGATCTCAATGTCATGAAATCTGCGAGGGATTATATGAAAAGACATAAAGATTTGTGCAAGCCTACATCCACAGAAAATCTGAGGTTAGTTCTCCAAGATATTTGGAACAACCTCCCTGCAGAGGTCCTTCAAAAATTGTGTGCAAGTGTGTCTAGGAGATTAGATGCTGTTTTGAAGGCAAATGGTGGTCATACCAAATAGTATTTGATGTACATTTCTCTTTTGTTTGTTCACTTAAAAGGGTTCTCCAGACTTGGGCCTGAAGTTTGCAGTCTTTCTACTGTATGTGACAACAGACTTGTAAAGCATCACAGCACACCACTGTCAGACTGAAAGCATCTCATCTCACAAGAAACACAAACCCTCCTTATGGAAGGGCCTATCAGGCCGCCATTCCTGGCATACATAAAGGTTATTATTTGATGTCTGGTCTCCATAACAGTCACAGACACCCCATAATCACCTTGTCTCCTCCTTCTCACAATCTTTTAAATTCCGCGGTTGCAATTCACCTCAGCATCTAGAGGACTATCACGTAAGGCGATCTCACCAGTTGATTGCTACTAGGGCACAACTCCAGTGCCCACACCTTTACCTGATCGCACTACTACATTAATTTGCAGGAGCACTTAAGCAAATAGAATGTACCGCTATAGCCAACAATGAGAGGAGTTAAAAGGAAAGGTAAGTCACTTCAGGAGCAGTGAAGGCAATGATGAGAAATAAGTATTGTAATCAGGTATCTCTAACAATGCACTGTTCTACAATGTAGTCACCTGACAGCTGTTCCCATCACCTGTTCCCATCACCTGAATGCTGCAGCCAATCACTTGCCTCATCAGTTCTGTGATAGAAGAATGATTGTCACTAGAGATGAGCGACTTTGCCTTTTTTAGGGTAGAGTCGTGTTTCATGAAACCTGACTTTCTCAAAAGTCGAGTCGAACGAAGTCGGACGACTAACTGAAAAGGTCGGGTCGGAGTCGAAAATCCGACCCCAATGCAAGTCAATGGGGAATAAAAGTCGGCAGGGAGTGGAGGACAGTAAACACACCTACAGTGCCCATTTCAATGCCAACTACATCAATTCTTATTACTTAAGCTTGCCAACCTTCATTTACTTTATAATAATAGTAACGCATTGAAAACTGGGGGTTATTTGGCTAAAGTTGTGGGGGGGGCAGGGCTGGCTCCAGGTTTTCGTGGGCCCGGGCCACAGAGTCTCAGTGGGCCCCTTTAACACATACCACAATTCATGATGCTCCGATACAGCAGAGAAAAATAGGTATAGTACAATGCCAAATACTTCACTTCTTACATTACATGAGTGATATCTATTGTAAATTCTACAATAGCTCAAAAAACGGACAGTATAGTCCTCCATACAGTATTATAGGCACCACATAGTGCGCCATACAGAATAATGAGCCTCATATATTGCTCTATACAGAATAATGAGCCGCATATAATGCTCCATACAGAATGGGCTCCATATAATGCTCCATACAGAATAGGCCCCAAATGTGCTCCATATGATGCTCCATATATAAAGGGCCCTATATGATGCCCCATAAATAATGAACCCCATATGATTCTCTAGTATATGATGGGCCCTCTTATGTTTTGGTAGCTGAGGAGAGCAGGCAAAAACGGCAATACACCAGAGAGGTTGGAATCTACTGGATTGCAGTACCCTGACTAACCACCACAACTAAAGGCAGCCGTGGAGCGTTCCTACGTTGGTCCTAGACGCCCCGTCACAGCCCAAGAGGTTAACCACACCTAAAGATAGAAAGAGGAAAGCTATCTGCCCCGAGCAGATCCCCAAAGAACATAGGAAGCCCCCAAACATGTAATGGCGGTTAGACAAGAGAAAATACAGACACAGACAGAAAATAGTATGAGCAAACGCTGGGGCCCAATGTGCCTAGACAGAAAAGGATAGGAAGGATACTTACTGCAATCCAAAATACCCTAAAAAAAAGCCAACGCTACTAATTGCAAAAACACCTGAGATCACACGACCTCTACCACCTAAATTAGTTCTCTGGTGTAACAAAACTCAGCCGCAGCCACTGAAAAAACTGGAAAAGGCAAATGAACAAACAACAGTGGCTCCAGAGGAACCGAGAGGAGCCCAAGCCCCCCGGGGAGGGGAACCTGGCCAACCTCACAGAAATGCAGAGAAAATGCAAATGGCAAGCACAAAAACAAAAAACAGAAAAATATCTTATCTGAGAGCAGGAGAAGAGGCAAGACTCAGCAAGCTTCCAAGTGAACCAGGTAACAACGTTGAGACAAGAACAATTGCTCACCGGCAACCATGATGGGGGGAAACCTCCCTTATATACAGCCAGTCTGTGATTTCTGATTGCCAATCCTCATTGAATGGTTCAGTACTGTTTGTAACCACCAGAGGGAGCTTCTGCTCAGAATTCATTTCTAAAACATTCATAACAGTACCCCCCCTTGAGGAGGGGTCACCGAACCCTCATTTGTGCAACCAGGTCGGTCAGGATGAGCTCTGTGATACGCACGGATCAGTCTCCTAGCATGGATGTCCGAAGCAAACACCCAAGAATTGTCCTCCTGACCATAACCTCTCCACTTAACCAAATACTGGAGTTTCCGTCTAGAAAAACGAGAATCCAATATTTTCTCAACCACATACTCCAGATTGCCTTCAACCAAAACAGGGTCAGGAGGCGCAGCCATAGGAACCACTGGCTCGACAAACCTCTTCAATAAGGACTTGTGGAACACGTTATGGATCTTAAATGTCCCTGGAAGAAGTAAACGAAAGGAAACAGGATTAAGAATCTCCATGATCTTATAAGGTCCAATGAACCTAGGCTTAAACTTAGGAGATGCAACTCTCATGGGGATATTTCTTGAGGACAACCAGACCAAGTCCCCACTTTAAACCGAGGACCATCAGTCCTATGCCGGTTGGCAAACCGCTGGGCCTTCTCCTGAGAGAGGGACAACCTCTCCACTACCTGGTCCCAAATCTGCTGCATACGCTCCACAACAGAGTCAACACCCGGACAGACAGAAGCTGTCATGGGTGCTTCGCCACGAAGATTGTCGCGATTGCACATTCTGACTTCTCGCAGCTGAGTTGCTGTTTCTTTGTGTTTGGTAATGAGGGAGTTAATTTTACCTAGCTCTTTGCTAAGACTAGGTCCAGCCTCGCCCGGCTGCTTTTGATTATGTTCTAATTAGCTTCCTTTATATAGCTGCCAGTCTGCTGGTTAGATGCCGGTGAAAGCATTCATACAGACTGCAGATAGGATCGGTTCTGAGAAGACTTAAGCTAAGAGCTCTTTTGTTGTTTCTCCTCACCTTGCTTATAGTTTATCTCCTAGACCTTTGGTGTTCCCTCTGTGTTTTAATGTTGTATGCAAGACAGTATTTACTTTATCCCCTGTCTGTCTCGTTTGTCTATACTGTTTGTTAACCTTTACCTGTCCATTCCCTATGGTGGTAATCAGGGTCCTTCTAAGGACTAGATTACAGTGGTCAGGGATTTATAGGAGACAGGGTTTACGCTGGTGGCCTGGACCTCTGTACCATTAACAGTACCTCCAGGTAGAGGGACTAGTCAGGACCCCAGTTTAGGGTCAGCATAGACCCCGGTCCACCTCTAGCCAGAGACAGCGTGAAAAGGATTCAGTATTGACCCACAGGATATTATGTCAGGTAATACTATGCTATATATACATGTTAATGTTACCTATTTATATGTTATATAGAATGTTGTCCCACTTGATAGATTACTGACATTATATATTTATACATCTGCTAGACAGCGTGACATTTTCACCGGCCCAACTATAGATTCTCCCCAGCTACCATGGATCCAGTAGCCCAGCTTGCCCTGCAGTTGCAGAAATTGTCCATGGAGTTTACGGACATTAAGTCCAAGGTTTTGTCCCCCCCGGAGCAAACCAGATCTGAACCTAAGGTTGCTCTCCCGGACAGGTTCACTGGTGGGCGGGACAAATTTTTTACCTTCCGGGAGGCATGTAAATTGTACTTTCGGCTACGGCCTCAGTCATCGGGGAGTGAGGAGCAGAGGGTGGGAATTGTCATCTCGCTCTTACAAGGGGACCCTCAATCCTGGGCGTTCTCTCTTCCTCCGGGCTCCCGGCCCTCCAGTCAGTAGATCGATTTTTTGCTGCCCTGGGGCTGGTGTATGATGACCCGGATCGGGTCTCCCTTGCTGAAACGAAGTTACGTAGGATACAGCAGGGAGATCGTCCGGCGGAGGAATTTTCTTCTGAGTTCCGTAGATGGGCCACAGATACTCAGTGGAATGACCCAGCTCTTAGGAGCCAGTTTTGTCAAGGGTTATCTGACAAATTAAAAGATGTTTTGGCTCAGTATGATTCTCCTCCGTCACTGGAGGCTGCTATGGCCCTTGCTATTCGTATTGATAGACGGCTTCGGGGGAGGTGCGAGGTAACTCCGCCCCCTGTTATTACTCCACCCACTACTAAAGTCCCTTATATGGAGGTTCCCCTGGTCTGTTCTGAGGAACCTATGCAGTTGGGTGGGACATCATTTTGTAGGAGGGAATCGGCGGTACGCCGCAAGACAAGAAGGTGTTTCTTCTGCGGGAGAGAGGGACATTTTGTTGGGGGGTGTCCCTCCCGTGCCTCATTGAGCAAAAAAGTCACCGAAAAACTGTTAATCCCAGGTTGTGTGGTGGACGACAACCTGGGAGTAGGTATTTCGTCCCCAGGTCCGTCTCAATTTCTCGTGCCTGCGGAGGTGGTGGTTGGTGCGAGAGTTGAGAGGATTTCTGTTCTTCTTGATAGTGGGTCTGGGGCTAATATGGTGGACGCTCGGTTTGCCAGGTGCAAGGTATGCAACTGAGTGTATTGGCCAAACCGATCCCTATACTTTCTATTGACGCCAGACCTCTCGGTCAAGGTACTTTGTACAAGCTGTTCATAACATAACCTTCGAGTAGGGGCAATACATAAAGAACAGTTGTCTTGTTATGTGTTGGAGGGTCTTCCTACTCCTATTGTGTTGGGACTTCCCTGGTTGGCTAAACATAACCCAGTGATTGATTGGCAATCCAGAAAGATAAGCCAGTGGGGTGAATTTTGCAAGAATAACTGCATGAACACGGTCATCGGTGCGGTCGTGCCTAGGACTTTGCCTCCTTTTCTGGAGGACTTTGGGGAGATGTTCTCAGAGGAGGGGTGTCAAAAGTTACCTCCTCATCGCACGTATGACTGCTCAATAAAATTGCTTCCTGATGCCTTATCTCGTAGTTTCCCAGGGGCCGGAAAGACGGATGACCGGTTCCTATCCTTCAGGAAGGAGTGGTGGTGTCGGCTGTGTGCTCTGAGCTTGAGGAGGAGGTGTTGGAGGCTCAGGGGGACGCCCCTGTAGGACCTCCAGGGAAACTGTTTGTTCTTAATCAGTTAAGACAAAAAGTTATCGAGGCACATCATAGTTCTGCTTTAGCAGGACATCCAGGGAGTAAAGCAACTGTGGATCTCCTTTCTCGCCGGTTTTGGTGGCCTAACTTAAATAAAGAGGTAATAACTTTTGTCGCGTCCTGTGGAGTTTGTGCTCGCTCTAAGACCCCACATACCCGTCCATCTGGGGTTCCTGAGAGGAACGATTCTCGTCGTCACTTGCTTCAGTTTGGAGAGGAGTGCTGAATGGTCTGAGTGCTATGGGGAACTGTTTCAAGTGGAGGTCTGATAGGAGGAGAGTGTCGGGTCCGGACCTAGGTGTGAACGATCTGGTGTGGTTGTCTACCAAGAATATAAAACGCAAAGTTCCCTCCTGGAAACTGGGTCCCAGGTTCATCGGTCCATACAGGATCAGTTCTATAATTAATCCTGTGGCATTTCGTCTGGACCTCCTCCTACGTTTAAAATCCATAATGTATTCCACAAATCGTTGCTTAAGAGGTACGTGGCGCCAGTTATACCGTCACTTCTACCTCCTCCTCCAGTGGTGGTCAATGGTAACTTAGAATTTCAAGTGTTGAAGATCATTGACTCACGTCTGAATCGCCGGTCCCTTCAGTATTTGGTTCATTGGAAGGGATATGGTCCTGAGGAGAGGACGTGGGTCTCTGCGTCTGAGATTAACGCAGATCGATTGGTTCGGACCTTCCACACGACTTACCCGGACAGACCTGGCCCTGAGGGTCCGGAGGCCCCTCGTAGAAGGGGGGGTACTGTCATGGGTGCATCGCCACGAAGATTGTCGCGATTGCACATTCTGACTTCTCGCAGCTGAGTTGCTGTTTCTTTGTGTTTGGTAATGAGGGAGTTAATTTTACCTAGCTCTTTGCTAAGACTAGGTCCAGCCTCGCCCGGCTGCTTTTGATTATGTTCTAATTAGCTTCCTTTATATAGCTGCCAGTCTGCTGGTTAGATGCCGGTTGAAAGCATTCATACAGACTGCAGATAGGATCGGTTCTGAGAAGACTTAAGCTAAGAGCTCTTTTGTTGTTTCTCCTCACCTTGCTTATAGTTTATCTCCTAGACCTTTGGTGTTCCCTCTGTGTTTTGATGTTGTATGCAAGACAGTATTTACTTTATCCCCTGTCTGTCTCGTTTGTCTATACTGTTTGTTAACCTTTACCTGTCCATTCCCTATGGTGGTAATCAGGGTCCTTCAAAGGACTAGATTACAGTGGTCAGGGATTTATAGGAGACAGGGTTTACGCTGGTGGCCTGGACCTCTGTACCATTAACAGTACCTCCAGGTAGAGGGACTAGTCAGGACCCCAGTTTAGGGTCAGCATAGACCCCGGTCCACCTCTAGCCAGAGACAGCGTGAAAAGGATTCAGTATTTACCCACAGGATATTATGTCAGGTAATACTATGCTATATATACATGTTAATGTTACCTATTTATATGTTATATAGAATGTTGTCCCACTTGATAGATTACTGACATTATATATTTATACATCTGCTAGACAGCGTGACAGAAGCCTCCGTCTGTCCCGAAGAAAATCGAGGGTGAAACCCAAAATTGCAGAAAAATGGAGACATCAAAGTGGCAGAGCTTGCCCTATTATTAAGAGCAAACTCAGCCAAAGGCAAAAAAGAGACCCAGTCATCTTGATCAGCAGACACAAAGCATTTCAGATAAGTCTCCAATGTCTGGTTTGATCTCTCAGTTTGTCCATTGGTCTAAGGATGAAAATCAGAGAAGGACAATTGAACACCAAGTTTAGAACAAAAAGTCCTCCAAAATCTGGAAACCAACTGGACTCCTCTGTCAGACACAATGTTCTCAGGAATGCCGTGTAACCGAACCACGTGCTGAAGGAACAAAGGCACCAATTCGGAGGAGGAAGGCAACTTAGGTAATGGCACAAGATGTATCATCTTGGAAAACCTATCACAAATCACCCAGATAACGGTCATTCTCTGAGAAACAGGGAGGTCGGAAATAAAATCCATAGAGATATGCGTCCATGGTCTCTTGGGCACAGGCAATGGCATCAACAAACCACTAGAGCGAGAGCAAGGCTTGGAGCGAGAGCAAGTCCCACAGGACTGCACAAACTCCCTGACGTCACGAGACAAAGTAGGCCACCAAAAGGACCGACTAACCAAGTCTCTGGTACCAAAAATTCCGGGATGACCGGCCAACCGGAACAATGAATCTCAGACATCACACTCTTCTTCCACTGGTCTGGGACAAACAATTTCCCAACAGGGCACCGCTCGGGTTTATCCTCCTGACACCCTTCCAGAGCCAGTCTCAAATTGGGCGAGATGGCGGAAAGAACTGCACCCTCTTTCAAAATAACAGCAGGATCAGATAACTCAGGAGAGTCCGCAAGGAAACTCCTCGAGAGGGCATCCGCCTTAACATTCTTAGTGCCAGGAAGAAAGGAAACCACAAAATTAAAACGTGTGAAAAACAAGGCCCACCTGGCCTGTCTAGAATTAAGTCGCCTGGCTGATTCCAGATAAACCAGATTCTTATGGTCCGTGAGACCACCACCTGATGTTTGGCTCCCTCCAGCCAATGTCTCCACTCTTCAAAAGCCCACTTCATGGCCAATAACTCCCGATTACCCACGTCATAATTACGTTCAGTTGGAGAAAATTTTCGAGAGAAAAAAGCACAAGGGTTACTTTTAGAGGTCTCAGGATCTCTTTGGGACAAAACGGCACCAGCCCCAATTTCAGAGGCATCAACCTCCACCTGAAATGGCAGAGAAACATCAGGCTGCCGTAGAACAGGAGCAGAAGTGAATGTTTAAGTTCCTGAAACGCAGAGACTGCCTCAGGAGGCCAATTCACCACATCAGAACCCTTTTTGGTCAAATCAGTCAATGGTTTAACAATAACAGAGAAATTACCAATAAATTTACGATAAAAATTGGCAAAACCCAAGAATCTCTGAAGAGCATTTAATGAAGTAGGTTGGACCCAATCACAGATGGCCTGAACCTTGACCGGGTCCATTTCAATAACAGATGGAGACAAAATGAATCCCAGAAATGAGATCCTCTGTACGCCAAAAAGACACTTTGATCCCTTCACATACAGAGCATTCTCTCTCAAAATCTGGAACACAGTCCGAACATGTTTCACATGAGAGTCCCAGTCATTGGAAAAAATCAAGATATCATCCAAATAAACAATCAGAAAAATATTTAGAGTTGAGAGTCCTCAGTGGTTGAACCTTTTAATGGCTAACTGAAAAGATGGTAACAAATTGCAAGCTTTCGAGACTACTCAGGTCTCTTCATCAGGCTGAACTAATACAAAATCTGAAGAATCACATATTTATACACAAAAACACAGAAAAAAATGCAATAGGTATATAAAAATCTGAAGAATCACATATTTATACACAAAAACACAGAAAAAATGCAATAGGTAATAAACAATCAGAAATTTATCCACAAAATCCCTGAAAATGTCATTCAGGAAGGATTGGAAGACGGAAGGAGCATTAGTGAGCCCAAAGGGCATCACTAGGTACTCAAAATGCCCTCTGGGGTATTAAACGCCGTCTTCCATTCATCCCCGTGCTTAATGCGAATAAGGTTATACGCCCCCCTGAGGTCAAGCTTGGTAAACCA
Source organism: Oophaga sylvatica (assembly GCA_033576555.1). Taxonomy (NCBI): domain Eukaryota; kingdom Metazoa; phylum Chordata; class Amphibia; order Anura; family Dendrobatidae; genus Oophaga; species Oophaga sylvatica. Next base: position 589,776,064 of record JARQOD010000001.1, on the reverse strand, counting down.
AGTAGCACTTTTCAACCTGGAAAACAGGTCAGAAATCAAGGGTAACGGATATTGATATTTCACAGTGATATTGTTCAAGAGACGATAATCAATACACGGCCTTAATGAACCATCCTTTTTGGCCACAAAGAAAAAACCGGCACCCAAGGGTGAAGAGGAAGGTCTGATATGAACCTTCTCCAATGACTCCTTGATATAAGACCGCATAGCGTCATGTTCAGGTACAGACAAGTTAAAAAGGGGACCTTTAGGGAATTTACTACCAGGCACTAATTCAATAGCGCAGTCATAGCTCCTATGGGGGGGCAAGGATGCAGATTTACTTTCGCTAAACACATCAGAAAAATCAGTCAAAAAGTCAGGAACATCTTGAGCCTGGGGAGAGGCAGAAAAAACCGGAGTGTTGGCATTAACACATTGGCAGCCCCAACTGGTTACAGACACAGATTTCCAATCCAAAACAGGATTATGAGACTGTAACCAAGGGAAACCTAGTACAATAATGTCATGCAGATTATACAACACCAAAAATTTGCAACTCTCCTGATGATCAGGTTCAACCCTCATTATCACCTGAGTAGAGAACTGGGGTTTATTCTCAGCCAAAGGGGTAGAATCAATCCCCAGTAGGGGAATAGACTTCCGTAGGGGCATCAAGGGAAACCCACAACGTTTAGCAAAATCAAAATCCATCAGGTTAATAGCTGCTCCCAAATCAACAAAAGCCTGAGCAGAAAATGTGGACAGGGAGCAAATCAGGCTAACAGTCAGCAGAAATTTAGTCTGAACACTACCCAAGACAACTGAGCGTGCAAAACATCTTCCCCGCTTAGGGCAACTGAAATAGCATGAGAGGCATCACCACAGTAGAAACATAACCCATTGCGTTTTCGAAACTCATGACGCTGTGCCCCAGAAGCCACTCTATCACACTGCATGGGTTCAGAAGCTGGTTCACAAGGCAACACTATTCCACGCATACTTCTACGCTCACGCAAACGTCTGTCAATTTGAATTGCTAATGACATAGAATCATTGAGACCAGAGGGAGCAGGGAAACCCACCATAACATCTTTTACATTCTCTGACAGACCCTTCCGAAAAAGGGATGCCAAAGCATCATCATTCCATTTGGTCAGGACTGCCCACTTTCGGAATTTCTGACAGTACAACTCAGCGTCCTCAAGCCCCTGATTTAATGCCAACAAGGTTTTTTCAGCTTTATCAGTGACATTAGGTTCATCGTACAATAACCCCAGAGCTAGAAAAAATGCATCAACATTACTCAAAACAGGGTCCCCAGGTGTCAGGCAAAAAGCCCAATCCTGAGGATCGCCGCGCAGGAGATAGATGACAATTTGAACCTGCTGTGCTGCATTCCCTGAGGACTTAGGTTTTAAGGCAAAAAACAACTTACAGTTATTTTTGAAATTCAGAAATTTAGTTCGATCCCCCAAAAACAAATCTGGCATGGGGATCCTGGATTCCACAACTGGCAACCTAGCAAGATAGGTAGCAATACTACGAACCTCAGTGGCAAGCTGATCCACACGGCCAGACAACTGTGCAAACTCCATTGAGAAAAAAAATAAAAAATCATCCTCAGCACCCAGAGAAAAAGAGGGAAAAAATGCAACAAACAGAAAAAAAAAATCTCTGACAACTCTGACAACCTTTTTTGTTTCCACACTATTTTTCCCTTCTGTGAGTACCATATAATTTTCAGTTGGGCCGGTGATACTGTTATGTTTTGGTAGCTGAGGAGAGCAGGCAAAAACGGCAACACACCAGAGAGGTTGGAATCTACTGGATTGCAGTACCCTGACTAACCACAAACTAAAGCAGCGTGGAGCGTTCCTACGTTGGTCCTAGACGCCCACGTCACAGCCAAGGTTTGAACCAACTAAAGATAGAAAAGGAAAGAAGAAGCCCCAACTAATGGCGTAACAAGACAAAATCACAGACACAGCAAAATTAGTATGAGCAAACGCTGGGGCCCAATTGCCTAACAGAAAAGGAAGGAAAGGATACTATGCAATCCAAAAAAGCTAAAAAAACCACGACAATTGCCAAAAACACCTGAGACAGCGACCCTCAACGCCTAAATTAAGTCTAGAGTAAACAAACTCGCGCAGCCACTGAAAAAACGAAAAGCAAAGAACAAACTACGTGGCCCAGAGGAACGAGAGGAGTCCAAGCCTCCCGGGAGGGGAACCTGGCCAACACTACAGAACAAGAACAATTGCAATGGCAAGCACAAAAACTCTAAAACCAGAAATATCTTATTCTGAGCAGGATCAAGGAAGTTCAGCATAGCTTGAATGAACCAGAACAAGTGAGAAGACATTGCTCACCGCACCAGATGGGAACCTTATATCCACATCTTGATTCATGAATCTCATGAAGTTCGTATGTTTAACCCAAGGGCTTCTGCTCAAATTCATTCTAAAATTCATAACAGGCCATAATATGCTCCAGTATATGATGAGCCACATATAATGCTCCAAATATAATGGTCCCCATATATAATGCTTCATATATAATGGTCTCCATGTGATGCTCCTTATATAATTCCCCAATGATGCGCCAATATGGCCCCATAAGCTCCGATTGATTGCCCATGGATATCACCAGTGTATAATGGGCCCGATCTATGATGCTCAAGTGTATGATGGGCCCCATATATAATTCTCCAGTGTACAGTCATGGCCAAAAGTTTTGAGAATGACACAAATATTATATTTTTACATGATCTGCTGCCCTCTGGTTTTTTTATGTGTGTTTGACAGATGTTTTTATCACAGACAGAAATATAATTGCAAACATATGAGTAACAAAAGCTTATATTGACAGTTAGAATGAGTTAATGCACCAAGTGAATATTTGCAGTGTTGACCCTTCTTCTTCAGGACCTCTGCAATTCTCCCTGGCATGCTCTCAATCAACTCCTGGACCAATCCTGACTGATAGCAGTCCATTCTTGCACAATCAATGCTTTCATTTTGTCAGAATTTTTAGGTTTTTGTTTGTCCACCCGTCTCTTGATGATTGACCACAAGTTCTCAATGGGATTAAGATCTGGGGAGTTTCCAGGCCATGGACCCAAAATCTCTATGTTTTGTTCCCTGAGCCATTTAGTTATCACCTTTGCTTTATGGCAAGGTGCTCCATCATGCTGGAAAAGGCATTGTTGATCGCCAAACTGCTCTTGGAGGGTTGGGAGAAGTTGCTCTTGGAGGACATTCTGGTACCATTCTTTATTCATGGCTGTGTTTTTAGGCAAGACTGTGATAGAGCCGATTCCTTTGGCTGAGAAGCAACCCCACACATGAATGGTTTCAGGATGCTTAACAGTTGGCATGAGACAAGACTGGTGGTAGCGCTCACCTTGTCTTCTCCGAATGAGGCGTTTTCCTGATGTTCCAAACAATCGAAAAGGGGATTCATCAGAGAAAATAACTTTACCCCAGTCCTCAGCAGTCCACTGCCTGTACCTTTTGTAGAATATCAGTCTGTCCATGATGTTTTTACTGGACAGAAGTGGCTTCTTTGCTGCCCTCCTTGAGACCAGGCCTTACTCCAAGAGTCTCCGCCTCACAGTGCGTGCAGATGCACTCACACCTGCCTGCTGCCATTCCTGAGCAAGCTCTGCACTGCTGGTAGCCCGATCCCGCAGCTGAAACACTTTTAAGAGATGGTCCTGGCGCTTGCTGGTCTTTCTTGGGCGCCCTGGAGCCTTTTTGGCAACAATGGAACCTCTCTCCTTGAAGTTCTTGATGATGCATAGATTGTTGACTGAGGTGCAATCTTTCTAGCTGCGATACTCTTCCCTGTTAGGCCATTTTTGTGCATTGCAATGATGACTGCACATGTTTCTTTAGAGATAACCATGGTTAACAGAAGAGAAACAATGATGCCAAGCACCAGCCTCCTTTTAAAGTGTCCAGTGGTCTCATTCTTACTTAATCATGACAGATTGATCTCCAGCCATGTCCTCATCAACACCCACACCTGTGTTAATGGAGCAATCACTGAAAAGAGGTTAGCTGGTCCTTTTAAGGCAGGGCTGCAATGATGTTGAAATGTGTTTTGGGGGATAAAGTTCATTTTCTAGCCAAATATTGACTTTGTAAGTAATTGCTGTTAAGCTGATCACTCTTTATAAATTCTGGAGTATATGCAAATTGCCATTAGAAAAAGTGAAGCAGTAGACTTTGTAAAAATTAATATTTGTGTCATTCTCAAAACTTTTGGCCATGACTGTATAATGCTCCCCATATATTGCTCCAGCCATTAAAAAAAGTGAAATACATCTCCTCGCTGGGCACTGCTCTACTCTGGACTCCTCAGCGTCGCCATCTTCCAGCTCTCTGTACTTGGACTGTTCAGGCAGAGGGTGCACAGACTTGACATCATCGCGCTCTCTGACCTGAATGTCACTGTCAGGAAACGCGGAAGACGTCACAGAAGTGGAGCAGGGAGAGGTAAGTATTGCAAGTGCTGGGGCCCTGAGCAAGCAGGGGGGGCACACTCGTGGGCGCCGGGAACTGGCACAGGGCCCCTCATAGTACGCCGGTGTCTCTGACGGAGAGTGGGCTGACGCCTGCCCTGGGGGGGGGACAGCCCAGTTAGGGAGGTGGAAAAAATGGCCTATGTTGAGGTGCAGGCTGGTGTAGGTGTAGGCTGGACGTTCAGCAGCTGCAAATGGAGGAATTGGAGAAGTCGGGGGAAGAGGAGGACAAAGCGAGCCATTTTGCTGGCAACCTATGTGTTATCAGGGGAAGGTGGTACAAAATCCTTTGAAACGCAGGCATGGTTCATTTTAATGAAGGTGAAATCACCAACATTTTGGGTCCTTCTTTCTGTCAGGATTGATCCAGCAGCACTGAAGACTCTTTCTGATAGCACACTCCCAGCAGTGCAAGCGAGCTCCTGTAAGGCATATTGTGCCAATTCAGGCCAGGTGTCCAGTTTACAGGCCCAGGAGTCAAAGGGGAGTGAACTGTGAGGGAGAACATCGATAGGGGAGGAGAGGTAATTTTGAACCATTGTTGACAACTGTTGTCTCCTGTCTGTTGCAATCGATTCAGTATTACCAGTCGTGTGAGCGTTACTCGAGAAATCAGACCACAACATGGTCATGAAACCCTGTCTCCAACGCCACTTTGGCTGTGTGCACCATGAACACCTCTTCTATTTGCCCCAGTACGGCTCGTGGTAGAACCTGCACTGCTGCTGTGTGCTGGGAATGCCTCTAACGGTTTACCAGAGTTGCTTGTTTGTTATTAGCTCTAGGTTCTCCTGTGGCATGATGTTCTGTAATTTGCCTTTATAGCGTGGATCGAGGATGCTGGCCAACCAGTAGTCATCATCCTACATAATTTTGACAATGCTGGGGTCCCTTTTTAGGATCCGCAAGATATAATCACACATGTGGGCCAATGTTCCAGGTATCAATGATGCACTGCCAGTGGTGGGTGGAGGAGAACTTCTGCCAAATCCACATCCCTCCAGTCAAGCACAAACTCTGTACCTGACCATGGCAAGCCAACATTTTCTCTTGCCCCCTGAGAAGCATCATCCTCCCCAAAATAATCATCCCCTTCATCCTCATCCTCCTCCTCTTCCTCTACTTCCTCCACCTCGTCCAGGACAGTTCCCTGAGCAGACAATGCCTGACTATCATGAAGGCTTCCCTCCTCCTCTTACTCCGCTGCAGATGCCTGATCCTTAATGTAAGTCAAAGTTTGCATGAGCAGACACATAAGTGGGATGCTCATGCTTATGATAGCGTCGTCTGTGCGTACCAGCCGTGTGCATTCCTCAAAACACTGAAGGACTTTACAGAGGTCTTTCAGCATTGACCACTGCACACCCGACAACTCCATGTCCGCCCTCAAACTGCCTGCCCGTGTATCCTCTCACAAAAGCATTACAGCCTGCCTCTGTTCGCACAGCCTCTCAACCATGTGCATGGTGGAGTTCCACCTTGTTGCAATATCTATGATTAGGCGGTGCTTGGGGAGGTGGAGCGATCGCTGCAGCCTCTGCATATGACTGGAGTCTACGGGCGAGCGATGGACGTGCGAGCACAGTTTTCGCACCTTATGGAGCAGGGCTGGTAACTCCGGATAATTGTTTAGGAAGCACTGCACCACCAGGTTCAAGGTGTGAGCCAGGCAAGGTATGTGTCTGAGTTTTGCAAGGGCTATGGCCACCACAACATTACGGCGTTATCACTGACTACCTTGCCTGGCTCAAGATGTAGACTGCCCAGCCATGACTAGTTTCTCGCTGCAAGTAGTCGGCCAGTACCTCCGCGGTGTGTCTGTTGTTGCCCAAAGACATCATCTTTAAAACAGTCTGCTGACGCTTACCACTATCTGACCGATAGTGGGACACCTCGTGTGCAACACTGGCAGCTGCGGATGGAGTGCTCGTGCGACTGCGCTTTGTCAATGAGCTTTTTCTTCTTCTGGAGGAGGAGGGTCGAACGCCTACAGCCAACTGTTGCCTATACTGTGGGCTAGGCAGCACTGCCCCACCGCCACTGTCCCCTGTTGACCCTGCATCCACCACATTAACCCAGTGCGCAGGGATGGATACGTAACGGCCCTGGCCATGCCTACTGGCCCATGCATCTGCTGTGAGGTGCACCTTTCCACTCACTGATTGTTTGAGTGCATGGACAATGCGGTCTTTCACATGCAGGTGAAGGTCAGGGATGGCTTTTCTAGAAAAGGAATGCCGACTGGGTAGGTCATATTGAGGGACAGTGTAGGACATGAGCTCTCCGAACGCTGTGCTTTCAACCAAACGGAAGGGAATCATCTCTAATGAGATCAGTTTGGCAATGTAGGTGTTCAAAGCCAGTGAGGTTTTGTAGTCCGTCCATGCTTGCAAGTGCATGGTGTTTAAATGTCTATGTAAGCATGCAACTGGTATTCGATTTTCGGAGATTTTTCCCTCGGCTAAAGGTCCTTCCGCACTTCTTACAGATAACCTTTGCCTCATCAATAGGATTTTGGTTAAAATAGTACCACATTGCACTCTTACTACTATGGGATAAATTTTCAGGGTTTGCACGCTGTGCTAATTTGACTGTCTGGCCAAGCTGTCCTGCAATTCTTTTTGTTTTTTTTAACACGTTTTTGGACTGCTACGGGCCTGCCAGATAACCGCAGCTGCGATGTTGATGCCTGCCGCGGATCCTCCTCCTCTTCTGAGCTATTGCCAGCGGCACCCTCTTCCCCCAATGGATGTCAATCCGGGTCAGCAACTGGGTCATCCATCACCTCCTCTTCAATTTCATCTGCACCTTCCTCTGTGTCACCGTGTAATGTATGCGGCACCTGAGTTTCATCAGGGTCAGATTCTGGCTCAGTAGAATGCGAGGGCAATGCAGTGCTCTGGGTGAATGTACCAGCAGAAATCAGATAGCAGTGGCTGTGCATCAATGCACTCTATGTCATATTCAACTTGGACTGGGGAATTCAAGATTTGACTTGATAACCCAGGCATTGTATGTCAAAAGAGCTCCATGGAGTAATCTGAAGTGTGGCCTGCCACATCCTTCACTTTTGGTGGGGGTGAAGGACACAAGGAAAGGTGTTGTTCCTGACCAGGAGCCTGCACTGACGACTCAGTGCTTGCATTTTTTGAAACTTCAGAAGAGGAGATGATAGAGCTGGAGGCTGTTTCCGCAATGTAAGCCAAAACCTGTTCCTGATGCTCCGGCTTTATAAGCGGTTTACCTACTCCCAGAAAAGGGAGCCTTCCAGGCCTTCTGGAGCCGGACGATGACGCAGGCTCAACACCTCCTGCCTTAGGTGCTATTGTGCTTTTGTCACTACAGCAGATGCACCACCACCATCATTCACAACTGCCCCCCCCCCCCGCCCACGTCCGCGGCCTCTTCCAACATATTTCCTCATGTTTGGGAAAATGTACCAAAAATACCAGCAGATATATGGTAATGTATGAGGAGCTTACAGCTGTATATGGCGTAGGGGAAAATTTAAATCTCCGTATATATATCTGGAGTCCACACACAGACGCTCACTCAGTATGGATTTGACCGTAATACAAAGAGCAGATATACGGTACTGCATCAGAAGCGGACAGCTGTATACGGTGTAGGGTATTATTGCAATCTCCGTATATATTTCTGGAGTCACACACAGACGCTCACTCAGTATGGATTTCACCGTAATACAAAGAGCAGATATACGGTACTGTCTCACAAGCGTACAGCTGTATACGGTGAAGGGGAAAATTGCAATCTCCGTATATATTTCTGGAGTCACACACAGACAGTCAGCATGTATTTGTCCGTGACACCAGCTGGTACACGGTAGTGTGTGAGTAGCATACATCTGTATACGGTGTGGGAAAAAATGAACGAGTGTGCAGAAAAAAAGAATAAAAGTTTTAGTGCTGTGTAAAAAGCAGTGTACACACAGCAATACAGCCATCAGGCAGCCTAATAACCAGCGCTGCTGCACACAAGAAAATCCTCCCCTGTCACTGCACACTAACTGTACAGCACAATTGCTATCAGCACAAGCACAGAAGAACTTCTCTTTCCTGCCCTAACTCTCTCCCTACTGATAAACAGCGTCAGCAACCTCTCCCTACTGTTAATATCAGCAGAAGTAAAATGGAGGTCGGCGCTCAGGGCTTTTATAGACACTATGACGCCCCCCAAAGCAAGCCAATCACTGCAATGCCCTTCTTTAAGATGGTGGTGGATGCTGCCCATGTCATCTCGTTGCCCACAGTGTACATCCTTGCTCATTGGCTGAAAAAAGGCGCCTGCAAGCATTATGGGAAAACCGACTTTGGAGCTCAGGTCGACGACCACATGGCCGACTGCACGCTATAGTCGGGTTTCGGCCAACGAAACCCGACTTTGGCGAAAGTCGGCGACTTTTGAATCTGACCGACCTGTTTCACTCAACTCTAATTGTCACTTCTCGTGATGGCACTAACGTAAAACGTTTTACATTTCCAGAAAAGTGGATGGGATTTATAGAATTCTCATGCCCAATGTGTTTTTTCTTACTCAGCGTAAACTGACCTGAAGTGCAGACTTCAAATCTGTACCAGGTCAATTTCTCTTGCAGGTACAATGAGTTTTATGTGCGGATTTTCCCCCTAGAATTGCATTTGATGCAGAAGATCAGCAAGTAAAAAATGCTTATGCATTTTTAGACCATTTCCACTGCCGAAATACACTAAAAATGCACGTAAACCGCACATGACTGCATCTATAAAGTTTTGTTAAAGCCAAATACCAAGATTGATTTAAAAAAACATTTTTTTTAAAACATGACATACCAGAAAAAGGAAAATGCAGTGTCAAAAATGCAATAAAAACACAAGTAAAAAAAAGAAACTCAAAAATACAGTAAAAAAACAAGTAAATAAAAAGCACTCAAAATGCAATGACAAAGCAAGTAACCTAATTTACCTAAAAGAAGCAGAAATGCTGGACAAAATCTGCAACATCAAAAACTGACAAAACACAAGTCGTAGGAAAATAGCTTTACATTTACTACATATTATGTTTTGATGTTATACACTATGTCTAAAACATTTTGTAAATTAAGGTAAATACTACATTTGGCTCAGTAGCAAAAATGAAATAGTGTCCTCTGTGTACTGCGTAGTATTTTATAGGTTTCCAGTAGGTGACATTCACAATCCAAATCTAAGAAGCATCATTGTCAGAAGCTCCCTGTCCTCCCCAACAGCTGCAGGAACCTTTCCTTGCAGACAAAAGAAATGCAAGACCTGTACATCTATAATGACCACGGACAGGAAAGATCCCCAACTCCCATCAGGACTACAAGATACCAGGTACTTTCAGCTGCATCACATCTAATGTGGTGTACCTAATTATATGTACTAAATGTCCAACTGGGGGTCTGTATGTGGGGGAGACCGGGCAAAAACTGAGAACAAGGATGAATTCTCATCGCCACACGATAAGAGAAAAAAGAATGGATTTACCTGTGGCCAAACACTTTTGTATGCCCGGTCATAGCATGACAGATATGGAATTACTTGTATTAAAATCTAACTTCAAATCTGAGAAGGATAGAAAAGTCTGGGAATATAAACTTATGATGACCTTTGACACTCTTAGTGCTGGGATGAATATATCCCAGAGTTTTATGTCGTTCTACAACAATTAAGGAATCTGCCTCCCTGACCTTTTAGGGTCATCACAACACAATACCAGACCCCAATCAGAGGGTAATAAAACCTTCACTCCTTATCTATGAACTAGTCATATTTATGTTAATCCCTCTGCCATAATGACAGTTCTGCTTCACGTCACTTGTCTTACCTATTGCATTTTTTCTGTGCTATTTTGTGTATAAATATGTGATTCTTCAGATGTTGTATTAGTCTATGCCTGATGAAGAGACCTGAGTAGTCTCGAAAGCTTGCAATTTGTTACCATCTTTTCAGTTAGCCATTAAAAGGTATCAACCACTGAGGACTCTCAAGTCTAAATATTTTTCTATCTACTGGCTAACACGGTACGAAGATACACATCTTTCCTATATTCACAATCCAGTAATAGGACTCTGCAGTGACAAAGTCATTCCCGGACTCAGAGGCTGACTAGGAGTGCAAGTTTCTGGGCACCAGTGAATCTTCCCTGAATCAATACAGCTGTTCACTGCTTCCTAACAAGCCTGTGGGTTTCTGCCAGTTCATGAAAATGATTGTCATATTTTTCTTTGCAAGGCAATGCAATGCAGACCAGCTGTCCTGTGGCCTAGGCCTAAGTTATTTTGTAGCCTTTTAGTAAAGTAACTTTATATCTCTGTAGGAATTTAATTATTTCACTGTGTGTTTTCTGACTTTCAGCATCTATAGTTTTAAATACTAGAAACAGAGAATTATTTTTTTAAAGAAAATCCACATATAATAGTACAAAATGTAAACCTACAACCAGGGCCGTACGAGGGGTAGGCAGGTGTAGACACCCGCCTAGGGTGCTACCTTTTGCCTTCCCGAGGGGGGCCTAACCATTGACGAATGTCTGCAGCTGCCAGGCATCTTCATCCAGTGGCAGACATTCAGCACAGTGAAGGCCAAGGCACAGGCACTTAGGTGAACGGTGTCAGTCACTAACACCACTCACCGCCTGTGCCACGGCTGTCGCTCCCCCCTTAAATAAAGTTTATTCTATTTAAAGCTAGTGTTATGCGGTGTAGCTCCACAGTGCTGACACTTAGGCTAAGTGCACACGGCAGGAATTTTCGCGTTTTTTTCGCGTTTTTTCCGGCGGCAAAAACGCAAAAAAACGCAAGCATTAAGCATCCTATTCATTTTAATGGATTCCGCAATTTTTGTGCACATGCAGCGTTTTTTTTCCGCAAAAAAACGCTTTGAGGAAAAAATAGCAACGTGTTCATTAATTTTGTGTAATCTCGGCGGAATCGCCGTCATAGGAATGAATTGAACCGCTTACTTTCCGCATGTGGCTATGCAGAATGTAAGCGGTTCATATGCGGATGGTACCCAGGGTCCGGAGGAGAGGAGACTCTCCTCCGGGCCCTGGGTACCATATCCCTGGTAAAACAATAATTAAAATAAAAAATAATGATATCCTCACCTTCTGGCGGCACCCGCAGACTTCCCGCCTCTCAGCGGCGCTCTCGTTCCCAGGAGTCCTTTGCGACAATGACCCCAGATGATGTAGCGGTCTCGCGTGATGCTACGTCATCTGGGGTCTGTCGCAAAGGACGCCTGGGAACGGGAGCGTCGCTGAGAGGCGGGAAGGCTGCGGGGGCCGCCGGAAGGTGAGAATATCATATTTATTATTTTTTTTATTATTTTTACATTAGATCTTTTTACTATTGATGCGGCATAGGCGGCATCAATAGTAAAAAGTTGGTCACACGAGTCAAACACTATGTGTGACTCGTGTGACCAACCTGTCAATCAGTTTTCCAAGCATGCTACAGATTGCTAGGAAAACGCTTGCATTCTGCAAGCTAATTACGCTTGCAAAACGCTAGTTTCTGGCGGGAATTCGCATACAAAAAAAATGCGTATTTCCCGCGGCAGAGAAGTGCGGGATTGCCGCGAAAATTTCCGGGCAATTCCGCAACGTGTGAACTTAGCCTTACAGTCTTCAGCTTCCCTCTTCCAGCACCGCCAGCCTGTGCTAAGCGGTGTCTGCACACACAGACTCTTCAGCATTAGATGATGATGGGAATGCAGGAGTCACTGATTAGAATCAGTAATTAGTGACTGTGATCCCTGAGCTCCATGCTATCTGGTCTGTGCAGGAACAGATTTCTCATCCACACACAGCACCTACCGAGCATGGAGCTGCAAGCACAGTCACTAATAATCACTGCTGGATAGAGATGAGCGACTTTGCCTCTGGGAGTGTCGAGTCGGGTTTCGTGAAACCCGACTTTCTCAAAAGTCGAGTCAACGAAATCGGCCGATTATCGGGAAAAGTCGGAGGTCCGACTGAAACACGAAACCCAATGCAAGTCAATGGGGAAGCAAAGTTGGCAGGGAGTGGAGGACAGTAAACACACCTACAATGCCCATTTCAATGCCAACGACATCAATTCTTATTACTTAAGCTTGTCAACCTTACTTTACTTTATAATAATAGTTACGCATTGAAAACTGGGGATTATTTGGCTAAAGTTGTGGGGGGGGTAGGGCTGGCTCCAGGTTTTCGTGTGCCCCGGGCGAAAGAGTGTCAGTGGGCCCTTTTAACACATACCACAATTCATGATGCTCTGATACGGCACAGAAATATAGGTATAGTACAATGAAAATACTTCACTTCTTACATTACATGACTGATATCTATTTTAAATTCTACAATAGCTCAAAAACCAGACAGTATATTCCTCCATACAGTATTATGGCCACCACATAGTCACCATACAGAATAATGAGCCCCATATATTGCTTCATACAGAAAAATTAGTCCCATATAATGTTCCATACAGTATATGATGAGCTCCACATAATGCTATAGTATATGATGGTCCCCATATAATGAGCCATACAGTATAGGATGGTCACCATAGAGTATAATGAGCCCCACATATTGCTCCATACAGTATAATGAGTCACATATAAAGCTCCATACAGTATATGATGGGCCCCATATATTGCTCCATACAGAATGGGCTCCATATAATGCTCCATACAGAATAGGCCCCATATGTGCTCCATATGATGCTCCATACCCTATATGATGCCCCATAAATAATTATTATTATTATTATTATTATAGATTTTTATAGCGCCATTTATTCCATGGTGCTTTACATGTGAAGAGGGGCAAATATAGACAAGTACAGTAAACATGAGCAATACAAGGCACACACAAGTACAGAAGGAGAGAGTACCCTGCCCGCAAGGGCTCACAGTCAACAGGGATGGGTGAGGATACACTAGGAGAGGGTAGAGCTGGTCGTGCGGTGGTTCAGTAGACTGATGATCACTGCAGGTTGTAGGCTTGTCGGAAGAGGTGGGTCTTCAGGTTTTTTTGAAGGTTTCCATGGTAGGCGCGAGTCTGATGTGTTGGGGTAGAGAGTTCCAGAGTATGGGAGAGGCACGGGAGAAGCTTTGTATGCGGTTGTGGGAAGAAGAGATAAGAGGGGAGTAGAGGAGGAGATCTTGAGAGGATCGAAGGTTGCGTGTGGGTATGTACCGGGAGACCATGTCACAGATGTACGGAGGAGACAGATTGTGGATGGCTTTGTAGGTCATGGTTAGGGTTTTGAACTGGAGCCTCTGGACGATAGGAAGCCAATGAAGGGCTTGTCAGAGAGGAGAGACTGGGGAATAACGGGGAGACAGGTGTATTAGTCAGGCAGCAGAGTGCAGAATGGATTGGAGTGGTGCCAGAGTGCTAGAGGGAAGGCCAGAGAATAGGAGGTTGCAGTAGTCGAGGCGGGAGATGATGAGGGCATGCACTAGTGTTTTTGTACTTTCATGGTCAAGGAATGCACGGATCCGGGAAATATTTTTGAGTTTGAGACGGCAGGAGGAGGCAAGGGTTTGGACATGTGGCTTGAAAGAGAGGGCAGAGTCGAGGATCGGGGAGAGTCGGGGAAAGTGAGCAGCCATTGACGTTAATGGACAGGTCTGGTGGGGGGGTAGAGTGAGATGGGGAAAGATGATGAATTCTGTTTTGTCCATGTTCAGTTTTAGAAAGCGAGCAGAGAAGAAAGCAGAAATAGCAGACAGACATTGTGGGATTTTGGTCAGTAAGGAGGTGAGGTCAGGTCCAGTTAGGTAGATCTGCGTGTCGTCGGCGTAGAGATGATACTGAAAACCATGGGATTCTATGACTGTCCCAGGCCGAGGGTGTAGATGGAGAAGAGTAGGGGTCCAAGAACTGAGCCTTGGGGAACACCGACAGACAGGGGGCGAGGTGAGGAGGTGTTGTGGGAGAGGGAGACACTGAATGTTCGGTTTGTTAGATATGATGAGATCCAGGATAGGGCCAAGCCTGTGATGCCAAGAGATGAGAGAATCAGTAACAGGAGGGAATGGTCCACAGTGTCGAAGGCAGAAGACAGGTCCAGGAGAGAGGACAGAGTAGTGACGCTTTCTCTTGGTGGTTAGTAGGTCGTTGGTGACTTTAGTTAGGGCAGTTTGAGTTGAGTGATGCAGTCGGAAGCCTGATTGTAAGCGGTCAAAGAGGGAGCAGGAGGAGAGGTGGGAGGACAGTTCAAGATGGACATGCTGTTCCAGTAGTTTTGAGGCATAAGGGAGAAGAGATATGGGCGATAGCTAGACAGAGAGGATGGGTCAAGGGAGGTCTTTTTGAGAATGGTTGTGATCGAGGCATGTTTGAAGGATGAGGGGAAGACACCATTTGTAAGTGAGAGGTTGAAGAGGTGTGTTAGAGTAGGCGTGAAGACAGTGGCGAGGCTAGGGATGAGGTGGGATGGGAGCGGGTCAAGCATGCAAGTGGTGAGGTGTGATCTTGATAGGAGGGTGGAAAGCTGATCTTCTGTCAAGGTGGAGAAGTTGGTTTTGGAGGAAGAGGGTTGAGCAGCTAAGAGGGGCAATGGGGGCTGTGGGCCAAAGCTTTCTTTGATCGTATCGATCTTCTGCTTAAAGAAAGAGGCAAAGTCTTCAGCAGAAATGAGAAGAGAAGGAGGAGGTTCTGGGGGACAGAGTAGAGAATTGAAAGTGTTGAAGAGTTGTTTAGGGTTGTGAGACAGGGAGGATATGAGAGATGAGAAGTAAGTTTGCTTTGCAGCAGTGAGCGTGGACTTGAAGCTGGTGAGGGACTGCTTGTATGCGGTTAGGTGCTCGGCAGAGCGGGATTTTTTCCATCTCCGCTCAGCAACCCTGGAAGCCTGTCTCAGTTCTTTGGTGAGGCTGGTCAGCCAGGGCTGCCTGTTGATTGTACAAGTTTTGCTATGTGTGAAGGGGGCAGCCGAATCAAGTGCTGCTGTTATTGTAGTGTTATAAAAGGTGGCAGCAGAATCTGTGTCATGAAGTGAAGATATGTCTGTAAAAGGGAGGAGGGACTCAGAGAGCATTGGTAAATTGAGGTGTTTCAGATTTCTGCGAGGGTGAGTGAGTTTGTGGAGTGGGGGTTGTGCACTAGAAGAGGAGAGAGAAGAGAACGTCAGTAGGTTGTGGTCAGACAGGGGAAGGGGTGAGTTAGTGAGATTAGTAAGGGAACAGAGGCGGGTGAAGATAAGGTCGAGCGTGTGACCATCTTTGTGAGTGGCCGCAGAGGACCATTGAGTGAGTCCAAAGGAGGCAGTGAGCGATAAAAGTTTAGAGGCCGCTGGGGTGGAAGCATCAATGGGGATGTTGAAGTCACCCATGATGATAGTGGGGATGTCAACAGAGAGGAAATGGAGCAGCCAGGTGGTGAAGTGATCGAGAAAGGTGGAGATGGCAAGTTCTGGGGGGCGGTAGATGATAGCCAGCTGGAGGTTGGAGGGAGAGTAGATGCAGATGGAGTGCACCTCAAATGAGGGAATAGTAGCGGAGGGGGGTAGTGGAATTGGGGTAAAGGAGCAGGTATCAGATAGGAGCAAACCAACTCCTCCACCATGTTTGTTGCTGGGGCGGGGGGTGTGAGATAGGTGGAATCCACTGTATGAGAGTGCAGCTGGTGAGGCTGAGTCAGAGGGTGTGAGCCAGGTTTCGGTGATGGCAAGGAAGGAGAGTTTATTGGTGATGAAGAGGTCGTGGATAAATGACAGTTTATTGCAGACAGAGCGTGCGTTCCATAGTGCTCCAGGTAGGGGGACCGGAGGAGTGGGGGCTGGGTGAATGGGTATGAGGTTATCATGGTTATCATGGTTGCGAAGACGTGTAGAGGATCATGGCAGGGTGATAGAAGTGAGTGTGGGGATGAGTTGAGGAGGGCCAGTTGGATTTAGTGAGAGTATAGACAGAGCGTTAGAAGGTGGGAACAGGATAAGACATAGTGTGGCCGTGTGTTTCTGGAGAAAAAGGATTGTACGCGGAGGAACATGAACCCCATCTGATGCTCCAGTATATGATGGACCCCATGGATGATGCTCCAGTGTATGATGGGCCTATATAATGCTCCATATATAATGGGGCCCCATTTATAATGCTCCAGTGTATAATGGGTCCCGCATATGATGCTCCAGTGTATGATGGGCCCCATTTATAATGCTCCAGTGTATGATGGGCCCCATTCATGATGCTCCAGTGTATGATGGGCCTATATAATGTTCCATATATAATGGGCCCCATTTATAATGCTCCAGTGTATGATGGGCCCCATGAATGATTCTCCAGTGTATGATGGGCCTATATAATGCTCCATATATAATGGGCCCCATATGATGCTCCAGTATATGATGGGCCCCATGGATGATGCTCCAGTGTATAATGGGCCCCGTATATGATGCTCCAGTGTATGATGGGCCCCATGGATGATGTTCCAGTGTATAATAGGCCTTATCTATGATGCTCAAGTGTATGATGGGCCCCATATATAATTCTCCAGTGTATAATGCTCCCCATGTATTGCTCCAAACATTAAAAAAATGAAATACCTCTCCTCACTGGGCACTGCTGTACTCTGGACTCCTCAGCGTCGCCATCTTCCAGCTCTCTGCACTTGGAATGTTCAGGCAGAGGGCGTACAGACGTGACGTCATCACGCTCTCTGACCTGAATGTCACTGTCAGGAAACGTGGAAGACGTAACAGCGGTGGATCAGGGAGAGGTATGTATTGCAAGTGCTGGGGCCCTGAGCAATCAGGGGGGCCCACTCATTGGCGATGGCACTGGCACAGGGCCCCTCATAGTACGACAGTGTCTCTGAAGGCAAGTGGGCCCCCACCGTCAGATGCACCTGCTTAGGGCACCAGCACTTGCCCGGGTGCGCCAGGTGCTGACGCCGGCCCTGGGGGGGTACAGCCCAGTTAGGGAGGTGGAAAAAGTGGCATATGTTGAGGTGTAGGCTGGACGTTCAGCAGCTGCAAATTGAGGAATTGGAGAAGTCGGAGGAAGAGGAGGACAAAGCGAACAATTTTGCTGGCAACCTATGTGTCATCAGGGGAAGGTGGTACAAAATCCTTTGAAACCCAGGCATGGTTCATTTTAATGAAGGTGAGATCACCAACATTTTGGGTTGACACCCGGGTCCTTCTTTCTGTCAAGATTGATCCAGCAGCACTGAAGACTCTTTCTGATAGCACACTACCAGCAGTGCAAGCGAGCTCCTGTAAGGCATATTGTGCCAATTCAGGCCAGGTGTCCAGTTTACAGGCCCAGTAGTCAAAGGGGAATGAACTGTGAGGGAGAACATCGATAGGGGAGGAGAGGTAATTTTGAACCATAGTTGACAACTTCTGTCTCCTGTCTGTTGCAATCGATTCAGTATTAACAGTCGTGTGAGCGGTACTCTAGAAATCAGTCCACAATATGGTCATGAAACCCCTGTCTCCAATGCCACTTTGGCTGTGTGCACCACGAACACCTCTTCCATTTGGCCCAGTACGGCTCGTGGTAGAACCTACACCGCTGATGTGTGTTGGGAATGCCTCTAACAAATGGTTTACCAGAGTTGCTTGTTTGTTCGCCAACATTAGCTCTAGGTTCTCCTGTGGCATGATGTTCTGTAATTTGCCTTTATAGCATGGATCGAGGATGCTGGCCAACCAGTAGTCGTCATCCTTCATAATTTTGGCAATGCGGGGGTCCCTTTTTAAGATCCGCAAGACATAATCACAAATGTGGACCAATGTTCCAGGTGTCAATGATGCACTGACAGTGGTGGGTGGAGGAGCCCTTTCTGCCAAATCCACATCCCTCCAGTCATGCACAAACCCTGTACCTAACCTTGGCAAGCCAACATTTTCTCTTGCCCCCTGAGAAGCATCCTCCTCCCCAAAATAATTATCCCCCTCATCCTCCTCCTGCTCTTCCTCTTCTTCCTCCAACTCGTCCAGGACTGTTCCCTGAGCAGACAATGCCTGACTGTCATCAAGGCTTCCCTCCTCCTCCCCCTCTTCCTCCTCCACTGCAGACGCCTGATCATTAATGTGCGTCAAAGTTTGCATGAGCAGACGCTCATGCTTATTATGGTGTCGTCTGCCCGTGTATCCTCCCACAAATGCATTACAGTCTGCCTTTCTTCGCACAGCCTCTCAACCATGTGCATGGTGGAGTTCCACCTTGTTGCAATGTCTATGATTAGGTGGTGCTTGGGGAGGTGGAGCGATCGCTGCAGCCTCTGCATACGACTGGAGTCTATGGGCGAGCGATGGATGTGCGAGCACAGTCTTCGCACCTTATGGAGAAGTGCTGTTAACTCCGGATAATTATTTAGGAAGCACTGCACCACCAGGTTCAAGGTGTGAGCCAGGCAAGTTATGTGTCTGATTTTTGCCAGGGCTATGGCCGCCACAAAATTACTGCCATTATCACTGGCTACCTTGCCTGGCACAAGATGTAGACTGCCCAGCCATGACTCAGTTTCTCGCTGCAAGTAATCAGCCAGTACCTCTGCGGTGTGTCTGTTGTCGCCCAAAGACATCATTTAAAACAGCCTGTTGATGCTTACCACTAGCTGTTCGATAGTGGGACACCTCTTGTGCAACACTGGCAGCTGCGGATGGAGTGCTCGTGCGACTGCGCTCTGTCGACGAGCTTTTGCTTCTGGAGGAGGATGTCATGTGTGCATTGCCACGAAGATCGTCGCGGTTGCACATTTTGACTTCTCACAGCTGAGCTGCTGTTTCTTTGTGTTTGGCAGCTAGGGAGTTAATTCTGTCTGTGCTCGGTGCTGGGACTGGGTGCAGTTTCTCCCAGCTGCAATTGATTATTTGTTGATTGGTTTCCTTTAAATTCCTGGCTGTCTGCTTGGGGAGTTGCCAGTGAAACCTTCATGCAGACCACAGATAGGAATGAATCTGTATAGACTTTAGTTGTGAGCTCCTTAGTTGTTCTAAGCTCAACTTGGTTAGAGTTTATTTCCCAGACCATTTATGTTCCTTTGGTGTTTGAGTGTGTATGCAAGCGTGTGTTATCCTGTCTGTCTTATATGTCTAATCTGTGTATTTAGCTGAGATCAGCCCATATCCCTTTGGTGGTAGTCAGGATCCTTCTTAGGACTGATTACAGGGTTCAGGGTCTGATAGGAGACAGGGTTAGGTTGGAGACTTGGACCTCTGAACCATTATCAGTACCTCCAAGGTGAGGGATTAGTTAGGACCCCAGTTTAGGGTCAGGTTAGATCCCGGTCCACCTCTTTCCTGTTTCAGCTCATCAAGTCCTCAAGATTAACTCTGAGTTCAGCAGATATCATGTCAGGTAAATCTATTCTATACTTACATGCTGATGTTGCTATACTACTTGTTGTATAGAGTGTTGTTCCTGTATTAATAGTTTTCTGACATTGTATACATATCATTAGACAGCGTGACAGAGGAGGGTTGAACGCCTACAGCCAACTGTTGCCTATACCGTGGGCTAGGCAGCACTGTCCCACCGCCGCTGTCCCCTGTTGACCCTGCATCCACCACATTAACCCAGTGCGCAGTTATGGACACGTAACGGCCCTGGCCATGCCTACTGGCCCATGCATCTGTTGTGATGTGCACCTTTCCACTCACTGATTGCTTGAGTGCGTGGACAATGCGGTCTTTCACATGGAGGTGGAGGGCATGAATGGCTTTTCTAGAAAAGAGGTGCCGACTGGGTAGGTCATAGCATGGGACAGCTTAGGCCATGAGCTCTCGGAACGCTGCGCTTTCAACCAAACGGAAAGGCATCATCTCTAATGAGATCAGTTTGGCAATGTAGGCGTTCAAAGCCAGTTTACGCGGATGAGAGGATGAGTACTTTCTTGTCCTACTCAGTGTCTGCTAGGTTGAGCAGGTCTTGAGAGCTGCATATGGGGGAACTAGCGATGGACATGACGTACTGAGAGGGGGTTGGTGATGGTGATGGTGGTGGTGGTGTGATGGCCTAGATTCAGTCTTTCGTTGCAAAAAGACAAAAACATTGTGATTCCCTGACTGATTTGGCCTTGCGACGGCACCTCAACATTTCTTGCTGGTGGTGTGCTAACCGATGAGCTTACAGTGGGGGGAGTGATGTAGCATTGCTGGCTACCTTCAGTCGGAGCAGGTACACATGTGCTACCTGAGGTTTTGTAGTCCGTCCACGCTTGCAAGTGCATGGTGATTAAATGTCTAAACATGCAACTGGTATTCAAATTTTGGAGATTTCTCCCTCGGTTATTGACAGCGGTACCCTCTTCCCCCAATGGATGCCAATCCGGGTCAACAACTGGGTCATCCATCACCTCCTCTTCAATTTCATCTGCACCTTCCTCTGTGTCACTGTGTAAGGTGGTATAGTATGCGGGAAGGGGCACCTGAGTTTCATCAGGGTCAGCTTCTGGCTCAGTAGACTGCGAGGGCAATGTAGTGCTCTGGGTGAATGTACCAGCAGAATCATCTAGCAGTGGCTGTGCATCAGTGCACTCCATGTCAGATTCATCTTGGACTGGGGAATTC
The DNA here is from genome assembly GCA_033576555.1 of Oophaga sylvatica. Taxonomy (NCBI): domain Eukaryota; kingdom Metazoa; phylum Chordata; class Amphibia; order Anura; family Dendrobatidae; genus Oophaga; species Oophaga sylvatica. Next base: position 589,755,023 of record JARQOD010000001.1, on the reverse strand, counting down.
AGGATTTAACTTGATAACCCAGGCATGGTATGTGAAAAGAGCTCCATGGAGTAATCTGAAGTGTGGCCTGTCGCATCCTTCACTTTTAGTGGGGGTGAAGGATACAAGGAAAGGTGTTGTTCCTGACCAGGAGCCTGCACTGACGACTCAGTGCTTGCATAGTTTGAAATTTCAGAAGAGGAGGCGATAGAGCTGGAGGCTGTTTTGGCAATGTAAGTCAAAACCTGTTCCTGATGCTCCGGCTTTAAAATCGGTTTACCTCCTCCCAGAAAAGGGAGCCTTCCAGGCCTTCTGGAGCCAGACGATGATGCAGGCTCAACACCTCCTGTCTTAGGTGCTATTGTGCTTTTGGCACTACCAGCAGATGCACCACCACTACCATCAACACCAGCTGGACCCCCGCGCCCACGTCCGCGGCCTCTTCCACCATACTTCCTCATGTTTGGGAAAATGTACCAAGAATACCTGCAAATATATGGTACTGTATCAGAAGCGTACAGCTGTATACGGTGAAGCAGAAAATTGTAAATCTCCGTATATATTTCCGGAGTCAGACACAGACGCTCTCAGGCTCAGTATGGATTAGACCAGAATATAAAAAGCAAAAAAGGGTAATGTATCAGAAGATGCCAGGCGTATACAATGTAGGGGTAATTGTAAATCTCCGTATATATTTCAGGAGTAACACACAGACGCTCACAGGCTCAGTATGGATTAGACCAGAATATAAAAAGCAGAAAAAGGGTAATGTACCAGAAGCGTACAGCTGTATACAGTCTAGGGATAATTGAAAATCTCCGTATATATTTCCAGAGTTAGACACAGACTCTCACCGGCTCTGTATGGATTACACCAGAATATAAAAAGCAGAAAAAGGGTAGTGTATCAGAAGCGTACAGCTGTATACAGTGTTGGGGTAATTTTAAATCTCCATATATATTTCCGGAGTAATACACAATCGCTCACAGGCTCATTTTGGATTAGACAAGAATATAAAAAGCAGAAAAAGGGTACTATATCAGAAGCGTACAGCTGTATACAGTGTTGGGGTAATTTTAAATCTCCATATATAAATGCGGAGTAACACACAGACGCTCACAGGCTCAGTATGGATTAGACCAGAATATAAAAAGCAGAAAAAGGGTACTGTATCAGAAGCGTACAGCTGTATACAGTGTTGGGGTAACTGTACAGCACAATTGCTATCAGCACAAGCACATAAAAACTTCTGTTTCCAGCCCTAACTTTCTCCCTACTGATAAACAGCGTCAGCAACCTCTCCCTATTGCTAAGATCGGCAGAAGTAAATTGGCGGCCAGCGGTCAGGGCTTTTATAGCCACTATGACGCCCGACAAAGCAAGAAAAATCACTGCAATGCCCTTCTTTAAGATGGTGTTGGCCGCTGCCCATGTCATCTCGTTGCCCACAGTGTATGTCCTTGCTCATTGACTGAGAAAAGGCGCCTGCAAGCATTATGGGAAAACTGACTTTGGCACGCGGGTCGACGACTGTATGGCCGACCTCACGCTATGGTCGGGTTTCGCCGAGCGAAACCCGACTTTGGCGAAACTCGACGACTTTTGAATCTGACCGACCTGTTTCGCTCAACTCTATTTATTACTGTATGATAGTAGCAACACATGAAAAAACTATATAAATCTGATATCGCTGTAATGGCCTGAACCGAAGAATAAATCCACCTTATCACATATACTGCACGATGACCCGCTTAAAAATAAAAATAAGAACTATTCTTTTACTGCTGTGTCTAGTGTCTATTTATTCATTCTCAAAAAGTAAGATAAACCTGCTCACCCCAGCTAAGCATCCTAGGAAACATGGAACTGCAGTGGACAGTTGTGGAACAGAAATTGAAACAGAGGTGCAGTTTCTACAGTGGGGTCACTTTTGTTTTTTTCTTCTGTTCTGGCACCCTTGGGGCTCCGCAAATGTCACCCGCAAACTATTCTAGCAATGTCTGTGCTCCAAATAGCGCTCCTTCCTTCTCAGCCCTGACGTGTGACCTAACAGTAATTTCTGCCAACATATGAGGCAGCACGTGTTCGGGAGAATTGCACAATAAGTTGTGTGGGGTCTAGTTTCCTATTAAGCCTTGTGTACTTGACAAAATTTTCAGCAAATTCAAAACCTACATTTTTACCACTAAAATGTCATAATTCCATGTTTCAAAGTCATAAAATTCTATGAGATACCCATGGGTTCAAAATGCTTATTACACCCCTAGATAAATTCCTTGAGGGGTCTAGTTTCCAAAATGGGGTCACTTGTGGTGGGTTTCTGCTGCTTTCACATGTCAGGGGCTCTTCAAATGCGACATGACATTCACAATCTATCCCAGACAATTAGCACTCTCCTTTCTAGCTCTGCAATGTGTCCAAGCAGAAGTTTTTTGACCAAATATGGGGTATAGTTGTGTTCAGGACAAATTGCGCAACAAACTATCGGGTTCATTTTATCCTATTGTCCATTGTAAAAATTACAAATTTGGGGCTAAAACATCTAATTTCATGAAAAAAAATGAAAATTTTCAATATGACGACCTAATGTTGTCAAATTCCGTGTGTTACCTATAGGTTCAAAATGCTCACTAGACCCCTGGATAAAATCCTTTAGGGGTGTAGTTTCCAAAATGAGGGCACATGTGTTTTTTTTTTACTGTTTAGGCATATCAGGGGCTCTACAAACACGACATAACGCCCACATACCTGTCCATCAAAGTCTGCGTTCCAACACGTCACTTCTTCCTTTCCGAGCCCTGCGTGTGCCCAAACAGTGGTTTTCCTCCACATATGTGGTATCTGCGTACTTTGGAGAAATTGCACAACAAGTTTTTTGATACATTTTCTCTGTTACCTTGTCAAAAAAAAAAATTGGCCTAAAATTACATTTTTGTGGGTAAAATGTGATTTTGTATTTTCACAACTCTACGTTATAAATTCTGTGAAGTACCTGGACGTTCAAACATGATGCAGATGTTAAAGTAGGCATGTGGGAATGTTATTTATTAACTACTAGCTGAAGAGCCCGGCGCTGCCGGCATAGTACCTAACTACGGTTAGTTATAACAAAATTGTAATGATTATATTATATACAAGTATTCAGCTTTCTCCCCATTATGTAGATAGGGCCAAATAGTTTGGCGATTTGGAACGTGCGGGGGTTAAAATTTCATTCAACACATAGCCTATTGTGCTCTGGGGTTGAGATGTGCGGGCATGCAAAATTTCATGCCCGTAAGTACAAGGTGCAGATTCTTATCCCGGGCCAAAATTATTTGCCGATTTGGAATGCGCGGGGTTTAAAATTTCGACTCAAACCTAGCCTATGACGCTCCCGGGGTCGAGCGTGCGGGTGTGCAAAATTTCATGCCCGTAAATGCAGATTCCTATGCGGACATACACACAAGCATTCAGCTTTCTCCCATTATGTAGGTAGGGCCAAAATTGTTTGGCGATTTGGAACGTGCGGGGGTTAAAATTTCCATTCAACACATAGCCTATGATGCTCCTGGGGTTGAGATGTGCGGGCATGCAAAATTTCATGCCCGTAGTACAACGGTGCAGATTCCTATCCCGGGCCAAAATTATTTGCCGATTTGGAATGCGCGGGGTTAAAATTTCGACTAAAACCTAGCCTATGACGCTCCCGGGGTTGAGACGTGCGGGTGTGCAAAATTTCATGCCCGTAAATGCAGATTCCTATGCCGGACATACACACAAGCATTCAGCTTTCTCCCCATTATGTAGATAGGGCCAAAATTGTTTGGCGATTTGGAACGTGCGGGGGTTAAAATTTCCATTCAACACATAGCCTATAATGCTCCTGGGGTTGAGATGTGCGGGCATGCAAAAATTTCATGCCCGTAAGTACAACGGTGCAGATTCCTATCCCGAGCCAAAATTATTTGCCGATTTGGAATGCGCGGGGTTAAAATTTCTACTCAAAACCTAGCCTATGACGCTCCCGGGGTCGAGACGTGCGGGGTGTGCAAAATTTCATGCCCGTAAATGCAGATTCCTATGCCAGACATACACACAGCATTCAGCTTTCTCTCCATTATGTAGATAGGGCCAAAATTGTTTGGCGATTTGGAACGCGCGGGGTTAAAATTTCGATTCAAAACATAGCCTAGGACGCTTTCGGGGTCGAGACGTGCGGGCATGCCAAAATTTCATGCCGTAAGTGCGACGGTGCGGATTCAATCCCGGACAAACATACCCACATACATACACACATACATACATTCAGCTTTATATATTAGATTTTGTGTAACATGACATAAAAATTAAAAGTTTGAAAAATTGCAAAATTTTCAACATTTTCTCCAAATTTATGATATTTTTGCAAATAAGCGCAAGTCATATTTAAACACATGTTAACCACTATTATGAAGTACATTATGCCACAAAAAATATTCTTAGAATCAGTGGGATCCGTTGAAGTGTTCCTGAGTTATTACCATTAAAGTGACACTGATCAGATTTAAAAAATGTGGCCTGGTCATTAAGGTCAAAATTGGAAAAGTCCTAGGGGTTAAGGTTCCTCAGCCTTTAGGCCAGGTGGCCATGATCCGGAACTAGCAGCGCTTTGGACGCAGCGTGTATTTGCTAGGTCCAAACTGTTGTTTTCTATTGAACGCAGGTAAATCCGCATGTGTTCACTGAACCATGCTGATTTACCTCATACAATAAGTTCTATTGGTGAAATTTCTCTTGCGTAAATTTCTCTTGCAGAGAAATTGTCATGCTGTGGTCTGGAAAGTTGCGCCACATGTCAGTCTCCGCGAGTGATCCGCGGGCATCTGTGGACGCATAGTGGACATGGGATTTTGTGAACTAACATCAACTATTCTGTTACAGCTGGCCTCTGTGGGTTTTATGCTGCATAAAAACGCAACGTCAAACACGCATCAGCATCAACAAGGCCAAGGTATTAACTCTGGAATGCTTGAGCTGATCCCAATGATTCTGAGAATGTTTTTTCATGACATATTGTACTTCATGTTAGTGGTAAATATTGGTACATATGATTTGCGTATATTTATTAAATATTCTAAAATTTTGGCAAAACATTTGAAAATTTTGCAATTTTCAAACTTAAAATTTTTGTTAAATATCACATCAGTTAGTTATACCACACAAAATAATTAATAAATAACATTTGCCACATGTCTGCTTTACAACAGCACAATCTTTGAAACACATATTTTTTTGTTAGGAAGTTAGATGGGTTAAAAGTTGACAAGAAATTTCTCAATTTTCCAACAAAATTTACAAAACCATTTCTTTAGGAACCACATCACAATTGAAGTGACTTTGAGGGGTCTATATGACAGAAAATTCCCAAAAGTGACACCATTCTAAAAACTGCACCCCAAAGTCCTCAAAACCACATTCAAGAAGTTTATTAACCCTTTAGGTTCTTGTCAGGAATTAATGAAATGTGGAGGGAAAATATTAACATTTAACTTTTTTCACAAAAATTTTGCTTTAGCAACAAACTTTTGCTATCACAAGGGGTAACAGGGAAATAGACTCCAAAATTTGTTGTGCAATTTCTCTGAGTATGTCGATACTCGATTATGTGGAAGAAAACTACTGTTTGGGCACACGGCAAAGTTCAGAAGGGAAGTAGCACTGTTTGACTTTGTGAACTCAAAAATTGTTGGAATCGAAAGCAGACACCATGTCGCGTAAAGGAGCCCCTGCAGTGCCCAAACAGTGGAAATCCCCACAAGTGACCCCATTTTGGGAACTAAACTCCACAAGGATTTTATCCAGGGGTAGGCCAGCGTCACACTACCGTAGAATATGGGTGAGTGCTATGGAGAAAACGTTGCATAGCACTCGGCCCAGTGTTAATCTATGGGGCAGCTCACATTACCGTTTATTTTCTCGGACATATTCAGCATGAGTGCAAAATCGCAACATGCTTCTATGGTCACCAAGACCTGGCCGAAACTCGCCAATGCAAGCCTATGGATGCGAGAAAATTGCACAGCACTCGGACCATGTGACTGCTGTTCAATTTTTACGCACTTTGTCCTTTGAAAAGCCTGCAATTCATGTGCCGCGTACAGTAAAATCACAGAGTGACAGGTTAGAATAGAATAGATAGAATATATATATTACACATAGAATACATTATGTAGATGTCAGTGACAACACATATATGTATATGTATTTAAATTACATAGAAAGGTAAGAAAAAGCCCGCAATTCATTCCGCCAATTCTGTAAATCACTGCAGGAGCTGACAGGATAGAAGAGATGGATTACATACAGTAAATATAAGTAGAATAGGTAGGTATATAGATGTCAGTGGCATATACAATTAGTACAGTATGTGTGCAGCTTACTGAACATGTATTTAATTAATAAAAGATTATTTTTCGAAAAAAAAAAATGGCGTAGGCTGCCTCGCAATTTTCATAACCGGCAGAGGGAAAGCCGATGGCTGAGACCAATGTTTATAACCTGGGAAGGGGGTAATACCCATGGATCTTCCCAAGCTATTTAATATCAGCTCAAAACTGTATAATTAGCCTTTACTGGCTATTAAAATGAGGGACCCTAAAAAAAATGACGTAGGGTCCCTTATAATTAATAGCCAGCAAAAGGCTATGCAGAAAGCTGGGGCTGATATTAATAGCCTAGGAAGGGCCAATGGATACTGCCCCCCAGGCTAAAAACATCAGCTCTCAGCCACCCCAGAAAAGGCGCATCTCTAATATGCACCAATTCTGGCAGTTAGCCTCGTTCTTCCCACTTGACCTGTAGCCGTGGCAAGTGGGGTGATAGTTGAGGGGCTTGATGTCCCCTTTGTATTGTCAGGTGACATCAAGCCTGAGGTTAGTAATGGAGAGGAGTCAATAAGACGCCCCATTACTAACCCTATAGTCATTTTGTAAGAAAAAAACAGACGCCCAGGAAAAAGTCTTTAATTGAAAGAATGACACAGACTCCTTTAATATTCTTAACTAAACCATACTTACGACCTTGCCTATTACCCGATGTCCTCATGTGCAAAAGAGGTATAAAAAACAAACAACAGTATTCCTCACCTTTCCGCAGAGATGCTTTTAATACATTTGTCCCACAATGGATCTGTTCTGGTACATCTATATGGCAGGCTGCATGGATGTGTAAGGGGTTGAGAGTCTTACCCCTTAATACCTCCTGTTGTTATTGTGCATGTATACATGTATATTCTATTCTGTTGTTGCACACTATTGTATATTCTATGTAGTTGTATATTGTATTATTTATATCTATGTTTCTGCACAATGTGAATAATAGGGACAGTGCAGCATACAGTATGTCCGCTAGATGGGACACAGAGTTTATTAGGCTAAGTCACATGTAGATAATTAATATAGGAGAGGTTAGCTGAGGAATAAGTCAGAGAGGTCTTCCTGTACCAGTCAGTCGGGGGACAGACCGCTTAGTGCTCGGGTGGGCTATATGCCCGAGCTGCCTAATACCCTTAATGTTAAAGCGTATGCCCAGCCATCCAGGGTACCAGAGAAGAGCAAGGTACAGCAGAACCAGCAGTAGAGGGAAGAGAAAAGAAGATTGAAGGTCACCATAAATCAGTGTCCTCCCTGTAAAGCGTCACCACGTAAAGCGCTCTCCTGCCCGCTTCGCCCCAGACATCAGAGATTCAGCCCATGTAGCTATCCACCACATTCTGGAGTGACCTGCCTGTACACTTTTACTGTAATGGAAATGCTGTAAACTACGAGGATGTGCTGTGTACTGAAGTAAATAAATCTGTTCAGTTAAGAGTTGCCCTGTACTATGTCTCTATTCCTTGGGATCCAGAAGCAGCATTATGCCAGCGCAGCAAAAGGGATACTGACAGCACAGTGAGTACTGACCGTGCCATGCAAGATAAGAGGTACCGTTTTCCTGTAGAGGGGGCCAGGGTATACAATGTCCGCAATTCTAGCCACAACTACGGCCCTGGCCGACCTTTACAATTGTCGTAGTCGGCAGGATGCAGACACCTTACAGTGCGAAGGAACCGCAAGACGAGATGATGATTCAAGTGTGACCAGTGAGGAGATAAAAGAGATGTTGAAGAGAAATTGAATGTGACAAAGTCAACCGAAAGAGTGCGGGTAGAAGAAATTACAATGTGAGTAAAATACCGGATGTGACTGAAGAATTGGATGTGACAAAGATTGTGATTGAGACTGAAATTGTGAGTGACAAGATGGCTGCCATGAAGATGGAGGACTTTGGCGCCGAATAGGACTATAATGACACCCTTCGTGGGCGTGACAGTGCAGTAATATAATATAATCATAAAAAATATCATTCATAAAATTTTGAAAAACTGCAGATGCATTCGCTAGACCAAAAGGCATGATGAGATTTTGAAAGAGACCTTCAGACGTTAAAAATGCAGTCTTCCACTCATCACCCTCACAAATCCATATCAGATTATATGCCCTCTAAAATCCAGTTTGGAAAACCATTTGGCCCCGGAAAGTTGATTATATAGATCGGGGATAAGTGGTAAGTATTTTTTACTGTTATTTTGTTTAATTCTCAGAAACCGAGGCAGGGATGGAAACCTCCATCTTTCTTTTTAAATAAAAATAATCAGGCAGCTACCAGCGATGAGGCAGGGCGAATATGACCTTTTTGTAAACTCTCGATAATATACACTTTCATGGCTGACCGCTCAGGACCAGACAAGTTATACAAGCAAGCCTTGGGTAATTTGGCATTAGGAATGAGAGTAATTGCACAGTCATAGGGGCAGTGAAGAGGTATATCTCAGACTCTTTTTCCGAAAAAACATCTCCGAAGTCTTTCAGGTATTCCGGAAGACCCTCCAGTCTAACAGAACAAACATGCACAGGTTTAAGAAATTTTCCAATACAATAAGGACCCCATTTGACAATATCTCTCTGATTCCAGTCAATAATCGGATTATGCATAAGCAACCAAGGAATACCCAACACAATTCCAGCAGGCAAATTGTCCAAAACAAAACATGAAATAAATTCCTTATGAAGAGACCCCATCTTGAGTGTGAACTGCACTGTAACTAACCAAACCAGATTTTTGAGCAACAGTGTTCTGTCAATGGCCACGATTTGAATAGGATTTTCTAGCTCAACTGTCCTAATCCTAACTTAGGACACGCATCTACAGTGCTTTGCGTAAGTATTCGGCGTCTGGAACTTTTCATCCTTTTCCCATATATCATGCTTCAAACATAAAGATACCAAATGTAAATAATTTTTGATGAAGAATCAACAATATGTGGGACACAATTGTAAAGTTGAATGAAATGTATTAGTTATTTTAATTTTTGTGGAAATACAAAAACTAAAAAGTGGGGCGTGCAATATTATTCGGCCCCTTTACTGCAGCAAACTCACTCCAGAAGTTCATGTGGATCTCTGAATGATCCAATGTTGTCCTAAATGACTAATGATGATAAATATAATCCACCTGTGTGTAATCAAGTCTCTGTTTAAATGCACCTGCTCTGTGATAGTCTCAGGGTTCTGTTTGAAGCACAGAGAGCATCATGAAGACAAGGAACACAGGCAGGTCTGTGATACCGTTGTGGAGTAGTTTAAAGCGGATTTGGATACAAAATGAAATGGAAGGAGTATCATACACTGAAAATCTACCAAGACCCGGCGGTCCCTCTAAACTTTCATCTCAAACAAGGAGAAGACTGATCAGAGATGCAGTCAAGACGCCCATCACTCTGGATGAACTGCAGAGATCTACAGCTGAGGCGGGACAGTCTGTCCATAGGACGACAATCAGTTGTACACTGCACAAATCTGGCCTTTATGGAAGAGTGGCAAGAAGAAAGCCATTTCTCAAAGATATCCATAAAAAATGTTGTTTAAAGTTTGCAACAAGCCACCTGGGAGACACACCAAACATGTAGAAGAAGGTGCTCTGGTCAGATGAAACCAAAATCGAACTTTTTGGCAACAATGCCAAATGATATGTGTCGCGTAAAAGCAACACACCCTGAACACACCATCCCCACTGTCAAACATGGTGGTGGCAGCATCATGGTTTGGGCAGTAGGAACAGGGAAGCTTGTTAAAATTGATGGGAAGATGGATGGAGCCAAATACGGGACCATTCTTGAAGAAAACCTGTTGGAGTCTGCAAAAGACCTGAGCCTGGGACGGAGATTTGTCTTCCAACAAGACAATGATCCAAACATAAAGCAAAATCTACAATGGAATGGTTCACAAATAAACGTATCCAGGTGTTAGAATGGCCAAGTCAAGGTCCAGACTGAATCCAATTGAGAATCTGTGGAAAGAGCTGAAAACTGCTGTTTACAAACGATCTCCATCCAACCTCACTGAGCTCGAGCTGTTTGCCAAGGAAGAATGGGCAAGAATTTCAGTCTCTCCATGTACAAAACTGATAGAGACATACCACAAGTGACTTGCAGCTGTATTTGCAGCAAAAGGTGGCGCAAGAAAAGTATTAAGTTAAAGAGACCGAATAATTTTGCACACCCCACTTTTCAGTTTTTGTATTTCCACAAAATTTAAAACAACCAATAAATTTCGTTCAACTTCACAATTGTGTCCCACTTGTTGTTGATTCTTCACCAAAAATTAACATTTGGTATCTTTATGTTTGAAGCATGATATGTAGGAAAAGGTTGAAAAGTTCCAGGGAGCGAATACTTTTACAAGACACTGTATGAAATTAGCAGCAGATCCGCAGTCAATAAAGACAAATATGAACAGACACTGATCTTGAAAAAGAAGTTCAGCATTCAAGAACAACTTAACAGAGGAGTAAAGGGTACCTGTACGCCTGAGTGACCTCCTCGACAATCACCCAGACTTAGGCGTTTCCCGATGGCTTGTTCGCTGCAGGTCGTGCCAAGCAATCCTTTAAGAAATGTCCAGCTTGGCCACAATAGAGACAAAGTCCAAGTTCCCGACAGTGTCTCCTCTCCTTATTCCTTGAGCTGGCAGCACCAGCCTCCATAGGTTCCACCTCTGGTGCACAAAATGGGCCAGTTGGACAAGGTGGAGCCTCTTTTTGCACCTCTCGTCTCTCCAGCATCCTCCAATCCATGCAGATAGCCTGAGTCATGGCTTTCCCCAAACAACCAGGTGGAGCATGTAGAGCCAGAGCATCCTTTAGAGACTCCGAAAGACCCCTGAGGAATTGGCATCTCAGAGCTGCGTCATTTTACAGGACCTCAGAAGACCACTGACGAAACTCAGAACAATAATCTTCTGCTGAGTGGTTCCCCTGTGTCAGGTTCAAGATCCTTGTCTCTGTCACCTTGACCCTGTCAGGTCATCATAGATCTGTCCTAAAGCGTCAAAAAAGGCATCCACCGAAAAACTTTCAGGAGAGAGAGAGGGTAGGGAAAATGCCCAGGTCTGAGGACTACCCCGCAAAAGTGACATTATAATTCCCACCCGCTGTGACTCATTCCCTGATGCCCGAGGGCGCAAGGTAAACAATAATTTGCAACTCTATTTAAAAATTCTGAACTGGTCATTTTCTCCTGAAAATTTGTCAGGGAGTGCTATAACAGGTTCATGGGGGCTTAACAATACGTCAGATGGTACAGAAGTCATAATAGCGGTCTGAGGAGAGCGATACTGAGGGGCAGACAGAGTACCAGAAATCTGGCCCTGTAACGGAGCCTGTGAGGAAGCCAGTTTGTGTTGTTCCAAGGCCAAATCTTGGACTAACTGAGTCAGATTCGCCACCTGATCACACAAAGTATGTAACAGATCCATAGGTGAGAAACTGAAAAAAAATTAACGGTCAATCCTAATGTAATGCAAGTCACTATAATAAATATATATACTACTTACTGTAAGTAAAGGGAGGTCAAACAATCCGAGGTCAGGTCCAGGAAATGGCGCAGTACGACAAAGGGAAGTCAGAGATGAAGTCCAATACACAAGTCGAGGTCAGGAAAGCCAGAGAGACAAAACAGTTTACAGGGAGCAGGCACAAGCGAAGTCAGGTCACAAGCAAAGGATCTGAGTCTGGGAAGAGAAGAAAGTCAAGCTGGGTCAGGCACAGAGCACAGAGGGATCAATGTTACACAGGCAACAGCAAGTGTACAATTGACACTGGGTGGAGGAACTAGCATGCTTAAATAGAAGACTGATTAAGGAAACTGAACACAGGTGATTGCAACACAGACCCAGCACAGACTGACAGCCCCGACACATATAACAAAAAGACAGAAACAGAGTGGAGATCGTGACATAGGATGTGTGCTGGAAGCCTGCGGCTGTCACTGTGTCAGGAGTCGAACCCAGTACCTCTTGTCCACTGGCCAGCAGCTCTACCATCTGAGCTATTCTGCTGGCTGCAAAGTTCCTTGCTGAACCCTGATACCATTGACTGTTCTTCCTGATTAGCTACACCTAGTGCTCTTTTGATTGGGCCTCTGATTGCCAATTACACACCCTATATAAACCTGGCCCTGTGGGTGTGTCATTGCGAGATTACTGAGCTCCAAGCCTTTAGTCAAGCGTTTCCTGCTGATCCATTGCTACAAACACTGCTCTCCTGTGAACCGACCTCGGCCTGCCTTCTGACTACGCTCTCCGCCTGATCCATTGCTACAAACACTGCTCTCCTGTGAACCTACCTCGGCCTGCCTTCTGACTACGCTCTCCGCCTGATCCATTGCTACAAACACTGCTCTCCTGTGTACCGACCTCCGGCTGCCACCTGACTACGTTATCTGCCTGCTCCTCTGTTACCGAACTGCCTTTCCTGTGTACCGACCTCCGGCTGCCACCTGACTACGTTATCCGCCTGATCCATTGCTACAAACACTGCTTTCCTGTGTACCGACCTCCGGCTGCCATCTGACTACGCTACCTGCCTCTGCTTCCCCTAGTGTTTGCAGTAACATCGGCTCCAACTCAGACGGGATCTTGACAGAATAATCTCGCGCCAAAATGGAGTCCGCTGTGAACACCCTGAGACGGCAAGTTACGGAGCTTCAAAGTTTTTGTACTGACTCTCAAGGAAAATATGCCAAGTTACAAACTGATTTCACGGCGATACAACAGGAAGTAATTGAGCTACAAAAACAACTTCTGGACGTGCGCAATTCAGGGTCCGAATCAAACGCGCGGCTGCCGCTGCCTGCAAAGTTCAGTGGGGATCGCAAGCAGTACCGAGGATTCCTCAATCAATGCCGCATATACTTCCAGATGCAACCTGTTCCCTTTACCAGTGAGAGGAAGAAAGTTTTTTTCATGATAAATCTCCTGACGGATGAAGCTCTTGCTTGGGCTTCACCTTATGTAGAAAAGGACTATGACCTCCTTAATGACCTGGAAGCCTTCACCGCAGCTATGAATCAAGTTTTTGAAGACCCAAAACGCTGTGCCACAGCAGAAACCAAATTACATAATTTGCGCCAAGGACGTCGCTCTGTTGCGGAATACACATCGGAGTTCCGTCGCTGGGTGGCCGACACCACCTGGAATCCAGCGGCCCAGAGAAGTCAATTTCGACGAGGGTTATCAGAACCAGTGAAAGACGAGCTTGCCAGGGTTGAGACCCCTGACCAGTTGGAGGACTTTATTCAACTATGTATCCGGATTGACCAGAGACTTACTGAAAGGAGAAAGGAGAGACTGCGAGCACTTGGGAATAGCCCTGGCTTCTCATTTTCAGCATCGGACCACCAAGAAAAGACGCAAGGCGTGTCTGAACCGATGCAGATCGACGTAATCGAAGACCACTCTCTGCACAGGAGAAGGAGAGGCGACGTGCAGAACATCTCTGCCTCTATTGTGGGGACCCTGGACACTATGCCATCAACTGTCCTAACAAAAGGACTATAGCCTTTACCAACAACAGGTCTGCCAGCAATATGGACCTTTCTCAGCAGTCGGATTCCATCTTGCAGACTATCTCATCAGTAACGCCAGAAATAGACAAAATACATACTACATCATCTCATTTTCTAATCCCCATTCAGGTTGTAATGGGCACCCAAAAATACAATGCTCTGCCCTGTTGGATTCGGGAGCAGGAGGGAATTTTATGGACTTAAAATTTACACGTGATAATAATATTTCCAGTAGGACCAAATCCACACCAATTGAAATGGAAACGGTGGATGGATCACCCTTGTCTTCTGGACCTGTCACGCATGAGACAATCGAACTGGAGATTTGTATCGAACCGGATCATCATGAAGCTGTCAGTTTCCACCTTATCTCATCTCCGAAATTTCCGGATATTCTAGGGATCCCCTGGTTTTCAGTCCATAACCCTTCTATCAACTGGGCATCAAGGACCATCACCTTTCCATCTGACTACTGTAAGAATAATTGTCATAAGGAACCCCTGTTCTCCAACAAGTCCAAATCTCTGAGATTTCTCATGAGAAGGAAGAGAAACTACCACCTCAATATCAGCAGTTCTCTGATGTCTGCAGTAAGAAGAAAGCAGATCAATTACCTCCTCACCGTCCTTACTACTGTCCCATTGAATTGCTGCCAGGAGCAACCATTCCATTTGGACGGATTTACAATCTTTCCGAACCTGAATTGAAGGTATTAAGAAAGTTCCTGGATGAAAATTTAGAGAAAGGCTTTATTCGACCTTCCACATCTCCAGCTGGGGCACCCCTGTTCTTTGTTGAAAAGAAAGACTCCACTCTGCGGCCATGTATTGACTACAGAGAGATGAATAATATCACTGTCAAGAATCGCTACCCGCTACCCTTGATTCCTGAACTATTTGAGAGACTCCGTTCTGCGAAAATCTTTACGAAGCTGGATCTTAGAGGGGCTTACAACCTCATACGGATTCGCCCAGGAGATGAGTGGAAGACCGCCTTCAGAACGAGATATGGACATTTTGAATCTCTGGTTATGACCTTTGGTCTTAGCAATGCCCCAGCCACCTTTCAACATTTTATTAATGATGTATTTCGAGATTTCTTGGACCAATTCGTTGTGGCTTATCTCGATGACATTCTTATATTTTCAGACACCTTGGAAGAGCATCGCAGGCACGTCCAGTTAGTCTTGGAACGACTACAGGAGAACCATCTTTACATTAAACTTGAAAAATGTGAGTTTGAACAAACCAGTATCCAATTTCTGGGATATATCATCTCCCCAGAAGGTCTGAGCATGGATCCCGGCAAAATCAAAGCTGTAGTGGACTGGCCTGTTCCAAGAAATTTAAAAGACGTCCAGCGTTTCATAGGATTTGCAAATTTTTACCGAAAATTTATAAAGAACTTTTCACGGATCATACTACCAATTACTACACTAACAAAAAAGACCAAAGCATTTTTCTGGTCTCCGGAGGCACAGGAGGCTTTTGACAAATTGAAAACTCTTTTTACGTCTGCTCCATTGTTAGTACACCCAAATCCTGAATTGCCATTTACTGTCGAAGTGGACGCCTCGGACTCTGCAGTGGGAGCCATTCTGTCTCAGCGAGTTGGGGACAAAATGCAACTTCACCCATGTGCGTTTCTTTCCCACACCATGTCATCTGCAGAAAAGAACTACGACATCGGTAATAAAGAACTGTTAGCCATTAAAGTTGCCTTCTCCGAATGGAGACATCTTTTGGAAGGTGCCAATCACCCTGTGACTGTCCTCACGGACCACAAGAATCTTGAATTCCTCCGTACAGCAAAAAGATTGTCTGCAAGACAAGCACGATGGGCCTTATTTTTCTCAAGATTCAATTTTATAATTTCTTACCGGCCTGGTTCAAGAAATGGCAAGGCTGACGCCCTATCCAGGATGTGTTCGGAACCTCAGGAGAGGTCTAGTAATGACGATACAATTCTAGGCCCTAAAAATTTTTTGGGAATATTGCACTCTAGAGGACTATGTAATAGAATTAAAGATGGATATCAAGAGGACTCTTTCCTTAACCATCCTTCGGAAGACGTCGATCTTTCATTCAAAGAGGGGTTTTGGATGCAGAAACACAAAATATATGTACCTGAATCTTCTCGCCTTGAAGTCCTCAAAAGTGTCCATGATTCTAAACTGGCAGGACATCCTGGAGTTGCAAAAACACAAGACTTACTACTTCGTTTCTTTTGGTGGCCTAATTGTAGGAAGGACGTGAGGAAATATGTTTCAACCTGTTTAACATGCGCACGAAACAAGACCCCACGATCGTCTCCTCTAGGACTCTTGCAACCACTTCCAGTTCCATCCAGGCCTTGGGGATCTATTTCCATGGATTTTATTGTGGAACTACCCCCTTCCAAACAGATGACCGTCATCCTTGTCATAGTGGACCGACTCACAAAAATGGCCCACTTTATTCCAACTGAAGGAATTCCTACTGCTGAAAAAAACTGCAGAACTGATAATCAAAGAGGTATTCAGGTTACATGGAATTCCTGACAGCGTGGTGTCTGACAGAGGCGTTCAGTTTACGTCAAAATTTTGGAAGAGCTTCTGTACAGCCTTGGGAGTCACGGTGAATCTTTCTACCGCTTTCCATCCTCAGTCCAATGGCCAGACGGAGAGAACGAACCAGACTTTGGAGCAATACCTCCGTTGCTTCATTTCCTATCTTCAGGATGACTGGGTGGACTATTTACCAACAGCAGAGTTTTCCTACAACAACTCCATACATAGCGCTACATCTCAAACCCCATTTTTTGCTAATTATGGAGTACATCCAGTATTTATCCCTAATCTGCCAGTGAACACTCCCATTCCTGCTGTAAATGACAATCTTGCAAAATTACAGGAATCCCAGAAGGAATTATCAGTGATATTACTCAAGACCCAGGAAGTATATAAGGAAGCAGCAGATAAACATCGGAGAGTGCCCCCTGCTCTTCAGGTTGGAGACAAAGTTTGGCTGTCCACTAAAAACCTTAAGACACATGTGCCATCCTCCAAATTGGGTCAGAAATTCATTGGACCTTTTCAAATTTCTGCAAAAATTAACCAGGTTGCTTTTCGTTTGGAACTTCCCAACAATCTAAAGATTCATCCAGTGTTTCACATATCCTTGCTCAAACCCTTCTGTGAAAACCCGTTTCCAGGAAGAATTCAGCCACCTCCTCCACCAGAAAGGATCCGTGGTGAAGAAGAATACATTGTGGATAAGATTCTGGACTCCCGAAAATTCAGAGGTAAACTGCAGTATCTGGTGCAGTGGAAGGGTTACGGACCAGAGGAAAATTCATGGGAACCAAGGGACAACGTCCATGCTCCTAGACTAACAAGAGCCTTTCATCAGAGGTACCTGGATAAGCCAGCTCCTGAGATGTCCAGAGGCCATCCTGGAAGGAGGGGAGTACTGTCAGGAGTCGAACCCAGTACCTCTTGTCCACTGGCCAGCAGCTCTACCATCTGAGCTATTCTGCTGGCTGCAAAGTTCCTTGCTGAACCCTGATACCATTGACTGTTCTTCCTGATTAGCTACACCTAGTGCTCTTTTGATTGGGCCTCTGATTGCCAATTACACACCCTATATAAACCTGGCCCTGTGGGTGTGTCATTGCGAGATTACTGAGCTCCAAGCCTTTAGTCAAGCGTTTCCTGCTGATCCATTGCTACAAACACTGCTCTCCTGTGAACCGACCTCGGCCTGCCTTCTGACTACGCTCTCCGCCTGATCCATTGCTACAAACACTGCTCTCCTGTGAACCGACCTCGGCCTGCCTTCTGACTACGCTCTCCGCCTGATCCATTGCTACAAACACTGCTCTCCTGTGTACCGACCTCCGGCTGCCACCTGACTACGTTATCTGCCTGCTCCTCTGTTACCGAACTGCCTTTCCTGTGTACCGACCTCCGGCTGCCACCTGACTACGTTATCCACCTGATCCATTGCTACAAACACTGCTTTCCTGTGTACCGACCTCCGGCTGCCATCTGACTACGCTACCTGCCTCTGCTTCCCCTAGTGTTTGCAGTAACATCGGCTCCAACCCAGACGGGATCTTGACACACTGTGCGCTATTACAGAAAAATGACTAGGATCGCTAATTCCAATAGGTGGCGCTATAGAGTTCAAGTCCTCTTTTTCTCTTAAGAGGCAATTTGCAGAAAAATGAATATTCATTTCTCTTTAGCAGTGGCACAGGCTTTAGCCACAGCCGCCAGCTCCTGCCTCTGTGACCCGCTGCTCCGCCGCTCCCCCCCCCCGCTGTTTTTCTGGGACATTGACTCGTGTATTAGCTGAGGGGGGCGTTTTCAGCACAGAAAACTCAGCTTATACACGAGTATACATGGTAAATGGAAAATTACTAAAATGTGAATGCAGAGATCATCATTAGTGAGCACTGATGCATCTGTCACTGAAATCGATCCAGTCATTCTGGATTGACTTTTTTAATCTTGAGGCTTGGTGGCTTCCATTATTACTGAAAACAACTTTACAGTAAAGTGATGATGAAAGATACAGTATGAGAAGGTCTAGCAACAGAAAATACTTTGTTACTGTTGGGGTTGTTGGAAAAAAAATGAGTTCTTGTTATTAGTTCCTTACACGTCTTTGTAAATCATTGGTATTTTTTATCTTCATGCAATGAAAAAAAATCAAATAATGCCTCATTTGAAAAATTACAGTAACAATTTTTTTTTTGCAATATTCTTATAGCCACACATCCACGCCCCCTTCATTATAGGAAGTTGAGTCATATGATCTCTAATCTGACCCCCATCCTGATTCCTTTCTGTAATAATGGGCCCCATCCTGGCTCCTTCCTATAATAATGTCTCCCATCCTTGCCTCTTCCTGTAATAATGATCCCCATCATGACCCCGTCCCATAATAATGTCTCCCATCCTGGCCCCTTCATGTAATAAAGTTCCCCTATTGGCATTCTCCTCAAACAAATTTAATAAAAATGAAGTTATTATTCTTACCTTTTAGCTCCCATCTCTTCCTTCTCTATAGCCAGTGCAGGGGAGCGGGTGGTGCATGGCAATGACTTTATGTGCCACCTGCGCATGGCACACGGACATAAGTTGCTGGCCTCTGAAAAGGCTAATGGCCACTATAGCTATTGGGACACAAGGAACTGGTGGATGTAACACTAATGCTGGTGTTCCTTCATGCTCACATTTCCTCCATCCAGCAAGCGAGCCTACACACTCACAGCCACAGTAGCTTGGTGGTGTCTCCCTGTCCCACTGTGGTTCCCGACGCCCAGGTCCTGTACATTGTGTGTGGTTCTTCCTGTGCAGCACCTAGTGTGTGTTTGTGCGCTCCTCGTCTCTAAAAGGAGCACTGTGCAGACACTGAATTTTTCCCCAGCTAATAGCTGAGAGGCATCTAGTATTTGAGGCACACTCCACTGTAGGGAGGTGCCTGTACAACGTCCACCTTAGTGTTAGTTGCGTAGCCCTTGCCAGCTAGTTTTTAGGTCCCTTGATCCTGTAATTAGCCTGTTAGACATCAAACCCCCTGGTCCTTGTGTGGCCAGGCCCAGAACATGAATCCCCTAGTCCTTCTGTGTCCAGGACCTGAACCTGAATCCCCTGGTCCTTGTGTGGCCAGGGTCTGGACGTGAAACGACATCTGTAGTCACTGAATGCGAAGCTGCATCTGGTGGTCCTTGAACCTAATAATGCACTCGGTGTTCCCTGAACCTGAAACCTCAACTGCCAATCCCTGAACCTGAAGCAGCACCTGGGGGTCCCTGATCCCGAAGCCACACCTGTGGTACCTGTGCCTGAAACCGCACCTCCAGTGAACCATAACACCGCTTCCTGTAGTACCTGTGCCTGAATCTACACCTGTGGTATGTGAACCCAGACACCACTCCCTGTGGAACCTGAGCCTGAAAGTGCATATGCTGTACCTCAGCCTGAAGCCGCACCAAAGTACCTGAAGCCTGACACTGCTCTCTGCAGTATTGTAATCGAAGCCACACCTGTGATATGTGAACCCTGAAACCACTCCCTGTGGTACCTGTGCCTGAAGCCGCACCTGCAATACATGAACCTTGACACCGCTCCCTGCAGTACCTGTACCTGAAGCCTTTCTTGCAGTACCTAAACCCTGACACCACTCCCTGCTGTACCTGAGGCTGAAGCTGCACCTGAACCCTGAAGCTGCACTGACAGTACCTGAACCCTGAATTCGCATCAGCGGCACCTGAGCCCTGAAGCTGCACCAGTGGTACCTGAACCCTGAAGCTGCATCTGCAGTAACTGAACATGAAACTGTTCCATTGGTACTTGTATCTGCACAATGTCTGTCCTGGTTAGTGTTCCAAAGTCGGTACTGTCGGAGCCTGTTCCAGTATCCAAAACCAGCCATACCTGTGACTCATTGTCTGTATCTGTTCTGCCCAATGACCCAGAACCTGTGTTGTCTTAGCAGAGTCCATACCCAGTTCTGCCTGTGACTCCATGTCAGTATCCACTCTGCCTAAGAACGCATAACCTGTGTAGTCTGAACAGAGTCCGAATCCTGTCGAGTCAGTTACTCCAAGTCTATTCTGTGTCTGCGATCCTGACTCCTTGGGTCAGCAGTTGCAGTACTGGGGACTGCCTAGGAGTGTTACATGGCGTCTACCTGCAGCTCAAGCCTAACTTTACCATCAGGAGCTTTAGCGAATACCAGGTTGCCGCTTAGCAACGCCCTCCTAGGTAAGTCAGGCCCAGTTTCACAGTGGGTCCACAATCCACGTGTGCCACTCTCTGCGCCACAATACATTTCAAATGAATATTAGTCTGAGGACTTACAGTACATTCAGCTGAAAATGAGACTGATTCAGGGGCTTCTTGACCCCATGGGTCCAGTTGAAGTCATACCCTATGCGACCGTAATCATTACGCCCCTATTTGAGAGTAACCATCAAGATGTCTGCCTCTTGGGACATTTTATGGATTACACTTTGTATCACATAAAGTTGAGCTCTACGTCTCTTTATGTGCCAAAATAAATACTATTTGTTTGTACCAAATGTCTGCAACACTGTAGTTGGGTGTAGCACTTCTATCATGCTGGTTTATTTTTTTCAATAAACTCCTGGTAATAAAAGTTCTGTCATACTAGCACTGATAAAATCAGAATTTTCATTATATGTTTTTAAATTAGAGTTAAACATACTGTATTTACACATACTTTACTTAAACATTTGTATTTTCCGGTTCTTTTTCCTAATGTAGCAGTGTGCTTCTTTACATTACAGAGAGATAGGAAATCCTAACAGTTCAGATAATAGCTGGCAGGAAAAGTGCAATGTTAACACATGCTGAGAAAACATACACCTCCAAAATAAACAAGCGAATAACAGGATCTCATTTATTACAAAGTGTTATATTTTACAAAACCTCTGGCTGACAATACTTATTGTTCTATGGATGATTTTTTTTCTCTGTGCTGTGAAAATAAAAGCAGGAAATTTTGAGATTTCACCAATAGAAAAACAATTATAAATAGTACTAGAGGAAATAAAAATCAAATAAACATGAAAGGGCTGTATGTCATATAAACAGCCCTCCTCAGTAAGTTACTACATCATGTTTTCCTTTTGCGTAGCAGACAACTAAATAAAAATGTGAAG
The DNA here is from genome assembly GCA_033576555.1 of Oophaga sylvatica. NCBI lineage: Eukaryota > Metazoa > Chordata > Amphibia > Anura > Dendrobatidae > Oophaga > Oophaga sylvatica. Next base: position 589,733,467 of record JARQOD010000001.1, on the reverse strand, counting down.
AAGAGAAACAATTATTTTATTAGGAAAACAAGTTTATAAATTCATATCATACCATGAAAGCATATTAATATTATAGGGAAATGAATGTGTCTCAGTGTAACAGGCCATAGTACCCTGAGTCCAGACTATACCGGGGGTTAAAGTGACCTAAGCTTAATTGTACCCCTGATATATTATGGCCTGATCAAATTTTTACTCTAGGATGTATATTGACCTAAGCCATTTCATACTCCATCATGCCAGATTATACCCTCCATGAAATCAGCACTGTTGAGTGATATACACAGGGCTTCCACCAGGAATTTCAGGGTCCTATACTGGCAAAAATTTTGGGCCCCTTGAGACTCCGAACAGGCTCCACTCCAGCTCTGACTCCACCCTCAAACATTCTACAGTCCCACTGCCCACTCTTGGAAAAACTCCACTTCTGCATTACGTCCTCACCAATCACACATTAACAGTTCCCATTGAATACTATATCACAAACATAGCCATCAGATTTTGTTTTTGCCAAAAGACTTTTTCAGTCTGCCTCCACGACCAGCTACTTTTTTGGGAGGACCCTGACCTCATGTTACCACCACATAGTGACCAATTTATACCACATACAAGGAACAAATACAGTCACACCATGACCAGACCACAAATTACCACAGGAGCTCTGTATATAGTGTATAGAGTACAGGTAATACAGTTATCACCAGTAACATTAAACACAAGAGCTCTGTACATAATATACAGTGTATAGTGTCAGTGTACAGGTAACACACTGACTCACCAATGACGTCTGTAGTTGAAGTCATTCATCTTTGCTTTTAGCTGATAGCTTCCAGAGCACATTCCCCACTTTTCCCCAACTTCTACACTATATCAGATGAAGAAAAAAGTGACATAGTGCCACTCATATTGGCCTCTCAAAGTCACTTTAAAACTAGAAAGATCTCTAAAGATATTTTTGAAATTTCCTTAAAAACATGAAAAACTGCTGCTAAAATTTGAGGTCTTCTAACATTCTCAAAAATAAAAGAATATTTGACAAATGCTGATGACGAAATGTAGACATGAGAAGAATGTTACGCATTAAAAAAGTTGTCAACTACTAGGACAACCCCTTCTCATACCCTACACTTGGACCCAATAAAATATAAAATCTTATACTCACCTCCCGTGAAGGCGTCGTTCCCGTGGTGTTGGCACTTGATCTCCCCGGGGCTTCTGTGCGGTTGTTGTGATGCATGAGCCTGACACCCAATCAGCGCTGGCATCTCTGTCCCTGCATTCTGTTGAATTGAACATAAAGAAGAATTCAGAGATCAGCTGCAGCCCAGACTTAGAATCGTAGAATCATAGAATGTTAGGGTTGGAAGGGACCACAAGGGTAATTGTGTCCAACCCGTGCTTAATCCAGCACAGGATTCACTAAACCATCTCAGACAGCTGTTTGTCCAGCCTCTGTTTGAAGACTTCCATTGAAGGAAAACTCACCACCTCTCATCGCAGCCTGTTCCACTCAATGATCAACCTCACTGTCAAAAAGTTTTTTATAATATCTAATCTGTATCTTCTCCCCTTCACTTTCATTCCATTGCTTCTTGTGTTTCCATGTGCAAATCAAAATAAGGATGATCCCTCCACACTAAGACATCACTTCAGATATTTGTAGAATGTAGACCGCTATTAAGTCTCCTCTCAGCCTTCTTTTTTGCAAGATAAACATTCCCAGATCCTTTAACAGATCCACATACGACATACTTTGCTGGCTGCGCATCATTCTGGTAGCTCTTCTCTGAACTTGCCTCCAATTTATCAATGTCTGTTTTAACTCCTCATCCCCCAAGGGTGGATTGCACGTTAATGATCGGGCCAATTTTTACAATTCTGACCACTGTCCCTTTATGAGGTTATAACTCTGGAACGCTTCAACGGATCTTGGCGATTCTGAGACTGTTTTCTCATGACATATTGTACTTCACGTTAGTGGTAAAATTTCTTCGATATAAATTGCGTTTATTTATGAAAAAAAATTAAATATGGCGAAAATTTTGAAAATTTTGCAATTTTCAAACTTTGAATTTTTACACAAAATAGTTACTAAATAACATTTACCACATGTCTACTTTACATCAGCAAATTTTTGAAACAAATTTTTTTCATTAAGAAGTTATAAGGGTTAAAATTTGACCAGCGATTTCTCATTTTTACAATACTATTTTTTTAGAGACCACATCACATTTGAAGTCACTTTGAGGGGTCTATTGTTAGGGTTCGATTTCCCGCTGCTGCACAAGGGGAGTCTCGAACCCGTCCCGCTGCGGTCTCCCATTCATCTCCAGTGGAGCCTGCTCAGCAGAGGCGTCGGTTCAGGCGTCTTGCCCACTCCACTACTGGGCAGTGACTTGTTGCTGCCTTTCCTGGATCTGCTATTATAGTCAATGCTGGAGCAGACGTCTTTGGGACAAAGTACTGCATTTTCCCTTCTGAGCATGCCCAGAGTGAGATCTCTCATTGGAGATCAGGGGTCACATGCTCAGGTACTGCAGCAGCTCCTATTGGCCCGCCAGGAAGGCCCTGTTACTACGAGTCTTCTGGAACAGGTTTCTCATTGGTCCTTGTTCCTAGAAGGTCCTGTAGCTGTTGCTATAAAAGGGTAGCATGGCTGGGCCGCCATGCGCTAATATCAACCATTGTATGCTATGCGCCAGTGTGGTCATGCGTGTGTGTGGTTAGGGACCCGGCTGAAATAAGCCACTAGAATACCGACTTAATCGGTGAGGAGTTTGGTGTGCTAGCTGGTCAGGGTTAGTGTCCTAGATGCCCTAGATTACCGGCATAACCGGTGAGGAGTTTGATTGCCGTATTCAGGGTCTGGCGTTCAGACGCCATAGATTGCGGGTGACTCCCGCGAGGACATTAGCGCATGACCACGTATTATGCTCGCTTAGCAATTATCCGTGTACCTGAGAGCCTGACAGGACACGGTACTTTTTCTCAGCGGCTCTGTGACGTAACAGGGTTCGCTTTTGACGCTAGACAGCGCCCTAGCGTTTTACTTTGCGGCTCACTGAAGTTAAGTGAGTTCGCACCTATCGCCATATAGCGCTGTGGCATCCCGTTAGCGGCTCTGGGATTAACAGAGTTCGCACTTACTGCCACAACGCGCTACGGCGTTTATTTTTGCGACTCTGCGGGATAACAGAGTTCGCTACTTTCGCTATCTTATTAGCAGCGGGCTTCGCCTGCACGGTGGACCCGGGCTGCGAACGCACCTCTCTATTATATCTATTAGGTGCGTTCCGCAGACCCTAACATAATATTAGCGCCAGGGTCTGGCTAGTAAAATGGCGGATGACCAGTGTCTAAGGCAGTATATCCAGCAGCTGGTGGGAAGGTTGGCGGCTCTTGAGCGCACAACCTCAGCT
>JARQOD010000001.1:589641877-589729948 GCA_033576555.1 Oophaga sylvatica | reverse complement strand
TTTAAGTAGGGTGCTCAATCAGGAGATCACAGAGTGAGCCAATCAGGGACTTGGGGTGGAGACATCAGTAACTCAGGTTGGAGACAATAGGAACAACAGGTACTACTATCTGATTTAGCAAGGAACTGTCCAGTGAGCTGAATAGCTCAGAGGGAAGAGCTGCTGCCTGGTGCACAAGAGCTGCTGGGTTTAAATCCTGACAGTTACATCTTTTTTATTCCCTATTAATAATGCTGTTATCTGCATTTAGTGTAGAGATAGATGCTGTATGAGGGATACTTTTGGATTAGAGGAGGAATAGGAGGAGGACAAGAAAAAGAAGAAACCATGAACTGCATACCCTTTTTTGGGTGGGAATGGGTGCATGGGAATACACCAAAAAAACGAACATTTGAATTGGCTTTATGTTCCACTGCTGTCATCTATTGGGGTTGAGAAGTCTTGGCAAATCCAGGCCTTGTTCATTTTAATAAGATTCAGCCTGTCAGCATTTTCAGTTGACAAGTGGATGCATGTTATGATTTGGTAGCTGAGGAGAGCAGGCAAAAACGGCAATACACCAGAGAGGTTGGAATCTACTGGATTGAAGTACCCTGACTAACCACCACAACTAAAGGCAGCCGTGGAGCGTACCTACGTTGGTCCTAGACGCCTCGTCACAGCCTGAGATGTTAACTACACCTAAAGATAGAAAAAGGAAAGCTATCTGCCCCGGAGCAGATCCCCAAAGAACATAGGAAGCCCCCAAACATGTAATGGCGGTTAGACAAGAGGAAATACAGACACAGACAGAAAATAGTATGAGCAAACGTTGGGGCCCAATCTGCCTAGACAGAAAAAGATAGGAAGGATACTTACTGCAATCCAAAAAAACCCTAAAAAAAGCCAACGCTACTAATTGCAAAAACATCTGAGATCACACGACCTCTACCACCTAAATTAGTTCTCTGGTGTAACAAAACAAAGCCGCAGCCACTGAAAAAACTGGAAAAGGCAAATGAACAAATAACAGTGGCTCCAGAGGAACTGAGAGGAGCCCAAGCCCCCCGGGGGGGAACCTGGCTAACCTCACAGAAATGCAGAGAAATATGCAAATGGTAAGCACAAAAACAAAAAACAGAAAATATCTTATCTGAGAGCAGGAGAAGAGGCAAGACTCAGCAAGCTTCCAAGTGAACCAGATAACAACGTTGAGACAAGAACAATTGATCACCGGCAACCATGATCGGAGGGAACCTCCCTTATATCCAGCCAGTCTGTAATTCCTGATTGCTAATCCTCATTGAATGGTTCAGCACTGTCTGCAACCACCAGAGGGAGCTTCTGCTCAGAATTCATTTCCAAAACATTCACAACAGTACCCCCCCTTGAGGAGGGGTCACCGAACCCTCATTTGTGCAACCAGGTTGGTCAGGATGAGCTCTGTGATACGCACGGGTCAGTCTCCTAGCATGGATGTCCGAAGCAAACACCCAAGAATTGTCCTCCTGACCATAACCTCTCCACTTAACCAAATACTGGAGTTTCTGTCTAGAAAAACGAGAATCCAATATTTTCTCAACCACATACTCCAGATTGCCCTCAACCAAAACAGGGTCAGGAAGCGCAGCCATAGGAACCACTGGCTCGACAAGCCTCTTCAATAAGGACTTGTGGAACACGTTATGGATCTTAAATGTCCCTGGAAGAAGTAAACGAAAGGAAACAGGATTAAGAATCTCCATGATCTTATAAGGTCCAATGAACCTAGGCTTAAACTTAGGAGATGCAACTCTCATAGGGATATTTCTTGAGGACAACCAGACCAAGTCCCCCACTTCAAACCGAGGACCATCAGTCCTATGCCGGTTGGCAAACTGCTGGGCCCTCTCCTGAGAGAGGGACAACCTCTCCACTACCTGGTCCCAAATCTGCTGCATACGCTCCACAACAGAGTCAACACCCGGATAGACAGAAGCCTCCGTCTGTCCCGAAGAAAATCGAGGGTGAAACCCAAAATTGCAGAAAAATGGAGACATCAAAGTGGCAGAGCTAGCCCTATTATTAAGAGCAAACTCAGCCAAAGGCAAAAAAGAGACCCAGTCATCTTGATCAGCAGACACAAAGCATCTCAGATAAGTCTCCAATGTCTGGTTTGTTCTCTCAGTTTGTCCATTGGTCTGAGGATGAAAAGCCGAGGAGAAAGACAATTGAACACCAAGTTTAGAACAAAAAGTCCTCCAAAATCTGGAAACAAACTGGACTCCTCTGTCAGACACAATGTTCTCAGGAATGCCGTGTAACCGAACCACGTGCTGAAGGAACAAAGGCACCAATTCGGAGGAGGAAGGCAACTTAGGTAATGGCACAAGATGTATCATTTTGGAAAACCTATCACAAATCACCCAGATAACGGTCATTCTCTGAGAAACAGGGAGGTTCGGAAATAAAATTCATAGAGATATGGGTCCATGGTCTCTTGGGCACAGGCAATGGCATCAACAAACCACTAGAGCGAGAGCAAGGCTTGGAGAGAGAGCAAGTCCCGCAGGACTGCACAAATTCCCTGACGTCACGAGACAAAGTAGGCCACCAAAAGGACCGATTAACCAAGTCTCTGGTACCAAAAATTTCGGGATGACCGGCCAACGCGGAACAATGAATCTCAGACATCACACTCTTTTTCCACCGGTCTGGGACAAACAATTTCCCAATAGGGCAGCGCTCGGGTTTATCCTCCTGACACCCTTCCAGAGCTAGTCTCAAATTGGGCGAGATGGCGGAAAGAACTACACCCTCTTTCAAAATAACAGCAGGATCGGATAACTCAGGAGAGTCCGCAAGGAAACTCCTCGAGAGGGCATCCGCCTTAGCATTCTTAGTGCCAGGAAGAAAGGAAACCACAAAATTAAAACGTGTGAAAAACAAGGCCCACCTGGCCTGTCTAGGATTAAGTCGCTTGGCTGATTCCACATAAACCAGATTCTTATGGTCCGTGAGGACCACCACCTGATGTTTGGCTTCCTCCAGCCAATGTCTCCACTCTTCAAAAGCCCACTTCATGGCCAATAACTCCCGATTACCCACGTCATAATTACGTTCAGTTGGAGAAAATTTTCGAGAGATAAAGGCACAAGGGTTACTTTTAGAGGTCTCAGGATCTCTTTGGGACAAAACGGCACCTGCCCCAATTTCAGAGGCATCAACCTCCACCTGAAACGGCAGAGAAACATCAGGCTGCCGTAGAACAGGAGCAGAAGTGAATCTCTGCTTAAGTTCCTGAAACGCAGAGACTGCCTCAGGAGGCCAATTCACCACATCAGAACCCTTTTTGGTCAAATCAGTCAATGGTTTAACAATAACAGAGAAATTACCAATAAATTTACGATAAAAATTGGCAAAACCCAAGAATCTCTGAAGAGCCTTTAATGAAGTAGGTTGGACGCAATCACAGAAGGCCTGAACCTTGACGGGTCCATTTCAATAACAGATGGGGACAAAATGAATCCCAGAAATGAGATCCTCTGTACGCCAAAAAGACACTTTGATCCCTTCACATACAGAGCATTCTCTGTCAAAATCTGGAACACAGTCTGAACATGTTTCACATGAGAGTCCCAGTCATTGGAAGAAATCAAGATATCATCCAAATAAACAATCAGAAATTTATCCACAAAATCCCTGAAAATGTCATTCATGAAGGACTGGAAGACGGAAGGAGCATTAGTGAGCCCAAAGGGCATCACTAGGTACTCAAAATGCCCCTCTGGGGTATTAAACGCCGTCTTCCATTCATCCCCGTGCTTAATGGGAATAAGGTTATACGCCCCCCTGAGGTCAAGCTTGGTAAACCAAGTAGCACTTTTCACCCTGGAAAACAGGTCAAAAATCAAGGGTAACGGATATTGATATTTCACAGTGATATTGTTCAAGAGACGATAATCAATACACGGCCTTAAAGAACCATCCTTTTTGGTCACAAAGAAAAAACCGGCACCCAAGGGTGAAGAGGATGGCCTGATATGACCCTTCTCCAATGACTCCTTGATATAAGACCGCATAGCGTCATGTTCAGGTACAGACAAGTTAAAAAGGCGACCTTTAGGGAATTTACTACCAGGCACTAATTCAATAGCGCAGTCATAGCTCCTATGGGGGGGGCAAGGATGCAGATTTACTTTCGCTAAACACATCAGAAAAATCAGTCAAAAAGTCAGGAACATCCTGAGCCTGGGGAGAGGCAGAAAAAACAGGAGTGTTGGCATTAACACATTGGCAGCCCCAACTGGTTACAGACACAGATTTCCAATCCAAAACAGGATTATGAGACTGTAACCTAGGGAAACCTAGTACAATAATGTCATGCAGATTATACGGTACCAAAAATTTGCAACTCTCCTGATGATCAGGTTCAACCCTCATTATTACCTGAGTAGAGAACTGGGGTTTATTTTCAGCCAAAGGGGTACAATCAATCCCCAGTAGGGGAATAGACTTCCGTAGGGGTATCAAGGGAAACCCACAATGTTTAGGAAAATCAAAATCCATCAGGTTAATAGCTGCTCCCGAATCAACAAAAGCCTGAGCAGAAAATGTGGACAGGGAGCAAATCAGGGTAATAGTCAACAGAAATTTAGTCTGAACACTACCCAAGACAACTGAGCATGCAAAACGTCTTCCCCGCTTAGGGCAGACTGAAATAGCATGAGAGGCATCACCACAGTAGAAACATAACCCATTGCGTTTTCGAAACTCATGACGTGTGCCCCAGAAGCCACTCTATCACACTGCATGGGTTCAGAAGCTGGTTCACAAGGCAACACTATTCCACGCATACCTCTACGCTCACGCAAACGTCTGTCAATTTGAATCGCTAATGACATAGAATCATTGAGACCAGAGGGAGCAGGGAAACCCACCATAACATCTTTTACATTCTCTGACAGACCCTTCCGAAAAAGGGCTGCCAAAGCATCATCATTCCATTTGGTCAGGACTGCCCACTTTCGGAATTTCTGACAGTACAACTCAGTGTCCTCAAGCCCCTGATTTAATGCCAACAAGGTTTTTTCAGCTTGATCAGTGACATTAGGTTCATCGTACAATAACCCCAGAGCCAGAAAAAAAGCATCAACATTACTCAAAACAGGGTCCCCAGGTGTCAGGGAAAAAGCCCATGTTATGATCTGCTACAAGCACTAAGGAAAGGTGGGAATTCTGTCCCTACAATAGGACTGAGCTGGATCCCTACGATGTAACGGGGAACCTGATCCTGCGACCAGACCCGCTAAAGTCCTCAGCTAGTCTGAACGAAGACCTATAGTTGCGAGGGAGGAATCCCTACAAGATCTAGGGACTGGGTTAAAAGGTGGACACCTCCTAACAGAAAGTGTAGCAGGGAAAATAAAACAGAAAACAAATACTAAGAGATTCTCAGATCAAGCAAAACTGACAGAGTAAGGCACCTAAGCACCCGGCTAGCTTAAGAGTAGATAATACAATGAAGTCCAGCAAAGCCAGAAGGGCGGAGCCAGACTAAATAGGGTAAAAAGGTCATGTGACCAGCAAACTGAAACAAAACCTACCAAGAGGGTTCTAACAGTACCCTCCCTTCTAAGAGGATCCTCCGGATCCCCTAGGACTTAGGCTTATCTGGAAACCTCTTGTGAAACGCTCTGACAAGTCTAGACGCAGAAACATCATCCGCCCTCACCCATGAGTTATCCTCGGGTCCATAACCCTTCCAAGCGACGAGGTACTGCAAACCCCCTCTATACCGTCTAGAATTTAGGATGCGGGAAATCTCATATTGCCCATCCTCCACCACCAGGGAAACAGTGGCCAACACGTCTCCCTCTGAGACCTCAGCTTTTTTCAAGAGAGAAACATGAAACACCGGATTAATCTTCCAGGAGGTAGGAATCTCCAACTTAACAGCAGATTGGTTAATAACCTGAAGCACCTTAAAGGGCCCTACAAACTTGGGACCCAATTTCTTAGACGGAATCCTCAAGCGCAGATTCTTAGAGGACAACCAGACCATGTCACCAATAGCAAACAAAACCTCTTGTCGTTTTCTATCAAAATACACTTTGGATCTTTTGTTAGCCTCCTGAAGATTACCACGCACATCAGTCCAAACTCTCTCCAAAACACCAGAAAAATTCTCCTCTTCAGGTACAGCCGATCCCAACTTGGAAAATGACCCAAATGACGGATGTCTCCCAGTACAACAAAAAAAAGGCGAACAACCAGCAGAAGCAGATGTATGGTTGTTAAGAGCAAACTCAGCAAGTGGCAGAAACTCAGACCACCCCTCTTGATTATCAGTCACAAAACAACGCAAGAACTGCTCAACATCCTGGTTTTTCCTTTCTGTCTGGCCATTAGACTCAGAATGATATCCGGATGAAAACGACAAATGAACTCCCAACCTGTCACAAAAAGCGCGCCAAAAACGAGCCACAAACTGAGGTCCCCTATCAGAAACAATGTCAGTAGGAACACCATGCAGTCTGACTATTTCTTTGACAAAGGCCTTAGCGAGAGTCTTAGCGCAGGGCAGTTTGATGAAAGGAACCAAGTGACACATCTTGCTAAAACGGTCCACGACCACCCAGATGACAGTGAAACCCTCAGAGGGGGGAAGGTCAGTAATAAAGTCCATAGCCAAATGTGTCCAAGGTGCACTAGGGACCTCCAGAGGGCAAAGCAACCCCGCAGCAGGAGTATGAGAAGACTTAGATCTAGCACACACAGTGCATTGACGCACCCACTTAATGACTTCCTTCTGCCATCCTGGCCACCAAAAACTGCGACCCACAAGTCTCTTGGTCTCAGAGATTCCAGGATGACCTGCCAACCGAGAGTCATGACATTCAACAAACAAATCTCTCCTCAGGGTACCAGGCACAAACAACCTCCCATGCGGCGTGTTAGATGGGGCATTCTCCTGTGCTTTAAGAATCTCATCTTCCAACACGGAGTCCAAAACAGCAATAACAACCCCCTCTTGCAAGATGTTTTCCTCCTCCTCCTCAGTACCCACCATAGGAGAAAAGCTGCGAGACAAAGCATCAGCTTTAACATTTTTAGTACCTGGGATGTAAGTAACGGTAAAATTAAACCGTGAGAAAAACAGTGCCCACCTAGCCTGACGGGCATTCAAGCGTTTGGCAGCATCAAGGTAGATCAGATTTTTATGATCGGTGAAGACTTGAATGGGAAACTCCGCTCCCTCCAAAAAATGACGCCAGTGTTCAAATGCGAGTTTAATTGCCAACAATTCCCGATTACGAATATCATAATTTAGTTCAGACTCAGAAAATTTTTTTGAAAAAAAAGCACAGGGATGTACTCCATCCGTCTTTTCCTGAGACAACACCGCGCCGACCCCCACAGAAGAAGCATCAACCTCAACCAAAAATGGTTTAGTCACATCAGGCTGCGTAAGGATGGGAGCAGAGCTGAACCTCTCCTTTAACAACACAAAAGCCTCAATGGCCTCAGTAGTCCACTGAACCTCATCAGCACCTTTCCTGGTGAGATCGGTCAGAGGTTTGGCAATCACAGAAAATTTTTTTATGAATTTTCTATAATAATTGGCGAACCCCAAAAACCTCTGTATTGATTTCACACCAATAGGTCTAGGGGCCAATCCTGCACAGCTTGCACTTTCACCGGGTCCATCTCAAAACCTTCACTGGAGACAATGTAGCCCAAAAAACTAAGTCTCTGTACAGCGAACTCACATTTTTCTAGTTTGGCAAAAAGTGAATTATCACTCAGTAACTGTAATACTTCACGCACACTCCTCCAATGAGACTCCAAATCCGGTGAATAAATCAAAATGTCATCCAAATACACAATCACACTTCTGCCGATCAAAGGTCTAAGGATGTCATTAATAAGATTCTGAAAAAATGCCGGAGCACTGGAAAGTCCAAAGGGCATGACCAGATTCTCAAAATGACCCAGTGGAGTGTTAAACGCAGTCTTCCATTCATCCCCCTCCTTCATGCGCAACAAATTGTATGCCCCTCGAAAATCAATTTTCGAGAACCACTTGGCCCCCACTAACTGATTAAACAAATCAGGAATCAATGGCAGTGTGTAAGGATTGCGTACAATAATCTTATTAATCTCACGAAAGTCTAGACAAGGCCGTAAACCGCCGTCCTTTTTTTTAACAAAAAAAAATCCAACCGCCACAGGAGATTTGGAAGGCCTAATGTGACCGTCGGCCAAGCTTGTCTGTATGTATTCCTCCAAAGCCTTTCTCTCGGGAATAGTCAAATTAAATAAACGACTTTTAGGAAGAGTCGCTCCAGGGACAAATTCAATTGCACAATCATAATCTCTATGAGGAGGCAATACCTGCGATTCCTTATCAGAAAAAACTTTCCAAAAATCCTGAATAGGTACAGGTAACTCCCCCTTAACTACAGCAGCAATACGCCCGTTACAACACTTGTCATAACAATTGGGACTCCAGGACTTAATTTCATTGGTAGACCAATCCAGTACCGGATTGTGCAATTTTAACCAGGGTAACCCCAAAATCACCGGTGAGGGCAAATTATTCAAAACTACCAAATCCAAATTCTCTTGATGAACACCATTAATAGTAAGAGGAAATTCACAGATATGGTGAGTAACATTTTTCAAGTGAGAACCATCCACAGACACCACATTAATAGGGGAAGACAGAAGTTTGGGTTTTAATTTTAGTTTTTCCAAAAATTTCCCATCAATCACATTGAGAGTTGAACCACAATCCACAATACCCGAAACTCCATTAATTCCTCCTCAACAGCAGTGGTAGCAGAAAGAAAGACACCTTTATTGTTTAAACAAGCTATGCGGGCGAAACTGACCTCATTTTTTTTTTCTCTTTATTCATTCGAAGCGCACAGTTCTTAATAAAATGCTCAGATTTGCCACAATAGAAACACAAGCCCTTAGCAAATCTGCGTTCTTTTTCCCGAGAGTGAAGTGTCATTGCTCCAATTTCCATCGGCTCTGCAATGTCAGTACATTCCTTCTCCAAACTTGGAGCTGACAAGGCAGATTTACTCTCATTAACCCTTGCACGCAGTCTCCTATCCACCCATATGGCTAATTGCATAGCCTCTTGCAAGTTACCAGGTATGGGATAAGCAATCAGCAAATCTTTAACCCTTTCACTTAACCCTGCAAGAAATAAACTTTTCAAAGCTGAATCGTGCCAGCCCACCTGAGTGGACCACCTTCGGAAGTGAGTACAATATTTTTCCATATTACCTGATCCCTGTCTCAAACGTCTCAATTCTGTCTCAGCTGATGAAACACGATCCGGATCGTCATACAACAACCCCAAAGCAGAAAAAAAACTATCCACAGATCTAAAGCATGGATCACTAGGCTGCAGAGAAAAGGCCCAGTCCTGAGGTTCTTTGCGCAAAAGTGACATTATGAACCCTATGCGCTGTGATTCATCACCAGAGGATCTGGGTCTCAAATGGAAATACAACAAGCAAGCATTTTTAAAAGAAAAAAAATCTTGTTGTTCACCAAAAAATAAATCAGGCAAACGTACCTTAGGCTCCACGAAATGTGCTCCAGAACAACTACTCACGTGTTGCTTTATCTCAGCCACCTTCAGAGAAAGTCCCTGCAGGCGTTGAACCAAATCCTGAACCGAGACCATGATGGAAACAGAAAACTCTTTCCTTAGAGGTTTTTTTTTTTTCTTCTTGGCTGGACTTACTGTTATGATCTGCTACAAGCACTAAGGAAAGGTGGGAATTCTGTCCCTACAATAGGACTGAGCTGGATCCCTACGATGTAACGGGGAACCTGATCCTGCGACCAGACCCGCTAAAGTCCTCAGCTAGTCTGAACGAAGACCTATAGTTGCGAGGGAGGAATCCCTACAAGATCTAGGGACTGGGTGAAAAGGTGGACACCTCCTAACAGAAAGTGTAGCAGGGAAAATAAAACAGAAAACAAATACTAAGAGATCCTCAGATCAAGCAAAACTGACAGAGTAAGGCACCTAAGCACCCGGCTAGCTTAAGAGTAGATAATACAATGAAGTCCAGCAAAGCCAGAAGGGCGGAGCCAGACTAAATAGGGTAAAAAGGTCATGTGACCAGCAAACTGAAACAAAACCTACCAAGAGGGTTCTAACAGCCCAATCCTGAGGATCGCCGCGCAGGAGAGAGATGACAATTTGAACCTGCTGTGCTGCGTTCCCTGAGAACTTAGGTTTTAAGGCAAAAAACAACCTAGTTATTTTTGAAATTCAGAAATTTAGCTCGATCCCCCAAAAACAAATCCGGCATGGGGATCCTAGGCTCCACAACCGGCAACCCTGCAAGATAGGTAGCAATACTCCGAACTTCAGTGGCAAGCTGATCCACACGGCCAGACAACTGTGCAAACTCCATTGAGAGAGAAAAAAAATTCCTCCTCAGCACCCAGAGAAAAAGAGGGAAAAAATGCAACAGAGAAAAAAAAAAATTCTGACAACTCTCCTTTCTTTTTTTTCCTTTTTACTATTTTTCCCTTCTGTGAGTACCATATAATTTTCAGTTTGACCGGTGATACTGTTATGATTTGGTAGCTGAGGAGAGCAGGCAAAAACGGCTATACACCAGAGAGGTTGGAATCTACTGGATTGCAGTACCCTGACTAACCACCACAACTAAAGGCAGCCGTGGAGCGTACCTACGTTGGTCCTAGACGCCTCGTCACAGCCTGAGAGATAGAAAGAGGAAAGCTATCTGCCCCGGAGCAGATCCCCAAAGAACATAGGAAGCCCCCAAACATGTAATGGCGGTTAGACAAGAGGAAATACAGACACAGACAGAAAATAGTATGAGCAAACGTTGGGGCCCAATCTGCCTAGAGAGAAAAGGATAGGAAGGATACTTACTGCAATCCAAAAAAGCCCTAAAAAAGCCAACGCTACTAATTGCAAAAACACCTGAGATCACACGACCTCTACCACCGAAATTAGTTCTCTGGTGTAACAAAACAAAGCCGCAGCCACTGAAAAAACTGGAAAAGGCAAATGAACAAATAACAGTGGCTCCAGAGGAACTGAGAGGAGCCCAAGCCCCTGGGGGGGGGGGAAACCTGGCTAACCTCACAGAAATGCAGAGAAATATGCAAATGGTAAGCACAAAAACAAAAAACAGAAAATATCTTATCTGAGAGCAGGAGAAGAGGCAAGACACAGCAAGCTTCCAAGTGAACCAGGAAACAACGTTGAGACAAGAACAATTGATCACCGGCAACCATGATGGGAGGGAACCTCCCTTATATCCAGCCAGTCTGTAATTCCTGATTGCCAATCCTCATTGAATGGTTCAGCACTGTCTGCAACCACCAGAGGGAGCTTCTGCTCAGAATTCATTTCTAACACATTCACAACAGATGCGCCTATCAGTTATTACTCCCACGGTGGCACCTCCACGTGTCCAACTTGGATACCCAATACTCGTACAGCACAGAGGAATCACGGAGGAAGCTGGTATGGTTGGCTAGGTTCTCCTTCACCATCTTCAAAAACTTTACCCTCCGTCTCAGACTACCCCAGGCATCAGGGCATGGCTGCTGCAAGGGTCTACTTAAAGTGTCCTAAACCTTTGATAGTGTTCCCATGCCTCTTTTGGACCTGGTGTGTGTCTCCCTAGTCTCTCTTGGTTGCCCAATGACCTCTGCTGCCAGTGTTGTCAGATGGAAAATTTGTACTAATTGTTCGACTAGGGCCTTCTGGTTTTGGGCCATTTTACTAGCCCTCTCTGCTGCATAAAGGAGAGATAGAAAGTTTTCTTTGTAGCATGGGTCAAGGAGGGTGAACAACCAGTGATCATTGTTTGCCAACAGGCATATAACTCCAGGGTCACAGGAAAAGTAGCGCGACTTAAAGTCAGACGTGTGCCAGATTCCCAACACACAAGACTTCCCTGTTCCTAACAGGGGGATGACTCTCCATCACCTCCTCCTCCCTCTCCTCCTCTTCAGCAAATCCATGCTCAACAGACAGGATGAAGCTGGTGTGGGTAGTATTTTCTGTAGCGCAGACATTTGGTCCACATGCAAAGCTTCCTCTTTAATTGTGAGTAGCGAGCGTTGAGTACACGCAGAAGTGGGATGATTATGCTGATTATAACGTAATCGCTACTTACAACCTTGGTTGATTCCTCAAAATTTTGGAGGACGTCACAAATGTAAGACATCCATGCCCATTTGTCGATTGTTATGCGCTGAGGCTGACCGGAATACAGACGGGCATGTTGTAGCTGGTATTAAACTACTACACTATGCTGCTCGCAAAGACTCACCAACATGTTTAATATGGAGTTCCATTGCGTGGTAACATCGCACACCAGTTGGTGATCTGGCACTTGCAAGCGCTACTGCAGCATTGCCATACCAGTGACAGCTGTAGCTGACTTGCACAATGGCTGTACAAGCACCATACCTTCGCAAGTAGCTCAGGCATATGTGGGTAGGTTTTCAGAAACAGATGAACCAAGTTGAGCATGTGGGTCAAGCATGGTAAATGTGCAAGGTTGCCAAGCTTCAGATATGCCACCTATTCTGTCCTCATGCACGTTAGCAGGGTGTGCGATGAGACATGTAGCTAAACCCCTGTCTTCTTTAAGAAAAAGAGGCTGTAAAATTGTAACCTTCTTTTATTGATTTCAGATGTGACAGGAAAGGGTAAAACTATAGAATGCAATAATAAGAGCATTTCAGAAAATATAACTGCACAGAGCATGAAACACAAATAGTTTACAATATACAGAATACACAAACTGATTATTACCTACTTAGTACAACAAACGTACTGATAAACACAGGATTATACATCTAGATAGTGCTTACCGACTATGCTTAGAGCAGGCTGTTTAAGAAACATGAAGAACACGAGTGATGTAGTTTCTCTTAAGGCACATGGAGAATAAAATGGCTGCTGTTCTCCTTCAGTGTGATAAACAAGACCATAATGCAACAGGAACAATCCCACAATGCTCTTGGAACTTCCCACAAGACATTACAAAATAAACTAGAATCTATGCATGAAACAGCCAGCAGGTGGCTCTGTTACCTTACAACATAAAATGTATGAAAGACCAATACACTCAAAAAACTGCAATGTCTATAACAATTGGAGACATAAAACAAATGACTAGACTTTCTAGACAGCAATTATATGGCTGGACAGAACACTCCCGCTTGACGTCAGCCGACGTCACTATTGTGTTTATTGGACGAGAACAGCAGGACGAGTTCCTCTACTGGCCTGAGGAACAATTTGGTCTCGCTTTGTTTCCCTCTTTTTACTTCCACTTTACGTACGATTCCATCCTTACTTGGGAATGTCTGAGTAATGAGACCTAATGACCATTCATTTCTCCGAGACTGACAGTCTTTCATTAGTATTACATCACCAGGCTGGAGGTTAGGCTTGCTGGTTTGCCACTCTCTCCTCTGCTGCAGGGTAGGCAGGTACTGTTTTCTCCACTTGTCCCAAAAAGCATTGGAGAGACTCTGCACTTGTCTCCATCGACTCCTGTGACGGTCCTTGTAAGACTGAGCTATGTGGGTCAGGCAGGCGATGGCACGAACAAGTGAATTCCAAGTAGAGAACCTACTGAATCGCTGAGATCCCAGGTGGTGCTTCAAAGTTTCAGTATGTAACGCAGACACTTGAGGGCGAATTTCAACGTCAGCATGTGGATCTACTAGTTCAAACAAGGACGTTTCTGTCTTGTTGGGCAATGACCTACACAAAAACTCAGGGCCTGTAAACCAAATTGTGTCTTTGAGGCGATTTGCAGCAACAAATCTGGTAGCCTGGTCCGCAGGGTTGAGATGTGTAGGCACATATTTCCATTGTTCAGGTGAGGTAGACCTGCGAATTCTGAGCACTCTGTTGCTAACATAGACATAGAAGCGTCTCACTTCGTTATGGATGTACCCAAGTACTATCCTGCTGTCAGTGTAGAACTCAAAGTCTTTAATTTCTAGATTCATTTCCATAGCAATGAGTTCTGCCAACTCGACTGCAAACACGGCGGCACAAAGTTCCAGGCGTGGTACGGTGTGTTCACGGAGAGGTGTTAGTTTTACTCTGCTCATGACAAACCCTACATGGCATTGTTGACTTGTGTCTATCGTCCTCAAATAGGCTACCGCAGCAATCGCTTTGATTGAAGCATGGAGAACACACAAAGGGTTTGTGTCTCTATCTTGGTACTCGGTACAGACACATACGAACGTGTTATATGAAGACTTGACAAGCCTGTGAGGGAATTTCTCCAGCTCATCCACTTGGTTTTCTCTTTTGTGGGAAGAGGAGTATCCCAGTTCGTCACCTCTGTGGTGAACTCTCTTAACATAGCCTTGCCCTCGATGACTACAGGAGCTACAAACCCTAGTGGGTCATACAAACTGCTTATGGTAGACAATACTCCTCTGCGAGTAAAGGGTTTATCTTCTCTGTTAACCTGGAAGGTGAAGGTATCAGCTTTTATGTCCCATAGTAGGCCGAGGCTCCGCTGCATCGGTAGGGAATCTATGCCTAGATCTAAATTCTTCAAGTCACTTGAATGATCCTCAGGAGGAAAGCTTCCATCACTTCCTTGCTGTTAGAAGCGATCTTGTGCAACCTCAGGTTAGATACAGCGAGCATGTCCTTGGCTCTTTTCAGAAGACTAATCGCGGTCTCATTTGTTGGCATTGATTTCAAACAGTCATCCACATAGAAATCTTTCTCTATAAACAGTCTGGCATCTGTTCCATACTCTTCTTCAACCTCTTGAGCCGCGCGTCTCAGCCCATAGATGGCTACTGCAGGAGAAGGACTATTACCAAAAATATGTACCTTCATACGATACTCCGTAATCTCTTTGGAAGGATCGTTATCCTTGAACCACAAGAATCTCAAGAAATTTCTATGTTCCTCTTTAACAAAGAAGCAGTGGAACATCTGTTGGATGTCTGCTGTGAATGCAATGGAGTCTCTACGAAAACGGATAAGCACTCCTAAAAGTTTGTTGTTCAGATCTGGGCCTGATAACAAGACATCATTCAATGAAACACCTTCATACTTAGCACTCGAATCAAATACTACTCTGATTTGACCTGGCTTTTTCGGGTGATACACTCCAAACAGAGGCAGGTACCAACGTTCTTCAGCGTCTTGAAGTGTAGGTGCTAGCTCTGCATGACCGTTTTTAAATATTTTCTCCATGAAGGTAAAGAAATGACCTTTCATCTCTGGTTTATTATGGAAGCTGTGCCTGAGGGAGACAAATCGTTTGTAAACTTGTTCTCTGTTGTTAGGCAAGCGTTGTCTTTGAGGCTTGAAGGGTAGAGGTGCAATCCAGTTCTTCGTTTTGTCCTGCACCATTCCTTGCTCCATCATCTCTAGGAACAGTTTATCTTCAAATGACATTGCTATACGATTATCTTCTTTGGTTTTGTGGAAGACTGTACACCCAAGTTGATCTTGGTCCCAATTCTGAATGCAATCATCATTGGCACTACTCGCTAAGATACTTGGTGCTGAAGTACTGTTAGCAGCTCCTTTATGAAGTAGTGATTTTCACATGGTTGAAGGAGAGATGGACGTCCATTCTCGAGAGTCCTGGTAAACATGTTGTTAACTACTGTCGGTTTGTGTGTACCTCCTAAACAGACCTCTCCTACAATGACCCACCCAAGGTCGAGTCTCTGAGCATATGGAGCATTGTGTGAGCCATTGATCTGTTGTCTAACCTTGTGAACTTGTAGAATATCTCTCCCTAAGAGCAAGATTATTTGAGCCTCTGGGTCAAGGTTAGGAATCAGGTGTTCTATACGCTTCAGATGAGGATGGTACGATGCCACTTCAGGCGTAGGTATCTCTGACCTGTTGTCAGGAATCTGGTTACATTCCAATATGGTTGGTAAGGGCAGACACATTTGGCCATCTATAGACTCGACTACGTATCCTGTTGCTCTCCTACCAGCTGTCTCTATTATACCGGCACAGGTTTTTAAAGAGTAAGGGGCGCTGGGTCCTCTGACGTTAAAGCTATCAAAGAAGGCAGACTTGGCTAGTGACCTATTACTCTGATCATCTAAAATCACGTATACTTTGATGGCTTTGTCCTTTTTGTCTGCCGGGTGGACTCTCACTAGGGAAATTTTAGAGCAAGACTTGCCTCCCATGAGATTTCCACAAACTTCTGTACACTTAGAAGTAATGGCTGGAGTGTCAGTATTTGAGTCATTTAGCTCCCCGCTATGCTCTTGGGGCAAAGTATCTGATGGTGATCCAGGGTGTAGAACTGAGTTATGTTCGGTGCTGTCACATTCGGTACATCTTGCACTAACCTCACAGTCCCTGGCAAAGTGGGATGTTGAAGAGCAGCATTTGTAGCAGATGCGATTCTCCTTAAGGAAGGCCTTCCTTTCCTCCAATGACTTTTCTCTGAAAGCTCTGCACTTAAGTAAGGAATGTGGCTTCTTGTGTAAGGGACACAGCCTGCTTGGATCCTTGGATTTGTCTTCTCCTTGACCGGAGCTGAACTCTTTGTGAACTGGACCTGTGGGAGAAATGTTAGTTTTGTGGACCTCTACAGTTGTTCTACGAGGTTTGCTAACAGAGTTATTGGCACATGACGACATGAAATCAAAGCTAGGGTCATTTCTAATTTTTGCTTGTTCTGAGACAAAATCTACAAACACATCGAATGGAGGAAACGGTACATTGTAAGTCTGTTTATACCTAGATCCATATGTAACCCATTTGTCTTGCAGGTTATATGAGAGTTTCTGAACTATGGGGTTCACACCTCTAGCAGTGTCGAGATATGTCAACCCCACAAGATCTCCTTCTGCTTTTGCTACACACAACTCCATTAACAAGTCAGTTAATTCTCTGAGCTTTGAATAATCCTTGTTTGCTATTCTAGGAAAATCCTCTATTCTTTTAAACAAGGCATTTTCTATAACCTCTACTGAGCCATAGCATTCATCAAGTCTATTCCAAATTCTTTTGAGGCCGACATCTGGATAATTTATATTAATGTCTCTGATTCTCTTTGCATGTTCGGCGGACTCACTTCCTAGCCATTTTACCAAGAGATCCACTTCTTCACTACATGATAGACTTATGTCTCTTATGGTATTTTTGAAGGAGGCTCGCCAAGCCCTGTAGTTTTCAGCGCGATCGCTGAACTTTACAAGTCCCTTAGTGATCAACTCACGTCGAGCAAGGAACTTGGCAAAGTCCATTGTGGCTTGATTGGCACTGATGCCAGCTGATGGAGTGTTGTCAGAGTACATGTGTGCTGTGCGATCATACCTGTTAGGTGTCTCTGGTTTCGTCCAACTGCTGTAGTACCTTTCTGAAGCGAAGAGATTCTCTTTAAACCGGGACAGGTTTTGGACCTTCTGCTCTGGAGAAAGATTATTGTAGTCAGTATCATCCCAATGTGTATCTCCTTGCTTTCGGTAGGAACACTGATAGTTGGCTTTCTGGGGGTCCGAATTATCTGTTGGCTTGGCTTGTTGACAAAATGCTCTGTCTTCGCCTGTGGGTCTGGATCGTCATTTGGTTTGGAATGTCGATGGACGTACTCTGCAGTACGCTGCAATGGATCGTGAGTAACTCGTTGTAGACCTAGCACACTGCTGTGTCTGCTGTGTTCACCGTCGGAATATACGGCAGTTTCTAGGGCTTCTGCTTCTGCTATGGCAGCTGCTGTTTCTTTTTCAATAGCAAGTTTCTGTAATGTTGCTTCAAGGCATGCTTGTTGGCGTGCCTTTTCTGCATCCAGGCATGCTTGTTGTAGTTTCAATTCTATCTCCTGCTCAGCAAAGGTGCTTCTTGCTTTTGCCGCTTCAGCCTTTGCGCGGGCAATAGCGGCGGTATTGCTGACGGATGATGTCTTGGAGGAACCAACTCGTGATATCGTCTTGAAAGAGGATGCTCGTCTTTGAGACATGATTCGACAGTTGGGCGACCACTGTGATATCCCTTTGTCGGCTCTGCGTGGATAATGGCGGGCTCTGTATGGTCCGATTATTCGGTCCGACCGTTAAGAGGTTGCTGCAATATCCGCATGCAATAACCGTATGCTTGGATAATGGGGGCTCTCTATGTCTGATCTTCTGAGCTTGTTCTCAGCAGTCATTTTACTATTCTGTCCTCATGCACGTTAGCAGGGTGTGCGATGAGACATGTAGCTAAACCCCCTGTCTTCTTTAAGAAAAAGAGGCTGTAAAATTGTAACCTTCTTTTATTGATTGCAGATGTGACAGGAAAGGGTAAAACTGTAGAATGCAATAATAAGAGCATTTCAGAAAATATAACTGCACAGAGCATGAAACACAAATAGTTTACAATATACAGAATACACAAACTGATTATTACCTACTTAGTACAACAAACGTACTGATAAACACAGGATTATAAACACAGATAGTGCTTACCGACTATGCTTAGAGCAGGCTGTTTAAGAAACATGAAGAACACGAGTGATGTAGTTTCTCTTAAGGCACATGGAGAATAAATGGCTGCTGTTCTCCTTCAGTGTGATAAACAAGACCATAATGCAACAGGAACAATCCCACAATGCTCTTGGAACTTCCCACAAGACATTACAAAATAAACTAGAATCTATGCATGAAACAGCCAGCAGGTGGCGCTGTTACCTTACAACATAAAATGTATGAAAGACCAATACACTCAAAAAACTGCAATGTCTATAACAATTGGAGACATAAAACAAATGACTAGTGTTGAGCATTCCGATACCGCAAGTATCGGGTATCGGCCGATATTCGCTGTATCGGAATTCCGATACTTAGTTCCGATATTTTCCATATATCGTATACCGGAATCGGAAGTTCCCATAATTCTTTGAGAGGCAATGTGATTTTAGTCAGCCAATGAGGAATCCTAAGAAGTGTGGGCACATCCTGTACTGCTGCGGTCATGTTAACTAATGGCATGGCTGTGATTGGATGCTGAAATTATGTCAGAATGCACTATAAAAGGCGCCGCCGCCATTTTAGCGTCACTGTGCTGTGAACTCAGTTAGGGAAAGAACGCTGCTCTGCTGACTCTGAGGGACAGTTAGAGATTACGATTTAGTGTACTGTGCTTTAGGCAGGCTAGTTTACCACCAGCTGTGTAAAGCTTCCTTTTGCCTGCAGTGTTGTTTTAACAGCTCTGCAAGGTGTGTGTGAGTGCAGGTGACGCTGCAGTTTGCTCTGTATGCAATGCTGTCTGTAGGCATCTGCACGTGTCACTGACAGACTCTTTTTTTTTTCTTCAGTGTAATTCTTGCTGCTCCATGCAATTGAAATAATAGTGTGACGTGCTTCCATCCGTATACAATACCTTGGTTGCAAACACTATAGAAGTCCACAAAGGAGCCTTTCACAGCAAGTGAACAGTTGTGTTTCAGTGTTCACTGCAGTCTGTGATTTTTTTTTTTTTTGAGTGCAGATCACGCTCCAGTTACTTCAACTAATGCTGCGTGTACTCTGCTGAGCGTCTGTCACTGGCTCATCCTTGTAATTTTTCAAAAATTGCTGCTGCTTTCTTCTATTTAAAATTTACAAAAATCTATTAGTGTGATGCTCTTCCATCAAAATACAATACATTGCTTGCAAACATAATAGAAGTCCACAAAAAGGCCTTTCACAGCAAGTGAACAGTTGTGTTTCAGTGTTCACTCTAGTCTGAGGTTTAATTTTTTTGTAGGAGTGTAGATCCCGCTCCACTTACTTCAACCACCGCAGCGTGTACTCTGCTGAGTGTCTGTCACTGGCTCATCCTTGTAATTTTTCAAAAATTGCTGCTGCTTTCTTCTATTTAAAATTTACAAAAATCTATTAGTGTGACGCTCTTCCATCAAAATACAATACATTGCTTGCAAACATAATAGAAGTCCACAAAAAGGCCTTTCACAGCAAGTGAACAGTTGTGTTTCAGTGTTCACTCTAGTCTGAGGTTTAATTTTTTGTAGGAGTGTAGATCCCGCTCCACTTACTTCAACCACCGCAGCGTGTACTCTGCTGAGTGTCTGTCACTGGCTCATCCTTGTAATTTTTCAAAAATTGCTGCTGCTTTCTTCTATTTTAAATTTACAAAAATCTATTAGTGTGACGCTCTTCCATCAAAATACAATACATTGCTTGCAAACATAATAGAAGTCCACGAAAAGGCCTTTCACAGCAAGTGAACAGTTGTGTTTCAGTGTTCACTCCAGTCTGAGCTTTAATTTTTTTGTAGGAGTGTAGATCCCGCTCCACTTACTTCAACCACCGCAGCGTGTACTCTGCTGAGTGTCTGTCACTGGCTCATCCTTGTAATTTTTCAAAAATTGCTGCTGCTTTATTCTATTTTAAATTTACAAAAATCTATTAGTGTGACGCTCTTCCAGAGGACAGCGTTTGTTGGCCAGTTGTGAGTCTGCAGCACATGGTTGATTTCATGCTGCACTGCCTGAGAAACGACTGCCGCATCGGCCACATTCTCACCACGTCAGATTATTGGGTGCACACCCTCCTAGACCCTCGTTACCGGGACAACTTACAAAGCCTCATCACACCGTTGAACCAGGACCGTAAAATGCTGGATGACCAAGACACACTGTTGAAATCCATAATGTTCTCCATTCCAGCCGAGAGCGCTGCTACTGCTTTACAAAGCAGCTCTGTGCGTCGAGGCATTGTAGACACCTCTGCAACAAGAGGAGTACAAGCAGCGCCTCTGCACAGGGCAAAAGCTGTATGTTACAAATGTGGCGAAGTTTTGTGACAGCGCCACCAAGGTGTACACCATAGTGATTTGAAATCTAGTTAATTTTGGTGATTAGTTCACCATGAACTAGTTCACTGAAAAGATTAGTTCATTTAGTTCATTTAGTTCAGTTTTTCTCCACCCTATCCTGTGAGGAGCTGATAGGAAATGCATCATGTGACCTCTGAACTAAATGAACTAGATGAACTGCTGAACAAAATGTTCTATTGAGAATGACTCAGGACAGCCTAGTTCAATCTGATGCCTCTGACTGAGCCCAGCAGTGCCACATAATGATTGTGTATGAGGGGGCTGAGAAGCAGTTCAGCATCCACCATTTTAAGAACAGAACAGGGGTCAGTGTTAAAGATTTTAGCAAGACTGATCTTCTAGGCTAGAGGCATGAACTACACACAGAAACACTCTCTCATACACACATATGAGCTGTGTCTGTGTACTGTGTGTGCAATTTCATTTTTTATTAATAATATTATTATTACTGTTATATTTGTATTTGATGTGTGGTATGCCTTGGAGGTGCTGGCTTGCCCTGCTGCCAGTGTATTAACTGAGCGCGTCTTTAGTGCTGCAGGTGGTGTACTAACAGACCGTCGCATGCGACTATCCTCAGACAATGTAGACCGGCTTATTTTTCTGAAAATGAACAAGGCATGGATCTCACCTGAATTTGCCTGTCCGTTTTCAGATTAAATAACTGTTTGCCAAAGTTTTCCAAGTCTCCTGTTATGTTCATCTTTCTAGCACCTGAACTCTACTCCCTGGGCTACAACACTGCCAGTCACAGGGGAATGATCATTTACAAAACAAAATGTTATCCCCAACAAATAGTAGCGCAACGACTCCAGTGCCCACTTTATCGCCAGGCACTTTCTCTCTACAATGCTGTCTCTGTTTTTTGATGGAGTAAGTTTTCGACTCAGGAAACTAATGGGATGCTCCTCCCCGTTAAGCTCCAGTCCTGAGACAACACGGCACCCAGACCTACCTCTGACGCATCAGTCTAGACAATGAATTCTCTTTTGAACTCGGGTGTGCTCAAAACTGGTGACCCACACAGTGCCCCTTTTATTGCCCCTGTTGATGACCCCTTGCTGATTTATTAACCGGCTCCACCAGATCCATGGGTATTCTCTCAAACTGGACCTCTAAAATTTTTAATGGCACCAAGGGACTCACTAAATGAGGCTGAGGACTGTGTACCTGGCGCATGCGACAAGAGTTACAATACCGTTTAACTTCTTGATAGACCCCCAGCCAGTAAAACCGTTGTATAATTCTGTGTAGGGTTTTCTTTTGGCATAAATGTCACCCTAGTACATGCGCATGCGCTAAGTCCATTACCAACCTCCGATATGACTGCGGTAGCAGCAATTGCTAAAAAATTTCAACATGTATTTTATAAACCTGATACAGCAAATCTTGGTTCAGCTCTAATTGTTTAAATACTGTAGCTGCCCCGGGGTGTTGGGGTTCCCCATTGACAACCAGTAAATTTTCACGGGCTAGACTCAACGTAGGGGCCGCGGAGTTACGCCTTAACAAATTTGTCACCTGTCACATTTAAGTATTACAATTCAGGTCCCGGTGTCAAATCTTCCATCTCCCCAACTAACACTTCGATAGGAGAGGGGTTTTCCTACTCCACCGAAGGCAAAGGTAATACTGCCCACTGCACACATGTGTTATGCATAGTGAGACTGATAGTAGCCAACAAAGTAGCTAACAAAGGCCACTTGTGATCGCCCTATCAGCGTAGGAACAATGCTACTCAAAAGATCTGCCATGATCCTGGACAAAATCTTGATATAATGGTCAATGAGTGAGAATGTACGATAGGATCCAGGCAGATGTGAAGGTTTGTTTGGTTTTAGTAGCAACTTCATGTGTGACATGTTTGAATGGCTGGGCAACCCTCCTGTCTCCAATATATGATTGAAGGTGCGTACCAATGTGGACGGGATATCCTCACTCAATAATTTAAATAATTTGGCTGTAAACCCGTCAGGTCCTGGAGCTTTCCCGTATTTAAAGTAACTTATCGCCGCTGTCACTTCCGTCACCTCAATTTGTTTTTTTAAAAGGAGAAGCTGATAGTTTGTGATGGATGGTAACCGTATTCCATCTACAAAGGTGTTACCCTCCGCACTATCCGTATGTTCCACCTTATATAAGTCTGAGTAGTATTCTTGTAGAATGGTGTTTATGGTTCGAGGGTCTGTGTTCATGATCCCATGTTTATTCGTTAACGCTGTAATATGTTGATGACGAATGTGATTTCCTTTCGCTAGTCATGCTAATAGTCTCCCTCATTTGCTACCATAACGATATACATCGGCTCTATAATTGTTATTACTGCTTCTCTCTCGTCGATATACCCATACGTGTAAGTCAGCCTTAGCCTGCTTACATCTATTTTTAACCTGTGTTGATGAACTTGTCTTGTTTGCCGTGTACCTATTGCGTAATATCCTGCTAGCCTGCGAGTAGTTTGTCGCGATCTTCTTTTTTAGCGTTGTCTGATAACCTATTAGTTTCCCGCGCATTACTCCCTTCCCTGCTGCCCATAAAAGTTCCGGCCTATCCCTAGTATCTCCATTATCCCTTACATATTAAAAACACCATTGCTTCACGTGATGTCGAAACTTCTCATCCATTAACAAATAGGTCGGGAAGCGCCAAGTTTGGTTTGGCCCCATCTGCACCATATCTGGCAGGGTCACTGATACGGGCGCATGGTCATGTATAGCTACGTTGTGCACATCTGCCTCTTCCACTCCCCTTAATAGCTCCTGTGCTCTAGCAATATATAATCTATTCTGGACCAAGAGTCATGTGGCGCCGAATAGAATGAATATTCACTGCCATCTGGGTTCAGGTGTGTCCAAATGTCTACAAAGTTACTCGTGTCTAGCAAGGGTTATTATAAACGTGTGTCATGTGATCGCACATTCATTCGCATCGACCTACAGTTCTTCACTGGTTCGATTCACCATATTTAAGTCACCACCGTGGGTGGTTTTAATGCTCTCCTATCGGTCTGATATTCTTGGATACCTGGGATAAATTCAGGAACGTCTCCAAACTCCCTACTCACATGTCAGCGCAGGAACCGTAACAGGGAACGTGCTTGTTTTGTTGCGCATAGGTGGAGTTTTATACCAGTAAATGATTACTGCTGTCTTATTTTTTGCGTCCCAAGGGCAGAATAAGTCTGCGTAACGTTACATTTTACAGACACTCATATAATAGACACACGCTACCCTAACCGTGACACAAGGAAGGTATTGTTGCCGGATAAAGCCGCCATTTTAGCGTCACTGTGCTGTTAATTCAGTTTGGGACAGAACGCTGCTCTGCTGACTCTGAGGGACAGTTAGAGATTGCGATTTTGTGTACTGTGCTTTAGGCAGGCTACTTTACCAACCGCTGTGTACATCTTCCTTTTGCCTTGCAGTGTTTTTTTCACAGCTCTGCAAGGTGTGTGTGTGAGTGCAGGTGACGCGCTGCAGTTTGCTCGGCATACAACGCTGTATGTAGGCATCTGCACATGTCACTCTCACACTCTTTTTTTTTTTTTTTCTTTAGTGTAATTCTTGCTGCTCCATTCAATTGAAATTATAGTGTGACGTGCTTCCATCCGTATCCAATACATTGGTTGAAAACACTGTAGAAGGACACAAAAAGCCCTTTCACAGCTAAGAGTTGTGTTCACTGTAGTCTGAGATTTTAATTTATTCAATTTTGATCACGCTCAAGTTACTTCTTCAAGCAATGCTGCTTGTACTCTGCTGAGCGTGTCTTACTGCCTCATCCTTGTCATTTTTCTCGAATTGGTGTACATGTACATCAAAGTAGTCTTCATTTTGATCGAAATCCAAGCAGGTACCCGGACACTCTATGGCTGCTTTTATACGGTGGACTGGCTCCAACATTCAATAAGACTTAAGATGCAATCGGGCACCTTGTCAAGGCCCAATCCTCTTCTCCCTCTGATATAATAATAATAATAATCTTTATTTATATAGCGCCAACATATTCCGCAGCGCTTTACACTTTAACAGTTTCAAAACACAAGTCATAGGTAACAACGTTAACAATACAATAATTAAAGCAAAATCAGCCGACCCTGCTCGTGAGAGCTTACAATCTACAATGAGGTGGGGGAGATACAAAGTACAGGTGTGTATATATAATGGTGCATTTCCAATGATGGTCCAGCCATCTTGAGGGAGTGAGGCATGGATGGAGATAGTGAATGGGCTCCACATACACACTTAAACATAGAACGACTTTGGTTATTGAATGTGATAGGCCACTCTGAACAAATGTGTTTTGAGGGAGCGCCTGAAACCAGGCAAATTGTGGATAGTCCTAATTTCTTGTGGTAGAGCATTCCAGAGGATTTGCGCAGCGCGGGAGAAGTCTTGGAGTCGGGAGTGGGAGGTACGGATTACTGCAGAGGTTAGTCGAAAGTCATTTGCAGAGCGCAGCAGTCGGTTAGGCCGATAGATAGAAATGAGGGAGGAGATGTAGGGGGGTGCTGCACTGTGGAGAGCTTTGTGGGTGAGAACCAGTAATTTGAATTGGATCCTATAATGAATGGGCAGCCAGTGTAAGGACTGGCGAAGAGCGGACGCGTCCGAGTACCGATTAGCCAGATGGATGACCCTGGCTGCTGCATTAAGGATGGACTGGAGAGGGGATAGTCGAGTAATGGGGAGGCCAAGTAATAGAGCATTGCAGTAGTCCAGGCGGGAGTGGATCAATGCTACAGTGAGGGTTTTTGTTGTTTCCATGGTGAGAAAAGGGCGGATTCTAGAGATGTTCTTTAGGTGTAGACGGCAAATATCTAACAAACAGGTCATGCTGGAGAGACTTGCACCTACTGCCACTCCGGGTCTTCAGCTCCTTTGTGAGAAACTAATGTTTGGCCAGCCAGTATATCAAATAAAGTTCATGAGAAATGGGAACTGTGGTTGGCTTCACTTTTGGTACTGGGTGCTAATACCAAACCATGGTGTGCCATTCAATGGATATTCCTGGCTGGTTGGAGACAAGTTCATTCCCACAGAAAAGTACCAGAAAGCTAAGGAGATGGTGGCCTCTCTCAACATGAAGGAGTTTGCTCGTTGTCTAGGAGACCGACCACCCCTGCTGTGTACCTTGTCAACGTTGTGTTGAAGCTTGCAAGGATTAAGAGGTTACAGTGGTAAGTCTGGTTTTTACTAAAGATCCTGCTGTGTATTATAGTTTTTATGTTTTAAAAAAAATTTATCTTAGGAATGTTAAATAACTTTTTTTATTTCTTTTAAATACAATGTATCTTATGAATGTTAAATAATTTTTTTTTTTTTTATAAAATAAAATGTATCTTATGAATGTTAAATAACTTTTTTTTTTTTTTTTTCAGGTATTTGATCTACCGTAGCTAGTTGCTGATCGTTGACTCTACACCGCTCTCCCCAGAATGTTACCGGGTTATGGGGAGAAAATCACCGCTATTCCAGACTGATTTAATGTTAATGTGTTGGCTCTTACACAGCACACAGCACTTGATGTTAGTTTATCTTTTTCCTAAATTATTTGTTACATGCCCTTCTCACATTTTTTTTACACTTCCTTGTTCTGTAAGTAGGCTTAATGGTTAAATGTTTTATACTAGATGTAAATATGTAACATGTAAATTTTATATTAAGATTTTGCAAATTATTAGGTCCACACCATCAGGCTCTTTCGTCCCCTCTCCCTCAGAGTAGCGGTAATATATCGGACCCCAGGCTCGCCCACACAGTTCCTTGACCACTTCTCTGCCTGGCTGCCGCACTTTCATGTCCTCAGAAGTACCAACCCTTATCCTTGGAGACTTCAACATCCCCATTAACAGCCCTACTTCCACACTCAAAACACATTTGTTCAGAGCGGCCTATCACATTCACTAATCAAAGTCATTCTATGTGTAACTGTGTGTGTGTGTAGCCCATTCACTATCTCCATCCATCCCTCACTCCCTGAAAATGGCTGGACCATCATTGTAAATACACCATTGTATATAAACAACTGTACTTTGTAGCTCCCCCTCCTCATTGTAGATTGTAAGGTCTCACGAGCAGGGGCGGCTTATATTGCTTTAATTATTGTATTGTTAACGTTGTCACTTATGACTTGTGTTATGAAACTGTTAAACTGTACAGCGCTGCGGAATCTGTTGGCGCTATATAAATAAAGATTATTATTATAGAGGCCCACTCAGTAGTGGTGAAGTGAACGGCGCAAATTGCGAGTTGATTGTGACTGATGCAGCTGATACTCCATTACTGCTGGCTGCTGCTCACACAACCGCTCCAACATATGTAACGTGGAATTCCACCTGGTGGGTACGTCACATATGATGCGATGTTCAGGAAGGCAAAATCTGCGTTGCAGAGCTGCAATGCGCGATCTGGCCATGGTGGAACGTCGCAAGTTAGCGCACTGTAGGCGGACCTTGTGTAGCAGTGCATCAAGATCCGGATAGTCCCTCAAAAAACTCTGGACGACCAAGTTTAGCACATGTGCCAGACATGGTATGTGAGTGACGTTGCCTAGGCCCAGACCTGCCACCAGATTTCGGCCATTGTCACACACTACCAAGTCTGGCTGGAGATTCGCTGGCAAAATACACATGTCGCTCTCTTGCTTTATGGCATTCCAGAGCTCCAGCGCTGTGTGGCTTTGATTCCCCATGGAAATTAATTTCAGGACGGCCTGTTGACGTTTGGCCACGTCTGTGCTCATATCGGTCAACAGGCTCGCTGTCTGGGTGTTATGTTTGACACCAATCTCTCCTTCACCTCCCATATACA
Source organism: Oophaga sylvatica (assembly GCA_033576555.1). Classification (NCBI taxonomy): domain Eukaryota; kingdom Metazoa; phylum Chordata; class Amphibia; order Anura; family Dendrobatidae; genus Oophaga; species Oophaga sylvatica. The sequence continues at coordinate 589,702,306 of JARQOD010000001.1, read as the reverse complement.
ATCTGTTGCCCGCTATTGCCGCCTACACCTAAAGAACATCTCTCCCGAATCCAAGACTTCTCCCGCGCTGCGCCAATACTGTGGAATGCTGTACCCCAAGAAATTAGAACTATCCACAATTTGCATGTTTTCGGGCGCTCACTCAAAACACATTTCTTCATAGCGGCCTATCACATTCACTAATCAAAGTCATTCTATGTGTAAGTGTGTGTGTAGCCCATTCACTATCTCCATCCATCCCTCACTCCCTCAAAATGGCTGGGCCATCATTCTAAATACACCATTGTATATAAACACCTGTACTTTGTATCTCCCCCACATATTTGTAAATTGTAAGCTCTCACGAGCATGTGCGGATTATATTGCTTTCATTATTGTATTGGTAACGTTGTTACTTATGACTTGTGTTCGGAAACTGTTAAACTGTAAAGCGCTGCGTAATCTGTTGGCGCTATATAACTAAAGATTCTTATTAAGCGTTCACGGGTCCATGTGGAGGTAGACCGTGACGGCTCCTGCAACGATGTTTCTGAGGAACTGGAGAAGGAGGAGTCAATGTGTACAGACTCGATTCCCGCAATCCTTGTAGTTGCCTGAACACGTACAGCGCCACTCGCAAGATCTGTACCCGGCTCCACAACATTGACCCAATGGGCAGTAAGGGAAAGGTATCGTCCCTGGCCATGGGTACTGGTCCACGCAGCGGTGGTCAGGTGGACATTGCTACTGACGGAGTTTAGTAGCGCATGTTTAATTTTAACCTCAACAACATGCTTTTGCAGACCAGGGACGGCTTGCCTGCTGAAATAAAATCAGCTTGGCACATTGTATTTTGGGACTGCCAATGCCATTAAGTTCCGTAAACTGTCAGTCTCCACCAGCCTGAATGACAGCATTTCAAGGGACAGGAGTTTTGCAATGCCAGCATTCAGAGCCTGTGCTCGTGGATGGTTTGCCAAGATTGGGCCTACACCCGATACGCCACAACCTGACACCCACAGATAAACAAGCCATAAAATCTCTGAAAGATAACCCCAACATTATTATTAAACCAGCAGATAAGGGGGGTGCTATCGTTATTATGAATAAGACCCAATCTATTGCCGAAATTCATAGACAACTGTCAGTTAACCTAACCTACAGACAACTCAATTGTGACCCTACATTTTACATCTGTCAAAAAATTGATCGTATCCTGACAAAACATCTTTAATTGATCACCATAGACTGTAAGACTATGACATTCCTTAATATTCAATACCCCATCACCCCTGTTTTCTACACACTCCCAAAAATCAACAAAAAACTACATTATCCACCCGCATACCCTAGAGGGATAATTCTCCGTGTTCTACAGTATCACCCAAATGTTTAACATGTTACCTAATTCCTATGTATATATATTCTTCACCCTATGTATATATTGTATATATTGTATATATTATACATTGTCATTGACTGTAAATTTTTCTATCTCTTCCAGCGACTATTTGATAAAGGCCACTGCGTTGCCCAAAACGTCAGTCAGTAGTCTCATAGCTATTTTCTTTTTTCACATCAAGTGTGCAATAAAAATTTCAAATTTAACCATGACATATGCAGTTAAACTTGTGCAGTGATTCTCTATAGACTGTACATCTTCAGTGTGTCTTTGTAACTCAATAACGTGTTTTTCTCCGCACATGTTTACACATATTTGTGGTATTGAGGTTACTGACACTTTACCTCTTTTTACTTTTTGATTACACAGCTTGCATTTGACATAGCAAATATCATCTGCAAGTGTGTGAAAAAAGGACCACGCAGTGCAAGTCCTGGGAGCGTCCGTTTAGACTTTTGGAAGAGAAATCCGAACAGGTGCCAAAATGGAGGCTACAGGCAACAGAGTATGCAGCCTAACTCTCCCTCCTGTTTGTACCGTTAGGGCAATCGCTTCCTCAGAGCTGCTACCACCACCTTCCTGTTCCTCACGCCATGTTGGGTCTTGGACCTCATCATCTCCACTAACCTCTTCCAACACCTGCTGCTGTTGGGTGGTCTGGCCACCACCATGCTCAACAGAAACTGGCACCTGAGTCTCATCATCATCAGATGCGTTCTGCGGTGTGCTGACCATCGGCACTGTCTCACCCGCCTCTTCAGATTCAGAGAGACACAGCTGTTGCGCATCACTGCATACTCCCTCTTCTTCACATTCCAGAATGCTGCTTGGCTGTGCCCCTGTTTGCAAACCAACAGATTCTGAGAACAGAAGCAGAGACTCAGCTGGCTCCTGTACAGAACTCTCTGACTGACTGGGCAATTTGGCAGGCGGTGAAGAGACAGATGGTTGATCAACAGTGCTGTGTTCCTGAGAGGAGGTGGAAGCAATTGAAGTCGATGCATTGGACCCTGGGCTCCAACACCGCCAGTTGTTGCCTGTAAGTGCTGTAGGCACAGTCAACACTTGCTCCTGTGTTACTGGGGTTGAGTAATGGCAGCTGTTCCCCTGCTGTGTGTACGACAAAAAGTCATGCTGCCTCCACCCTGTCCTCCTCTCATCCCTGGGCTCCAACACCGCCAGTTGTTGCTCGGAAGTAATTGGCACGGGTACTGACTCATGCCCACCCTGGTTACAGCACCACAGCTGTTTCCTGGCAGTGTCAACGTAAATTAGCCTCCAATAAGTTGTCCTGTCATGTTGCATTCCGGTTATCCGACTCTATGGTGCCTGCAGTTTAGGTGATTCCTATGTGTGCTGTGAGATATGTAAATAAAGGCTCTTTCCGTTGTGAAAATAGGACATGCACCCACTGTAGGACTGTGTGATTTGGTAACTGCAGACGGCTTGCGGCCTGTCAACTTACATTTTCATGGGTGCCTTATGGTACCCGTCCGAGTTCCAGTACCGTCAGCTGGTTCTCCACAGTGCCTTTGGCCTAGGTGCCTCCATCTCGGTATCCGAGTTCCTGCAATGTCTGCTTGTCCTTGGTAGTGCTTTGGAGCACAGGTACCTCCTGCTTAGTAACCGTGTCCCAGTAACGTCAGCTGGTCCTTGGTTGTGCCATTGGCTCTTTTCCTTCTGCTGCCCCTCCGGGTTCCAGCACAGTCAGCTGGTCCTCGTTACTTGCATTGGCTCTTGTACCTTCTGCTACCCGTCGGGGTTCCAGTGCCGTCAACTGGTTCTCCGCAGTGCCTTTGGCCTAGGTGCCTCCATCTCGGTATCCGAGTTCCTGCAATGTCTGCTTGTCCTTGGTAGTGCTTTGGAGCACAGGTACCTCCTGCTTAGTAACCGTGTCCCAGTAACGTCAGCTGGTCCTCCGGTTGTGCCATGGCTCTTTTCCTTCTGCTGCCCCTCCGGGTTCCAGCACAGTCAGCTGGTTCTCCACAGTGCCTTTGGTCTAGGTGCCTCCATCTCGGTATCCGAGTTCCTGCAATGTCTGCTTGTCCTTGGTAGTGCTTTGGAGCACAGGTACCTCCTGCTTAGTAACCGTGTCCCAGTAACGTCAGCTGGTACCTGGTTGTGCCATTGGCTCTTTTCCTTCTGCTGCCCCTCCGGGTTCCAGCACAGTCAGCTGGTCCTCGTTACTTGCATTGGCTCTTGTACCTTCTGCTACCCATCCGGGTTCCAGTGGCGTCAGCTGGTTCTCCGCAGTGCCTTTGGCCTAGGTGCCTCCATCTCGGTATCCGAGTTCCAGCAATGTCTGCTTGTCCTTGGTAGTGCTTTGGAGCACAGGTACCTCCTGCTTAGTAACCGTGTCCCAGTAACGTCAGCTGGTCCTCGGTTGTGCCATTGGCTCTTTTCCTTCTGCTGCCCCTCCGGGTTCCAGCACAGTCAGCTGGTCCTCGTTACTTGCATTGGCTCTTGTACCTTCTGCTACCCGTCCGGGTTCCAGTACCGTCAACTGGTTCTCCGCAGTGCCTTTGGCCTAGGTGCTTCCATCTCGGTATCCGAGTTCCAGCAACGTCTGCTGGTCCTTGGTAGTGCTTTGGAGCACAGGTACCTCCTGCTTAGTAACCGTGTCCCAGTAACATCAGCTAGTACAAGGTTGTGCTACAAATACAAGATACAGAACAAGAGACACAAGAACAATAAGCAGAAGATCTAAAAGCAGAAGAACATGAAGTATAAGACCAAAATGAAGAGCAAAATATATGCTCTAAATTATAAGCAGAAGAAGACTAAGCAGTGTATGGGGGTGAGTCCGTTCCTCCTCGTGGTGCCCCTGGTAAATGCCTGATGCTGCAGGCTAAACTGAACACGGACAAATACTGTTGTAATTTAAATCTTTTGTGGCAGCAAGAACGGAACGATGAAAAAATCATACTTTTACAGATTACAAGTACAGGAATCTATGTCACAAATAAGAATATGATGAAGAAGATGAAAGACTATAATATGAAGAAGAAGAATAGTTTAAAAAGAACAATATGAGTAATGTTAACAAAAAGATGAAAAGCAAGAAGTTTTAGAAGAAGATAAAGAAGGTGAAGATGAAGAATAATTTGATGACAAAGATGATGCTGCTGAAGATTATGAAGGAGAAAGTGTGGCAAAAGTTAAAAAGGTGAAGAGCATCGAAGTTGTGAAACATACATATTTGCCAAAATAGAAAAAAGGTTAACAACATTGTCAATTTCTTCGTCAATCCGAACGTATTTCCTTAAAAAAAAAAATTAATGCTATTCCATTGGATTGGGTTAAACATCTATGCCTTTAATGTCTCCTCAACCTCCCCCAATACATTCTACATTACTCTTTGTTGTTTTCCTTCATGTACAATTAACCAACAAGGCAAGAATGGGTTTTTTTTAATTTCGATATTTTGTTCCCATAGACTTACATTGGACTTCTGGTATCAGTATCGGGTATCGCCGATATTTTTTGGGTATCGGCGATACCATTCCGATTCCGATACTTTTGGATATCGGAAAGTATCGCTCAACTCTACAAATGACTAGACTTTCTAGACAGCAATTATATGGCTGGACAGAACACCACCAGGTACTGACATTATCACACACGACCATGCCTGGTTGTAGGTTCAGTGGCAAGAGTCACAGATCTGTTTGGTCTGTTATACTTTCCACAACTGTGTGACAGTGTGCTGTTTGTCATGTTAACAAATTTTTTTCAATAGAGCCTTTTGCCACTTCACGATGCTGCAGTGCTTCCAGCTTGCAACTGATATGGATAACATGCTCCAAGATGACAATTCGAAGATGGAGGAGAAGGAGAGAGTGCAGGAACTGGTTGGTGTAGGAGGTGGAGGAAACCCTGATGGAACTAATGATCACAATCCTCAGCGTCGGTAGCACGTGTGATGTCCCAGGGTTTGATTTGGTCCCTGACTCCACAAGGTTCACCCAGTGTTCAGTTATCCAAATGTCAGTCATTAAGTGGAGCTTCCCAGTAACTGCACTGGTCAGGGCATGGGTGATGTTATGGGACATGTTCTGGTGTATGGCGGGCATGGCACACAGGGAAATAAAAGCAGTGACTGGAGACCGAGTTAGGTTGTGTTCACACGTTCAGGATTTTTTGCGTTTTTTTCACGTTTTTGAGGCGGCTTTCTGCTGCAAAAATGCTTAAAAAACGCATGCATTAAGCATCCTATGATTAGAATGCATTCTACAATTTTTGTGCACATGGTGCGTTTTTTTTCCGTGAAAAAACACATTGCGGTAAAAAACGCATCATGTTCATTAATTTCGCGGTAAATTTGCGTATTTTCCGCTATATTATTGACCAACAATGTTTAGGAAAAAATCGTGGTAAAAACAGGCAAAAAAACCGCGCAAAAACCGCAATAAAAACACATCCGGATTTCCTGGAAAAAAGTCCGTTTTTTCTCAGGAAATTTCTGCAAAGATTCCTGAACGTGTGCACATAGCCTAAGGCTACAAAAAGCCTCAGTGTCCACAAGCACAAACTTATGTGGCATAATACTCTAGGAACTTCCCAGCAGCAACCTGGGAGTCAGAGATGCATGCAGACATCTTCCACATGCTGTTCCCATTCCATTTGAGCACTTATTCCATCGATTTCAGCTATTTTACTGCCACCAAGACCTTCTGGGAGGGTCTGCCAGGAAAATGCTTGAGTTTCCCATTGACTTCCATTATAACTTGTTACTCGAGTTTAGCACCCGAGCAGTCCTACGTGCTCGATTCAAGTAAGAAGCAGTCGAGCTTCAGTGGTCACTCATCATTAAAAATTATCTATAATGCTCATTTAAAACAAGAGAAGGACAAAATTTAAGGAACTGGAATGGAGATTGTAGTCTGATGAAACTTCAGGGCCGAAACATTTTGCATCAGAGAATGAACATTTTTTTTGTTCATTTGTTTTTAAATTTTAACTCAGGTTTGATAAATGTATTCTCTTCAGGCTCCCCCAAAAGTTTTTATCCTTTTTTATATGGATATAATCACAGCCACTATAAGAACTCCAATGAGGATCCAATGTTGGCTGGGCTGAGATTAGCAGAATTTACAACCTATACACATGCCGTAGTTGCGAACAAAGTCATCAATAGCATCTTGCTAATTTCTACACAGAACTCTTACACCATACCTTTAGTCGACATGTTCCTATTAATATCACTAGAATATAATAATGCTACACGTTTTCTCTCCTTTTTATCTCTGATACGTATAAGTGCTTATATGGAGTGAAAAATATTTAGAGTTGAGAGTCCTCAGTGGTTGATACCTTTTAATGGCTAACTGAAAAGATGGTAACAAATTGCAAGCTTTCGAGACTACTCAGGTCTCTTCATCAGGCAAAGACTAATACAACATCTGAAGAATCACATATTTATACTATACTTTTCAGTTAGCCATTAAAAGGTATCAACCACTGAGGACTCTCAAGTCTAAATATTTTTCTATCTACTGGCTAACACGGTACGAAGATACACATCTTTCCTATATCTATATGGAGTGATAAATATTAAACCCCTTTGTTGTGTTTTCTGTGTTTTCTGACTTTAACTTGAGTACTGAGGTTATGGAAAAATCTTTGCTGCTACAGATGTTTAGAAAGCTGGGAATTTAATTCAAGGCAATCTCTACATCTTCAATATGCTGGATGACCACAAAATCCAGAACCTTTCTCCTTGAATAGCCATTTAATTAATGAATCTGCCTGCAAAGTAATGTTTGGCAAGTTGATGAGAAATTGGAAATATTCTGCGGCAGAAAGGAAATCTGAGTCACATTTATTTGTCTTCCTTATTAGCATCCATTGTTCATAAAAGCTTTAATAGAATTGAAAGTCACAACTCTATGACACAAAAATTGATTTATACTTACACTCATAGGGATATAAAATAAAGCAGTATTATTTAAATGTCAACACTTTTCATTATGCCTAGGATACCAACAAATAATTTGTAAAGGACCAGGTAGGTGGGCTGTTCGGGAGCAATGAAACACAACAGAAATTAAACTAACATTGACAGACTGGTACAGAGGGGAGAGGACCCAACCCTCGAAGGCTTACAGTCTACAAGGTAATGGAGAGTAATGGAGAAGGAGACAGTAAATTGGGTGTTTCAAAAGAAAAAAATGGAGCAAGATGTCCAAAAAATCATATAAAAATGTATAAGTTTATTGCAGACAATAATATTCACATAAACAGTTTAATTTTATATATCATCAGATTTTGCAAACAGTACAAGAGACACATAAAGATTGAGATCAGGTGGGTGGTGACCTTTACACCCTAATACATCAGACAATTATATAGTAAAGTGCATAGTGCAATTTTAGGCCTAAGGGATCTGCTGGGGAAATAGGACGGTAAACATACTTACAAAATCCAGGTAAAGTGCAAAGTGCATACCGCCCCAAAGACATATGAGCATACCATGCCCTCCAGGTTCTTACCCATTGTCTGATGTTTAAGGTGCCACGACGCAGAGCCGCAACGCGAGTTCTGTTTTGGCTTCCTCAGGGGTTAAATATGAATCAAACAGTATAAAAGTCAAATTTGCCAATTGCCCGTAAATTACACTTTTACCATACACTAGTGTCTTTCAATAATAATTTGTTCTTCAATTTGTATGAAGCATGTTCAGATATTATTACTGTAATTATCATCATTTTACAGGTCATGGAAATGCTAGCAAGGTCCACATATGGATATTCTGGTCTGTTAACATGCACGCCTTATCATTTTTATGTTATTTATTAAGCTCTTCTAATCTGTCTGAAAAATGTTAGCAGTCTGTGAGTCTGGGATAAAGTGACCTTGATAACAACCATTCAGCTATCAGGGACACAAAGTGCTTACTCACTATGGATAAAGACAGGATCCTATCTATGCTTAATTAGGAAGAGTTGAGCGTATGACCAATCTGCTATGTTAAATTACTTTTGGTCGTCTACATTGCTAACTGACGATCATTTAATAGCCGGTTCAGACAAGTCGACCTCACTTCAGATATGCATTGACTGACCTGTAATAGGCTGTCATTGTTCTCTGTAGCACTGATCTCGTTTACACAGGACGATACACTGCCAAGAGCAATAATCTTTTAAGCAAGTCAAGAGATCATGTCATTTCGGGTGATTAGCAGCTTGTTAATACTGTACAATTATCGGGAAACTAAAAATCCTAGGAACGCTCATTCATGATAATTGTGTGGTGTTAATGCACCTCAACGCCTCATTTAGAGGTGTGCGATACTTATCATATGTTAGAACACGAACCGTTGTTCATCAGTGTATTGGATCCGAGTTTTAGCAGTGATTTTTCCATATGAAAAATCAAAACATTAGAAAGCTTCCGTTACCCCTTACAATGTTAATCAAGGATTGCATCTGTATTGCTCCCTAGTACCATTCGTGTGCTGCCATGATTTTCACAGACCCAGACTTGTATGGGTAATTTTTTGAATAGAGATGAGCGACCCTTCCAAGGTTCACCGAATGCTGATGTGTGGCCCAGCTATGTAAGGCACACATAAAAATCCAGGAGAGTGCACAGGAAGGTAATCGCAACGCTTGATATGCATTCACTGCCACTCACTCTTTCAGACACACCCATCTGAGGTATAAGAGGGAGTGACACGTAGCAATTAGGGAGTTAGTTGTGTTCCGTTTGATTTCAGTCAGTTAGCTTCTGTCTAAGGACAGAGCAGCCATTCAGTCTCAGTCCAGTCTGGACTTGGAGGATACTGAGAGCTGTGCAGCGAGCTCTGGGAGAAAGCTGACATTTCCTTAAAAAGCTACAAGTGCTTATGTTAAGAGCGGGAAGCAGGGCGAAGGGCGCAGTGGAGAAGACAGAGAGGTGCTACAGGTATTGGATTACTTGCACTAAATTGCCGGACACCGGGGTCCGAAGCGTTGCTAGTGTTTCAAGCATAGTAACAAGAAAACCGGAGGCATCTGGACTACAGGTCGCAGAGTGCAGCCCAAAGCGTCAATACGTAACCGGAGTCAGGGAGAACAGGGGACTTTGAGTCAAGCGCAGACAAAAGTAAGAACTTAGTTCTCACCACTTACAAGGCTCCACCACAATGTTGGCCGGGCATTACAGCTATTGAGAAAGCTGGAGAGTTCAGAGTTAACTTCGCTTCAGGCAAGTTGGACTCACATGTATCTGGAAGTTAAGGAGGCCTCTAACCTGCTCAGCGGTTACCCGAATGTGCACTCTCCACCCCGACCAGCTCCCCGGGACCTGCTTGAACCATCTACCAGTAAAAGGTATGAAAAGAAGCTGCATTGTGTGTGACTGAATTCTTATCTACCTCTGCATCGTCACCATAGACTTCCAGGGACCAGTCTCACCTGTGGGAGACCCACCATCTAGCTGCCCCGTAACATCCCCTGTGAAGACCCTTACAGCAGCGCTGGTACAATTGACCAGAAGCCACAGGTGGCGTCACGAACTACCTATCATAAATATCCCCTGTAAATATCCCCCCTATCGCATGACCGCCAGGGCCACGGACCGAGCCACCGCTACCAGTGACAACTCCCATAGATTTCCATGGGCTCGGCTCCGAGTATCCCATAGCCCTGGTATCCACAATTGTGGTGCGTGGTCGAATCAACTTGGCGTCACGAACAGGATGCGAAGCTTGCAATTGTGAGTCCTGTGTGCCTATATTGAACTGTTTGGTGAAAAAGACTGTTTGTTGCTTTTGGCGCCAAATACCGCCATTTTGCCGCCATGTTGGCGCCCTGAGGCGCTGGTGAAGAAGGTGGGCGTGCATTAGTGGGCGTGTACCCCCCTGAGGCGCGAAAGTTATGGCCGCCCTCTCCAAATGCTACTATAATGTGCGGTCCTGTCCCACTGCTAAAGAAATCCGCCTCCTCTTCATCCTCTATGCGAAGAGGAGGAGACGCAAATCCCGCCTCCACGGAAGAGACCGGACTGTTCCTGATGGAAACTACAGTCTGGCCTGGGACGAGATGGCGGAAGGACAGGAGAATCTGTGCAGAGGACCGGAGGCATACAAGTCCTGCTTACCGGAAGATTTCCTACCTGTCCCGGAGCTGTCCCCAGATCGGGACACTGACCCCGCCATGCTGGAGCTGCAGAAGGAGAACGCGGAGCTAAGAAGGAAGCTCCAGAGTCATGCAGATTTGCAGGAGACGGAGAAACGCTGGCGTGCCCAGACACAGCGGCTGCTGTGGGACGCAGTGTTCTCTCCCACAAGCATAACGCCGTCTCCTGATTTCCCAAGTTCCCTGCTGAAAAAGGCAATGGAGAGATCGGAGGTTGCCCCCAAAAGTGCTGTACCTAATCCCACCGATGCGGAGGTGGAGGAGAAGGAGGCTGAGGAGGCCCTGCCCGGTCCGGAGTGCCAGCCAGGCCAGGAGGCCACAGCGAAGTACGGTTTTCCGGTAAGGTCACCGGAGGGGTCCCAGCCGTCATTGCCGGAAATCGACTGGGATGAGATGGAGCGTCTGGACGACGTAACTTACGACCTCCAAACCGGAAACGCCTGGCAGCACTGCGAGAGAGTAAGACAGCAGCAGGAGGAAGAGCGAAACATACAGCGGGCCCGACAAAAACAGCATGAGGAGTTCATCGCTGATAAAGAAACAGTCCGCCGGGATAAAGGTACCCTACGGGAACCGCGGCGGCAGGAGTGCGTCACCGAGTTTCAGCTCCGCAAGGGCTGGGGCTTTATCCGCGAGCCGGGCCTCTATCAGGGGGTCTTTGTGAGCCGCCGGGACGTGGAGTCCCACTTGCCCATCGGTCATCCTGGGAGGGACCTGATAAATGGGGACATTGTGAGCTACACCCGTCACTGGGGTTTAAAGGGGTGGTATGCCCTGAACGTCTCCATCGTCAGTAACCCCGTCCCCGACGCCGGAACCGAGGCGTCCCAGTCCCGAGCTCCCACCGCACCAGGCCGTGCCCCGGCATCGCCCCCTGCATCACAATTGGCGACCTACTCTGCATCACAATCGGCGACCTACTCTGCATCGCAATCGGCGACCTACTCTGCATCGCAATCGGCGATCTACACTGCATCGCAAACGGCGACCTACTCTGCATCGCCCTACTCTGCATCGCAAGTTAATGTGGCCCTTGCAGCGACACAATCAGCGTCTTACAGCAAAGACATACCCGTTGGGTCCCCCGTTAAAAGGAGAACTGTGGCCACTCAAACGCTAATAGCAGGTCATGACATATTTGTAATGCGTTCTAAGGAACACCGCGTCGTTCCAGCCCCAGGAGTGGAAGACGTCATCGAAATTAGCAAGAAAAGTGAAGACCGGTAGGACCCAGACAGGGGTTTACCGTATCTAAAAATTGTATAAAGTTTGATAAAAGAAGATTTGCCATTTTTGCACTTTATTGCTGTGTATAATGATGTTTTACATATTGAGTAGAATACCCGGCTGGGTACAAGGAAAGAGAATTTGAAAAGTTAAAAAGTAATGTGTTGATTACATAGTTGCATAGAATACCCTGGTTGGGTAAAGCAAGTAAAGTGAGTTATTGAGATATATGTGAATACTTGATTTCAAAAATTTTATATCTGTGTCTTTAACCATGCCAATGGACTGAGAGGCTGTGGACTGTGCCAGCCCAAGAACTTGCTTTGTAAATAGTTGTGCTTCGGTGCATTATCTTGGTTTTACATGAAACCACTACTATCTACCTCTGAAGAAAAACCCGTATGGTGTGGCCTAGAGTGAGGTCTGCAGTCAGAAGTCCTGCAGCCCACCCAGGACCCACGTGGGAGGTTTTTGGTGCGGGTCCTCCACAAGTATCTTGTATTTATGAGAATGTCTTAATATTTTGATACTTTTGTATTCTTCATTGTACAAATTGTAACGTTCAAGAAGCCTCACCTCCCGGATGGGATGAGTTAAAATGTTGATGTTTAATGCAAAACAAAAATGTTTTTCTTTTTCTCTTTTACAGCCCGGGAGTGCTGTGTTTAATCAAGGGGGGATGTGTGGCCCAGCTATGTAAGGCACACATAAAAATCCAGGAGAGTGCACAGGAAGGTAATCGCAACGCTTGATATGCATTCACTGCCACTCACTCTTTCAGACACACCCATCTGAGGTATAAGAGGGAGTGACACGTAGCAATTAGGGAGTTAGTTGTGTTCCGTTTGATTTCAGTCAGTTAGCTTCTGTCTAAGGACAGAGCAGCCATTCAGTCTCAGTCCAGTCTGGACTTGGAGGATACTGAGAGCTGTGCAGCGAGCTCTGGGAGAAAGCTGACATTTCCTTAAAAAGCTACAAGTGCTTATGTTAAGAGCGGGAAGCAGGGCGAAGGGCGCAGTGGAGAAGACAGAGAGGTGCTACAGGTATTGGATTACTTGCACTAAATTGCCGGACACCGGGGTCCGAAGCGTTGCTAGTGTTTCAAGCATAGTAACAAGAAAACCGGAGGCATCTGGACTACAGGTCGCAGAGTGCAGCCCAAAGCGTCAATACGTAACCGGAGTCAGGGAGAACGGGGACTTTGAGTCAAGCGCAGACAAAAGTAAGAACTTAGTTCTCACCACTTACAAGGCTCCACCACAATGTTGGCCGGGCATTACAGCTATTGAGAAAGCTGGAGAGTTCAGAGTTAACTTCGCTTCAGGCAAGTTGGACTCACATGTATCTGGAAGTTAAGGAGGCCTCTAACCTGCTCAGCGGTTACCCGAATGTGCACTCTCCACCCCGACCAGCTCCCCGGGACCTGCTTGAACCATCTACCAGTAAAAGGTATGAAAAGAAGCTGCATTGTGTGTGACTGAATTCTTATCTACACTCTGCATCGTCACCATAGACTTCCAGGGACCAGTCTCACCTGTGGGAGACCCACCATCTAGCTGCCCCGTAACATCCCCTGTGAAGACCCTTACAGCAGCGCTGGTACAATTGACCAGAAGCCACAGGTGGCGTCACGAACTACCTATCCTAAATATCCCCTGTAAATATCCCCCCTATCGCATGACCGCCAGGGCCACGGACCGAGCCACCGCTACCAGTGACAACTCCCATAGATTTCCATGGGCTCGGCTCCGAGTATCCCATAGCCCTGGTATCCACAATTGTGGTGCGTGGTCGAATCACTACGATGTTCGCCGAACATGTTCGCCCATTAAATTCAATGAGAGGCAAAACCAAACGTATACGCAACACCTTAAGGGGTGACAAAAACACATCTTAAACAGCTAAATTTAGGGGCAGGCACCATAAAAAGTGTCATCAATTGACCCACAGTAGAAATTTGCAACTGGCACAGCAGCAGTCAGCCATGGGCCATACATGAGGTATCAGAGCTTGGCCCAACATTTAGAGCTTTGAATTGAAGTTTAAATTAATACCTGGTGGTTAAGGGAGTGGTGTAAGCCTTCTTTGCTGAGAGCCCTGATAACTCATGCAACAGCTTTTTTTTCCCAGCCACACTCAGATGGCACAAACATCAGATTCATAGAGTACTATTGGTAGAAAAATTTAAGATTGTCTACAAGCGTGTTTTGATACTCCAGCATGTGTGTCTCCCTTTCCAGGGGGAGGGGGAGCATCTGGCTAAATTTACTGTTGTACCATGGATCTAAGAGAGTGGCAAACAAGTTGTCAGCACAATTCCTAACCCTTAGAATACAGGCATCATGTTGAAGATAGTGCAGCAAGAAAGCGCTCATGTGACAGGCCCTTCCATGAGGTCCAAGTCCATGGTGTGTTCCTCAGTCCCCTCCCACCAACCATGGACAGCAGAGAGGAAATCATTATCCTCTTCATCTCCTGGCTGTTGAGCAGCCATCACTTCTTCCTCCTTGTCCTCCTCAATTTGTTCCTCAGCTCCTGCACCTTCAATAACAGTTTGGTACCATGAGCCCCCCTCGATCGAATACGATATAATCCACTCTCCCATGGCAACCGCCTGTGTGATAACAGTCCGGAACATAGAGATATTGTTATCCCTTCTGCATCCTTCTCTGCTTTCACATCTTCTTCTGACTATTCAAAGTGTACTCCAGCATGTAGATGATCGGAGTAGTGATGCTGATGACAGCATCATCAGCACTAACCATCTAGGTACCCATTTCAAAACTGTGCAGAGAAGTGCAGAGGTCCTTCATCTGTGATGACTCCACAAGCGTGATTTGCACCACAGCCATACTGCGTTGGCCCAGGCTATGCAAAAATACATACTGCACCAGCGCTCGTTGCTGCTGCCACAGTCGCTGCAACATGTGTAGAGTGGAATTCCATAGTGTCGGAACATCATAAACCAAACGATTAACCGGTAGACTGACAGACCTCTGTAGCGATGCAAGTCGATGATCTGCAGGGTGCGATCTTCAGAAGTTAGCAGTGCACACAGCCACCGTGCTTTCTGTAGCAGCGCATCCAGACCAGGATAGTGGGAGACAAATTGCTGTACCACCTGGTTAAGGACGTGATACATGCAAGGCACGTGTGTGATGTTGCCCCGGTGTGGGGCCACCATCAGTTTTGCACTGTTATTGCACACTGCCTTCCCTGGATCTAGGTTCAGTGGAGAGAGTCATTGCACTAACGCGACCTAGCTGTCCATAACTCTTGAGCTGTGTGACTGCGATCCCCAAGGCATAGTAAGTTTAACACTGATTGCTGTAAGCCCTGGCTGTGCAGTACGGAGGTGGGGGGATTCTCTCTGCACTGTTGGAAAGTGTTTTATTTAACAATCATAATTATTTAAAATGTACATAAATATGCAAAAAGGGAATCATAAATGCAAAAGGTAATAAACAAAGCAAAACCTAACGGGGTATTCGATACAGAAAAAGGGGGCTCAAATATACAAGTGTCTAGGCAAAGATATGGCTGCTGCAATGCAATATATTTATCTGCTATATGTTGCAGCCTAGTAAAAAAACTGCCTTTAATGGACACCCTTAATCAGTCATCAGGTGTAAATCCAGCTCATGTCCACATATCCACAGCCAAAAGGTGCATAGTGCATAATAGTGGGATATACATGCTGTATGCTTATCTATTCAAATCCACTTAAATCGCTAATGGCGTTCATCCAATATATCGCTATTAAAGCTGCATACCCATAAGTATATGGATCAATTTTCAAATAAGATTAAAGGCTGGAAAAGATCATTCATACCTCCAATGAATACCACCCTTAGGGGTGCTGTTACCTATCATTGGAGGTATGGAGTGGAGTAGCCTGTCCAGTAATAAATATTGTCAGTGGTCTTTGGATAGGACAAGACGGTGTATGTTCAATTGAGCTTTCATTAACATTAACACCTAACCCACGTACACGTTGAGTACCAAACCTATTCCCCTTCTACCACAACCTCGCTTTTTCCCATTCATGTTGTATGTACTGTGAAAAAGTCACTGGTAAACTTCTGGAGGGGAGATATGTTTCACTGCACTCAATGGCATCAGTGATGTGAAACCCAGAGGTTTTCCTTCAGCACAATAAGTGCTGAGAGGGGTTAATAGCCAATTTACATAAGGGGCTGGGTTTTTGTGGACAACCATAGAGTGGGTGGGAGGCTGTCCACCTTATCTCCCCAAAGGGAGTGGTCTGGGGCTTAATAACTGGACACCAGAGGCAGTCTTGATTCAGTAGGGCTGGAGAGAGGATCTCCAGTGGTTTGCGTCCTGAGTAGAGATGAGCGAACTTGATCAGCTGTCCTGCGCCGCAGCTGTATGTGTCGCGGCTGTGTCACAGTCACCACACATGCATGGAGAGCCTGTGTGTTGGGCTCTCCATGCATGTGTTGTGACTGTGACACAGCCGCGACACATGCAGCTGTGGCGCTGGATAGTTGATTAGCTGGCGTGCTCTATTTATCCGGGTTAGCTATAGCAGCTTATTCAGTAAGCGCTATAGCTTGCTGAATAAGCAGGGACCCAATCAAATTCGCTCATCTCAAGTCCTGAGGAGGAAAGACTGAACCTGTGTTGCTCCAGAGCGAGCAGTTCCCCGCAAATGTATGGACTGTGTTACAGCATTTTTTTTTGTTTGTTTTCCCGTTTTTCCTGAAGGGCTGTGTTTAATTTTCCCTTCATGTTGGTTTATGCCGTCTATATAATAAACAAACAGAAGATTTGAAGAGACAGTGTTCCTGTTTTCTACCTCCCTGTACCGCTCAGTGAGTTGAACTACCACAGTACTCTTCCCCTCTTTTCACCTGCTGTTTCAAAACCGCAGGCTCAGACCTGTCAGTCACCTTTCACTAAATGAACAATCACTATTTATTTTCTTAGATAGTGTGCCTGAACAACATTCTTATACCTAGCGATTTTGATGAGCAAATGGGGCTTGCTGATTCCTCACTGCAACACAATTTTATCCCAAATGATTTGGATAAGCAAATAGGGCCTCCTGATTCCTCACTGCAACACAATTTTATCCCAAACGATTTGGATAAGCAAATAGGGCCTCCTGGCTGAACCTCAATATTAGGAAGGACTAATGATTTTAAGAGCAAATGGGATCTCCTGAATCCTGATTCCTTACAAAGTTTTATAAGAAATGATTTGGATTAGCAAACAAGGACTCTGGCTGTTTCCCAATATTATGCCTAAAGAATTATAAGAGGAAATTTGGCCTCCTGATTCATCACTGTAACACAGTTTTATCCCAAACGATCCCAAACGATTTGGACTAGCAAATAAGGCCTCCTGGTTGAATCCCAATATTAGGAAAAACTATTTATAAGAGCAAATGCAGTCTCCTGATTCCTCACTGCAACACAGTTTTATCACAATTGATTTGGATTAGCAAATAGTTCCTCCTGGCTGAACACCTATATTAGGCCTAACAGTTTTTAAAAGGAAATGGGGCCTCCTGATTCCTCACTGCAACTCAGTTTAAAAGATTTGAATTAGCAAATGGGGCCTCCTGACTGCAACAAAGTTTTAGTACAATCTAGTTAGATGCTGGAAGATCAATTTCACACAGGACACGATCCTATCTAGCTAACTGACAAGTTCATTTTCAGCAGCAGGAGCAGCCTCTCTGCACTGTTACACTGAGAAAATAGCGCCAGCAAAACAAGATGTCTGCTTTTTATATGGACAGGGACATGTGACTTTGGCAGCCAATCATAGAATGCCTTGTGTCATGATGTTGTGGATGGTTCATGCACCCTGATTGGCTGCCAGAATGTACACACATTAAGTTATTAGAGAACAAATAATAACAATTTTTTTTTCCTCTGAGCTAGATACATCCCCTCCCCTCATAAAACATGTCCCTCTGTTCATCATACAGCACCAATATCCTACACAAAGCCAAAACAAAAGCATTAGCGGAAACGGATCATTTACCGATCTGTGACAGAATTTTGCCAACTTTGAGAAAAAATGTTTGGGAAACGGAACACGATTCCAAATGTGGTTCGTTAGTGAATGTTTTCCGAACAAGTTCGCTCATCTCTAGTTTTGATCTGCGACTCTGATCAAAAAGAGACATGTGACCAGCCCCATAGACTATAATAGCTACGTGTTATATCCGTGAAAAATGCCTCTGTCACCACTTTCTGAAACGTAACGTTTTCAATTTTCGGGATATATGGATGTGTGAGGCTTGTTTTTTAATCTTCGAGCTGATGCTTTTATTGATACCATTTTGGGGTATTGTGAGGCTGTGACAGGTATTATACGTGAGGAGCGATATGTATCCCCCAGGATGTACACAGAATTGTATTGAGGACGCTGGAGTGCTTTGCAGTCACAGGCATAGCTGTGATTGCAGTGCAAAATAAAAGTAAGTTTGGTCTTGGACAATTTATTTTTCCAAGGCAGATTTAATAAAACCCAACATGGGCTTTTATTTTTAGAGCAAACTACAGGATGGTAGTGGAGCAGTTCGCTCCCTCCAGGCTAGGTCTTACAAAAGACCCATGGCCACAGATTCCATGTAAAAACACTGCAGCAAAGGTTTGGGTATGTCAGTCTTGGCTTGCAAACTTGTGTCTTCCTCTCCTGACATGCCGCCGGGCGTCGCTCCACTGCCGGGGGCAGGCCCTGGGAACCCTCCTTCCCCTGTGCCTGCACTGTCTGATGCCTTGGCTTCATGTTACAGGACCTGGGACATGCACTGCGCATGTCGCCACTATGTACCACACTGGTTGGCCGCACGGCAGCATGTGACTGCTGACGTTGGGCTTAAGAAGGTCCTGGTCTTCTACCATAGCGTACTGTCCCTTGAGAAAGTGGGTTCTAGCCCATGAAACGTGCGTCGGGACCGGACAGCCGCACCAGTGCCGGGGGTACCTATTCCTGTACACTTGGGTAAGATCTCTGTTGCGTTATGCAGCTTTTTTGCAACCTTTCACAATCGTTCTGGTGATCCCAGGCTCTATGTTAATCCAGCATGGGGTGCTTATCTGTAATTTTTGTTGCACTGCAAGCACTTTGTGGGGCCATGGGCTTATGCAAATAGAAATGTGTCCACTTGGCCATCTGTGTGCTTACTTGTTTAGACGCACACATTGATCTGCAGTCTCATAGCCCCTCCAGGTGCTCTTTTTTGCACTTCCCCTTGGCTTTTCTGCTGGGATATGAGTCGTCTGTACCATGCATTACCGGGCACACTAAACTTGCCTCACTGCTCTGTGTGCTAGTGTTTAGTGGTCTGTACAAAGCACTTTTCCCATTTAGGGACCATTCCTTTACCGAGTGACCTCTACAATATCACCCCTAGTGAGACTTGGCCCGGTCCAGACATATTATAGTGCATGTGGGGTCCCACATGATGTGACTTTTTATGAAGTTGATGTAACTTTGCTGCCACCTGTGTTTTTTGTCCTGTATGACTCAATTTTTTGTACATTGATATATATAGTAATTATTAATAAAAATTTATATTTTCCATTAGCCTATATGCTCCCTTGTTTCTCTTGGTTTATATGTATGTTTGGAGAAGGTATTTGCTTTTTGTTTTTTATGTAGACTTCTATGGGTGTTTTAGTCATCCTCTGGTTTAATATGCAACTAGGTTGTGCGCTGGCATTAATTATTTCTGTGTTCTTCACAGCTTTCCCTAGTAATGCAATGGATTTTCGGGCGCGTGATAAAACGTGGCGTGCCCAGATAAATGATGCATTTCAGGACAACACTGGAGGTGGTAGTGACGGATCCAATAAAAACACACAGGAGGTTGCAAATCAGTTCAAAGAATTACTGAGAAAACGCACTAGGATATGGTGGAACCATGAATTTCTTACTAAATACATAGAAAAGGAACTAGTCCCTAGGGACTACGTATCCAGGATTTTCCATCTTTTCCTATACAAGATGAAAAATTCATTGAGAAATGGGAGTCTTTAGCAAGCACCTGTTCGATAGGTTTTATGGAGTTACTTCGAGATATGAACCAACAATCTTTGACAGCTCTTGAGTTAGAAATGGAGAACTTGCAGGTCACCCTCAGGAAAGATATGAGTAGCGATGCCCTTAAAAGGTTTAATGATGAGATGGATACTGAGTCCCAGAAATGGGCACTTGAAATTCAAACTTATAAGTCAAAAAAATTCAGACGTGATGTTCAAGATAAACAAACCTCTACGATGTTTAGGTGGCGCAACAATACAGAGCGTTCCAGATATCGTTTTTGCTATTCATCGTATTCACGCTCAAGATCTACATCAAGGAGACCAAATCACTCTAATAATGGGGAGAATAATGCTAAGACATCTTCTAGCACTAGTACATCTGCTCCTGAGCCTTCTACCTCAAAGATCTCCACTCGCCAAACAACCCGTAACAAGCATCGGGGTGAGAACTCCACACCAATCGGTCCACAGGGTGGACTACAGGTACTTAACCTCTCGGCTCACGTGCTGTCAGATACACAGCTGCAGGTCCTCAGCAAGGGTTTAACATTCTCACCTACTAATTCTTTTGATTATTTTACAGCTTTGAAGGACTTGCAGCTGTTTTCCCCGTAAACTTCTGCTGAGGAAATTACACAATAAACAATATTGCGGTGATGATTTGAGTGATACCGAGAGGGAGGCGTTACGCAACTTAGAGGAGCTCCTTGATGAGCAGGTGAGCCATCCATGCAAGCAGTTCCCCACCTGCATTGTACCTAAATCAACGAGGTTTCCCCCCTTGTCCCTTTGTCCAGCAATAGATATCTTTACCAAATTGGTGTCTGATGATTTTAAAAAACTTTCAACTAGACGAAAATTTGATAATTTGACTCACAAAGAGCAACAAGCTCTGGCACAATTACAGTCACTGGATGACGTGGTGATTTAGGCCGCGGACAAGGGGGGAAACATCGTGATTTGGCCTCAGGAAAAATATATACATGAGGCGCTCAGACAGCTGAGAGATGGTAGCACATATCGCAGATTATCTTCTAATCCTACCGCCTCCTTCTCGGCTGAACTCGAGGTCATCCTGTTCTCGGCTCTTGAAGATGGTATTATCACCAGGGAGGTTTTTAATGGCCTAATGGTCAAGACACCTAGAACCCCAACCTTCTACTTGTTACCCAAAATCCACAAGAATGCCCTTGACCCTCCAGGGCGCCCCATTGTGTCAAGAATTGGGAGTCTAAATGACCCAGTATGCAAATTAATAGATTACTATTTGAAACCTATTGTGACAACACTACCATCATACTTACATGACACTGCTGACGCCCTGGCTAGGGTTGATGGCATTCTTGTGGATCAGGAGACTTGGCTTGTTACAGCCGATGTAGAGAGCCTATACACATGTATAGATCATTCTCATGGCCTGGATGCGGTGCCCTCTTCCTTGGGTTCTCCGATCTGGACGGGCCTATGTGCAAACTGATACTCAAGCTGCTGCACTATGTCCTGTCCCACAATTACTTTGTATTTAAGGATGTATTCTACCATCAGATACGTGGCACAGCCATGGGCACGGCCTGTGCGCCCTCGTACGCAAACCTCTTCCTTGGTTCATGGAGAGGTTTGTTTTCGGTGACGAGGGCGTGCGGGCCGCCTCCCATGTGCTGTGCTGGTACCGTTACATTGATGATGTCATCTTTTTGTGGGATGGGACGGTGCGGCAGCTCGAGGAGTTCATGGCAGAGCTCAATCATAACCCTTTCAATATCCGATTGACTTATACATATGATCGTAAGAATATTAAGTTCCTGGACATCACTCTGGATGTTGACCCTAGTGGCCGCATCCAGACTGATGTCTATAGGAAACCTACCTCTGTCAATTCACTGATTCATGCCACATCAGCGCACAATCCAGCCACAATTAGGGCTGTCCCGGTCAGGCAGTTCCTAAGGATGAGGCGCATCTGTTCATCTGAGGCGAAGTTTGAGGCACAGGCCCTGGACCTAAAAAAGCGTTTTTTAGCACGAAGGTACAGTAAAAGGTGAATTAAACGTGCATATAATAGGGCTCGTAAAACTCCCCGCGATGATCTACTTCACCCGAATAAACAGGTACAGAGTAAAGAAAGTGAGACATCGATTAGATATATCTCTACGTATAATCACGAGTGGGAACACATGCGCAGTGTCTTGATGAAACACTGGGCTATCTTGAGTGCTGAGCCCGCACTGGGGACCACGTGGGGGATTTTCCACTGATGACGGCGCGGAGAGCTAATAACCTGGGTGACCTGCTTGTTCAAAGCCATTTTTCTATGAAACCTATTAACCCTTTTGGGTCTAGGGGACCTACTCCCGGCTCCTTTCCATGTGGTCATTGCGCTGCCTGCGCGAATGTCCTGCGCTGCTCTACCTTCCGGTCCTCTGGTGGTGAGAAAGAATTTAAGCATGGTGGTGCAGTCACCCAAGGCAACCGGTCTCAGATACTGACTGTCTTGATTCCCTGCTGTGATCCGGAGGATACCGTGTGCTGTTTACTTTGTGAGTTCTGGATATTAAAACACGTTTGTTTTGAACTTTCCTGAGTCACTGCCTGTCTGTCACACTGCACCAACCCTGCTGCACTACATATGGTGGAGAATGCCGACCGGGACCGGGTGTTGGTACAAGTGCAATCCACAGACAGTAAACTCATGGCCAAGTGGCAAGGGCCATATGAGATACAGGGGAAGGTGGGAGAAGTAAATTATAGAGTGTACTAGCCCAGAAAGAGGAAAGCCGAACAACTGTACCATGTAAACCTACTAAAAGCCTGGAAGGACCGGGAATGTTTGGCTACGGAGGTGACTCCGGTCGTACCAACGGGAACCGTCTGTCATCAGCCAAGGACACGGCTGGGGGTCAGGTTAAAATAAATGACGCTCTTACAAGTCAGCAGTGATGGGAGGCTCGGGTTCTGGTGCAACAGAATACAGAAGTATTCTCAGAGCTGCCAGGGCAGACCTCGGTGATCCAGCATGACATAGTCACCGAGCCCCGGGTAAGGGTACGGAGGAAACCTTACCGGGTGTCAGAAGCCTGGAGGCAAGCCATCACGGCCGAAGTGAAGCAAATTCTTCAGTTAGGAGTTATCTAGGAATCCCGGAGTGAGTGGGCTAGCCCCATTGTACTAATTCCAAAGCCAGATGGGTCATTACGTTTTTGTAATGACTTCAGAAAATTAAATGAGGTATCCAAGTTTGACCTCTATCCAATGCCCCAGGTGGACGAGCTAATTGAGAGACTGGTGGAGGCTCAGTATTTCACCATGCTCAATCTCACCAAAGGTTACTGGCAGGTTCCACTGTCAGAATCAGCAAAAGAAAAGACAGCATTTGTAACGTCAGTGGGTCTCTATCACTATGTCGTCTTGCCTTTTGGATTACATGGGGCTCTGGCCACATTCCAAAGGCTGATGGACATAGTGTTAGAGCCTCAACGGAAGTACGCATCGGCATATTTAGACGACATAGTCATCTTCAGTAGCAACAGGAATACCCACCTGTCCCAGGTACAATCAGTGCTGGATTCTCTCAGAATCGCGGGGTTAACAGCAAACCCCCAAAAATATGCGATAGGACTCAGGGAAGTCCGGTACTTAGGATATGCGATTGGTTACGCAGTTATCAAACCCCAAATAAATAAGATTGAGGCCATCCATAAATGTCCAAAGCCGCTAAGTACAAAACAGGTGATGGCATTCCTCAACATCATTGGGTACAACCGCCGTTTTATGCCCAATTTTGCTGGGAGATCAGCACCCCTAACAGACCTGTTAAAGGGTAAGAAGTCGGATATGGTCCGGTGGAATCCTCAAGCGGAGAAAGCATTCCAGTCCCTGAAGTTGGCGTAGTGTGTACAGCAGGTCCTCATCAGCCCCAACTTCAGGAAAACCTTCATCATACAAACAGATGCCTCAGAGGTATGCCTAGGAGCGGTGCTGTAGTAAAAGGTGAACGGGGATGAACATCCAGTCATCTACTTGAGCAGGAAACAGACCCCGGCAGAGAAAAATTATAGTGTAGTGGAGATAGAGTGTTTGGCAATTTAGTGGGCCTTGAAGTCCCTATGCTGCTCAGGCATCAGTTTCATTTAGTAACGGACCATTCACCCCTCATCTGGATGAAAAACGCAAAGGAAAGGAATGCTTGAGTCACCCGATGGTTCCTGTCCCTACAAAACTTCAGTCTTTCAGTGGAATATCAAGCGGGGAAGTCACAGGGAAATGCGGATGCCCTGTCATGGGCCCCGTGTATGGTGACAAGTGTTCAACCCCAAAAATTTAAACAGAGGCGGAGTATGTGATGCAGTGACAGGTATTATTTGTGAGGGGTGATATGTATCCCCCAGGATGTGTACAGAAGTGTATTGAGGCCTCGGGAGTGCATTGCAGTCACAGGCATAGCTGTGATTGCAGTGCAAAATAAAAGTAAGTTTGGTCTTCTACAAGCTATTTGTTCAAGGCAGATTTAAAAAAAACCCGGCATGTGCTTTTATTTTTGGAGCGAGCTACAGGATGGGTCTTACAAGTGGCCCGTGGCCACAGATTCCATGTAGAAACCCTGCAGCAAAGGGTTGGGTGTGTCAGTCATGGTTTGCAAACTTGCAGAGCAGGTGGCTCTGCAAAGCTCAGCCTGTGTGGAGTAACACGGAGCCAAGCAAAGCCAAAAGGCCTGGCACTCCTCAGGGTAGCACGGTGGTGCAGTCACACACGGCAATAGGTCTTGGATACTGACTGTCTTGATTCCCGACTGTGATCCGAAAGATAGCGTGTGCTGTTTACTTTGTGAGTTATGGACATTAAAACACATTTGTTTTGAACTTTCCTGGGTCACTGCCTTTCTGTCATACTGCACCAACCCCACTGTACTACAGATATATGCAATGTTTTAATCAGCTGTTATTTAAAATTTTTTCTGTTGCTGCGGTGGCCAAAAACCTACAATTCTGACGATTTGATTTTTTTTTCCATTACTCCGTTTACCTATTAGATTAATTTATTTTGTATTTTAATCGATTGGACTTTTATGAACTCAGTGATAACAAATATGTGTTTTTCATTATTATTTCTTAATTTTTAATGCTGGCAAATGGGGGTGGTTTAAACTTTCATATTTTTTATTTTTAACATCTTTTTGAAAACATTTTTTTTTACTTTTTACTGTATTTGTTTTTCCCCATCTGATCACTTTTGCTATTCATATGAATAGCTAAAATCACGGTCTCCTTTGAATGCATGCCATGGACTGGCTTTTACAGTAGTACTGTGATGACAGACATAGGGGTCTTCAGGTAAGGCAACACATCAGCATCACGGGATCACATTGCTGGAGCGCTGATGAGGGGATAGAATGGCGCACTGCAGGGAGTGTTAAATGCCGGTGTCAGATTTACAGTGACATTTAACATGTTAACAGCTGCGGGTGGAGCACCAATCCACCCACGGCTGTTATACCCCCTTCACATGCCCGTTTTTTGTGTCCATATGCGGTTCGTTCTTTAAGGGCCGCAAATACGGACACATGCACACCCATTGTATTCAATGGTGGTGTACACAAGTCAGGTTTTTCACACGGACTGTTTGTCCGTGTGAAAAACCTGCAGACTTGTCAGTTTTTTTTGCCAGCACGGACAAAATGTGTACTGCAGCACCTCATTGTCTCAGTCTGGATGGTCACATCATGCTACTGTTCAGGTTTAAACCAGATATTGCAGAGATTGATTACGGCGTGGAACAGTATTGCTAATCTTCACTTTGGACAGGTGAGGGATATTATTATTTTGGTTTTTTTTACAGGGGAAAAGGGCTTCTGTAGATTAGGTGTTAGGTTAATAATATGATTGTTTATTTTTTGTCATTTACAGGGAACAAGTACTTCAATAGAATAGGTGTAAGGTGAGTATAATTTTGTTTTCTATGTTTAAATAAATTTGTAAAAGAGGGTGTTGATTTTTTAATTCAAATTAAGGATTTTATTCTTGCTGTGTGTTTATTTCCAAACTTACTATTATTACTCTTTTAGACGCCTCTCCATTACTAACCCCTGGGCTTGATGTCAGCTGACAATACAAAGGTGACATCAGCCCCAACCCTATTACCCCAAGAGCCATATTTGGTGCATCTTCATTATCTGCAAGGAAAGATGCGGGCTTGGCTTGCAAGCTCGCATAACAGGTAGGGAGATGACTTATGACGTACATAGTACGTTATAAATCATTAAGGAGTTATTAATTATTTAATTTGGCAAAGATATAAACAGTGTTTATATGAATTTATTTTGAAATATATGAAATAAACAATTCTTTCATAGAATCATAGAATGGTAGAGTTGGAAGGGACCTCCTGGGTCATCTGGTCTAACACCCTGCTCAAAGCAGGATTCACTAAATCATCCCAGACAGATATCGGTCCAGCCTCTGTTTGAAGACTTCTATTGAAGGAGAACTCACCACCTCTCGTGGCAGCCTGTTCCACTCACTGATCACCCTAACTGTCAAAAAGTTTTTTCTAATATCTAATCTGTGCCTCTCCCATTCAGTTTCATCCCATTGCTTCTAGTCTTTCCTTGTGCAAATGAAAATAAAGATGATCCTTCTACAATGTGACAGCCCTTGAGATATTTGTAGACAGCTATTAAGTCTCCTCTCAGTCTTCTCTTTTGCAAGCTAAACATTCCCAAATTCTGTAACTGTTCCTCATAGGACATGGTATGCAGACCGGTCACCATTCTGGTCGCTCTTCTCTGAACTTGCTCCAGTTTGTTGATGTCTTTTTTAAAATGTGGTGCCCAAAACTGGACACAGTATTCGAGATGAGGTCTGACCAAAGAGGAGTAGAGGGCAATGATGTCTTCAAGTGATCTAGACTGTATGCTTCTGTTAATACATCCTAGAATTGTATTTGCCTTTTTTGCTGCTGCATCACACTGTTAACTCATGTTCAGTCTGTGATCTATTAGTATACCCAAGTCTTTTTCACATGTGCTGTTGCTTAGCCCTATTCCTCCCATTCAGTATATGCATTTTTCATTTTTATTGCCCAGATGTAGTACTTTGCATTTTTCCCTGTTAAAAAACATTCTGTAAGATGCTGCCCACTGATCCAGCTTATTTATATCTTTTTGAATCCTCTCTCTCTCTTCTCTAGTATTAGTTATCCTCCTAGCTTTGTGTCATCAGCAAATTTAATCAGCTTACCCTCAATTCCTTCATCTAAATCATTGATAAAGATGTTGAACAATACAGGGCCCAGGACAGAGCCCTGCGGTACCCCACTTGAGACATTCTTTCAACTGGATGTGTAGCCATTTACAACCACTCTTATGAATCCACCTAAAGTTGCCTTGTCCATTCCATACTTAGTCATTTTTTCAATAAGGATTGTGTGAGATACTTTAAAGGTCAAATGCTTTGCTGAAGTCAAGATATACTATATCTACAGCATTTCCCTGATCCACCCAGTCAGTGACTCTGTCATAAAAGGAAATTAAGTTAGTCTGACATGACTTATTAGTTACAAACCCATGCTGACTCTGTTTAATCATTTCATTCTTATCCAGGTACTTACATACATGTTGTTTAATAATTTGTTCAAAGATCTTTCCTGGTATAGAAGTCAGACTCACAGGCCTATAGTTCCTTGGGTCCACCTTCCTCCCCTTTTTGAAGATAGGAACAACATTTGCTCTTCTCCAGTCTTCTGGACTTCTCCTGTTCTCCAAGAATTTTCAAAGATTTTGGAGAGTGGTTCAAGAATTTCTTCTGCTATCTCCTTCAGTACTCTGTGTTGTAATTCATCTGGACCTGGAGACTTGAATTCATTGAATTTATTTTTCTGTTTATAGATATCCTGGATTCTTCTATTCTCTTAATAGGACAGTGAAGATCAGTTGATGTTACATTTCCTTTCTGAGAGAAAACAGATGCAAAATAGGAATTTAAAAGTTCGGCCTTCTCAACATCCTGTCTTATCATTTCATCATTTTCATCCTGTAAAAATCCTATAGCATCTTTGACTTTTCTTTTACCTTTGACACATCCCCAAAATCCTTTTTTGTTGCTTTTGACGTCTCTTGCAAGCCTTAATTCATTGTCAGCTTTAGATAATCTGATTTATGCCCTGCAGGTTCTGCAGACAGCGTTATATTCTTCTTTAGATATTCCTCCCTCTTTCAATTTGATAAACATTTCTTTCTTTCTTCCTTTTTAGCATGTGTTTAAGTTCTGTGTTCATCCATCCTGGTTTCCTTAAATGCTTCCCATTCTTCCCTCTTTTCGGAATTGTTAACGATTGTGCTTTGAGAATCTCATTTTTCAAGATTTCCCATCCTTCCTGGACATTTTTGTCCTTAAGGATATCCAGCCATTGGATCCCTCCAATTCTCTTTCTGAGTCCCTTCAAATTTGCCTTTCTGAAATCTAACCTTGACGTCTGAGTCTTCACAGGTCTTCCTCCTCTAGTTATCCAAAATTCTAAAATAGCATGGTCGCTACCTCCTAGGGTCCCAGCCACTTTTACCTGCTCAACCATTTCCTCCCTGTTTATAAGGATTAGATCTAAGGTAGCAGATCCCCTTGTTTTCTCCCCTACATTTTAGAAGATAAAGTTGTCAGCAAGAGAGGATAAGAATTTCCTTGACCTGTTAGTTTTGCCTGAGAGAGATTCCCAACAAATGTCTGGATAGTTGAAATCTCCCATGACCACTATGTCATATTTTTTGGAGAACTTGGCCATTTGATGCATAAAGAGTTCATCCATATCTTCCGCTTGCACAGGCGGCCTGTAGTAAATGCCTACAATGGTGTCCTTTCCATTGTTCTGTCCTTGTATTCTTACCCAAACAGTTTCCACAGAACTCCCAGTCTCTGAAGCTTCCATCTCTGTGAAGATATACACTTTTCTAACATACAATGCGACACCTCCTCCTCGTTTATCAAGTCTGTTTCTTACAAATAAGTTGTATCCTTCTAGCCTTGTATTCCAATCATGTGTATCGTCCCACCAAGTCTCCGTGATTCCAATGACATCATATTTCTTTTCCTGCGTTAGTAGTTCCAATTCTTCTTGTTTGTTGCCCATGCTTTGTGCATTCGTATAGAAACATTTTAGTTTATGATTGGTTTCTCTTTCTTCAATATTTTTATTATTTAATTTTTTTTTTTTTTTGTCTTTGTTCTTCCCTTTCACTTCTAATAGCAGAATTCTCAATAGTATTTGTCAGGTGTATGGCTTTTACTGGCATTTTGCTTCCCTTCCCACATTGTTCTAGTTTAAAGCTCTCCTGATGCAAGGCGACTTCCAAATACATGTTTTCCAGTCTTCGTAAGGTGCACCCCATCTTTAGCAAGTAGTCCATCATATAGGTAATTCACTCCGTGATCCAGTAGCCAGTTGTTCACCTGCAAAATCTTATTCCACCTCCTTGTTCCATGGCCATCCACTGGAAGGATGGAAGAGAAGACCACCTGCGCTCCTAGTTCT
This sequence comes from Oophaga sylvatica, assembly GCA_033576555.1. Taxonomy (NCBI): domain Eukaryota; kingdom Metazoa; phylum Chordata; class Amphibia; order Anura; family Dendrobatidae; genus Oophaga; species Oophaga sylvatica. The sequence continues at coordinate 589,673,039 of JARQOD010000001.1, read as the reverse complement.
TTCACTTTCTTACCTAAATTTTCAAAGTCACTGCAGATGGTTTCCAGGTCACTTCTTGTGGTATCATTTGTCCCCACTTGTATTAGCAGGAATAGGTAGTTATCTGTAGTTCTGAAGAGTCCTGATATCCTGTCAGACACATATTTAATTTTTGCACCTGGAAGACAGCACATTTCTCTTGAGGTTAAATCCAGTCTGCAGATAGTGGCCTCTGTTCCTCTCAACAGGGAATCTCCCATTACCACAACTCTCCGTTTCTTCTTCACAACATTTTTCTTTCTCCATTCAGGAGGACTCTAAAGATGTACAAGGTTGTTGTTTGTGGGCAGAGTCTTATCCTGATGTATTTCTTCGTCGTTCTCCTGCGTGAAAGCCTGGTACTGGTTCCTGAGCAGTATGGGTGCTGACTGCCTTCCGATCCTCCTGCTTCTCTAGGTCACATGCTTCCATTCCTCTGTTTCTTCAGGTGCACTACGAATTTCTTCTCTTTCTGTAACATGAAGAGATAATTCTGCTCTGTCTAAGAACTCTTCACCTTCCTTAATGATTTTCAACGTAGATAACCTCTCTTCTAGATTTTGCAACTTTTCCTCCAACAGGGACACAAGCTTGCATTTCTGGCATGTGAAGTTTAGCTTTTCCACTGGTAAGTCTGTGAACATGTAGCTAGAAATGCAGCTCACCAAATGGCTCCTGGCCTCTTCCATGTTCTTATAGTTCAAGAGATATCAAAGCGGTAAAATATATGCCGGTTTACCGCTGTCCTCCTTTCAGCTGCAACGGCCAAAATCCAGTGTTCCTTGAGCTCGCGGAGACTCTTCACTTATCCAAGAAGGCACTGGGAATATGCAAATCCTCTCCTCGTGACTCTTCCCCTGGTTTACCACTGTCCTTCTTTCAGCTGCAACGGCCAAAATCCAGTGTTCCTTGAGTTCGCGGAAACTTCACTTATCCCAGAAGGCACTGGGAATATGCAAATCCTCTCCTCGTGACTCTTTCCTTCCATTAGTTGTAGTCTGAGATTAAGTGGCTATTCTTTCATTTCTTCTCTTCCACTTTCCCACCCTATAGGTAGATATAGAACATGTCATACACTTTGTTAGGCCTGTTTCACACGTCCTGATGTTTCCGGTACTGGACGTATCAGTGTCCCTGTGTGTAATACTTGTGGCACACGTGTGGCAACCATTTGCTGCTCATGTGCAGCATCAGTACCACACGGACGGGCACCAGGGAAGCAGCAGTACAATTAGCGCTGTTCCCCAGCACAGGGTGCTGAAGACCGTTCTCATCATTCTCCCATGCTCTGCCGGCTATCAATATAAGCAGGGGAGAATGATGAGAGTTATATTCAACTGATAACAGTGACAGCAATCAGTAGCTCATGGGATTATTACTCCCATCAGCCAATGCCTGCTGCCGCTAATAATAGCGAGACTAGACAGCAGCTGATGTTAGTATTCATCAAACGCTACCTGTGCTATAAATAAATAACTAAACCAACGTGGGGTCACCCCTATTTTTGACAATCAGCCTTGCTAAAGCAGACAGCTGGGGGCTGGGTGTATACTCAGTCTGTTAAGGGGCCATGGATATTGACCCTCCAGTATAAAAATAGCAGCCCGCAGCCATTCAGAAAATGCACATCTATTAGATGCACCAATTCTGATTCTTTGCCCGGCTCTTCCCACTTGCCCTGTAGCGGTGACAAGTGGGGTAATATTTTTGGGGTTCTCACATTTGTATTGTCTGGTGACATCAAGCCCACGGGTTAGTAATGGAGAGGCATCTATAATACACCTATCCATTACTAATCCTATAGTTGTATGGTGAATAAAGACACAGCAAGTATAAAGTCTTTTATTTGAAATAAAAACAAAACACACTTTTCCATTTTTATTTAAAAATAGCAAACACAGTTATACTCACCTAATGCCCATTCAATTGAATCACTCATCTCCAGTAATAAAAAATAAATAAAAAAAACAACAATATCCCTTACCTGTCTGTCGTTCTGTCCCTCGCCATAATTCATGTCTGGGGGATAAATAATTTTAAACCTGGACAGTACCAAGATGCGACTGTCCAGGCTGAGAACCACTGATGAATGAGCTGCTGAGAGCGCAGCATCAGTGACTAACAGTCACCTCATCAAGATTACCGCTGGTCACTGAGGCTGCATTCCCAGGGCTGAACTGCAGTGACCTCAGCACGTGAGAAAAAGTCACCGTTCCACCGCAGTTCAGCACAGTGAGTTCACCGCAGATCAAAGATCACCTTTTTAAGGAGGCTGCAGACTGTGCTATTTTTTAGTCTAGGGGAGTGAATATCCATGGCCTCATATTAGCCTGAGTATATCAGCACCCAGCTGTCTGTTTTAGCAAGGCTGGTTGTCAAAAATGGGGGGGACCCCATAATGTTTTTTAAAATTATTTGTTTAAATAATTTAAAAAAACAGCTTGGGGACCCCACTATTCTTGATAACCAGCCTTGCTACAGCTGACAGTTTTGCCTGGCTGGTTATCAAAAATACAGCGGAGCCCAGGCTGGATTTTTTATTTATTTATAGTGCAGGCGGCGGCTGATGAATACTCCCATCAGCAGCCTCCTGCTCTCACTGTTATTAGCGGTAAGAGGTGTAGGCTGATGGGAGTAATAGTTCCATCAGCTGCCGCCTGCTGTCGCTGTTATCAGTTGAATACAACTCTCATCATTCTCCCCTGCTTGCGTTGATCACCAGGAAGAGCAGGGGAGAATGATGAGAGCGGTCTTCAGCACCCGATGCCGGATAACAGCACTAACTGTACTGCTGCTTCTCAGGTGCATGTACGTGTCACACGGATGACATCCCTGTGTATCATCCGTGTGCACATGTGTGGGATGCTTGGTGTCCTGTGCTGCTGTTAAAAAATGGACATGTCAGCATATTTTGCCCATGGACACTGTCCATGGAAACATACTGACATGTGCACAGACCCATAGACTTGAATAGGTCTAAGTGTGTAAGTGTCTCTGGTACGTGTTAAAATTGTCCCCACACGTAGACACACTGACATGTCATAGAGGCCTTATACCCACTTTTGAATCCCTCTGTGATCCTTTTCCTATTCAGGCCCTGCACCGGGCTTAGCTCTATGTATACATTTTGCCTGGACTGTTCCTTTAACATTTTGTGCTTCGGGGTACCATTCATTCTTATCACTTACCATATGTACATTTGAATAGCTAACTTTTGTCTTTCTTGGAAAGTAGGATTTGTTTTGTCTTTTTTTTATTTGACATTTTTATTAACCCCCTTGCACTGTGCACTTGTCATTATCTGTTTTCCACTTTCAGGGTTATCTTTCAAGGAAAACATTCCAATGCTGTTGCAGTAATATGTAGCAGTGCTAAAACATCTGTAATTAGAGTATATCAAATGCATTTCAAGTATTAGTATGGAAACTGAAATTTCCTAAAAATAAAAGCGTCCATGATCTTTAAAAGCATATCTGTCAGATCTCCAATGTCTCTCACCTTAGAGCCCATAGCATAGAAGTGGGGAGGGGTACACTGAGCACAATTATATAGTTTTCGCTGACTCTTTTTCAGCACTTTAATTTAAAAAATTTTTAACAATGCTGCCAGGACTCTTAGAAAACTCTTCCCCCTCCTCACTCAGAAACTGACATCTCTCCCTGTATATAAACTCTTACACAGGAAAAAAAAGCTGTCAATCAAACATGTTACTGAGATGAACTTCCTTTTAGAAAGACGCTGAGAGTGGTGAATATTTAATCTGTTCCACGCATACAAACTCTGTTTTCTGAGTGATGACAAATACCTCTGCTAGATGAAAGGCCTGTACCATACATACAGGATATTCCTGGATACATTGGTTATTGGTAGTGTTGAGCATTCCAATACTGCAAATATCAGGTATCGGCTGATATTCGCTGTATCGGAATTCCGATACTGAGTTCCGATACTTTTTGCATATCGAATACCGGAATCGGAAGTTCCCATACATAATGCTACACATAGTCAATACTGTAAAATCACACTGACACCTCACAAAACACTAGATATATACACATAGAATACATATATATATATATATACAGTATATATATGTCATTGTGACACATATATATATATATTTATAGTTCATACACTTCTACATAGTATAATAGCCGCTAATTCAATTGCCGGCTTTTGTGAAATTGCAGACCCGACATGAAATGACACATGGTTTACATACAGTTAACCATGTCATTTCATGTAGTTTGATATATGGTTTTCACTAACAATGACATGAGTGTATGAGTGCAAAATTTCATACAGCTAGGGGTTAATTAAAGGTGTAAATTCGTTGAAAAAAAATGCGTGGGCTCCCGCGCTATTTTCTCCACCAGACAGGGAAAGCCAGTGAGTGAGGGCAGATAATAATAGCCTAGGGAGGGTGCATTTATTTTGTGCCCCCCCCTGGCTACTAACATCTGCCCCCAGCCACCCCAGAAAAGGTAAATCTATAATTAGATGCGCCCTTTCTGGCACTTAGCCCGTCTATTCCCATTGCCCTGTAGCGGTGGCTAATGGGTTAATAATGGGTTAAAGCCACCTTGCTATTGGAAGGTGACTTTAAGCCAGGTTAATAATTGAGAGTTGTCAATTAGACGACTATCAATTATTAATCCTATTGTATGAAATAAAAATAAAACACACACACTTTATTTAAAAATCATTTTAATGAAATAATCACACAGTTTTTGACCATCTTTTATTTTACAGGTAATCCGTGCGAAGCCCTTGTTCTCCTGTAATAAAAATAAAATAGTAAAGCAACATTATTCTTACCTATCCGGTGCTCTGTCAGGTCCCACGCTGTAATCCTTCACAAAGGGTTAACTGGCTTATAGCTAGCAGCACAGCTAATGCTGACTGCTCAGCTGTAAGCCCCTGAATGAATGAGTTCCTCTCCCAGCGACAGGAGAGGAAGTGATTAGTGTGGGAAGCTTAATTGATTGCATATCGAATACCGGAAGACCAGATACCACAGGTGGCGTCACGAACACTATACTACAAACTCTATCATCCCCTGTAAATATTCCCGTTTACAGGCCAGGGCCAGGGCCACGGACTGGGTCACTGCCACTGTGACACATCCCTTTAAGACCCCGGCTCAGTACCGAGTATCCAACTGCCCTGGCGGGCGATCCAGGTCCACTCACTGATTCCAAGATCGTGGACACCTGTGATGCTAATTAGTGGACACGTCTTGATTTAACATGTCACTTTTGTCACATTATTTTTAGGGGTGCCATCCTTTCTGTCCAGGCCTATTTCATGATTTTTATTTCTTAAAAGATTCTGTGGAAACATGGTTGAAAAGCAATGTCTGACTTTCATTTGTTCATATTCATAGATTAGATTTTTTAATTATTACAACTTTTGTTAGATTTAAGTTATTACTGTGACCATTGAGGGTTTTCTGTCATTAAACGAGGGGTACCAATTTTTTGACCATGTGTGTAGGTAAGTAAAAGAAGAGAAAGTCAGGGAATTAAAGGGGATGGCCATTACAAGGACAATCCTCTTCTTGAACTAAATGTTTGGCCCTGATAAAATAAAAAAACATATACTCACCTCCTGTGGTGGCAAAAACACAGCACCTTCTAAAGACCCCAAAAGCTGGCAAAACACATCAAATGAGGAACAGACACCAGGAAAGTGTCTTCAATTCACTCACAGTACAAATTGTAGCATGGCACTGCAGCACCCATGCATGAGGTATTGGGGTCTGTGACAGCATTTACAGCTTTGAACTGAACGTCAAAGTAAGATGAGGTGGGTGAGGGATCGGTGTAGGCCTGCTGTGCTGGGAGCCCTAATACCACATGCAACAGCTCAACCTGCTTTCATGCTCAGCTACACTCAGGTGGCACAAATATCAGTTTCGTGGACTACTATTGTCAGACAAATCTAAGGATAGTAACACAGGTAGTTGACTCAAAGGAAGTGGAGGCATGACGGTCTCGTACAGCATACTGTTACAGGCAACACACATGAAAGAGACCCAACCATGAGTCTACACGTTTACAAAAATTAGTGGCAGACACCAAGAAAGTGGCATTAATTGCAATAGATTAGAACTAGAATAGCAGGAGGAGAAGCCTTAAATAGAAGGTGTCGCCCAGCTATATACTGGAAATGCCTTAGGTTGAAGTTGGTGGTCCCTTTAAGAGGAAGGGAGCGCACATGCGCCCTAAGCATAGTGCACGGGTCTACAACTGAACCTTGGGAGACACCGACACATAGGGGGCAAGATGAGGAGGTGGTGTGTGATTGGGAGACACTGATTATCCTGCCTGTTAGGTACGAGGAGATCCAACAAAGGGACAAGTCTGTAATGTTAACAGATCATACTGTCTGTAGTAAGAGGGAATGGTCTACTGTGTCAAAGGCAGATGCAAGGTCCAGGAGAACGAGGAGGACAAACTCGCATGGCTTTCATTTAACGGTTAGTAGGTAGTTGGTGACTTTAGTCAGGGCTGTTTCAGTGGAATGGTGCGGTCTGAAGCCAGATTGTAATCAGTCAAAGAAGGAGCAAGAGGAGAGGTAGGAGGACAATTCAAAATGGACGTGTTGTTCCAATAGTTTGGGGGCATAGGGGAGAAATGATATGGGGCAATAGCTAGACACAGAGGATGGGTCAAGGATGGACTTTTTGAGGATGGGTGTGATCGGGATATGTTTAAATCAGGAGGGAAGACATCAGTTGTTAGTGACAGGTTGAAGAAGTGGGTTAGGCTTGGGATGAAGACTGTGCTAAGATTTGGAATGAGGTGGGACGTTATTGGGTCAAGTTCACAGGTTGTGAGGCAAAGGCTTCAGCTGAGATGAGAGGAGAGAAAGGGGGAGCTGGTGGATGGAGGAAAGAATTGAAAATATTGAATAGCTGTTTAGGGTTGGGAGACAGATATGATATGAGGGATGAGAAGTCAGTTGGTTTTGCTGCAGTGAGCAGTGCAGCATTTTTATAACTTCTGTTACTGGACCCGCTACTCCACTCCCTTTCTTTGGCAGCCATACAGCGGTACACTTTGTAGATCAGGGCAAGAAAGAACATGTGCTCCAGTATATGACAAGCACTGCATCAAGTGGCCTCTGCTCCTCTTCCTCCACCTTAACATTATATACAGTACAGTCTTCAGTGGTGGCACCCCAATTACCCTTTTTTCCCCCCACGTCACAACTCTCCAACTGCCCAACTGACTGTTGGGTACCACAGATGGCTGAGTCTGCAGATCTGTTCACACATTGTATGCCATGGGCATTGGAAGTGCACTCCAAAGATTCACAGAGTCAAGAGGAGGAAATCATCTGCACCGATGGCCAAATTGTTTCTCATAATCCAAACCCTCGTCAACAGACGTTAACCCCATTGGGTGAAGGTGATACATTCGTGACGAGATTCAGATACTTGAGGAGCCCATGGACTGTACTGTGCTGTCAGGGCAGGAAGAAGAGGAGTTTGACTCTCAGGGCGAGGAGTGGAAGAACAGAGAGTATGACAATGAGGTAGTAGATCACACTTGATGTCAACCCAGAGGCATGCAGCTGAGTAGCTGAGCAGAGAAGGAGGAGGAAGAAGAGGAGAAGAGGAGGTTATGTAGGCACAGTTGTTTTGATTCGGTAACCGAGGAGGATAATAGAGAAATAGGCTAGGCAACCAGACACCCGAGAGGTTGGTAACTTAGTGGATTGCATACCCCTAAACTGACAACACAACTAGAAATAGCCGTGGGAGGTACCTACGATGCCCTAGACGCCTCGACACAGCCAAAGAGTTAACTAAGCCTAAAGAGAGAAAGGGGAAAGCTAAACTGCCCCGGAGCAGAGCCCCAAAGGAATAGATAGCCCCCAAACATACATTGGCGGTGAGACAGATGAAGCACAAACACAGGCAGAAAATAGAGCAAGCAAATGCTGGGGCCCAAACTGTCTGGATAGAACAGGACAGGAAAGGATACTGTCTGCAATCCCGCAAAAAACCCTAAGAAAAATTCCAACACGTCTGATATGCAAAAATCCTGAGGCCACACAACCCCTCCCCCACTAAATCAGAACTCTGGTGAGAACTGGACGCAAAACAGACACTGAAATAACAGGGGACCAGAAATAAAGGAAAACAGAGTCCAGCGCAGGTCCCAGGAGGGGACCCGGCTGAACTAACACCAGCAAAGCAGAAAACAGAGAAAAGCAACAGGGGGAAAAAACACAGATAAAAACAGACAAAATTTATCTGAAAGATGCAGGACAAAGCAGGAGCAAGCAGACTGCCAAAAGGCTCAGGAAGAAGACCAAATCAGCAGCAAGAACTAAGGGAAGGCTGCTCACTTAAAACTCTCAAATCATTCTCTTCAGGTGATCGACCTCTGTCAGCCAGACCAGCTCCATTACCAGCAGCAACCACCAGAGGGAGCCCAAACTCAAATTACAGATCAAAAGTGTTCACAACAGTACCCCCCCTTGAGGAGGGGTCACCGAACCCTCACCCAAGCCACCAGGCAGATCAGGATGGGCCCGGTGAAAGGCGCAAACCAATCTTCAGCATGAATGTCAGAAGCAAACACCCAAGAATTATCCTTCTGACCATAACCTTTCCACTTGACCAAGTACTGGAGTCTCTGTCTAGCCTGACGAGAATCCAATACCTTCTCTACTTCATACTCCAGATTGCCCTTAACAAATACAGGATCAGGGGGCGCAGCCATGGGAACTACAGGCTCAACAAACCTTTTCAACAAAGATTTATGAAAGACGTTGTGAATCTTGAACGTTCCTGGAAGCGCCAAACGGAAAGAAATGGGATTAAGGATTTCCAAAATCTTATAAGGTCCAATAAACCTTAGCTTAAATTTAGGAGATGCAACTTTCATAGGAATATGTTTTGAGGACAACCAAACCATGTCATCTACTTTAAACCGGGGACCATCAGTCTTATGCCGGTTGGCAAACCGTTGGGCCTTCTCCTGAGAGTGAGACAACTTATCCGCTACCTGATTCCAAATCTGCTGCATTCTCATTACCATAGAATCAACACCTGGACAAGCTGAAGCCTCCACCTGCCCTGAAGAAAACAGAGGATGAAACCCGAAGTTGCAGAAAAAAGGGGACATCAAAGTGGCAGAACTAGCCCTATTATTTAGAGCAAATTCAGCCAAGGGCAAAAAAGACCCAGTCATCTTGATCAGCAGACACAAAATATCTCAAATAAGTTTCCAGAGTCTGGTTTGCTCTCTCAGTCTGCCCATTGGTCTGAGGGTGAAACGCAGAGGAGAAGGACAACAGAATTCCCAGTTTAGAACAAAAGGATCTCAAAAATCTGGAAACAAACTGGACTGCTCTGTCAGACACAATGTTCTCCGGAATTCTGTGCAAACGAACGACCTGCTGAAAAAACAGGGGCACCAACTCGGAAGAGGATGGCAACTTCGGCAGTGGTACAAGATGGACCATCTTTGAAAATCTATCACAGATTACCCAGATAACAGTCATTCTCTGAGAGACAGGGAGGTCGGAAATAAAATTCATTGAGATATGGATCCAAGGCCTCCTAGGCACCGGCAGCGACACTAACAATCCACTAGAGTGAGAACAGTGTTTGGACCGAGAACAAGTCCCACAGGACTGCACAAAATTCCTGACATCACGAGATAAAGCAGGCCACCAAAAAAACAGACTCACCAAATCTCTGGTACCAAAAATACCAGGATGACCAGCCAGCGCGGAGCAATGAATTTCAGACATTACTATCCTCCTCCATTGGTCGGGGACATACAATTTCCCCATGGGGCATCATTCCGGTTTATCCTCCTGAAATTCCTCCAGGGCAAAATTCAAATCGGGTGAGATAGCGGAAAGAACCACACCCTCATTTAGAATGGTAGTAGGCTCAGTCACATCAAGAGAATCCGCAAAGAAACTCCTAGAGAGGGCACCCGCCTTAATATTCTTAGTGCCCGGAAGAAAGGACACCACAAAATTAAAACGCGTGAAAAACAAGGCCCACCTAGCATATCTAGGATTCAATCGCTTGGCTGATTCGAGATAGATCAAGTTCTTGTGGTCGGTGAGGACCACAACTTGATGTTTGGCTCCCTCCAACCAATGTCTCCACTCTTCAAACTCCCACTTCATAGCCAATAATTCCCAATTCCCCACATCATAATTACGTTCAGATGGGGAAAATTTTCGAGAAAAGAAGGCACAAGGGTTAATCTTAGAGATTACCGGATCTCTTTGAGACAAAACGGCTCCTGCACCAATCTCAGAAGCATCTATCTCAACCTGAAATGGGAGAGAAACATCAGGTTGCCTAGAACAGGAGCAGAAGTGAATCTCCACTTAAGCTCCTGAAACGCCAAAAGTGCCTCTGGAGACCAATTCACCACATCAGCGCCCTTTTTGGTCAAATCCGTCAGTGGTTTCGCAATACCAGAAAAATTACTTATGAATTTACGGTAAAAATTAGCAAAACCCAAAAATCTCTGAAGAGCCTTCAAGGAAGTGGGCTGAACCCAATCACAAATGGCCCGAACCTTGACCGGGTCCATTTCAACAGTGGACGGAGACAAAATGAATCCCAAACACGAAACCTTTTGTACGCCAAAGAGACATTTCGGTCCCTTAACATACAAAGCATTTTCTTTCAAAATCCGGAATAGAGTCTGAACATGTTCCACATGAGAATCCCAGTTATTGGAAAAAATTAAAATATCGTCCAAATAAACGATCAAAAACTTTTCCACAAAATCCCGGAAAATATCGTTCATGAAAGATTGGAAGACGGAAGGGGCATTAGTGAGCCCAAAAGGCATCACTAGGTACTCAAAATGCCCCTCATGAGTATTAAACGCCGTCTTCCATTCATCACTGTGCTTAATGCGAATAAGATTATACGCCCCCCTAAGGTCAAGCTTTTTAAACCAACTAGCACCTTTCACTCAGGAGAATAAATTGGAAATCAGGGGTAATGGATACTGATATTTAACAGTGATTTTACTAAGGAGACGATAGTCAATACATGGCCTCAATGAACCATCCTTCTTGGCCACAAAGAAAAAGCCGACACCTAAAGGTGAAGAGGACAGTCTGATATGGCCCTTCTCCAATGAGTCTTTGATATAAGATCGCATAGCATCATGTTCAGGTACAGAAAAATTGAAGAGCCGACCCTTGGGAAATTTGCAACCGGGCACTAACTCGATCGCGCAATCATAACTCCTGTGGGGAGGCAAGGACGCAGACTTACTCTCACTAAACACATCAGAGAAATCAGCCATATAGTCAGGGACCTCCTGAGACTGGGGAGAGGTAGAGAAAACAGGAGTGCCACTACGGACACATTGACAACCCCAACTAACCACAGACACAAACTTCCAATCCAGAACAGGATTATGGGTCTGCAACCAAAGAAAATCCAGTACAATAATGTCATGTAAATTACGTAACACCAAAAATTTACAATTCTCTTGGTGGTCCGGGGCTACCCGCATTATCACCTAGGTCCAAAACTGTGGTTTATTCTCCGCTAAAGGGGTAGCACCCATACCCCTCAAAGGAATAGGGATCCGCAGGGGTACCATGGGAAAACCACAAACGTTTGGCAAAGTCAAAATTCATCAGGTTCAAAGCTGCTCCTGAATCAACAAAGGATTTAGCAGAAAATGAAGATAAGGAGCAGATCAATGTAACCGTCAAGAGGAATTTAGGCTGTATATTGCCCAAAACAAATGAGTGAGCAAAACGTTTTTCCCTCTTAGGGCAGACGGAAATAGTATGAGAGGTGTTCCCACAAAAGAAACACAACTTATTACGCCAAAACAGGATCCCCAGGGTCAGGAAAAAGCCCAGTCATGAGAGTCACCGCACAACAGGGAGATGAAAATTTTAACCTGCTGCACCATGTTCCCCGACGAATTAGGTTTTAAGGCAAAAAGCAATTTACAATTATTCTTAAAGTTCAAAAATTTAGACCGATCCCAAGAAAACAAATCAGGAATAGGGTTCTTAGGTTCTACAGTAGACAACTGAGCAAGATAGGCAGAAATTCTCCGCACTTCAGCAGCGAGCTGCTCAACACAATCAGACAAATGCTTAGCCTGCATTGAAGAAAAAAAAATCCTCGCACAGCCCCCAGAGAAAAAGAGGAAAAAATATATAAAAAATTCTGACACCTTTTTTTATTTATTTTTATTCTTTCCTTCTTTAGAGTACCCTAGAATCTACAGTTAGGCCGGTGATTCCGTTATGATTCGGTAACCGAGGAGGATAATAGAGAAATAGGCTGGGCAACCAGAAACCAGAGAGGTTGGCAACTTAGCGGATTGCAGTCCCCTAAACTGACAACACAACTAGAATTAGCCGTGGGATGTACCTACGATGCCCTAGACAACTCGACACAGCCAAAGAGTTAACTAAGCCTAAAGAGAGAAAGGGAAAGCTAAACTGCCCCGGAGCAGAGCCCCAAAGGAATAGATAGCCCCCAAACATATATATTGGCGGTGAGACAGATGAAGCACAAACACAGGCAGAAAATAGAGCAAGCAAATGCTGGGGCCCAAACTGTCTGGATAGAACAGGACAGGAAAGGATACTGTCTGCAATCCCACAAAAAACCCTAAGAAAAATTCCAACATGTCTGATATGTAAAAATCCTGAGGCAACACGACCCCTCCCCCACTAAATCAGAACTCTGGTGAGAACTGGACGCAAAACAGATACTGAAATAACAGGGGACCAGAAATAAAGGAAAACAGAGTCAAACGCAGGTCCCAGGAGGGACCCGGTTGAACTAACACCAGCAAAGCAGAAAACAGAGAAAAGCAACAGGGAAAAAAAACACAGATAAAAACAGACAAAACTTTTCTGAAAGATGCAGGACAAAGCAGGGAGCAAGCAGACTTCCAAAAGGCTCAGGAAGAAGACCAAATTACAGGCAAGAACGAAGGGAAGGCTGCTCACTTAAATCTCCCCAGTCCAGTCCATAACACCTGATCTCCTATCATCCTCTTCAGGTGATCGACCTCTGTCAGCCAGACCAGCTCCATTACCAGCAGCAACCGCCAGAGGGAGCCAAAACTCAGAAGCCAGATCAAAAGTGTTCACAACACACAGTGTTATGCAATCAGGACAACCAATGCATCCTGAGCCCCTGGCAGTGGACAGCAGCTTTTGCAGTTCTGCAGTTGCCTAGCTTGGGTCTTTTTTTCAGACAGGCCAAAATCTAAAAAATCACATTATCTGTCAACTTTCTTAAAAACGACATAGTAAAGTAAAAAAAATGAAATAATTTCAGTCCTACATGCATGAACTGGCACATGCGCGATCAACAAGCATTAATCTGGGAATGTCATTGAGCTAAAATAATCCACATCAACGGCAAATTCTGATTCTTCCTACTCCCTCACCATGGCAAGTGTTGTCACACAGGTCTCCGGCCGCAGAACCTCCATTTGTTTACCCACTACAGTTGGAGTGACTGAGAGCCTGTCAGCTGATAAAGAAGCGGACATGCCTGCTGTTTTTGACTGATCTTATATACCAAGCACACCCCATCTTTCTCAATCCACCATAACATTTCCACCTGCACCTCTCTCAGTAGCTTGTCGTATTCACCCTACTCCACCCTGTGTCTGCATAGCAGCGATCCCTCGTTTGTGCAGTTGTGCTTACGTAAAAGATTCTTTCTTCCTACACATGGCAAAGCTAAGAGCTTGAACTTCACCATCTTCAATCTACTAATACTAATAACCTAAATTTATATAATGCAAACATATTCCTCATAGCTTTGCAAATCAGCAGTTCATATAAAACAGTCAAAAGTTACCAAGTTTCAGATAATCAAACAATTTAAGCAAAAATAATGACGACCCTGCTCTTCAGAGCTTACAATCTACAATGAGGTGGGGTGACAAAAATTACAGGTGCTTATTTACAATGATGGTACAACCATCTTGAGGAAATGGAGGGTTGATAAAGGCTGTAGGAGGCTTCTGGGTACGGTTGAGTTTGATGACGAATTATTATTATTATGTTCAGAGGAGTAGAGTGTAGGCTATCTAGGCTATCTATATATATAAAAAATGAGTGTATGTGTGTGTGTGTATGTGTGTGTGTATCAAGCCATGCCCACTCCACATAGCCCCTCCCACTCCACATAGCCACACTCACTCCACACGCAAAGCCCCTTATAATAAATATCTATTATATATATTTCATAGGCACATCTTTTTGACCACAACAGGTTAACTGCCTGTGTTGCACATAGCAACCAATCACTAAGCATCTTTCATTTCACCAGAGCTGTTTAAAAGATGAAAATTGAGCTGTGATTGGTTTATATGAGCAACAGTTTTCTCACTCCACAACACCTCAGCAGACACTGACTGGGTGGGAGAAATCTAGCTCCCCAGGAACATAAGCTCCCAGCCATTGTTTGCCCCCCCAAAAGGAACAGAGAGCACATGACAGAAATGAATCACCCCCTTCTCTATTACTGCCAGGCTCTATTGTTACCGGCGTAGAAAATCACTTCATCAGCGGCCACACACAGAGCCGCACACAGAGCCACACTGCCAGGTTACACAAGGGCACATCTCCAGGAACTCCCTGCTCAGTGCCACCCAGCTCATGACTATGGGATGGAGGATGTGTGATGAGTATATGGAGCACTGAACTATGGGATGGAGGATGTGTGATGGGTATGTGAGCACGGGACTATGGAATGGAGGATATGTATGATGGGTATATGGGCACAGGACTATGGGATGAAGGATGTGTGAAGGATATATGGGCACTGGACTATGAGATTGAGGATATGTATGATGGGTATATGGGCACAGGACTATGGGATGGAATATATGTATGATGGGTATATGGGCATGGATATGGCATGGGACTATTGGATGGAGCATGTGTGATGGGTATATGGGCATGGGACTATGGCATGAGGATGTGTGATGGGTATATGGGCATGGGAATATAGGATGAGGATGTGTGATGGGTATATGGTCATGGGACTATGGGATGGAGGATGTGTAATGGGTATATGGGCACTGGACTATGGGATGGAGGATATGTATGATGGGTATATGGGCACGGGACTATGGGATGGAGGATATGTATAATGGGTATATTGGCATGGAACTATGGGATGAAGGATGTGTGATGGGTATATGGGCGCTGGCCTATGAGATGGATGATATGTATGATGGGTATATGAGCACAGGACTATGGGATGGATGATATGTATGATGGGAATATAGGCACAGGACTATGGGATGGAGTATATGTATGATGGCTATATGGGCAAGGGACTATTGGCATGAGACTATGGGATGGAGGATGTGTGATGGGTATATGGGCACAGGACTATGGGATGGAGGATGTGTGATGAGTATATGGGCATGGGACTATGGAATAGAGGATATGTATGATGGGTATATGGGCATGGGACTATGGGATGGAGGATGTGTAATGGGTATCTGGGCACTGGACTATGGGATGGGGGATATGTATGATGGTTATATGGGCACGGGTCTATGAGATGGAGGATATGTATGATGGGTATATAGGCACGGGACTATGGGATGGAGGATATTTATGATGGTTATATGGGCACAGGACTATGGGATGGAGCATGTGTATGATGGGTATATGGGTACGGGACTATGGGATGGAGCATGTATGATGGGTATATTGGCACTGGACTATGGGATGGAGGATGTGTGATGGGTATATGGGCATGGGACTATGGGATGGAGGATATGTATGATGGGTATATGGGCACTGGAATGAAGGATATATATGATGGGTATATGGGCACGGGACTATGGGATGGAGGATATGTATGATGGGTATATGGGCACGGGACTATGGGATGGAGGATGTGTGATAAGTATATGGGTACTGGACTATGGGATGGAGGATATGTATAATAGTTATATGGGTTTGGGACTATGGAATTGAGGATATGTATGATGGGTATATGGGTACAGGACTATGGGATGGAGGATATGTATGATGGGTATATGGGCACGGGACTATGGGATGGAGGATGTGTTATGGGTATAATGGCACTGGACTAAGAGATGGAGGATATTATAATTTGTTAGAACTAACCACAGTTATTTACTATGCTCAGACAGCGCCGGGCTCTTCAGCTAGTATATATACATAAAAAGGACTTTGATTAGAGAATGTGATAGGTCGCCCTAAACAGATGTGTTTTTAGGAAGCGCCTAAAAATGTCTAAGTTGTGGTTATACTCCTAATTTCATAGGGGACAAAGGGTAAGAGGTGAGTTATCTAGGTAGGAAATTGGACTGAGCTGGACAAAGACCAAATCAGGGGTATCTCAGAGGTTGAAAGTTGTGAGAGGCCATGAGATGTGGCTAGAGATAGAAGCTGGGATGCAGTTGGGGAGGTGGAGTTGTTGAAGTCTCCCAGGATAAGGGTTGGCAATTCTGAGGACATGAAGTGTGGCAGCATCGCATAAAAGTGGTCAAGGAAGTGGGTGGGCGAGCCTGGGGGATGGTATATGACTGCTAATCTGAGGGAGATGGGATGGAACACCCTGATGGTGTGAACCTCAAACGAAGAATGGCGTCCAATTGGCCTGTATTTATTTATTTGGTTTAAAACAGGATTGTTGTTGGCAGCGAGGAGTGTAGGGTTATCGTGGAGTTAGCAGTGGGATATACACATATTCCATGTGTTCTAATCCAGAAGTGGCTAAGCCATATGCTCACTATTACTTTTCAGAGAACAATTATTGTGAACAGCCTGTGGCCTCCTCGGATGATCGTCTCCCAATCGTGTCATTGTCAGGACGATAAGGGTCAGCTGAGAGCTATTCAATACAAATATCACAGCACTTTTTTTCTGCATCACTCATGGCCTGTGATATCTGTGATTGTTGTATGGCCACTCCGATTAGTTGGCTATGAGCATGCAGCCTTTCCACCTTGTGGATACAGACGGTTTCCACAAGCTGATGGCTGGTGCAGTCCTCCCAATACCAGCTGCCCAGTCACTAGAGTTGAGCGAAACAGGTCGGTCAGATTCAAAAATCACCGACTTTCGCCAAAGTCGGGTTTCACCGAGCGAAACCCGACCATAGCATGAGGTCGGCCATGCGGTCGTCGACCCGAGCGCCAAAGTCGGCTTTCCCATAATGCTTGCAAGCACCTTTTCTCAGCCAATGAGCAAGGACACACACTGTGGCCAATGAGATGACATGGGCAGCGGCCACCACCATCTTAGAGAAGGGCATTGCAGTGATTGGCTTGCTTTGTGTGGCGTCACAGTGGCTATAAAAGCCCTGACCGCTGACCGCCATTTTACTTCTGCCAATCTTAGCATAGGGAGAGGTTTCTGCCACTGTTTCTCAGTAGAGAGAGAGAGTTAGGCAGGAAAGAAAAGTGATTCTGTTCTTGTGCTGATAGCGATTGTGCTGTACAGTTATTATGCAGTGACAGTGGAGGATTTTCTTGTGTGCAGCAGTGCTGGTTATTAGGCTGCCTGCCAGTGACAGGGGAGGATTTTATTTTGTGCAGCAGCAGAGTTGGTTAATAGGCTGCCTGCTAGCACACCGTATAGAGCTGTACGCTCCTCACACACTACCGTATACCGGCTGGTATCACGGACAAATACATGTTGACTATCTGTGTGTGACTCCAGAAATATATACGGAGATTTCAATTTTCCCCAAAACCGTATACAGCTGGTATCTTCTGATACAGTAGTTTTTCTGCCTTCTGTATTACGGTCAAATCCATACTGAGAGAGCGTCTGTGTGTTACTCCGGAAATATATACGGAGATTTACAATTACCCCAACACTGTATACAGCTGTACGCTTCTGATACATTACCCTTTTTCTACTTTTTATATTCTGGTGTGATCCATACTGAGCTTGTGAGCGTCTGTGTCTGACTCCTGAAATATATACGGAGATTTACAATATTTTCACTATACTATATATACCTGGTATCTGGTGATACAGTACCCTTTTTCAGCTTTTTATATTCTTGTCTAATCCATACTGAGCCTGTGAGCGTCTGTCTGTTACTCCGGAAACATAGACGGAGATTTAAAATTACCCCAACACTGTATACAGCTGTACGCTTCTAATAAATTACCCTTTTTCTACTTTTTATATTCTGGTCTAATCCATACTGAGCCTGTGAGCGTCTGGCTTTTACTCCGGAAATATATACAGAGATTTACAATTACCCTTACACTGTATACAGCTGTACACTTGTGATACAGTACCCTTTTTGGCAGAAAGTCCTCCTCCACCCACCACTGTCAGTGCATCATTGACACCTAGAACATTGGCCCACGTGTGTGATTATGTCTTGCGGATCTGATTTTTAAATTTTGGTCTAATCCATACTGAGCCTGTGAGCGTCTGTCTGTTACTCCGAAAATATATACAGAGAGTTTCAATTACCCCTAGACTGTATCCAGCTGTAATCTTCTGATACATACCTTTTTCAGCTTTTTATATTCTTGTCTAATCCATACTGAGCCTGAGAGAATCTGTGTCTGACTCCTGAAATATATACGGAGATTTACAATATTTTCACTATACTATATACTGTATACCTGGTATCTGGTGATAAAGTACCCTTTTTCAGCTTTTTATATTCTTGTCTAATCCATACTGAGCCTGTGAGAGTCTGTCTGTTACTCTGGAAATATAGACGGAGATTTAAAATTACCCCTACACTATATACGCCTGGTATCTTCTGATACATTACCCTTTTTCTTCTTTTTATATTCTGGTCTAATCCATACTGAGCCTGTGAGCGTCTGTCTGTTACTCCGGAAATATATACGGAGATTTAAAATTACCCCAACACTGTATACAGCTGTACACTTCTGAAACATTCCCCTTTTTCTGCTTTTTATATTCTGGTCTAATCCATACTGAGCCTGTGAGCATCTGTGTGTTACTCCGGAAATCTATATGGAGATTTACAATTTACCCCTATACACCTGTTATATTCAGATACAGTACCCTTTTTCGGGCTTTTTATATTGTGGTGTAATCCATACTGAGCCTGTGAGTGTCTGTGTGTTACTTCGGAAATCTATACGGAGATTTACAAGTTATCGCTAAACTATATACACCTGTTATCTTCTGATACAGTACACTTTTTCAACTTTTTATATTGTGGTCTAATCCATACTGAGCCTGTGAGCGTCTGTGTGTTACTCGGAAATCTATACGGAGATTTACAATTTACCCTTATACACCTGTTATCTACAGATACAGTACCCTTTTTCAGCTTTTTATATTGTGGTCTAATCCATACTGAGCCTGTGAGTGTCTGTGTGTTACTCGGAAATCTATATGGAGATTTACAATTTACCCCTATACACCTGTTATATTCAGATACAGTACCCTTTTTCGGGCTTTTTATATTGTGGTGTAATCCATACTGAGCCTGTGAGTGTCTGTGTGTTACTTCGGAAATCTATACGGAGATTTACAAGTTACCGCTAAACTATATACCCCTATACACCTGTTATATTCAGATACAGTACCCTTTTTCGGGCTTTTTATATTGTGGTGTAATCCATACTGAGCCTGTGAGTGTCTGTGTGTTACTTCGGAAATCTATACGGAGATTTACAAGTTATCGCTAAACTATATACACCTGTTATCTTCTGATACAGTACACTTTTTCAACTTTTTATATTGTGGTCTAATCCATACTGAGCCTGTGAGCGTCTGTGTGTTACTCGGAAATCTATACAGAGATTTACAATTTACCCTTATACACCTGTTATCTTCAGATACAGTACCCTTTTTCAGCTTTTTATATTGTGGTCTAATCCATACTGAGCCTGTGAGTGTCTGTGTGTTACTCTGGAAATCTATATGGAGATTTAAAATTACCCCATCACTGTATACAGCTGCACGCTTCTGATACAGTACCATATATCTGCTGGTATTTTTGGTACATTTTCCAAAATATGAGGAAGTATGGTGGAAGAGGCCGCGGACGTGGGCGGGGTGGGGCGGCTGGTACTGATGGTGGTGGTGGTGCATCTGCTGGTAGTGCCAAAAGCACAATAGCACAAAAGGCATGAGGTGTTGAGCCTGTGGCATCGTCTGTCTCCAGAAGGTCTGGAAGGCTCCCTTTTCTGGGAGCAGGTAAACCGAGTTAAAAGACGGAGCATCAGGAACAGGTTTTGGCTTACATTGCCGAAACAGCCTCCAGCTCTATCACCTCCTCTTCTGAAGTTTCAAAAAATGCAAGCACTAAGTCGTCAGTGCAGGCTCCTGGTCAGGAACAACACCTTTCCTTGTGTCCTTCACCCCCACCAAAAGTGAAGGATGCGGCAGGCCACACTTCAGATTACTCCATGGAGCTCTTTTCACATACCATGCCTGGGTTATCAAGTCAAATCCTGAATTCCCCAGTCAAAGATGAATCTGACATGGAGTGCACTGATGCACAGCCACTGCTAGATGATTCTGCTGGTACATTGACCCACAGCACTACATTGCCCTGGCAGTCTACTGAGCCGGAATCTAACCCTGATGAAACTCAGGTGCTCCTCCCCGCATACTATACCACCTTACACGGTGACAGAGAGGAAGGTGCAGATGAAATTAAAGAGGAGGTGATGGATGACCCAGTTGTTGACCCAGATTGGCATCCATTGGGGGAAGAGGGTGCCGCTGTCAATAGCTCAGAAGAGGAGAAGAATCCGAACAGGCATCGACATCGCAGCAGCGGTTATTTGGCAGGCCCATAGCTGTCCAAAAACGTGTTAAAGAAAACAAAAAGAGTTGCAGGACAGCTTGGCCAGATGTCCAATTAGCACAGCATGCAAGCCCTGAAAATTTATACCATAGTAGGAAGAGTGCAGTGTGGCACTTTTTACCAATATCCTATTGATGAGGCAAAGGTTATCTGTAAGAAGTGTGGAAGGACCTTTAGCCGAGGGAAAAATCTCCGAAATTTGAATACCAGTTGCATGCTTAGACATTTAATGACCATGCACTTGCAAGCGTGGACGGACTACAAAACCTCAGGTAGAACATGTGCTGTTATGTTTCGGTAACTGAGAAGAAATAGCAAAAGCGGTAATACACCAGAGAGGCTGTAACCTATTGGATTGCAGTAACCTGAACTAACCACACAACTAGAAGTAGCCGTGGAGCGTTCCTACGTTGATCCTAGACGCCTCGTCACAGCCTGAGAGATAACTACACCTTAAAGGCAGAAAGATGAATGCTATCTGTCCCAGAGCAGATCCCCAAAGAAAATAGGAAGCCCCCAAACATGTAATGGCGGTTAGACAAGAAGAAAGCACGGACACAGACAGAAAATAGAATGAGCAAATGCTGGGGCCCAATCTGTCTAGACAGAAAAGTACAGGAAAGAATTCTGACTGCAATCCAACAAAAACCCTAACAAAAATACCAACACTTCTGATTGCCAAAAAACCTGAGATCACTCGATCTCATCCACCTAAATCAGATCTCTATTGTAACAAAACGCTATTCAGCAAATAAAAAGTAACAAAGGAGCAAAGCAAAAGTGCAGACAAAAGCGGAGCACAATTGCAGCGCCAGACCCCCAAAAGGAGACAGGCTGCAGTCCACTGCAAGCAGCAAACCAGCAATGAAAATCAAACAGAGGAAAAAAAAACAGCAAACACTTATCTGAAGGAGAGCAGGAAACTAGCAGTGCTTCAAGCAAGACCAGAAGGAACAATTGATAACCGGCAAGGCTGCTGGGAACTCAGGCCACTTATATCCTACCATTCAGCGCCAGCTGAAGGTCATTCATTAATCAGTTCATTACCCTCAGCAACCACCGGAGGGAGCCCCAGCTCAGAAGCCGCCTCCAGCATATTCACAACAATGTGCACCTTCTCAGACTGAAGGTAGCTAGCAATGCTCCATCGCTTCCCCCACTGTAAGCCCAACGGTTAGCACACCACCAGCAAGAAATGTTGAGGTGTCGTCGCAAGGCCAAAGCAGTCAGGGAATCACATTGTTTTTGCAACGAAAGACTGAATCTAGGCCATCACCACCACCACCACCGCCATCACCATCACCAACCCCCTCTCACTCAGTCATGTCCACCGCTAGTTCCCCCATATGCAGCTCTCAAGTCCAGCTCACCCTAGCAGACACTCTGAGTAGGACAAGAAAGTACTCATCCTCTCATCCACGTATACTGGCTTTGAATGCCAAAATTGCCAAACTTATCACATTAGAGATGATGCCCTTCCGCTTGGTTGAAAGCGCAGTATTCCCAGTGCTCATGGCCTACGCTGTCCCACGCTATGACCTAGTCAGTCGGCACTTCTTTTCTAGAAAAGCCATCCCTGCCCACCACCTGCATGTGAAAGACCGCATTGTCAATGCGCTCAAACAATCAGTGAGTGGAAAGGAGCAACAAACAACAGATGCATGGGCCAGTAGGCATGGCCATGGCCGTTACATGTCCATCACTGCACAGTGGGTTAATGTGATGGATGCAGAATCCACAGGGGACAGCGGCGGTGGGACAGTGCTGCCTAGCCCACGGTATAGGAAAAAGTTGGCTGTAGGCGTTCGACCCTCCTCCTCCTCCTCCAGAAGCGAAAGCTCGTCGACAAAGAACTGTCGCACGAGCACTCCATTCGCAGCTGCCAGTGTTGCACACGAGGTGTCCCACTATCGAACAGCTAGTGGTAAGTGTCAGCAGGCTGTTTTAAAGATGATGTCTTTGGGCGACAACAGACACACCGCGGTGGTACTGGCCGACTACTTGCAGCGAGAAACTGAGTCATGGCTGGGAAGTCTACATCTTGAGCCAGGCAAGGTAGTCAGTGATAACGGCCGTAATTTTGTGGCGGCCATAGCCCTGGCAAAGCTCAGACACATACCTTGCCTTGCTCACACCTTGAACCTGGTGGTGCAGTGCTTCCTAAGTAATTATCCGGAGTTAACAGCCCTGCTCCATAAGGTGCGAAGACTGTGCTCGCATATCTGTCGCTCGCCCCTAGACTCTAGTCGTATGCAGAGGCTGCAGTGATCGCTCCACCTCCCCAAGCACCGCCTAATCATAGATGTTGCAACAAGGTGGAACTCCACCATGCACATGGTTGAGAGGCTGTGCGAACAGAGGCAGGCTGTAATGCATTTGTGGGAGGATACACGGGCAGGCAGTTTGAGGGCAGACATGGAGTAGTCGGGTGTGCAGTGGTCAAAGCTGAAAGACCTCTGTAAAGTCCTTCAGTGTTTTGAGGAATGCAAACGGCTGGTACGCGCAGACGACGCCATCATAAGCATGAGCATCCAACTTATGCGTCTGCTCATGCAAACTTTGACTTACATTAAGGATCAGGCATCTGCAGCGGAGGAGGAAGAGGAGGAGGAGGGAAGCCTTGATGACAGTCAGCCATTGTCTGCTAAGGGAACTGTCCTGGACAAGGTGAAGGAAGAAGAGGAAGAGGAGGAGGAGGATGAGAGGGTTGATTATTTTGGGGAGGAGGATGTTTCTCAGGGGGCAAGAGAAAATGTTGGCTTGCCAAGGTCAGGTACAAGGTTTGTGTGGGACTGGAGGGATGTGGATTTGGCAGAAAGTGCTCCTCCACCCACCACTGGCAGTGCATCATTGACACCTGGAACATTGGCCCACATGTGTGATTATGTGTTACGGATCCTAAAAAGGGACCCCCGCATTGCCAAAATGATAAAGGATGATGACTACTGGTTGGCAGCATCCTTGATCCATGCTATAAAGGCAAATTACAGAACATCATGCCACAGGAGAACCTACAGTAGAGCTAATATTGGCGAACAAACAAGCAACTCTTGTAAACCGTTTGTTAGAGGCATTCCCAGCACACAACCACAAGCCGTACTGGGCCAAATGGAAGAGGTGTTCGTGGTGCACACAGCTGAAGTGGCATTGGAGACATGAGTTTCATGACCATGTTGTGGACTGATTTCTCAAGTACTGCTCACACGACTGTTAATGCTGAATCGATTAAAACAGACAGGAGACAGCAGTAGTCAACAATAGTTCAAAATTACCTCTCCTCCCCTATCGATGTTCTCCCTCACAGTTCATTCCCTTTGACAACTGGGCCTGTAAACTGGACACCTGGCCTGAATTAGCACAATATGCCTTACAGGAGCTCGCTTGCACTGCTGGGAGTGTGCTATCAGAAAGAGTCTTCAGTGCTGCTGGATCAATCCTGACAGAAAGAATGACCCGGCTGTCGACCCAAAATGTTGATGATCTCACCTTCATTAAAATGAACCATGCCTGGGTTTCTAAGGATTTTGTACCACCTTCCCCTGATAACACATAGGTTGCCAACAAAATTGTTCGCTTTGTCCTCCTCTTCCTCCGACTTCTCCAATTCTTCCATTTGCAGATGCTGAAAGTCCAGCCTACACCTCAACATATGCCAGTTTTTGCATCTCCCTAACTGGGCTGTACCCCCCCAGGGCCGGCATCACCAACTGGCACACCCGGGCAAGTACCGGTGCCCTGAGCAGGTGGGGGACCCAATCGTGGGCGACGGCACTGGCACAGGGCCCCTAATAGTACGCCGGTGTCTGACAGTGGGGGGGCCCACTCGCCATCAGAGACACCCTGGCGTACTATGAGGGGCCCTGTGCCAGTGCCGTCGCCCATGAGTGGGCCCCCCCTGTTTGCTCAGGGCCCCAGCACTTGCAATACTTACCTCTCCCTGCTCCACCGCTGTGACGTCTTCCGCGTTTCCTGACAGTTACATTCAGGTCAGAGAGCTCGATGACGTCACGTCTGTGCAGCCTCTGCCTGAACAGTAAAAGTGCAGAGAGCTGGAAGATGGCGACGCTGAGGAGTCCAGAGTAGAGCAGTGCCCAGCCAGGAGAGGTATTTCATTTTTTTGGGTAAATCAAGTTTATTTAGGTATTTATACAGATCAATCATTAATAACAGGAAGAGAAAAGAACATAACTGTTCTACTATCACATGCAAAAACAAAAATATAGCAACTATAACTTTTCCCCAGAAAGTCATACATATAAAACAAATGTTGGATGAGCGCCTGAGGTGTTTGCTCATGTAGGCAATTATCATCATAGTATTAATTTGTTTATAAATTTTAAAGAAGAAGGTACCTAGACTGAGACTCTAGGTCTACAAAAGAAAAGAAGATAGAGAAGAAACAAGGGGGAAAGAAGGGAAAAGAAGAAAAAAAAAGGGGGAGGGGGAAGGATTTTAAGGAGTGGGGGAGGAAATTTGGCTCCATCCAGTAGGTAAACTCATATGACCCATCATCTATGGGTCTATCAACCAAGAGTCCAATTCCGATGATTCTTTAAACATAACCCAGGGGGCCCAAGTGTTATATACCTTTCCTGTGGTACCATTCAGTTGTCCTATCAGCGGTTCCATTCTATATATGTCGTTGAGTTCCATCACCAAATCAGAACGCAAGGGAACCTTTTCCTGTTTCCAAAATCTAGTAATCACGTTCCTGGTAGCAGTGTGAATATGTATAAGAAGACCTTTCTTAAATCTAGAAATCGAGGAGCTACACAAGGACAGCAAGGCCACCTACATTGTGGGTGTAATTTTGGTTAGAGACAGCTTGTTGCAGAGATCAAAATATGCTAACCACAGTTTCTGTATGAGTGGGCAGTGCCACCAAATGTGTACAAATGAACCTCTATCTTTTAAGCATCTCCAGCAAGTATCCGGTGATGTTGAATAAATTACGTGTAATTCTGATGGTCATCTGTACCACTTCGACAAGATTTTGTAACTCCTCTCCTGTGATGTCGAACAGATTGATGACCTGAATGTGCATAACAGAATCTTTGTTCTTTCTTCAACTAATAAGGGTCTAACCAAATCAATCTCCCATTTTGAAAAAAATGCTGGGAAATCTCTCGATGGGGTCTGCCCTTCATGCAAGGTTTTGTATAATAAAGAGATAGTGTGATCTATAGAGATTGTTGATAAACAAAGAGTCTCAAACTGAGATAATATTCAGTATGGATCGGATTGTTTGGCTAATTTAATAATAAACCTCTTTATTTGTTCATAAAAGAACCATGCACCTGTTGGCGGCTCCCTGTCACGAAAAATGTCCTGGAGAGACCTCATCCCTGTCCTTGTAACATAATCATGGACACTGGGGCATGAAGCTCTATTTTTATGTAGATAAGTGTCTCTTTTTAATCCTGCAGGAAAGGATGGATTGTCATATATAGGAGTTAGGGGGCCAGGAGACGAAGAGACTCACAGCTAGGGATGAGCGATACGATACTGCAAATATCGGGTATCGGCCGATATTAGCTGTATCGGACTTTCGATTCCGAGTTCCGATATTGTCGTCTTATCGGATACCGGAATCGAAATTGTCACTGTCACTGTCAGTGTCCGTCGGTCGGGTCTGTCAGGAGTCAGCGGCACTTACCTGGCAGAAGATCTCCGGCGGTCACGGCCTGGACTGCTTGATGGCCGCCATCATCTTTCCCCGGCGGTCACATGCAGTTTCTCGCGATAACTGCAGTGACTGCTGGGTAATCCCGGCCGTAAAGCAGTCAGTCCGATGACGTCACCGCCGGGGAAGCAGGTAATCAGCTGTGCTGCGTCGCGATTTTTTTTTTAATGGGGGTGCATTATACTACAGAGGCTGTATATGGGGGGTGCATTATACTACAGAGGCTGTATATGGGGGCTGCATTATACTACAGAGGCTCCATATTGGGGTGCATTATACTACAGAGACTCCCTATGGGGATGCATTATACTACAGAGGCTGCCTATGGGGGTGCATTATAATATAGCGGCTGCCTATGGTGGTGCATTATATTATAGACTCTGCCTATGGGGGTTTATTATAATATAGAGGCTGCCTATGGGGGTGCATTATACTATATTGAGGACTATCTGGTGTATTATGCTGTATGGATGCTATCTAGGGGCCATCATACAGTGTTGGACCCATTAAATAGTTTGGGGACATTAAGGGTTCAGTATATATCCAGTGAGGGGCATTATTCTGTGTATAGGGGAGATGTACAGGGGGAGACTTGGGACATTATTAAATGTAAAGTGGACACTTATTGTTATAGGGGAACTCGGGTTACTGTGACTGTCAAAGGGGCACACAGGGCATTATTACAGTCTAAGGGACAAAATGTGGTCACTGTTTTCCTGGGCACTTGCACCCGGCATTACTATATTCTAGAGGGGTGCTTTAAAATTTAGAGGTCACACAGAACCACACAGCAGGTGCAGTAATCAGGGGACACATACGGCCCAGCAGCAGCAGCCTCAGTATTGGGGTATCACGTGCAGTAATAGGGACACATACAGCAGCAGCGGCTCAGTATTGGGGTATCAGGTGCAGTAATAGGGACACATATGGCAGCAGCGGCTCAGTATTGGGGTATCAGCAGGATGAGGAGTTTGTGCAGGTTGAGAATAGTCCAATTGGTGACCAAGACAGTGCTAAAAATATGAGAAGTGAAATGTGTCTTTGTTGTAATCTCTGCAGTCGAGTCCTGGCTGGAGGAGTCGTCATGTCGGTCTGGGCCAGATGAAAAGAAATGAAAAGTGAACAATTCCATTAGAAAGAACATCAGCGGTAAGTCATTATCTGTACTTGTGCTGTAATCTATTATATGTTCTGTAGGACTGGTATTATTTATCACAGACCATATGGCGGTGTAAATTCGTAGCAAAAAAGTCCGTTTTTTTTTACAACGAATTTACACCTTTAATTAACCCCTACAGGTGTGAAATTTTGCACACATAGACTGATGTAATTGTTTGTGCAAATCAGATAGCAAACGACATGAAAAGACATGGTTAACCCTATGTACACCAAGTGTCATTTCATGTCGGGTGCTTCTGTCTTTTCACAGAAGCCGGCTTTACCCGGCAATTGAATCAGAGGCTATTTTACTATGTAGAAGTGTATAAACTATACATATATGTATATATATGTCACAATGACATGTATATATATATATATATATATATATAATATATATGTATTCTATGTGTGTATATTTAGTGTTTACAAGGAAATAAAGGTTTTTTTTAGTTGCGATATTTTGTTCCCATAGACTTACATGGGACTTCCGGTATCGGAATCGGATATCGCCGATATTTAGTGATATCGGCGATACCATTCCGATCCGATATTTTTGGATATCGGAAAGTATCGCTCAACTCTACTCACAGCTCTTGACTCCCTCTTTTGATAAATGATATTGTGTTTTTGGTGAGGAAGGGTATAGGTATATCCCGTTCTTCCGTCGGGGACCAAATAACTATACGGGAGTCACATCCATTAAGATAATTTTCTAATGTAACCCACTTTTTTGGGGTTTTTATTATGAAACAGCTCTAAAATACATGTACCAATTGCTGCTTGACTATACATAGCAAAATCTGGCAGACCTATTCCCCCTTCTTGCTTCGATCTACATCACAAAAAGTATGAAATACGTGCTCGTTTTGTGACAAAATTAAACGAGTAATCGCTTTTTTAAGACGTGAGAAAAAGGAGGCAGGTAAATACAAGGGGATTGTTTGGAAATAATATAGGAGATGGGGTAATAGATCCATTTTAATAGAGCTCACTCTTCCATACCATGATAAAGGTAGTTTATGCCGTTTTTCTAAGTCTTACTCAGCTTTATGTAAAGCTGTCTTAAAGTTTGCTTCACAAAAATTAGATACTTTGGCTGTGATTTTTATTCCTAGATAGGTAACAGAATCTGAACACCACTTAAAGGGAAATGAAGCTGCCAAACTCTCTCCACCTTACTTGGTTGGACTGAGATATTGAGAATCTCCGATTTGTGGGTATTAATTTTGAAATTGCTCAGATGACCAAATCTATGTAATACTGAGATAATATTTGGGAGACTTATAGTTGGGGGAGTAACATACAATAGGACATCATCTGCAAAAAGTGCCACTTTGTGCTCTTCTGATTGGACTTTTATGCCTCTAATGGAGGGATTATTCCATATCGCGGTTGCTAGATGTTCCATAGTGAGTATATAAAGCAAGGGTGAAAGAGGACAGCCTTGCCTCATGCCGTTCCTAATTAAAAATGTATTTGAAAGTGCGCCATTCCTTTTAATTTGAGCACTGGGAGATGAGTACAGGGCACAAATTCTACAGAGCATACTTTCTTTTAAGCCAATTCCTTCTAACATTTGAAATATAAAATCCCAGTGCACCCTGTCGAAAGCCTTTTCTGTGTCAATCGACAGACTGCACATGGGTTCCTCTTTCTTGACTGCCCCATCAATCAAAGAAATAGTTCAGATGGTGGTATTTAATTGTTTTAAATGT
Organism: Oophaga sylvatica; assembly: GCA_033576555.1. NCBI lineage: Eukaryota > Metazoa > Chordata > Amphibia > Anura > Dendrobatidae > Oophaga > Oophaga sylvatica. The sequence continues at coordinate 589,643,650 of JARQOD010000001.1, read as the reverse complement.
TTGGAGCAATATATGGGGAGCATTATACACTGGAGAATTATATATGGGGCCCATCATACACTTGAGCATCATAGAAAGGGCCCATTAGAAACTGTAGCATTATATATGGGGCCCATCATACACTGTAGCATTATAAATGGGGCCCATCATACACTAGAGCATCATGCATGGGGCCCATCATATACTGGAGCATCATATAGGGCCCATCATACACTGTAGCATTATAAATGGGGCCCATCATACACTGGAGCATCAGCCATGGGGCCCATCATATACTGGAGCATCATATGGGGCCCATCATACACTGTAGCACTATAAATGGGGCCCATCATACACTGGAGCATCAGCCATGGGGCCCATCATATACTGGAGCATCATATGGGGCCTATCATACACTATAGCATTATAAATGGGGTCCATCATACACTGGAGCATCAGCCATGGGGCCCATCATATACTGGAGCATCATATGGGGCCCATCTTACACTGTAGCATTATAAATGGGGCCCATCATACACTGGATCATCAGCCATGGGGCCCATTATATACTGGAGCATCATATGGGGCCCATCATACACTGTAGCATTTTAAATGGGCCCCATCATACACTGTAGCATCAGCCATGGGGCCCATCATATACTGGAGCATCATATGGGGCCCATCATACACTGTAGCATTATAAATGGGGCCCATCTACACTGGAGCATCAGCCATGGGGCCCATCATATACTGGAGCATCATATGGGGCCCATCATACACTGTAGCATTATAAATGGGGCCCATCATACACTGGAGCATCAGCCATGGGGCTCATCATACACTGGAGCATCATATGGGGCCCATCATACACTGTAGCATTATAAATGGGGCCCATCATACACTGTCATACACTGGAGCATCATCCATGGGGCCCATCATATACTGGAGCATCATATAGGGCCCATCATACACTGTAGCATTATAAATGGGGCCCATCATACACTGGATCATCATCCATGGGGCCCATCATATACTGGAGCATTATATGAGGCCCATCATACACTGGAGCATCATATGGGGCCCATCATACACTGGAGCATTATAAATGGGGCCCATCATACACTGTAGCATTATAAATGGGGCCCATCATACACTGGATCATCATCCATGGGGCCCATCATATACTGGAGCATTATATGAGGCCCATCATACACTGGAGCATCATATAGGGCCCATCATACACTGTAGCATTATAAATGGGGCCCATCATACACTGGATCATCATCCATGGGGCCCATATAATATCTGGAGCATTATATGAGGCCCATCATACACTGGAGCATCATATGGGGCATATCATACACTGGAGCATTATAAATGTGGCCCATCATACACTGTAGCATCAGCCATGGGGCCCATCATATACTGGAGCATCATATGGGGCCCATCATACACTGTAGCATTATAAATGGGGCATATCATACACTGGAGCATCAGCCATGGGGCCCATCATATACTGAAGCATCATATGGGGCCCATTATATATGGAGCATTATATAGGCCCATCATATACTGGAGCATCATCCATGGGGCCCATCATATACTAGAGCATCATATGGGGTTCATTATTTATGGGGCATCATAGAGGGTATGGAGCATCATATGGAGCACATATGGGGCCTATTCTGTATGGAGCATTATATGGAGCCCATTCTGTATGGAGCAATATATGGGGCCCATCATATACTGTATGGAGCTTTCTATGCGACTCATTATACTGTATGGAGCAATATG